>OY735221.1:28516872-28534372 GCA_963457665.1 Thysanoteuthis rhombus
ATGTGATTTTTTGTTTTCTTTAAATCGAATACATAACTATTGCTCGCAGGGAATACACAGTTCATTCTGAAAAAGAATGCCTACCATTCACACACATACACACGCATATATATATATATATATATATATATATATATAGAGAGAGAGAGAGAGAGAGAGAACGAGAGAGAGAGGAGGAAAAATGATGAATGGAAGAGGAAGGCTACTAACTTTTTTCACATTCAGTGATATCGATTGAATCAACAGCACTGAGCTGCAAATATCACAAGCAATATTTCCATGAAAGTCATTACATTTCTGAACTCCAAATTACCATTTTTCATGGGAATTAAACGTCCTTATTGCGCGACTATAGAACATTTAGCATCAACAGAATCTTTCCACTTCTTTCTTGCACCGACTTTGCAACTGTGTAAATGGGTCGCTCCAAGGAATGTAGGAGGATGGAAAATCAATAGAAACCAAATCAAAAAGCTATTTAGAAAATGTCCGCTTCAACATCATTGCTTGTCGGATGCTTTAAGCTGTTAGTCTGTTTATATGGATTTCTATGTATCTAGCTGGCCTGAGAAATAGTATATGTTAGTGGTTCTCTACCTCCATTATATGACGGCACACTAATATGACATCTGACGTACCCAACACACTAACTGCAAAGAATAAGATAAATTAAACAAGAACTTTGTAATGTGGGCGCTATGATCCACTCCACCAGTAGATACTAAAGGTAGTTAATAGGAAATCGGAAGACAAAAGGTAGTCTGGGGGCAAAGAATCACATTAGTTCCATCCTTTCCATGAATCGTTTTAATGTCAACTATAGATGTATTTATATATATATATATATATATATATATATACATATATATATATATATATATATATATATATATATATATATATATATATATATATATATATGCAATGATGGATAAATGGCATTCGCTCAAGCCTTGAAAATGTATTAGATTCTTATGTAAAACTGACTCTCATAAAGCAATTCTTATCATGACACATTGTGTGGAGGATGTTTTCCACCCTACATATTTTCAGGATATTAACTACAAATAAAATAATCCTTAGCTCCCACCAATCCACTACGTATAAGTATGAGGGTTAAATTTACCATCCAATTACAATAAAGAACTTGGCCCTCACTTTCTTTCTCACATGATATCTCTGAAATTCCTGAATGAATTTTGATTTTCTGTCTTTCATTGCTTATCTGTTGAATATCTACAAGTGTTAGAGAAAAAGCCCAACTCACGTAATTTGGCAGTTTAGCACACACAATGAACCCGTTCTCGATTATCATTTCTAAGTATGCCCTGAGCAATATAGATTCAAATGGAGTTCAGACTCCTCTGCTTCGACTCCAACGCCTTTTCTATCAATGACAACCCAGCCGCCAACTTTTTGCTATCTCTTCTCATCCCTTTACGCGATCAACTGTATTATTGTTGACAATTATTTATTTCATTTTCATTCGTTATTTGACATTAATGTTCTTGTAGTAGATTGACGTTTTACTTACCATACAGATACTTGCACATGCCATTTTTAGTCAGTTTCATCACTACGTCGACGTTAATTCTTTCTGCATGTTCCCTTCGTACATTTCCCCTCCTCTTTCCACATCTCTACTGACGTCCTCGCAAACATCAAACCTCGTGGAAGCAAAATACTTTGTCTCCAACATCTCTGCATTATCCATTTCTCAACAAGAACTACTAGAACTATCCAGAACCATAATTTCTACAAACTCATCACATACCAACTTAGATATATCCAACAAATGCACTAATGAAAAGACGTGAGCAGAATGTAAGCAGGATACATGATGTCTTAAAACATGGATAGTGACAATATTCTACTCATACAATGGCCATTGTAACCTTTTTGAAATGTTCTGCCCATGACAGTGTAATATTCTACTTAAAGTAATATATCTCAGTTTGAGAAAAGTATATCCTATTTATCATTTGAGGCAAAAGTCTTTTCTGCTGAAACAAGTTCAGAACTTCCATTGAGAAACAATGTCATGTTAATTCAAATATATCCGTCTTCTTTTGCGCAGGTTTACTGGTATCAAAACTAGTAATGAAAAAATAGCAAAATAACTTTATCTTCTAGCCATACTGCGTAGGTAGCTGGATTTGTATCCATAAGCTTGGAAACGAAATGAGGACCTGTTGTCTCATGGGCTCAATGGAAAAGTCTGTTGTCTTTTAAAAAAATTCACAGTGGACGGGATACAACAGAAAGAACAAGTTACATGACACAAAAGAATGATGGAGTTGGGAACAAATAATTGTGTATACTAAACATGATTAAGGAAAAAAAATAAAAAGGTGTAGATAAGGGATGATTCATACCTCATCATAGCTCATATTCCACTGCGTAATTTGTTAAGCCGTGATCTTAGTAATAGATCTCATAGCCACGGCCAATGCATCTTTGGTTAGAAACGGGCAGCTGTTCCTGATCCCTGATAAGGTCGTCGTAACCGACTGGCTAATCATGGTCTATTTGCAGAGTAAGATGCGCAAATCATACTATTCCTGGATCTTAGATATTTGTCTCACAAACATTTTCTTCCTTAATTCACTAAAATGTTAAAAGTTAGTTAACACCACAAATATATTTTATGCGAAACAAATTGTAGATTGATATAATCATCCAAACATGGAAGCTGATTATACTTCTGAACAGGACAAAGACAAAATAAACCGTAATATCTCTGCTTATTCTTAGTCGTATAGTGGAAGAGAAAAGCACTATCCTTCTAATCAAAATATTGCTATCAATTTTCAACCCACAATGTATTATTTGTAATGGTATTAAGTAAACTATGGAAATAAGTAATTGATTTTATTGGCCCAATTAGTCGACAGCAGTGAGTGATCCTTCAAAGTACACCATGGTGTGTTTCAACAGCCGAGTGTAAAATATCAAATTATCATCAGGATTATAACTGTGTTTCTACTTCAAGACTGTTTTTTTTTTCGAAAATTCTTTTAGATGCAAGATACAAGTGTCTTCAGATAATGACTATTTTATCTAAATGACATTATTCAATGAACTTCATGTATGCAGTATCTGCATTCTAGATGCTTGAAAAAAAATGGATCCAATCAACTGTACCCATTCAATTTGATCTGGAATGTCCTAAATGATAAGTTATTTTAATTTGATAACAATTACATATAAAGTGTAAGTGAAATACATGAAGGATGTTGTGTACAAAAAAATTTTGTCGCAATAATGCTGAAAAAACTCTTCACTGTCAGTTTTTCTGCACGGGTATATTAAATATTTAAACGTCATTTTATTTATTTTTTTTTTCTCGAATAAGTGTGTACAAAGAAACAATACGTAGAAATTTGGTCACTTCTTTACTCCTGTAATTCAAGGGAGGACAACATGAAATAAAAAGTGTTTAATTTACAAATAAAAGCTAGCAGCTGAAGCTGTTGGTGCTTTAAGCAAGCAATTCCAAAAAATAGTTATAAACCCACGTGTCTATTTATGAACAGTTATACAAATACATTCAGGTGTATGAGCAAGTTACTACATCAATTCCATGTAAATCTATAAATATGATATGTATAAAGAGAGAGAGAGAGAGAGAGTAAGAGATGTTTATGAGCGTTTGGGCTTGAAAGAAAGAGAGAGTTTTTTAGTGTGTGTGTGTGCAACTTCTTATGCATGTTTACATACATCTAATAATATATATATTTACCAAAATACCATGAGTGTGTATGTGGTTTGGTTGGTGTATGTTTTCAAAACGACAGATAGTCTCTTTTGTCGTTCTTTCAAAAGAGGAAGGCCTGCTGTTTTGAAAATTCTCAAAGGATATATTGTCCATTCATTTTGCTCGAACGCACATTACGGGACCTGGAGGCCAGAAGATAAACAATCACCAGGGATTAGGAGGGTGGTAAGAAATAATACTCTCTCTCTCTCTCTCTCTCTCTCTCTCTCTCTCTCTCTCTCTCTCTCTCTCTCTCTCTCTCTCTCTCCAGATAGATTGATAGATGTGAGTTTTGTGTTCAGTGTTCTGTAGGAAAGTTTCAGTCCACAAATAGTGAAAATTGATGAAGCATGCAAGCCCTGTCTTTTAAGCTGCACGGATATCAAAAAATAGCTAAAAGTATTTTTACATGAGTTCCAGGACCGGTATCTCTCTCTCTTTCTTTCTCTCTGTCCGTCTTTCTATAATTGTCTCTGTCTCCATCTGTCCGTCTGTCTGTCTGTCAGTCCGTCCGTCCGTCCGTCTGTCTGTCTGTCTGTCTGTCTGTCTGTCTTTCTCTCTCTCTAGATATATATATATATGTATCTATGAATACGGAGAGAGAGCAAATGATTTCCCCCAATCATGCAAATCAAAGCACACGGATAGAAATATCCGCATAGAACCTCACACTTGATAACTTGAAGGCAAGTACGCTAATGCTTTTCTTCGTATATATATATATATATATATATATATATATATATATATATATATATATATATATATATATATATATATATATATATATATATATATGTATATATATATATCACATCCTGCCTTTTATCTTCCTCAAACATCATCCACATCCACCCAAATCACACATACGTAAACCCACGTATATATATATATATATATATATATATATATATATATATATATATATATATATATATATATATATATATATATATATATATATATATATATATGGGATATTTCAAACGGTTTATATTTGAATTATTTGACCATCAAATAATCATTTTCATATATTTTCAACATACCCTCCCTTGAATTCAATGCACTCGATCAACAGATATTCAAGCATTGCTAATCCTCCACAGAAGAAGGTCCTCCAAATACCCTAAAAAGCATCGCATACGTCATCATAAGATTCATTGAACATCTGTTCAAATTCAGTTGACTCCTTCAGCCTCTGTTATATGCACTGTATTGACGGGTGTATTGTTTTGGAGCAACATCAAGCCAACACAAAGCTTTTCTTCCCCTTTTGATTGCTTTTCACCCAGTTGTCACTGTTCTGATGCATGAAAAGGTTTATCAATACATCAGCACTTCTGCAATCATAAGTATTCCATCAGTATCCGAAAAGAGAAGCCATCACTTTGTCAGCAGATACCACTTGGTAGAACCTTTTGAGAGATCGAGACTCAGAGTGTTCTCTTCTTTTTTTTCGGTTCAGGATCTAAGTGATGAACAACCCCCCCACCCCCAATATCGTCAGCCTGGAAACAAACAAAGAGTGTCCTTGAATTTTCTAGTCACTTCAGCTCAGAATCCTCGTTAAAATCAGCACGAATCCCAACGACAAAATTATTTTACGCTTCTTTGCAATCATCACCGTGGCTATGTTCAACATCGATTCCTATCGTGGCACACTTCACGATGCTTGTGCTAAAAGACACGTTTACGATATCAGAAATTCCATGGATGAAGATTTAACGATTCTAATGCACGATTCATCCTAATTCCTGGATATTTTCAGGTGTAGTAATAGTTGAGGCTTGTTATAAAGTTTTATCATCCTCGAGTGATATTTCACCGCTTTGGAAGCACGAGTGACACTCGAAACACCCCATTTAGCTCGTTGATTCATTGTTGCAGACATTGCTGCTTCAGTATTTCGAATATCTCGGTCGCTGAATTTCCGAATTTCAAGTTTGATATCCTGAAATACCAAATGAGCAAATGAATGTGATCACAAAACTCATGTCCAATTGTTTATAACATAGTTCCACGTGACATGGTAACCTGCAGCGATTACTGCTCACAACTCTCGTCTGGTTTATATTATTGCTTTGCTGGAAAATGGTTCCATAGATTTGTGCGAATATATGTAAAATCACTAATGGCAGGTCTTCAACTTGATAAAATCCGTCAAACAGAACTGCTACCAAAACATGGATGCATTCAGATTTCAAACGTGTCTGCCTGTTCCACCACATGCATTTGGAGCGCAAAAAGGGCTCACCAATAGAGCTGCTGAACTGAAATTTTAATAATTCACTCTTCGTTATGTAAAAATGGCCTTTTTCACCCCCACCCCCATCAAAAAGTGTGTTTTGTAGAACTTGTATGAAAGCAGGCTGTCAATTCAGAACGGATTACGCAAGTAATCCAGTGGACCAAATCTGTTTATGACTTCGACAAAAACTCAGTTGCTCTTGAAATGATCGAGTGGATTCCTATCAATTTACCTCTGAATATCCATTGAGATTCGTGTATCGTTTCTGTATAAACTAAGGATCTTTTTAAAAGATAGGCCTGTTCACCCTAGTGGGGTTAATTGACCCTTTTCTCAATCAAAATGGAATCAAACTGATCTTACTGCAAATCGAACTCTGTTCCCCGATGCCATTTTCTACCCCGTTAACAGCTATGCCATCTGCACCTTTTTCAGCTAATACTGAAAGAAAGATTATTCTATTAACAAACATATCATTTATTACTAAAAAAAAAACCCAAACAGACCATGTGTAATTCAATGAGTTCCATCCAAACCGATCTTGACCAGACAGATTACCTGTTAAATCTCGATTGCGTGTAGACAGCGAGGAAAATCTGAATCATGGAATAAATAGACATCACCAATTCAATTGAAAAAACCCAGCAAGCACGAGAACGGGGTGGTTATTCGATGGTATTCGTGTGAATACTCCAGAGAAAATGGTATGAATATAATAGAGAACCTATCATGGCAAATGTAAAATATGAGATTCTTGCACCTTGACATTCAGTTGGTACTAATGGAAAATGGTAATAGAAAATACTTGAAAAGCAGTGGTGTATTTTAGTCATGAATATGCTCAATGGTTTGAATGGTATTGGTCCTACTGTTCGATGTGCACAATATAATTGGTTACATATTGCCACTGAAAAACGTACTCATAAGGATTGGAGATGCAAGTTCAAATCTCGCCGGACAAGTATTCTTTATTTCAGTTTCGTGTTCTTTGTAAAAATAATTGAAGAATAATATTCAAAGATATGATAAGCGCCTTTTATAAGAAAAGTATGTTTTTATATGAATCGAAATTTACTTTTGAAATTTTATCCTCTATAAAACCTGCCTATATGCATTTTTCTTTAATGGTGCTTCTTACGTTTCGGATCCACAGACATCGGTAATTGAATGACTATTCTGCTACTGGGATACTTATAATACTTTAAATTCATGTTCCCCAAAGGAAACATGTTCAACATGGGTAAACGGGAAAAAACAGTTCTGAAACCTATTTGAGGATGGCTAGAAAGGCCCGGAAGTGATACAGTAATTGTTGTTATTCTCAACTGATTTTTTCTCTGCCTTAGGTACATTGATAAGTCAGACGTTAAAACGTATTATTATTATTATTATTATTATTATTATTATTATTATTAGCAATTTCACACCAGTTGCCTGATGATTCTCGCTGGGGGTTGAGTGACTGCAAGTCTCCTCCAGTCTCCTCTTTTTCATACTCTCATTGTCCACAGCAATACTGTGAGTCACAGTTTCACTCCAGTTGCTGGTCATTGCTGAAGGTGGACTGACAGTAAGTGTACTAAGGTCTTCAGCCAACATTTCATCTCTCTCTCACCTATCCTATTAGTTTTGACGGTCGGACCCCAACTACCATTTAAGTGTTTTGTTTCTTTTCCATCTCATCTGTTCGGCCATTGCCAATAGTTTGGGTCGTAAGTCTTTTATTCCTAGCACTTTCCTCAATATCCATGGACTTCCAAGCAATGTTGTGGTCTGTACAGTCTCAACCCTTCCTTTTATCCCCAGTTCCTCCGAAATCAATCTCAGAGTCTTCAGCACAATTTTGAGTGCACCTATTATTACTGGTACTACTCTGACTTCTATATTCTACATTTTCTTTAGTTCTCTTGCTAAGTCTCTGTATTTTCCCAGTTTTTCACCCTTTCCTTCCTCTTTACTCCATGATCTGCTGGTACAGCCACGTTTATTATCTGGCAGGTATCCCCTGCTTGTCTACGATCACCAAGTCCTGTGTTCTCGCTTGAATGAAGCGGCTCGTTTGGAAGTGTCAAAGAAAATTTGTGGTTACCATTCTTCAAGGCTGTCTCTGGTTTGTGCTGGCAGTACTTTCTCAAATGATCAAATACCACTAGTTTACTCAGTTCCCAGTGTATCACTGTTGCTTTTCTATCATATCCGTGTGTATACTCTTTGTTGGTTAGTTGATTTCATTGAGTAGTTATGTGGTTTACAGTCTCATCTCTTTCACAACATAGGCGGCACTTGCTGTTTGTGTGCTTTCCATCGGTTTTTCATTTGATATACTTTGTTGTAATGCATTTGTTTTGAGCTGCCATGATGGAGGATCCCGTTTCTCTCTTAAGGTTTCTTTTTCGTAGCCATGTCTATGGTCTTTTGTCTGCTGCATCAAGTCTTTTAAATTCTCCGTATGATTTTTTTCCTGTTCCCATTTTTTTTTTCTTTGTTCACTCTGCTGCTCCATTTTCTAATTTTTGGTTGTTTGTTGCGCTACTTTTGGCCCTCTTTATGATGTCCACTGTTTCTTTGCACATACTTTTCAACATCTGCTCTTGCCCTCTGAAAGTTTACTATGCGGATGAGCCCTTGGCAGAATTCTTTCTTACCCTCAAACAGTCTATCCGTGTCATCTCTGGGGTGTAAAGCTTTATGTACTGTCATAAATTTCCCTGTGGTGTCCGCTGGAGTTTGAGTGACAGCAAGCGTCATCAAGTCTCGAGCCCATCTCTCCCAGTGCTCATGTTGCAGTAATACCGCAGTTTACAGTTTCTCGCCGGTTGCCCAGTGGTCATTGCTGCAGGCTGAGTGATAATAAGTTTCCTCAGGTCTTCAGCCAACGTCTCTTCTCTCTTTTGCCTATCATGTCAGTGCTGCTGTTCACATTTCCGCTTTCATTTCCCCTTTCTCTGTTGGGTCACTGTTGACAATCAACACTGCAGTCTTCATATTTCTAGCAATTGCCTCATTATCCGTGCAGTTCCTAGTAGTGCAGTGGTCTGCACAGTCTCAATCCTTCCCCTTATCCTGATCTCCACCAGTCTTGCCTTCAGCGTCTTTGGGACAGTTTCCAGTGTGCCCACTATGACTGGCACCACCCTGGCTTTCATGTTCCACATCTTCTTTAGTTCTCTCGCTCGGTCCTCTTTGCAGGTAGGGCCACGTTAACTATGTGGCAGGTTTACCTTTTTTTGTTCAAAATTACCGAGTCCAGTTTTCTAGCCTGAATGAGGTGGTCAGCTTGGATGTCGAGGTCCAAGAGTATTTTGTGGTTGTGATTCTCCAGGACTGCCTCTGGTTTGTGCTGATACCACTTTTCCACGTGGTTGAATCCTATTCGTTTACTTAGTTCCCAGTGTATCATCGTTGCTACTCTGTCCTGTCTGTGCTTATACTCCTTCTGGGCGAATTGACTACACTCACTAGTTATGTGGTTTACAGTGTCATCTCTTCCACCACACAGGCGGCACTTGCTGTTTATCTGTGTTCCGTCGATTTTTGTTTTTATATAATTTGTTTTGAGCTGCCATGATGAAGGAATCCGTTTCTCTCTTCAGGTTTCCTTTTTGTAACCATGTCCATGATTTCTCGTCTGCCACATCTTGTATCTGCCCTTTGAACTCTCCGTACATTTTTTTCTTTTCCCATTTTTTTCTCGTTTGCTGTGCTGTTCCATTGTTTTCTACTCTGTTGTTTGTTGCGCTGTTTCGTGCACTCTTTATGATTTATCCACTATTAGCTTGTGCATGATTCTCTAGGTATGCTTTAGCTCTCTGAATACAGTCTTCTATGTAGATGAGCCCCCTGCCTGCCACCTTCTTTTCTCTGGACGTATAGTGTATCTGTGTCATCTCTTGGGTGTAATGCTTTATGCATTGTCAATAAATACATGTCAAGTTTCCTTGTTTGCCTCTCCATTGATTGGGGTTCTTCCTTTGTCCATCCTAGGAATATTCCTTTGTATCTAACTACTGACAGAGCCCAGGTGTTCATTCCTTTTATTAGATGTCTGTTGTTTAATCTGTTCTCTAATATTTTCCTTATCCTTCTAAACTATTCTCTCTTTATTTTATCCTTCGTCTCTTCCCGTTTCATCGTGTCACATTCAAGGACACCCAGGTATTTGTATCTGTCTTGTGTAGTCAATGTTCTAATCCTACTGTTGTCCGGGAGTTCGATTCCTTCGGTCATTGTAAGCTTTCCTTTGTCCATTACCATGATTGCACACTTTCTATTCCAAATTCTGTTCTGATATCCTCACTGTATTCTTTTACTCTGTTGAACAGAATCTCAAGCTCTCCCCTATTTTTGCAACCAATTTTATATCATCCATGTAAATTAAGTGGTTGACTTTTCCTTTTGTTTTGGAAAAAAGGTATCGTTTGCTGTTCTTCAGGATTCCGTTGAGTGGTATCACAGTTAGAACAGATAATGATGGGGACAGTGAGTCCCCTTTGTAGATTCTTTTTTTTTATCCTTACCTCTACTTTCCAATTATTCATAGAGTTTCCAATGAATCCAACCAACGGTTCACTGATCTTGAAAATTCGAAGGCATACGAGTATCAAGCTATGTGGGATCATATCACACGCTTTTTTGTAATTTATCCATCCTATTGCAATGTTATTTCTCTTTTTTCTTACTTCTTTTAAGATCATCTGGTTGATTTACAGCAAGTCATTTGCCCCCCTGCTTCTTTTCCTGCAATGTTTCTGTTCTCCTGGTAATAGTCCCCTTTTTTCCATTGATATATACATTCTCTTTGCTATTTCCACATAAGTGGTAAGCTCGTCATTGGTCTATGATTACTTGCCATATACCCCTTTTCAGGGTCTTTTTGGATGGGGGTGGTCCTGCCTTTGATCATCCATTCTTGTGCCTTGCCTTCGTTTATGCAACTTTTGAGTAGCTGGGTGAGTCTGTCGTATAATGTGGTAAATTCCTTGAATCAATATCCATGGATCCCGTCGGGACCTGGTGCTTTCCAGTTGGCTATTTTCCCAAAAGCGAGTTTCAAAGTGGTTTCATTCAATAATATTGGTTCTCCATTGTCTATATCTTCAGGTTCTTTTTTCATGTTTCCTGACCATCGCAGGGTTACGTACGCTGTTCCAGTAGTTCTTGTGTCTGTGGCATCTGGTTTCATGTTCCGTCTTCTTTTTTTTAATGATTTTTTTTAATCATCATCATCATCATCATCATCATCATCATCATTATTATTTAAATGTTTGCCTGCTTTCATGTTGACGTTTGAATTCCGTCCCATAGATTGATGTGAATCGTGGTGGAAATCATTGAAGGTAATTCCTCATTAGTCTTTGGACCTATTGATGATTGTAAGAACACAATTATAGCCGTTTTTCAGTTCGAACATTTAGTATCTTTCGGAGAATGAATAACATTTCCAAATACAGTGCATGTTTTAGCTCTGAACTCTGCTCTGCTCAGTCTGGCAAATGGCCAAAATATCTAAGGAGCCCATTAGGATTAAATTACTCAGGGGAATGGCAGTAACTTCTCGTTCGTCGCTTTATGGTAGACATCACATTTGCTGTAGATATTAATGAACAAAAAGTGACACTCCAGTCTCTGTGACGAACTCTTTTTCTTTCAAAGGCAACCACAACTATCAATGAAGATGGTGTTGATGGCATACAAAACCGTCACTACTTCAACGACTAGTTACAGCGTGTAACTTGATTGTTGTTCCTAAATAAAGAATGCTATTTCTAGTTGCGTACGTGTGAAATATGTGGTGAATGGCTTTTATGCCTTCCGAACCTCTATTTGTGACCAGGACAAGGATGTTTATAGAAAGTTGTAGTTCACACTTTATGTGCTTAATTTCCACTTTGGTGGCCAGTATAATGGTGTTTTGTGATAAAATTGTTGTTGAAAGTTCCCATCTGATCATTCAAAAATAAGTAGATGATAATTATTTAAAAGAAGAAAAAAAAAAGTTTGAACTAAATAATTGATACAATTTTTTTCAGACTTAATCGATTTGGAAATAAAAGTTTTCACCCATGAATATTAAGTGAAAATAATGGTACACAGATTAATCTTCCAGCTGTCACTATAACCATCCTACAAACGTTATCTACAACGTCTATCCACAAAAAAACTAACTGTTCTCACTGCCTCGAGAACCGGTTATGCGACCCTAATGTAACTTGGCAACAAACATAATTCGTTTACCCATACTCTTCTGTTGGATAACTCAGGCAATCCAAAAAAGGGACCGAGTAAGCTGGTCTGAAAGAAGAAAGATTGCTAGGATAAGTGTGCAACATCTTGAGATTAGTAGGATGGGGGACTGGGGGTTTGTTAAGACAGCTTACTTTATTTCTTTTCAATATCAAATGGCTGTTGCATAAACATATAAATGAAGGTAGAGAGCTCAAAGACCACGGGGAGATTTGTCCTTATAAATCTCTGTCAAAGACATCAAACTCAGTAAATATTAACAGCTATTACAGATAGGCTCTTGACCAGCAGCGATGTTGTCTTTTTAGCTCATTACTGGCAAGGACAATCAAACAAAAACAAAATGTTAAAACGTGATAGGTAGAATTTGGCAAGGCTCATGTGTCACGGAAAAAAATTTTTCTCATTCTAAAGAACCATTGAAAGTTGGAAGGTACACGGTCCAAACTTTACGAAAAATGTGAGCTACATTGACGAAGAAGATATTCCAACTATACAACATACTATGAATATAAGGGAAATACAGCATATCTGTAAACACTTTTGAGGCAAAGCGTAAGAAATGCTGCCAGGTAACCAACGAGCGATATAGCGTATGAATTATGGAATGGCCTGGGTTACTCCGTGGCTCTGAGGTCTATCCAAATGCTTTCGTTTGATCAGTATCATTGCTATATACTGGAGGGCCATGACTTATCTTTCCAACTCTGAAATCTTTCAGACATACAAATACTTTCACCACTTTACGCGGTGTGTTGCATACTGTACATTTAGGAAAGACTGGATTCTATGAATAAGAAGAAAATGTGTGTGCAGCCTTTAAAATAGCTGGTTTCAAAAGAAACGCTGAACTATATTTTCGCTTCTCCATGCATTTCAAAGAATGGAAAAGTTGCTTGATTTGAACTTTCAAAGAGAGAGGCATAACCGTATATTGAAAATCCACAGTTAGTTTGTATTCACAAATTCAAATATCCATTTTCTGCTAATATATTTTCAGTGTAATTTTTGGATGCTTTCATTACTGTTTTCTAGATAATAATTTTTAGTCCCTTTCACTTGCATTTTTCAGTTCTTTAAATGAACCTCAGAATGTTATGAAATCAAGTTAACTCACATTGAGTCATCCATTGAATAATAACAATTTTGATTTATCAGATTTTATCATTTTTTTTTACAAATGGTTCCTATTTTATGCTTTCACAAATGATTGAATTTCGGAAACATGACTTCAATATAAGATATTTGCCTATAATAAATCAATAACTAATTAAACGCCGCTTTCGTGTTACAATAAATAGACGTACAATTCTCTCTACAGTACAACCTGCTAGCCAACTAAAGATTTTGATCACCAGAGATTTATTTGGTGGCTGGTATACGACTGCTGCTTACATAAAATTTCATTACGGAGATCTAGTTGGCCTAATGGTTATTGACACGGGGAATGGTATCGGTGAGCTGGTTTCAAACGATTTTTGTGTTCAATTTACACAAATGCCCTTGGGTAAGACATGGATCAATTACTAATTTCTTCAGGCATGGTTAAATAGTGATAGGATTACAGTCTAGTTGTTGGATAACTCTAATTTTCATCCTCGGTGCTAAGTCTCCATAAAGCATCAATGCGTTGTGGTGCACAAAAACACCATGAACCTCCACTGTATCCTGGCCTGTCTCAAACCACCCTGGCCATAGCTGGCTCCGTTAATGAGACCTGTATGCGTGACATATATAAATAAGTAGCTTGCAAAACCCACGTAAACACTAAAGAAACGTGTGTTTGTAGTTTTAGAGACGATTTTAGAGTCGGGTTTTAACTAAATTCTTTGCAGCGACTGGCAGATTCAATTTTTGCTTGTTTGCACTAATTGCTCAAAATATCTCTGCTACAACTATTTCGTGTTTTTAAATTTTCTGTTATTTGGTCTGTAACATTTTTCTTTTATATTCCATCATCTCTACTGTTACCGTAGCTTCCACTTCCATTGCTAGGAATAACATTGTCCATTCGCTTGTTTGTCAGGTTCTAGCTCATGTGATCATTAGATATAATACTACAAAAATAAACAGCTGTCAAAAAAATCTGTTCCATGATTGTTATTATTATTATTTTCATTATCATCATTATTATTGGCATTTCCAGACCATTGCCTGGTGGTTACTGCTGGAAGTTGAGTGACAGTGAGTCTCCTCAAGTCTCCAGCCCCATTCTCTACGCTCTCATAATTTACAGTTTCACACTAGTTGCCCGGCGGTTTTCTCTGAAAGTTGATTGGCATTAAGTCGCCTTATATCTTCGGTCCTTTCCCCATCTTATGCTATTCCTCCCACACCGATCACAGCTGTGCTGTGGTTTGTATTTCCAATTCCAATTCACTGGAATTTGTTGTTTTTCTCCCTTTTAAGCTATTGCTAACAGCTTGGATATTATTATTATTATTATTATTATTATTATTATTATTATTATTATTAGTAGTAGTAGTAGTAGTAGTAGTAGTAGTAGTAGTAGTAGTAGTCCAGTTGCCAGATAGTCAATGCTTGAGACTAAGTGACAACATGTCTCCTCGAGCCTTGGGTTCTCCTCCTTGCACTCACACAGTCCACAGAAATGCTGCTGATCACGGTTCAACGCCAGTTGCCTAGTGGTTATTGGAGTGACATCATCATCTGCTGAATTGTCACGCTGGTTATAATCGGTATTTTTCTTTGGAGATCAAGTGGCAGCATTACTCAACCAGGACTTTTCTAGGTAATTTAGCCGATTCTAGATGTGCTGTGATCTGAATGGTGGCAACTCATCGCTTAGAATTCTCCCAGGTCTTTGATCATTATTGACACAAATGTCACCTCCATGTTAAAAAACTTTTCTGCTCCATGGTAAGGTCTAGATAATTATCAAACACTTTCTTCCCGTTTTCGATTTCCCCTTGTGGTCTACTGACCTAATCAAACAACAATATTTTAGAATTAGTTTTTCTCTCTAACTGCTTAAATTGTGTGGTTTGATCTACAAAATTCCAAAGTGGTTAGCATTTCTTTTTGAAATCTTCAAGCTTTTGTTGAGAATTTGTTCACATAGCTAAACCCAAATCGTTCGAGCGGTTTTCAGTGCATCAATGCACGTTCACTATCAAATGAGTTTTAAGTTTCCTTTTAAGCTGGCTTGTTACATTCAAGTAGGAAATGGTCAGATGTATTTTCATTTCATTAACAGAGAGGACAATTGCCATTTTACCCTCTTTCTGTCTTATTCCTCGTCAATATTATGTGTCTCGGTGCATTCATTCCCGGCTGCAAACATCACATATTACTTCTGGTATACCCTAAGAGTTGATCTTATTATTGAGGATATTCAACACATTAGAATTTCAGATCTCAGAATTTCAGATCTAAGAATTTCTGACTTTGGAATTTGAGAATTTTCAAGGACAATTAAGACAGACGGACGGACGGACTGACAGACACATGCCATGTTCACATGTTCTAGATATTTTTTGTAAAGTATGAATTTCTCTAATGAAATCTATTACTCTGATAATGAATCACGAATAAATATATATATATATATATATGTATTATTTGTTTTTTTGCGAAAACAACGTGCCACCAAGGATCTCATTAGGAGAGCTGGTATCATGACAGAACATCAAAACAAAATGAAAACATGAATTTTCAAACGGCTGTGTATTCGTCGTGATTTCTAGCAATTCGACTGACCAAGATATACTATTCATGATTACGAGGGTTTTGCCCGCTAGTTATGTATGCGTCACGCGTACAGGCCTCATTGCCCTTAAAGGGTTGGGTAAGGCATGCCCTGAGGCCTTCATAACATCAGTTGCAGAGACTGGAGCAATTTTGAGGTTTTTTCTGTTACTAGGAACGACCTTGCGTAAATTTGTGCTCTTATGGGGAAGCGAGTAATTACACTCTAATATATGTGCTGAAGGAAGTTCAATACACGGAAACATAAAAAACACACAGGAAATATCATGTTGTCTATTGTATGATATATGGTCTCGTTATCAGCTGAAATAAATATAGTAATGCTATGAAATATCAAAGATACCAATATGGATATTATTTTTCAGCCTTCCAAAAAGAATATTTTACCAGTCATTCTACAAACTGATACAAATAAATGTTGGAACGTTAGAATGGAATATTTCCTTCTGAACTGGTAAAACTGGCTTTGGATATCATATTTCCTTTCAAATCTATTTATCGAGTGTTTATGTATTGTCGATGTCAGTACTGATTCATCAGTTTCCCCCCTCCTCTCCCATTTTTCGTCTTGGTCTTCTCGAATCACATGTTTTTGTGCCTTAGACACACAACGGATACAATAGACAGTATCTATCTATTTGTGCATCTTTGATATTTACTGAGCTTTTTCTGCACAACGTAAGGTTAGCAAATACCGAACAAAGTTCAGTTACTGTATCCCTCCTTGTTTCCTCCCCCCTCTCTCTCCATGATACCCCATTTGAAATAAGAAACTACATGTGTGACAAAAGCTAAATATCAAAATCATAGCTGAAACAGATAGTGGTGTTTGATTAACCCGTTGATCATGTCACGTTAAAAATCCTCCTTTGTCTTTAGAATCCTTGAAAAAGTCAAATTGTAAACAGCTGATGATCCTGACAACAGGAACATCACACATATTACCAAAATGAAAAATGAAAAGTATGCGTACCACAAAAGACAACATTGAAGAAAATTACATTAATTGCATCAATAGATCTTGGTAAATAAGTGAATGAAGTGATCCAAAAATATTTTTAATGTGTTTTTTTGCTCAAAGCTTTCCAGACAATAATTTTTGAAGTGTTACTACTAGAAAGCTGTTCTGTTCCATGCATTCAAGAATACAATATTTAGTAATCAAAAGTGAAGAAAAAAAAATGACGGAAACTAAAAGGGTGTTATCCGACATGGAAAAAACTAACTTTAAGCCTCGTGGAAAATAATTGTCAAAATTTTCAGTTGGATTTGTTGAAAAGAAATCGACTAGAAGAATCATTTTTTGCTTAATAAGTATTTGGAAAGATGATACCGTAAGTTGGTTTCCATGAAGCGTGAAACAACTGTTTCAGAATTCACATGTATGAATATTCAATAGAAATGACACAACGAGCGAGTCATGTCTGTAGTTATACCTAATGATCCTTCATTTGTTTTTTTTAATTGTTTTTCATAGGCTTACGTCTGTTTGTCTGTTTGTTCGTCTATTCCAGAGCTCTTGG
>OY735221.1:28539372-28576872 GCA_963457665.1 Thysanoteuthis rhombus
AGGTGGTTACGGGAGAGGTACTTCGGCTTTCAGGGCGTGTCGAAGTTCTATGCTACTTACGAAAACCCACTATCACCAGTCATTGTTTTAAGACTCAACGTTGACAACGTTGGTGATCTTGTGAGAACTGGTGTATCGAATGACCCTTCTCCCACATTTTCTTTATTGTTTACGAAAGACTGTTTTGAATTAGTAAATATATCACAAAACAACAGTTACTACTCAGGCTTTATTATTTTCTTCTTTATCGCCTTAAATGATAATATCACGAATACACAAACTTCGAAAAATGGATATTTTTCTATAAATTTGTTGGCTTTAGGCTGATAATACTACTTGACGTGACACACAGTCAACAAAAGTCATCACGTTTACTCCTGTTCACCATCATCATCAGTCTTTTAACGTCTTTGGTCGGACATAGACCTCCCCAAAGGATTTGCTGCGTATCTCTGTCATGGGCGTCACGGAGCCAGCACTTTCTGAATCTGTCTAATTCGTCACACCATCTAATATTCTGTCGGCTTCGGTTGTGATCTATGTCGTGAGTCACAAAGTTCATTTCGAAACAGCCCTTACTCATCTTGCCACCTGCTCCTACTAGGGAGACATCCTTTTGATTTTCACGGATATTATTTTTAGATATTTTAGGGATTTTCTCGTTTTGAAGACAGAAACCTGTTTAAATAAAGGTACAGACTCCTTTATGACAACAAGAAGAAAAAAAGTTAATAATTGATATGGTGCCTAAGATACATACCCGAAATTTCTACATTCTGATGAGATATTCTGTATCTGTTGGGCTTTTCGCTACTGACAAAACGACAATGGCTATGTTGTTGTTTTCTGTTAATCTGGACGTTGATATATTTTTCAATACATTTTCTGTACGGAGATTGCAAGCTTCAATCCGTTTTTGTTTCACTTGCTCTTTGTGCGAGTATGAAACCCATCGAACTGGGTCTTTCTTCTAACCATCGTTTTTTTTTTTTTGCATTATCATACAATGTATTTTCGTTGACTTCAGTACAGTATGATTTTCATGAGAGACATTCCTTTACTCGTTCAAGTGCAGACCACAAGTAAATAATAGATGAGTCAGCCCAAGTATCAGTGTTGAATCCTTTATGATTTTTTGTTTACTATCATTTCAAGCGAGTAAAACTTTCTGAATGTATTTTTCAAAATTATGTATCAGTAATCTTAATTCTTCCGTTCTTCTGCTTAGCTTAGGGTTACAACTACATGAATATAGAGTACCTATTGTCTTCTGACACTCTTTGAAGGTACTGTCTTAAACTAAATTTCTAAAGACGGCATATTTCTTCAATTTTACTGAATACTATTCGGTATTATGTCTGAAGTATGAATATTGACTAAGATTCATGGATTCGAAACTAACCAAACTCTTCATAAGACTCTCTAGTCTCACTTCTCATCATCAAGATATGGCAAAATAGAAAATTTCACTTACTTTCAATTTTTGTCTCCAATTCGCTGAAAAAGTATGTTTGGACAGGCCTTGACAGCTTTAATCGTTTTGTACATTATTGAAACGTCTTATGTTTCATTTCTTATTAAGATAACTTTGGATTCGTGTTTATGTCAGTGAGCTCGGGTAGGCTAAGTTATTTAACACTATTCTAGTTTACTGAATTACAATTTTACTTCTGCGTCGGCATAGTCAGTATTCACTATTCTGAAAAGCCGTATGTATCTCAAGTTTATTAGTGATTGTTGTAACGCTGACTTTTTGATATAGATCTTCATATTCCCATTTTTCTTTCCTTGTTTGCTGTGCTGCCCTTCCGTTCGCTACTTTTTTGTTTGTTTAGCTGTGTTAGACCCGTTTATAATGTCATTGTTTTCCAATCCTATTATTGTCTTTTAGACGTATTCTCTCACTTTAAATACAATCTGACTCTGTCATCTCTGGAATGTAAAGCATTTTTATGAGCTTCCTTCTTTGCCTGTCAATTGATTGGAGTCCTCTTTTTGTCAAACCAAGTGAGAGTCCTGTGTATTTTACTACCAATAATGCTCATGTGTTCGTTCAATTTATCAAATCCGTGCTATGTAGTTTAGTCACTATTCTTTCCCTAATTTTCTAAGATATTTTCTCCCATTTCTGTTCTTTTCTTCTCTTTTTGTTGCAAAATCTTCAAGAATTCCCCTGTATTTATATTGGTCCTGTGTGGTCGATGCTTTGATTTAAAAGTTATCCAGTCATGCAATTCCTTCGAACCTTACTTTATGCATTACTGTTATCGCACATTTTTCTATGCAAAACTCGATACCAATGTCGTCGCCGAATTCCTCTACTTAGTTGGACAATGTCCCTCTCTATACCCTGTTCTTTTCAAATAGTGCTATATTGTTTATAAACATGAGTAGGTTGGGTTTTCTCCCTTTTGAGAATTGATATTCCTTGCTGTTGTTTTCAGGATTTTGTCAAGTGGTATCTTCGGTAGAACAGAAAATATTTGGGACGGAGAGTCTCCGAATTTTTATTCTTACCCCTGCTACGTTTTCTCCTATTATTATTATTATTATTATTATTATTATTATTATTATTATTATTATTATTATTATTATTATTATTATTATTGTTATCATCATCATCATCATTATTATTATTATTATTATTATTATTATTATTATTTGGAATCTCTCACCAGTTGCCTGGTGGTAACCGCTGGAGTTTGAGTGACAGCAAGTCTCCTCAAGTCTCCAGCCCTCCTCTCCTAGTACTCATAGGTCACAGTAATTCTGCGATTTACAGTTTCACACCGGTTGCCCAGTGGTTATCGCTGAAGGCTGAGTGACAATAAGTCTCCTCAGGTCTTCAGCTAACGTCTCCCCTCTCTTTCGCATATCATGACAGAGCTACGATTCGTTGCAGTCCTTATATCTCTAGCACCTTCCTCGGGACCCGTGCAGATCCCAGTAGTTCTGTGGTCTGTACGGTCTTAACCCTTCCCATAATCCCGATCTCCTCCAGTCTCTCCCTCAGCGTTTTTGGGACAGTTCCTAGTGCTCCCACTATGACCGGTACTACCCTTGTTCTCATGTTCCACATCTTCCTTAACTCTCTTGCTAGGTTCTGGTATTTTTCCCTTTTTTCACCCTCCTTCTTTTTTACTCTATGGTCTGCAGGTACAGCAACGTCTAGTATTTGGCAGGCCTTCCTTTTTTTATTCACTATTACTAAGTCCGGTCTTCTTGCCTGGATAAGGTGGTCAGTTTAGATGTCAAAGTCCCAGAGTAGTTTGTGGTTGTCATTCTCCTAAACAGCCTCTGGCTTGTGCTGATACCACTTTTCCACATGGTTGAATACCATTTGTTTGCTTAGTTCCCAGTGTATCATCGTTGCTACGCTATCGTATCTATGCTTATACTCCTTCTGGGCGAGTTGACTACATTCACTAGTTATGTGGTTTACTGTCTCAACTGTTTCACCGCACATGCGGCATTTGCTGTTTGTCTGTGTTCTGTCGATTTTTGTTTTTATGTAGTTTGTCCTTATGCTTTTGTTTTGGGCTGCCATGATGAGCAATTCTGTTTCTCTATTAAGGTTCCCTTTTCGTAACCACGTCCATGATTTCTCGTCTGCTACATCTTGTATCCGTCTTTTAAACTCGCCGTACAATTTTTTCCCTTCCTGACTTTCTTTTCTTGTTTGCTGTACTGTTCCATTGTTTTCTACTTTATTGCTTGTTGCACTATCTCTTGCACTCTTTATGATTTCTTCATTATTTGTTTGCACATATCTTTGTAGGACTACTTTAGCTCTCTGGACACAATCTTCTGTGCTGATGAGCCCCCTGCCACCTTCTTTTCTCTTAACGTATAGTCTATCTGTATCATCTCTAGGGTGTAATGCTTTATGCCTTGTCATAAGTTTCCTACTTAGCCTAATTTGGTTTCTAATATTTTCCTTCTGAGGTATTCTCTCTTTATTTTCACCTTCATCTCTCCCCGTTTTATCGTGTCACATTCAAGGACGCCTAGGTACTTGTATCGGTCTTGTGCGGTCAATGCCCTAATCTTGTTGTTGTCTGGAAGTTCAATTCCTTCAGTCATTGTAAGCCTTCCTTTGTGCATTACCATGATTGCACATTTTTCTACTCCAAACTTCATTCCGATGTCCTCACTATATTTCTTTACTTCGTTGAACAGAGTCTCAAGCTCTCCCCAGTTTTTTGCAAACAATTTTACATCGTCCACGTACATTAGGTGGTTGACCTTTCCTTTTGTTTTAGAGAAATGGTATCCTTTGCTGTTCTCCGGGATTTTGTGGAGCGGTACCATAGTTAAAACAAATTATAGTGGGGACAACGAGTCTCCTTGGAATATTCTCCTTTTTATCCCTACCTCGGCTAGTTTGTCCCCTGCGGCTGTCAAATCTACTTTCCAGTCTTCCATTGAATTACCAATGAATTTAACTACTGGTTCGCTAATTTTGAACATTCTAAGGCATTCGAGTATCCAACTATGTTGAATCATATCGTACGCTTTTTTGTAATCTATCCATCCTATTTCGATGTTTTTTCTCCTTTTTCTCACCTCTCTTAAGATCATCTGGTCTATGTAGAGTGAATCATTCGCCCCTTCGGTTCCTATCATACACCCTTTCTGTTTTTCTGGTAATAGTCCCCTTCTTTCCATTGACATGTATATTCTCTCTGCTATTTGCCCGGACAGGATTTTCCACATAAGTGGTAGGCACGTGATTGGTCTATAATTGCTTGCTATGTTCCCCTTTTCTGGGTCTTTTTGGATGAGGGTGGTTCTGCTTTTGGTCATCCACTCTGGTGCTTTGCCTTCGCTTAGACAACTTTGGAGTAGGTGGGTGAGTCTGCCGTGTAAAGTGGTGAATTCCTTGAATAAATATCCATGGATCCCGTCGGGACCTGGTGCTTTCCAGTGGGCTATTTTCATAAGAGCATGTTTCAATGTAGTTTCATTCAATGATATTGGTTCTCCATTGTCTATATCTTCTAGTTCTTTTCTCATGTTTCCTAACCATTGCAGTGTTACGTTGTGTCTTTTTTGGTGCCCTCATATGCTATTCGAATAGTTCTTGGCCTCTGTGGCATCTGGTTTTATGTTCTGCCTTCTTTCTCTGTGTTAAATCATTATTATTATTATTATTATTATTATTATTATTATTATTATTATTATTATTATTATTATTATTATTATAAAACCAGTTGCATAGTGGTCGCCGCCGGGGAGTGGGTAACGGCAAGTCTCTTCAAGTTATGAGCCTACTTTATTGCACTCACAGTCAATAGCAGGCCTATTGATTGCAGTTTCAAACCAGTTAGAGGTCGAGTAACAGTAATTCTCATCATGTCTTCACACATTTTTTCATGTAGACCTCACTTACCATAGCAGTTCTGCTTTCCCCATCCTTTGCTGATTGGCCAATGCCAGGAGTCAGGGGTATCATATTTCCAGTACTTTCCCAGTCATCGTTTGTTCCCCAGTTGTGCTCTGGTCTGTGAAGTTTGAATCATTCCTCTCATCCTCAGTCCAATTTCACTCTCAGTGTCTTCAGCAAGATTCAAAGTTCATATTCTACTACTGATACTTCCTGACTTTCATGTGGCACACTTTTTCAGTTTTCTTGTCAAGTCCTTACATTTCCTTAGTCTTTCTCTATCTTTTGTAATCATTCTGTGGCCTGCAGACACGGTCACGTCTATTATTTGGTAGGTTGTCCTTCTCCTTTTCACGATGACCAGGTTTGGTCTCATTAATATTATTCATGATTGAATTTTTACGCCAATAGATTAAGTAAGGGCAAGTATCTTTGATACTCTATCACTCTCCTCAGTATTCTTGATGACTTGGTTTCCGTTTTTCCAGATATTCCTGCGTTGTGTAAACATTTGGTGGAGCTTTCGGGGACAGATCCAATTCCCAGTAGTGTGTGGCGCAAATGGTTTTATTTTTCAGTTTCATTTACAAGGACAAGATGTTTCTCAAAATATTTTTTGCTTGAAATTTCTCTCCGCAGTCAGATAGAATAGCAAAATCGATTATTTGACATAAGCTTTTTTTTTTCGGTATCAAACATAGCTATTTGCAAGCTTTTAGCTTTGATTGGGTGATCAGTTTTAATTTACAAGTCTGGATATTTGATCTATGAAAGCCTCTTATAAATGAAGCCACTAAAAATATTATTGATTTCATTTTTCATACCTTAATTGTTTGCCCATTTTATTGCAGATAACATTATTAATTTTTATCTTTTATCCATAATATCTGTCGATTATAGAGAGAACCAATTTCGGTGTTTACACTGAATCTGTGAACACTAAAGCTTAAAAGATTTATGAAAGCATGATATTAACAGTTATCGCTTCAAATGATTCATATTTTCATTAAATACATAGTTTTATTGTTTATATCATAGTTACGTCTTTCTTCTTACTAATGACTGTATGTTGTTGAAAGTGACTATGCGAATAACAGCTTATTGGCACTGCTGAATGGATGGGTTTTCGGTAGTCGAAGAGGAATGGTTTACTGAACTAACGACACCAACACCTTCCTCCAATAGGGTGGCTCAGAAGTGGCAAAACATCCATGCAGGAATATATATATATATATATATATATATATATATATATATATATATATATATATATATATATATATATATATATATATATGTATATTCGCGTGTGTGTGCGTATGTGTGTTTATGTGTATATGTGTTTGAGAGAGGGAGAGTTTTTCATATAGCCCAACGGGGAAGATATATCCTGATGTTTTAGTATTGAGTGAAAACGACCATAACTGAGCTCTGATGACCTTGAATGACTCTCAAACTCAACCCCATTCAGCTTTGCACCTCTGATGTGAAAAGATGGGCTCATCAAATATCATTAATAAATGGATATGACCTTCGCACTTGAAAGATATCTCCATGCACGATATGGTAAATTGTGACCCATAAAAAGCAGTATTTAAAATGACCTATAACCGTCTTCAAGAAACCTTGAAGGATCTCAGATGTCAATGTCAAATGGATTGAAATATTTACTCGAACATGTACACTTACATCAAGCTGAAAGTCCTTCGGTGCAAATGCTGAATGTACCTAGCTATCCCCCTGGGTTACACTTACGCTTTCACATGTGTTTATTTATTCAGGAAAAAGTATCCAGTCCATCCACACCTCTTGAAGTGGGTGGAATTTACAATAATGTTTTACCCCTCAAGATAGGAGCGATCTCTAGTTACGATTCTCGTTAAAAGAAGAAAAAAGGAAATCTTTTACTCTTTCAAGGGAAATGATGGTAAACAATGAAATCCTTCAAAGTTATAGCACTATTGAATTAAATTATTAAAATAGACTTTGACTACCGCTTTAAGATTGACAAAATTGTTCAGTTTTTATCGCAGTTTTCTTTTCAATGACTCTGTTGATAATTATAATATGCTACCTCAGTATGTTTCTGGGACGACAGTAGGAAATAAAACCTGATGCTTATTTCAAGACGTTTTGCAGATGTGTACGTCTACAATGAAGATAGTTTAATGCGTCAATTGGATCAATGTATATCTATTTTTAGTGTTCTAATTTCATATGCGCAAATTATGATGCTAAAAATGCGATGAATTCCATCAATATCTTGTGATCGAAAACAATTTGAACATGCTGTGTTTTTAAGTATGTAATGAATATATCAGCTTTTGTTAGGTCTCCCTTATATATTAGGAATATATTGTAGATTAATTTTGTATATAGGAGATATTCATCAATGATTTATGTATTTGAACGTTTTCCCAAGTTTACCCATGTAAAATAGTAGTGTATAATAGAGCAGCAAGAGCCTCCATCAACGTAATGATATAGAGGTAAGTGTGAAAAATATCTATATCTTCCGTCTGGATTTGCAGCTGAGTGTGAAGGAGGACTATTTGAAATTGTACCTTTGTCTCTATGAATAGAAATAAGTCTACTGCATACCTACTGACGAATTTGGCTCAATTCCCCTCTTAGTAGAGAGATGTGAATCTGATGACAAAACGTGTTACGATGGGACTACTCATTAACTTGGTATTTTAAATCATAAATGTATCCGTCGTTTATTGAAACCTTATTTCCACGAATCAAAAACCAAAAATAGCATTCAGCCTTGGATTTGTTGCTAGCTGCTAAAAAGGTCGCGTGTTTTCCCCCCTCTTTACATGTATTGTACACCTCAGTCTCTCCTATCTTTGTGTTTTTCCTCTTCCTTTAATAATCTCCTTCTTTTCAAAAAACGAACTCAGTCTTAGAGTTCACAGCAACGTATCTATGCTGTTCGGAAAACTTATAACATCAGATAAACTTCGTGAACTGTGACATTTTAACCG
Organism: Thysanoteuthis rhombus; assembly: GCA_963457665.1. Lineage (NCBI taxonomy): Eukaryota > Metazoa > Mollusca > Cephalopoda > Oegopsida > Thysanoteuthidae > Thysanoteuthis > Thysanoteuthis major. Next base: position 28,547,749 of record OY735221.1, read on the forward strand.
CCGTTAATGCATATAAAAAGGCCAGACGACTTATTTACTGGGAGTTTGGCTTCAGCCCAATTGATAACCTAGGTGAACGATAGATTTGCGTGACCGAGAAACACGATAATAGCAAACATGTATTAACATGAAAATGGATTAACAACAATTTGATAGGAGATGATAAAGGAAAGATAAATAAATTGGGATAAACCCAGACAGCATTTGAAAGGACCCCAATGAGATGGTCTTTTGTCGGTACTCTGTTTACAGATACGTTTATCCCAAAGAAAAGAAAATGCTTTATTTTTTAATTATTGGAAAGCCAAAACATCAGCGACATCAGGGAAAAATTAATGCTAAAGTCTCATAACAATGGTGTATGGCGGCGTCCGGAGTACCCTATGCTTATTTCGAGTAATTTGTTCTAATAAGTTGAATGTTGCAGTCGTGGGGAAATAGGACAATTTGAGCAACTTTCATAAAAGACAAATTGTCACCGCGAGAAGACCAGGCTAGAGCACATCCAATATGGCACAGTGGCAAAGACTTATAAATGCAGGAAAATGAACAGAAATTATCCCACCAAGTACGATCCGACAGAAATGCACTCCGCTTCAATCAAGAGGAAGCGAATAATGCAGACCTCAGAAATATTATTCACTAGTTACACCCCTCTATGGCATCAGTATTCTACAAAAGCAGTAGCACCTACACGTAAAACAATGTCCTCTGCGCACTATGGATGCTGCACAAGAATCGTATTGGGTGCGTTGAAAGACCTCATTGTATGGCCCTGGCCATCACACAACTCAGAATGCACTTTTGTTGAGCAATTATGGAATGTGCTAAACCAACAGCTCAGATTTGCATAACTTTGAGGACCTGCTCTTAACATCTTGACATACATACAAAATACATTCTTTGAAAGTTCTGTATGGACCAAGTTAAACCATGTGAGGGCTGCAAGAGAGCATAATTTGAATCAACACTTTTTTTTAGGGAGATTTCATACTATTTTGGCTAATCAGAATATACAAACAGAATTTGTGTGCAGGAGAATCTTTCCTGAACGTTGAAGTCAGAAGTCAGAGGTAAGTGTGACTCCAGGGGATAATAAATGGCAGTTTGGCGTATCAACTGAGCTGATATATGAATTCACACAAGACAACACAAACAGCTATAAATATACAGAGAGATACAGAAACATGCATATACATACAAAAACACATACACATATGTGTGAGCATTTGCATGCACACACACTTATGTTTGTTAGGCGAATCTTCAAGTTTTCAATATGAGAAACAGAATATTTGCAGAGAGAGACTGAGATTGATAGACAGCCTGTCATCTTGACTTATCTCATTGACAGAAAGATGAAGAATGGAAACTTCCATTCATTGATAGCTATGATAAATTCAATCACAAGCTATTTTCATACGTATGTCACTATATATTTGCTTGCGTTTGTGTTTATGTGTGTGTGTGCGTGTGTATTTAAATATTTTGATGTATGTTTTTCAGTTTGCTTGCAAGATTTTAATGAATGAGGGAAAAAAAGAAATGTCCGGAACATTCTAGAGTGAATGAAGATATTGAGGTACTAGGCAAAAGAAAGCTGTGCCTGACAGACGTGAGTGCAAATGTTAATCAGAAAGTGAGCAAAAAGCAGACATTGAATAAGTTCTTTTGTTGGAATGATGATGAAAGAATGGGCGAATGAATAAAATAATGGATTCATTATTTCTCGACTAGATCTGAGCCAGTTATTTTAAAATTTATCAAAAAAATCAAAATAACTGATTATATATAATGATACCATGTATGGTTTGAGTAATGTGTCTGGTATTCTTAATGTACAGCTTATGTTTCTTTCATAACTCAAGTGAAAACTGTATGTGATTGCTGATATGAGTCATCTCTAAACACAATTTCAATTTCTGATAACAAACTATACTTGACTACACTGAACGGCATTGAGATAAGAGTTCCGTATTCTATTGTCATCATTTGTTGGAAATATAGGCCAAATACGGAACAATAATGAAGGAGTTAACAGAAAGCAGACTGGCTGGGTCAGCCATTTTTCAACTGAATCTGATTGACTTTTTTTTACCAATTCAGACTACTAAAAGCTACAGTAGCTGATTTGTAAAGCTGCTTTTCACTTGTCAAAAGCAAACTGCACGTGGGTACTCTTTTTTCAGGGTTTAATCTTTTTGGAAAGCAGATTTTCAACGTCGACAGCAAAGATTCAGAGTATCGATAGAATATCAAAGCTTTGATCGATAAAAACAGAACTCAAATTTTACTGCATTTGCTAGTTATTAATCCTCAACTATACACCAGAATGTCGAGTTGATCGGCTGCACGTGCGTGAAAACGTATTTGTTCCCCGGGCAAAACCGGCTGGAATGATTCTGAATTTCACTGAATAATTCTCGATGTATGTGATTCAAAACATAGTCTTTATTATGGTTACCAAAGACGACATTTTAGAAGAAAAAGTTTTTATGATAGTTATATGGTGCCACAGTAACTATAATAAAGTTAGATTTTTTCATCTATTTGTCTGTTGCCGCTAGAACAATCATCTGCATTTATTTGTCTCATGACTGTTTATGTAATCCGTGATATCGGAGTGGAGCTAGCCGCTGATTCAACCCAGCTGCGCAGTTCATTCATTTAGACATTTTCTGCACAGAAATCAGTCACATTATCCAATGGCCGCTTCTCTCCGAATTGCATGCTACACAATATTATATGATACCTGTGGTACGTATTCCTTGACCCGACCTAATTGGAAAGGTAGATCTATTTCTCTCCCAATGCAATAAGAGCTACCTTGAGACATTTTCAGTCAGCCTTAAACTGAAATCTATTATCTGATTTCTCTGCTGCAACGAATTCAACTGTCTCTGGCTAAAATAAATAGAAGCACAATGCTTAGTATTTTCTAACCACAAAAAAAAACTTATAGCAAATTTCAATTGTTAATTCGATGTACAGTGAAAATAAAGAAAAAGCATCGTATGTTGGAACTGCAGTTTTTGTTCTTTGTAACCTATTTTGGTGAATATTAAATTTATTATTGACACTGTTATTAAACCTGAACAGTTATATAATAGTGTATTATCAGAAAAGAATTAACTGTTTGAAAGTTTATCGAGGTATTATAAGCAAAAGAAATAAGATTCAAGACAGTATGAAATTAGGTTCATTTGTGATCTAAACTACGAATTTTGAAAATAACAAAGGATATCTCTTAATTACTTAATCAATGTTTCATACATTTCTAGCCGCCAACGTTTCGTCATGCAATGATGTACAGCGAAGTTCAAGCTAAGGTTAGAGGCTATATATCATATTCATAATGAGAATTGTCATTGGGGATCCATTACTCATATGAATCTCGCCGTCACCAAAAACGCGAGATCGGGTAATTATTTGGTATCTGCAATACATATAGTATCACTTAAAAGCTAATTTTTGCTCTGAATAATGTAAATAGAGTCTTGTAGTGAAGTTCATAGTACAATCTACCTGAAAGTTTAATATATATCATGATGTTAAAGACAGCTGGTCATTTGTTTGATCTATATGACTGCAGAAGAAGCTACGTGTTTGATCTCATTTTTGCTCTATATTATCGTGATATCATCGTTTTTTGTGATATGTGATGTTATGTAATTTTTTTTCATTCTGTCATAGTGCATTGTCTTATACACTGACATGGTGTGTTATGTCATGAGATGTTATGCCATTCCATGTCTTGCAATCATATATCCTGTTATGTCATCTTATGTATTGTCTTCTCATGCAATCAATCATTTTTGTAACAACTTTTGAATGTTCCTTTCACTACAATGATGTCACTGAAATTAATTGGAATCGTAAATCTTGAAAAATTACATTTGAGTTTAATTTGCAGGAAATATTTATTTGTTGAGATTCATATCTTTTACAAATGGCAATTTTTTTATTCAAATAGCATCATAAAATTAATCTATTATGAAATAAGACGTGAATTTCAATATATTACTCTCCTGGCCACAAAAGCAAGAATTGTAAAGCATATTAGTAATATCTATTTTACCTATAAACTATTAGAATGTAACATACACTACCGAACATGGATAGAAATTGCAATGCGTAGTGTGCTAGATTTGTGCGTGTGCAAATTCCCAAATCTTACCTGAACAAAGGAGATGAAAGTGAAGACTAAGTAAATGAACAGTTTCGCGACCTTTGAGTGTTAAGTGAAATCCTTTAAGATAATCCTCATCTCAAGTGAAATCAGTTACTGCAATGGGCAAAGCGTGCTGTTGTTAGACAAAGAGATGTGACATTTCTCAGGGGACTACCTTATCTGAAGCAAAACTGCTAAATCTGAACTAAAGAGGAAAAAATTTGAACAAACCAACAAACAATTTGGACACTACCTACCTGTATCTTATGCAGCTCACAGAAACCAATGCCGGATATGCAAATGACACAGATAACCTCCAAATCCTCAGTTTGTAATATTTATATATATATATATATATATATATATATATATATATATATATATATATATATATATTAGAACCTTGATACCAGCGCTAAATAGGATCCAAGATCCAACATATGGTAGCATCTGTAGATAATAGAAAAAATAGAAAAAAATATCGGCTCCCTTTTGACATGATGCATGGTCATCAAACATCAATCTTTAGTCAAAATACGGTATTAAAGATTGGAATCTGAGAGATTTTATACCTACATTTCCTTCAACGAATGTCAGAGAGATTTCTCACCAAAAAATAATTCAAATCAAGTTCCGAAGATCTGAGAAGTCTCTGTACATGGAATGGGGTATCGCTGTTCTATTATTCTGATATATTAAACTGATCTCTCAATGATTAATATTCAAGCCTAAAATGTCACTGGACATTAGGACGGGAATCAATAATTAGTGATTCACTGATCCTTATGATTATTACATACATATTTATTGCCTCAAGGGACTAATCTCTAGATGAGGTACAAATTCCATATTCTGTGTATAAAGCCCCGAATTTAAGTCAGAATACATTTGTATAGTGAAAGGGAAATTATATTTCGTTCATTTAGAATCACTCCACCTGATCTTGTTCTACCAGGTCTTATTCACAGCACTACTCATCATAACCAAACTTTTCATTACACGCTAACTGTTCTGTTATAATAATAAAAGGGGGAGTTCACTCATTCACTCGAATTGTAGCGACTACGATACATTTTAAAGCAATTTAACTTAAATACATTATAGTTTCTAATATTTTAACTTTAAAGTTTAAAGTTTTTTACAGTGTTTATTGTTTAATTTTGGGATATTTGATCAACTAACGAAGTGGACACTCCTATAATTAAATGATTTATTCTCACATTCTCATTTGTAATAATATCTGAGCCTTTTTTTAACCTAATCTATATATCTTTCACGCTAAGACAACATTGCCTATTGGCTGAATATTTAGCATAGAGAATAGAGAAACTTGACTTCTCTCATAGGCTAAACTGGAAGTCATTTGTGGTTGCCAAAAGTCATCATATGGACAATATTTGGTTTGAACATTGGAAACGGAAGATTCTTATTTTACAATCTTCTCAACTTTTCTTTCTTGCAAATAGAAAGGATAATCTGACAATGTAAGTAATTATCTTCGGATTTCAGGTATTTATGCGTTTTACAAAAGACCAGCACACACTTTTAGTCATGAAAAGGTTTGTCTTCTACGGAGCTGTGTTGACACAAAACACATAATTGCATACACACACTCAAAGATTGTTTCTATAGCTGGCTGGTGTTCCTTCCCGCTGGCTTCTATTGAAAGTTAAGGCGCCAATAACTGAGTCTACTATCTCACTAGGTGGTGAAAAAGGGGTTGTATTCCTCCCAACATGTGACTTGCACTTCGAATCCAAATGTATCCAATTTCTAGTGAGATTCAACATTTCCATGATCATCAACAAAACAAAGGGAAAGTGATTAAAAATCGTTTCCCTCAATATGACTTCTTATTGCTTCTCCCAAGGAACAGATTTAGGGAAATCATAGGCGTGAGTCAACAAAAAACGTGAAGCGTAGTTCACGTGTTTTGTACATCACATTATAATTTGATAGAAGACACTCTTTAGTGTGTAAGTAGTGTAAAACATATTCGTTCTGTAAGAATGAAAATATCAAGGGAAACATTCACGTTTTTACTTTCAAAGAATGTGGCAAAAATATAATCAAGAAATTAATATCAGTTCAGAGAAAATGAGGCAATCCTTACCTATACGTATATGAATTTACCTCATCTGTACGATGCGTATAGCAACAAAATGTTACACCCTTATAAAAAAAATTGCACGAAGTGAATTGCTTGAAAAACACCATGATTCCAAAACCGATGAAAAAATACCATACTGCCGCAAACGTGATAAATCTTTAAATAATGAGCAATCAATTTGTGAGAGTATGATCTTTCTTCATTCATTAGTTCTTTGGTTGTTTAACTTCATTTTTTCTCTGTTATTTCCAGTGAAAACTCATTATCTGTTTCCTGGATACACTGAAAATGGAGCAAATCTTGCTTATATGTATATAAATAAACTTGGTGTATATGCTGTTTTTAGCACTCAAATATTCGCCTCCGTATAGACAGGGATAACAGGAATGACTTGCTTCAGAAAAAAAAAAACTGTATAATTCCCGAACTGATGAAGAAGCATCACACTGTTGTTATAAATCTTGAAATAATGGACTATCGATTGGCAAAAAACTCTATGTTCGTATCTTCATTAGTTCCAAAGTTGTTCAGCTAGATCATACATTGGCTATGTGCTGTGCAGAGCTACTAAATCTAACACCCGAAAAGCTTTAATTACCAAAAGTAAATTCCTTTCGGACTTACTATCGTAAAGGTTTGATCCCGGCATCAGCTCCATTTCCTTCAATTGTAAATTCTATTTACGTTTTGTAGGGTGAGTAACACATTAACCGTGTGTGTACTTTTGAAGTGATACTGAATGAAATAAACGAATAGTGTCCGATTGTGACCAGGACATGGCAACGGGTACTGATATCTAGACGGTCTCGGCGAACAGTCACTATGAGATATGTGTGCTTTGTATTGATGAACAGACTATTTTTAATGTATTCATTACTTTAGCAAAATATTTTTCGTGTGGTTATACAACCACGATTTACATGAGAAGACCATTGCTTGACTTGCCCCAAGATTTGATCCTTTGTTCAAACTTCCACAAAATTAATGGATGACATTTTGAGAAGCTGTGTGGATGAATGCAATGACGTGAGTGGATACATTTTTTTCTTCCACGTTTGTGGGCAAACTATTTAAAGTGTCATATCTTGGTTCCTTTGTATTGTGGCAATTACGTGTCGATCATTTTTTTTCCTTTTACTAATTCATTTTTTAGTGTTTGGCAAAAAATATATCCATAAAATGATTATTTAACCCCAAGATACACTAAAATGAGACAACCCATGCTTATAGAAATGTAAAAATATTACTTATTTCTTAACAAAAATATAATTCTCGAGCTTATTCGACGATTTCACACATGCAATACATAGTATATCATTCAATGATGGGCCATCGATTGATTGAGTTTTCATCTTCATCAGTTCCTGTGTTTCAGTTACAAAAATGTGTGAAGTATGAGTCAGATTCTTCCAATCTGAACAAATTTTCAAAATACCTTTTATCGAATTGGGAAAACAGCTTTTTTTCTAATCTTATTACTTTCCTATACATGAGATATTTCTTTGAACAATGCATTGAATAACAGCAGCATCGCCCACGGCTTAAATATATTGAAAAATTTTATTCTTGGATCACTCGACTTCGGGTGCCAAACCTATTCACAGCAAAACCAAAATGGCACATGAAAATCTTTTATTGACATGTTGGATATGTATTATGTTTCATGGTTAATTCATTAGGAAAATAGACAACCTTCAGTTCATCAGCTGTTGCTTCAGGAATGAATGCATTTATGGTATTTACTGCTTCAAAAGAAAAAAGAAGAGGATACACTTTCGACTTTCAAAAACGCGAAAATCAATATTAATATATATATATATATATATATATATATATATATATATATATATATATATATATATATATATATATATATAGATATATATATAGATAGATAGATAGATAGATAGATAGATAGATAGATAGATAGATATAGATATATATTTCAACGACTGGGTTTATTTCATAAAAGAAGGATATGAACATCGAGGATAAATTTAAGACCAAAATGATTCTGTTTTTTAGATATAACCTTCAATCTAAATGATAACACAAACAGACCAAATAGGAAAGAAAACTGAAATTATACATATCAACCACGAAATTTAATCACTTGAACAAAACCATTGAAAATAATCCTAAAGTCAAAAGGAATTAACCTGATATACAATCCTCCGAGTGAAATAATGATCAAATAAAGAATGAAAGAATACATGAAATCCCTGAATGACAGCTCTTTAACTGGGGCTTGCTTTAAATACAGTGAAAAAGTGAAATCCAAAAGAGTAAAACACAGGAACAGCCAAAAAAATGCAATTGACAAATCATCTGTTATACAACACCATTCGATTTATAAGTATAAACTAACACAGGGTAAATAATAAAAATTAAAAAAAAAAACACTTTCCACCTAGCGATCTACCGTGTAATATATTTTTCAAGAAAAAATAAAAAATAATCATAATTCTATGGACAATTTTGGGAGAATCAAACCACACATAATGACAGAGTAAAAACCAAAAATACACGTAGGAAAATATCCATAAAAATGGAGCAGGCTGCAATCTCATGAACAGTAACAATGGCCTCATGCAAAACGAATCATAAATTGAATACTCTATACTCTGGATTATAGATTCTAGTGAAAACCTCAATTGTATTGGAATGGTGAAAATGCCCTTTACACTAAAGTTAATCAACTATTCATTATCATTTACAACCGATACGTACAAAAAGAAATACATGTCTACACATTACATAGATCTGATAGACGGCAACCTTACATGCACAGTAAAAAAAAAACTGAGAAAAAACATTGAAACCCTTACCCATTATTATTATTATTATTATTATTATTATTATTATTATTATTATTATTATTATTATTATTATTTGGAATCTCACACCAGTTGCCTGGTGGTAACCGCTGGAGTTTGAGTGACAGCAAGTCTCCTCAAGTCTCCAGCCCTCCTCTCCTAGTACTCATACGTAGCAGTAATTCTGCGATTTACAGTTTCACACCGGTTGCCCAGTGGTTATCGCTGAAGGCTGAGTGACAATAAATCTCCTCAGGTCTTCAGCTAACGTCTCCTCTCTCTTTCGCATATCATGACAGAGCTACGATTCGTTGCAGTCCTTATATCTCTAGCACCTTCCTCAGTATCCGTGCAGTTCCCAGTAGTGCTATGGTCTGTACGGTCTCTATCCTCCCCCTGATCCCGATCTCCTCCAGTCTCTCCCTCAGCGTTTTGGGGACAGTTCCTAGTGCTCCCACTATGACCGGTACTACCCTGGTTTTCATGTTCCACATTTTCTTTAACTCCCTTACTAGGTCCTGGTATTTCTCCCTTTTTTCACCCTCCTTCTTTTTTACTCTATGGTCTGCAGGTACAGCAACGTCTACTATTTGGCAGGCCTTCCTTTTTTTTGTCTACTATTACTAAGTCCGGCCTTCTTGCCTGGATGAGGTGGTCAGTTTGGATCTCAAAGTCCCACAGTAGTTTGTGGTTGTCATTCTCCAAAACTGCCTCTGGCTTGTGCTGATACCACTTTTCCCCATGGTTGAATCCCATTTGTTTGCTTAGTTCCCAGTGTATCATCGTTGCTACTCTATCGTGTCTATGCTTATACTCCTTCTGGGCGAGTTGACTACATTCACTAGTTATGTGGTTTACTGTCTCATCTCTTTCACCGCACATGCGGCATTTGCTGTTTGTCTGTGTTCTGTCGATTTTTGCTTTTATGTAGTTTGTCCTTATGCTTTTGTTTTGGGCTGCCATGATGAGCGATTCTGTTTCTCTCTTAAGGTTTCCCTTTCGTAACCACGTCCATGATTTCTCGTCTGCTATATCTTTTATCTGTCTTTTAAACTCGCCGTACAATTTTTTCCCTTCCCACTTTTCTTTTCTAGTTTGCTGTACTGTTCCATTGTTTTCTACTTTATTGTTTGTTGCACTATCCCTCGCGCTCTTTATGATTTCTTCTCTATTTGTTTGCACATATCTATCTAGGACTACTTCAGCTCTCATTATTATTATTATTATTATTATTATTATTATTATCATTATTATTATTATTATTATTATTATTATTATTTGGAATCTCACTCCTGTTGCCTGGTGGTAACCGCTGGAGTTTGAGTGACAGCAAGTCTCCTCGAGTCTCCAGCCCTCCTCTCCTAGTACTCATAGGTCACTGTAATTCTGCGATTTACAGTTTCACACCGGTTGCCCAGTGGTTATCACTGAAGGCTGAGTGACAATAACTCTCCTCAGGTCTTCAGCTAGCGTTTCCTCTCTCTTTTGCATATCATGACAGAGCTACAATTCGTTGCAGTACTTATATCTCTAGCACCTTCCTCAGTATCTATCCAGTTCCCAGGAGTGCTGTGGTCTGTACGGTCTCTATCCTTCCCCTGATCCCGATCTCCTCCAGTCTCTCCCTCAGCGTTTTGGGGACTGTTCCTAGTGCGCCCACGATGACTGGTACTGCCCTTGTTTTCATTTTTAACATCTTCCTTAACTCTCTTGCTAAGTCCTGATATTTTTCCCGTTTTACACTCTCTTTTTTTTTTACTCTATGGTCTGCAGGTACAGCAACGTCTACTATTTGGCAGGCCTTCCTTTTTTTTGTCTACTATTACTAAGTCCGGCCTTCTTGCCTGGATGAGGTGGTCAGTTTGGATCTCAAAGTCCCACAGTAGTTTGTGGTTGTCATTCTCCAAAACTGCCTCTGGCTTGTGCTGATACCACTTTTCCCCATGGTTGAATCCCATTTGTTTGCTTAGTTCCCAGTGTATCATCGTTGCTACTCTATCGTGTCTATGCTTATACTCCTTCTGGGCGAGTTGACTACATTCACTAGTTATGTGGTTTACTGTCTCATCTCTTTCACTGCACAAGCGGCATTTGCTGTTTGTCTGTGTTCTGTCAATTTTTGTTTTTATGTAGTTTGTCCTTATACTTTTGTTTTGGGCTGCATTGATGAGCGATTCCGTTTCCCTCTTAAGGTTTCCCTTTCGTAACCACGTCCATGATTTCTCGTCTGCTACATATTATTATTATTATTATTATTATTATTATTATTATTATTATTATTATTATTATTATTATTATTATTATTATTATTATTAGAGCGACTTAGAGTGAGCCAATGGATTACCAGCACTCTGATGGAGAAAGTGTCCGTAACATCCTAAACAATAATCTAAAACAACAAACAAGGAATCCATTTTACCAATGAAAGATGGAATGTTAACATAGTTCAAAAACCTATAGAAGTAAAACAAAAAATTCAAATGAATTAAGATAAACATTTTCCACCTCAAAAAATTCACACCCTCTCAAAAACGTCCAAACCAGAGATCCGGATAAATCGAACCATTCCCTTGATTAAGCGTCATCAAGACATAACTAATACATCCGTACACTGAATCAATTATTCAGTTATATATATATATATATATATATATATATATATATATATATATATATATATATATATATATATATATATATATATATATATATATATATATATATATATATATGTATATATATATATATAATAGAAAGAGAGAGAGAGAGAGAGAAAGAGAGATAATGAAATGATGATTCACTAGACAAGCACGTTTATGTTTCTGCCCTGTTATGGTTCCTTCAGGTGAATAAATTGGTATAGTTCAAACTCTTGCCTATGACATTTGGAATAATGTTCATTATTGTGGGTGGTAAGCTCTTTCTTTTATTTCATATTAAAGTTGTGTATGTCTGCCTGGTGGTTAAAAATTACACTCTTGGTTTTATGGTGTGAGCATATACATTATCAGTAAGTGATTGTTTATGTCAGGTTTTTGTATGTATAAGAAAGTGTTGTATTCTTACTTAAATTTTTTGAATTTTTTTTCCCTATCTTAGGACCCCTTTTATATGACCCATGTGAGTTGATTGATTTTATTGGGTTTAGTCTACTTCCTTATTTCTGAAGTGATTATGTTGATTGATTGCATTGTTCTTTCAGGTGGTTATGTTGATAAGATACCTACGTTAGTTATTTCTAGAATGATTACATGTGTTATTCAGTTATGTGAGTAAATACAAAATATGTATAGTTGGCTAATCTAAAAATGCATACATAATCCAACAGAATATTTACGAATGCGTTGAATAATTAAAATTGAAACGACTTCCCGTTGTTTCACAGAAAAGGATTCACTCAGACTAGACAGTGCAAATAGAATGAAAAAAATATAATGGGGCTGATGCACTGATTGAGCCAACAAAAGTAGCTTCAATGCAGTTTTGCTCTTAAACATACACTTTCAAGCTCGAATAAACATACTCTTTGGAGTAGGTCATTCCAAATATATATATATATATATATATATATATATATATATATATATATATATATATATATATATATATATGTGAGAGAGAGAAAAAGAAAAAGAAAAATACATAGAGGGGGAGAGTGAGAAAAGAGTATGTGTGTGTGTAGAATGGCTTTCAGCTTTAAACGCCAAAACGTTAAATTGACAGTCACTTGAGTCACCAGGTCCCCAATATCTGTCAAAGCAATTCATGTAATTTTCTCCAATGTCTTTACCTGTGTCATATTCACTAAATTATTACGGTAAAATGTATAAATTACTTCTCTTGAAGATCGTTAGTTGGATATCATGTCACTATATATATATATATATATATATATATATATATATATATATATATATATATATATATATATATATATATATACATATAGGTATACATATTATGTTTAGCGCTCCATTAATCGTACTAGCAATCAATATCATAAAATTGATCGTAAATTATGGTTCGACACTTATAGTTGTATAATAAATGATCAGTTTCAAGCAATCATGACGATCCATAGACAATATTTTTTCCTTATCTTGATATAGCGCTGGGTCGTTCCTTTTCGTTGTTTTTGTGTGTTGTTTTTTTGGTTCATCCACTTTTCCAGAAAGTAGGCTAGGGATATCAGGAAGGAATCCTAGAGAGTTTGTTGAGTGATGTACATGTGTTCCGTTGTCTTATCTTAGAGGTGATTATGATGTTTGTTTTTATAAGTGAATTGTGAATGCACTAATAATTATGATAGGGAAAATTTGGAGTTAGATGATAATTTGAATAATAGTAAAAGAAAAATATTCTTCATACACTACTTTGTATGTTTTCTGTTCTTTCAGTTTTTTTTTTATATAATTGAGTTTATGAGTGTTATTTGATTGGGTGAGATGAATTCATGGATGAAATAAATTGGGATCCAATAAAATTGTAAAAAAATCCTCTATCTCCCCTCGATCAGTCTCTCTCTCCCTCTCTTTCTGTTCCTCTCTCTCTCTCTCTCATCTCTCTCTTTATATATATATATATATATATATATATATATATATAGAGAGAGAGAGAGAGAGAGAGAGAGAGAGAAAGACGGAGAGTGAGAGGAAGAGAGAGAGGGGGGGAAGTGGAGATAAATGTGTACATTCATTCTATGACGAACGGATGCAGAAGCTGAAAATTTAAAAAAACACTCGAAAATGCATAAAGACCAATGAAAAGAGCAATATTGGGAACAACACTTATAGAGAGGAATAAACTGAAATGGATCCAAGAGAAGATATCATACAACAGATTACGGAATGAATTCAATATTGGCAGGCACTTGCCAAGGAAAATGATAACCTGTTGGTGCCTGAGGAACGGTAATCGTAGTAAGAGAAGGTCAGATACAAAATGAAAGGATGAAATAGAAAAAAATATCTTGCTGGTGAGACCAAGAAAAGATTATTGCAATCATAGAAGTAATTGAACAGGACGGGGGGGGACATTTGCTGAGTAGTGAACTTATAACAGTGGATTCTGGTCTTTGTAAGTCTTTGGAAGAGTTGTTAAATGGGAAGTCGTTTATAACACGAATGGAGTTGCTTTACTATAATCAAAATGCATACAGGTCAAAATTGAAAATATTCTCAGACAAGGATTTATATACGATAGCACAGTAGGGGTTGAAAGTATCTTTCAGAAAACCGACTGGAAGTGAACTGGAGTATTCATAGACGGAGGATATTCAATCAATTTCACTTTTGCTGACAATCTATCAATCACCGAAAGGCTTCTGAAGAGATACAAATATGTTGAGTAATCTAAAGAGGTAAATTCAGATCAATGAGACAAAATGAACAGAATAAACTCAAAACAGAGTTTAACAGTAAAGTCCTCGCAAGAATTAAAAGAAAAAAGTGTAAAATTCCCGAAGTTGTTTATGAATACGTTAACTTTGGTCAGTTAATAAAAGCTACGAAAAGAACATAAAACTGAAACAATGTGACACATATCTGTTGGCTTCATGTAAGCATTTGGTGTGGATAGAGCTATACTGGAAATCACATTCTGCTGAAAGCATTGTGTATGAAATAGAAGCATGATATCATTTTTAACACTGATGTAGACACGAACACAAATGACACATAGAGATATTAAAAAAAAGATCAATATAAATCCATAGGAGGAATAAGAATAATTATAGTTCACATTTAATTAACGGAGAGAGATGAAAATAGGAGGGATGAAAATGGGAGGGACGCTTAGCAAGAATGAGAGTTTATGACAACAATGCTTTCGTTTAAAGAAGATATCTTTCCTCTTCCAATATAGTTGAGGCTCAGTGAGAGAAATTTAATACACACACACACACACACACACACACATACATATATATATATATATATATATATATATATATATATATATATATATATATATATATATATAATTGTGTTATCCACGGACAGCCGTTTCGATGTATTACATCTCTTCAGTACGGCAATAGACTTTCCATTATCCCATCGAGTACCACGAGGCAGAATTGAAATCTTCACATCCGGCCTGCAGGCCAATATCATACCTCTGAACTACTGAACTGGACAGTCCGTAAGGCTGGATTTAAGCAATATATTTGTTTACACAGAAATTCCCCATCCAGCAGAGTGCTCTACTCCTATGGAAGACCATTGCATAAGCCTAAAGTGCTCAACCCTGAATAGAAGAGCATTAATCATTGTGTCATCCACGGACAGCTGTTTCGATGTATTACATCTCTTCAAAGTGGCTTTAGACCTTCCATTATCCCATCCAGTACTGCAAGGCAAAATTGAAACCTTCACATCAGGCCTGCAGGACTACAGAACTGGACATAGATATATTTGTTTACACAGACATCCCCCATCTACCAGAGTGCTTTTGGAAGTGAGACTGACTTTGGAGTGAAAGTGTATGGAAACTAGGTTTGATAATTTGCAAATGTTTTCATTGATTGTGTAGACATGTTTCTCATCTTCAGTAGAATTTGGTGTGTTTGTATTTGTACTATTTAATGGTCATAATTTTGTACGTCCAGCACCAAAGGCTTTGCATTGTGAACACAAAATGGGATTCTATCCGCCTTGGTCATCCCGTTGTGTACAGTATGTGATAAAGTCTGTGGTATTAGAAGCAGTAGTAAATATTGGAGAGGATATTGGGTATCAGAGGAAAGCGGGTTTGGTGTTAGATTGTATGGTTAGGTTAGGAATACTAGTGATAGGGGTGATGATTTTAAGGAACTTCATATGTATTAACCTTACAGGTCATTGAAAGAAGATTGGCTCTGATTTTTACTAGTGGGATGCCATACCAAGGTTTTAGTAGTTATAGGTCTGAGTGACTGTGAAGTTCCCAATATCAAATATAACTGAAACGGGGTAGATGCAGATGTGAAGTCATTATTGGTGGGCGGATTATGGTTTAGAAAACTGAGTGATCAGGGTTGTAAAGTTTGCTGTTAGGTCCATTCGAGGAGAAAGGTTTGAGTTTGTTGATCCACATATCCTCGACTCTTTCTCGAGTTTTAGTTATGTCAGTAGGAGTATTGTTTCAAATTTTTCAGTGATAGTGATGCTAGCATCCGTGGCAAAACTGTGACCGGGTGTGCAATTCTGTGTCTGGAGTTGTTAAGTTTAATGTTGAATTGCCACTTGGACTTGCCAATGTATGGTAAACGGCATCTATTACATTCCATATATATATATAAATATATATGTATGTGTGTGTGTGTGTGTGTGTGTGTGTGAAAATAAGGACATCATAGAAATGATTAACGTAGATAGGAGTCGCAATATATTGGCATTTGATAAGGAGTAGCAGAAAGATTCAGGTGTTGGACATCCAGTGAGGGACGAACTTATTGTATAGAACTGTTTGATTCACAATATATTTCCCTTGTTGTACACATTTCAAGCTGGACAAAGGCGTTTTTTAGTCTTTCCAATGCCAACTGTAGGTGTCCTAATAGTTATCATGTGTTACCAGGACACCTTTCTATCTCATCTCAACGTAATCTCTGTAAATTGACCGAATTCTTGCACCAACAATAATACATATCCCCGGTCTCCATTTTGGTCACATGATGTTTTTCATGATTTATTTCACCCTGGTCTGCTCTCTGTAACATTTTTTTTATCCCAGTTCTTTATTTCATTTATATCTTTATGATAAAATATTGTCGTTCCATTTGCAGATATAATGTAAATAACTTTAAGGTTGGCATTTGCTATTCATCAATGTGGGCCGAGGATGTCTCAAACTTTTCATCTCTGATGGTTCACCCAGATTTCTCAATATCTTCTTCTTCTTATATATATATATATATATATATATATATATATATATATATATATATATATATATATATATATATATATAAATATAAATATATAAATATAAATATAAATATATATATATATATGTATATATATATATATATATATATATATATAAATATATATATATATATATATTTACATGTGTGTGTGAGTGTGTGTGAGTATGTGAGTGTGTGTGTGTGTGTGTGTGTGTGGTTACAAATGTTACACCTACTTATTCACCAACATAATTATCCCAGCATGAATGTATACATAAGCATATATATTATTTCGAATACTTTTTATTCAACCGTGACCTTTTTGTCTAACTTGTCTCATATTCATATGCGTGTGTTCAAAATATGTTTCTGATTTATTACTGTCAGGAATAGTTCCTCAATATTTCTCCCTTTATAAACCATGATCTTAACAGCTTTCATAACTTCATCTGCCGCTAGACACAATTCGACGTGCCTTCGTGTCACGAATTTCCATTTGGGCTTTCATTGATATACGTCATCCGCTGAGAGAGTAGAATAGTCTTACTTTCCTTTGAACGGATGAACGTGCAGGGGAAACTATTTTTATATTTTTTTGATCCCCGAGTTGTGTTTGTGTATGTGCATGTTTATATGTGTGTACGTTCACATGAAAATGTGAACTTTCTCTAGATGTTCTGATTGAATCAAAGCAGAATATACGAAGTAAAAAAACGAACGTTATTAAATAAAATGTTTACTGCCGTCAGATGGGAATGTAAATAGATACGTCAGCTTCAATTTCGCTTTTTTTACATTATCAATCGATGTATATATGTTTACATTAGTCTGTTGATGCATTTGTGTGATAACGTGTGTTATCATAGAGTTCTCACATTACTAAAGTCGTTGTAACTTCAAATATATGCTTTCCATTAGATACCGTGCTTACGAATGAAAAGATAAAACTTTGGTACTTCAATATTTAACGTAAGAGTTTTTATGAAGATATGTGCATATTATTTACACCGAGAAACTTTTTCACTACACCTCTGTCCATCTGTCCGTCTCTTCTTCTCTCTTTTTATTTGCCTCCTCTCTCTCTCACACATTTTATCTCTGTCTCTGTCTCTGTCTCTCTGTCTGTCTCTTCTCTCTCTCTCTCTCTCTATATATGTATATATACAAATGTGTATGTTTGTATGTGTGTGTCTTCAAACGTGTGTGTGTGTGTGTGTAAGTGTGTGTCTTCAAGCGTGTGTGTATATGTATGGGTTGTGATGAGTTTCCAAAGGTTTACAAATCACATCAATGGATGGTTAGGCCAACAGAACACGCAGTTTTCGAACAACAGTTGCAAAAGATGTGAAATTTTTAGTGCAGACCAGATTCCCTTTATATCTTCTTCGATGCTTACGAATTATGAAAATAGGTTTGGGTAACTTGGAATGAGATTTAGCTGGGTTTCGGGAATAAGGTAAAATAATGCCTCTATTAGTTGATTCTGACGTAGAAAAAAAAAACTCCCTGGAGATCAAGAATAGGCGTACTCTAATCCCAATTCCTCCATTGATTCTCTCCTGTTCTGCATGCCAGAAACCAGTATATCGGAAAGAATATCGTTTTGTAGATGTGAATATTTAATCAGCAATTTGTGACCAGCCCGATGTTGGTGTGCTTTTTGCACCATAGCCTTAATAGTTATGGTACAATCTGTCCCTCGATCATCAGAGGTAATGTGTACCAATGCTGATGGGAGCGTCTGAAGAGGCATTAATGGCACCCATTGAGTAAATAGTGAGGGTAAATAACTTGACTGCTTCATATACTCTTATACATATATTTCTTATATGCCAGAAATACTGTATCATTCTTTGATTTTATATCTTAAAATAATTTCCATATAACTGATGCTTTTATGACAAGAAAAAACGTTGCAAATATAAGCTCTCATTTTTAGTTTTATAATTATATACAATGTTGAACCATTGATTTAGCTTATAGAAAAATCCAAATCATAGTCATCAGCCTTAATATGCCTTTTTCTCCTGCTATTTTCACATTGTTGAAACCATTTGGGACAAGTAGGACTGTTGAGTCACCAGACATAAATATCAAACTATCGAATAAATATAATGACTGGGACGTTTTTTGATCTCAAGTGCCATCAAAGATGTTGCTAACAGAATCCAGAAAAATCATTTGGGAAAACAGGAATAATGGCGAAGGAGTTGAATATCGTACTTAAATCAATATCTCAACTGATCAAATGTGATCTCGAGCTAGGATATACCAATCATCGTGAAACTCAACATAAGCTACCTCTAACTTTGATAAGGATCAGAGAACTCAGATCATGATTGTTGTTTCAGCAAAATGCTGACAAAAGTAACAGACAATTTTTTCCACAGAGAATGGCAATTTTTCAAAAGCCAAAATGATAAGCTATTCTCATACCTCTAAGGAAGCCTCTGAGGTTATTCGCGAAGTATGGTGAGGCCATCTTCCATATTCAGTAATGGCTTAGTTGGGAGTTACAAATTTGTTACGCAGCTTCGCTTTTGTGAGAAAGTAGTCAAGATAACCGCTCATGTATAATTCATTTATATTTTTAAGGATGACATTAAACATATTGAAGAGACAATGTTCCATGGTGGGAATTGAATGTTCCAAGGGGACTTCAATCCAACTCACAAGAAAAGGGTGACTCAATATCGACCCAGGAACAAAGTTTTACATTCCATCAAGTCGGAGGATTGTAACCCCGAAAGTCCAGAATTTAATTGAAAATATTGTTCAGAGCTGGAAAAGATAGTTTATTGCAACAAAAAAAATGGATACATAAATAAAAAAATGGGATGTGAAAATTCTCTCGTGAAAACAGTAACTGATTTTCCCTTGAGAATTTTGCGTAATGTAATCGATAAATTGCTTGATCATTCGAAAATGTTTGTGATTCACAAAGCAAAGTCTTGCATACTTCGTTTTTTAATACTCAGAACATGTCATTCACACACACATACATGAATATATATATATATATATATATATATATATATATATATATATATATATATATATACATAGAGAGAGGGAGGGAGATTGAAATATATGTCTTTAGCATTAGTCATCTCTCGTATTTTCATGTATCATGTATCTACCTGCTCAAACTCAATTTAAAATAGTTGGAGGATTCGAAACATCGTAGAAAAAATTCCATCTTCTCTTGAAATAACGAGACATTTTAAACATCTTGGAGCGGTTTTTGCAATCTGCTCTTCAACGAGAAAATAGAAAAAAATATACTTGAAAAAAGAAAAGAAGTGTTTTCGAATGAAATATCGAGAGTTTTTATTGTTCAGAATACGTGTTTTTTTTTCATTGGATACATTTCAATGTGCCATTACTTTCCTCATTTGAAATAGATTACCAAGAAACGAAAACAATTGATATATATGTAAGCACGTTAATCACCGTCTGCCTATGGATAATTTCAATATATATATATATATATATATATATATATATATATATATATATATATATATATATATATATATATATATATATTCTGATATTACTGTTCCGTATAATATATATGTTACGATAGTATTTGTTGTGAAACAGAACGGGAAACTATCAAGTTTATCAAACAATTTGTAGATACGTATTCCATTCTCGATTTCAATATCTAAATCTACGAATGTTGCTTGCATTCCTTTACGTTCACATTTGAATTCATGTTCCTCATTATATATATATATATATATATATATATATATATATATATATATATATATATATATATGTGTGTGTGTGTGTGTGTGTGTGTCTGTGTGTCTGTGTGTATGTGTGTGTGCATCACTCTACGATTTTTAGATTGTCTTCCATCATTAAAAAAACATGAATCATCAATGAAACGGATACAACCTAAAGATGAATGAGCTTGTTTTTCACAACTTTGCGTAGAGGTGGCATGATTATATATTTGTGTCTTTGTAAATACAATTTTGGGGAACACTGTCAACTGACATGCACCTAACTGATCTAGAAAGTGAAATCAGAAACGTCAAATGGGACATCATAGGCATTAGTGAGGTAAGAAGACCCGGAGAAGAACTAATCGAACTGAGTAGCAGACATCTTCTTTACAGCTACGGTAAAGAGAAAGTAAAACAAAGTGGAGTTGGCTTTCTCATCAATAAGGACCTGAAAGACAATGTAACTGGCTTCAAAGCCATCTCTGATTGAGTAGCTAGCGTCACCATACAACGTTCAAAACGATACAAACTCAATATAATCCAAGTCTACGCTCCCACTTCGCAATCAACCCAACAAGAA
Organism: Thysanoteuthis rhombus; assembly: GCA_963457665.1. Lineage (NCBI taxonomy): Eukaryota > Metazoa > Mollusca > Cephalopoda > Oegopsida > Thysanoteuthidae > Thysanoteuthis > Thysanoteuthis major. The sequence goes on from OY735221.1 coordinate 28,569,051, forward strand.
ATAGACAACTTCTATGATGACTTCAACTCCCTACTCCAAGACACCAGAAAACACTTCAATGTTATCATGGGAGACTTCAACGCACAGGTAGGACAAGGAAATGAAAATTGCGTCGGCAAATTTGGATACAAAATACGCAACGAGAGAAGAGAAGATCTTGTAAACTTTGCAACGGTTAATGGATTCAAAATCATGAACACCTTCTTCAAGAAGGGACCCAATAGGAAATGGACTTGGAAGAGCCCCAATCACGAAACAAGGAACGAAATAGACTACATCCTAACGGACAAAAACGATATAGTCAAGGACATCAAAGTCCTAAATCAAGTCAATGTAGGCAGCGACCACAGAATGGTACGATGTAAAGTACAAATAAACACCAATAAAGAACGCAGGAAAATGTTCCATACAAAACCGCAGCCTCTAAACATACCAAAAGAGCACGTTCAATCTTTAAAGCTCGAATTGAAAAACAGATTCAGAATTCTTACTGAACAAGACAACACCAACATCAACGAACTAAGCAACAAAATGACGGCGTCAATAATTGAAGTAGCCTCTACATTCAAGCCAATGAGCAAACAACCCATTAGCAAAATCTCGGATGAGACTTGAAATCTCATGGAAAAAATGCAGAAACCTCAAGCCACCGACAACAAAGAGAGAGAAAATTGAAGAAGCTGAACTAAACAAATTGATCAAGAAGAAACGAAGGAAAGACAGAAGGAGATACACGACAGCAGTCATTGATTCAACCCTTGAAAAAGGTCGGGGCTTCAAAGCTATAAATAAACTCCTCAACTCGGGCCGAAGGCAAATAACTAGCATACTCGAGGAAAATGGAAACCTAACAACAGACAGAGAGAGGATCGTCGAACGTGCCAAAGAATTCTACCAAAAACTTTATTCGTCCAAAGGAGGACTACAAAACAATAAGCAAGATACGCAAGACATGAGCTGTCAACTCGAGGACTTCCAAAAAGTAACCCCGTGGGAGGTGAAAGAAGCCATTAAACAGACGGAGGAAGGAACCGCCCCTGGACCAGACAAAATCACCATCGACCTACTCCGAAAAGCAGGTAAAATCATCAATAGGAAACTGGCTGTCCTCTTCAACTTGTGTCTAAAACACAGTAAAGTCCCAGACGATTGGAACACTGCTATCATAATGCTTTTATATAAAAAAGGAAACCCGGAAGACCTCAACAACTATAGGCCTATAAGCCTACTCAACTGTGTATACAAACTTTTCACAAAGATCATCACCAACCGAATCACAAAAACACTCGATGAAAACAAGCCACGTGAACAGGCTGGCTTTACAAGAAGTTACTCGACCATGGACCACCTGCACTCGATAAATCAACTGAAAGAAAAAGCAGCAGAGTATAAACTACCACTTGCCGTAGCACTTATCGACTTGAAAAAGGCGTTCGACTCAGTAGAAATCCCAAAGGTCATAGAAGCCATCAGTCGGCAAGGTGTAGATCCAGTATATGTTGAAGTATTGAAACATATATACAATCACGGCAGCTCATTTATCAGGCTACATAAAGACTCAGACCCCTTCCAGCTCCAGAAAGGAGTAAGACAAGGTGATACCAGCTCACCTAAACTCTTCATGGCCTGCCTCGAGATGATCTCCAGAAGGCTAGACTGGGAGAATAAAGGAATTAAAATAGACGGCGAGTATCTGAGCAACCACAGATTTGCAGACGACATAGCCCTTTTCGCAGAGAGCCTACACGACCTCCAACTAATGATAGATGAACTAAATGAAGAGAGCAAGAAAGTCGGCCTATACATGAACTTCAGCAAGACGAAGATCATGTGCAACAACCACATTGGAGATAAAAACACTAAGATCGAAATCGAGGACACATAACTCGAGAAACTAGACCACTAAATCTACCTAGGGCAAAGAATCTCCATGAGACCCTCAAAAGAAGAAGAAATCAAGCGAAGAATCACACTAGGATGACAAGCCTTTGGCAGAGCTAGCTCAACCTTCAAAAATAATAAGATCCCATTAATCCTAAAGAGAAGGGTGTATAACCAGTGCATCCTCCCAATAGTCACTTATGGAGCTGAAACATGGAACTTAACCAAGAGACAGACCCGTAAGCTGAGAACCATGCAACGTGCACATGAGAGAATAATGCTGGGCCTCACATGGTGAGACCACAAAACAGCACAGTACATCCGGGAAAAGACAAGAGTTAGAGACGTCATAGAATCCATAAAAAAATCTTAAATGGCGGTGGGCTGGCCATGTGGCGAGAATGGCAGACAATCGATGGACATCACGACTCAAAACATGGATTCCCCGAGACAATATGCGCAACCGAGGCCGGCAAAATGTTAGATGGAGAGACGAGCTAGACAAGTTCAGGAAGTACTGGCTCCGTGACGCCCATGATAGAGAAGTGTGGCAAATCCTTGGGAAGATCTATGTCCAACGACGGACGCTAAAAGACTGATGATGATGATGATGATGATGATGATGATGATGAAATACAATTTTGCCCCGTACGGGACAGGATAAATTCAAATAGGGATTCCTATGATTAGATGAAATATGTAGTGTCTTATTTCAAGGCAACATTCCCCAATAAGATGACTAACAACCGTTAAAAATGTAGGACACGTAGAGCAAGTGTTGCTTTTTTCTGTTTCACACCAGAAAGCTTTAGAATTTGTAAACCCAAAACATTTACTATATCCTCCTGCAAATGCCAAGACTATCATTTTATTTGATTTTCTAATCAGATTTTAAGAATATTTGCATATAAAGTACGAAAATCAGAGTTTAAGATAGATACAGGTCTAAATAATATTAATAATAATATATTTCATAGTTCTCGACTCGAAATGTTGGAAATAAAGAGTGAAGAATAATTGAGACGGAAATCATATTAATTACCAATGTTCTGGTTGATCACATCCAGAGATGTTGCATAATCATGTTGATGATGCAGGGATATTGGGGAAAAAGATACAGAAATAATTCTACATTTTCCCCCTTTTTATATCCACTGGGAGTTATTGTGAAGTGGTTTGATGCTCTCACTAAATGAAAAAAGTAAGGGTATCTATTTGGTTCAGTATTTGAAAAAAAAAAAAAATTCCGTAAGAGACACTGTATAACTTTTTATGTATTATATATTTTCGTAACAATCTTGATTATTTTTTTTTCTATATTGTCCTCGAGTACAGTTACTGTTATACTAATTATAAAGCGAAAAAAAAGAAGAGTAAGGATATTCCCCTCAATCCAGAGGATGGCTAATCTTTTGCCCCATCAAAAGAGATCTAAAACTTTGCTTCATCAAAAAAGGTCAAGAATAACAAAAGATTCTTCTAGCCCAGTTATACACAAGGGAGTATAGTATTCATACTTATTGTTGAAAATTTCAGGGTATTATTTGAAGGCTATACTTCACAGGACTATTGTGTTATCTGCAACAATTCCTGCAGATCATTCAAAACCATGAAATTTCGTTCCAGAAAGTCCTGGATCATAACAGAACAATCAGAAGTTTTTAAGGATAAATGAGCATCCACCATTTCCACTTATGCCAATAGACCTATGTTTTAAATTTACCCTATTTGATAGTTTGACCATTGCAACCTTTGAGAGTTTTGGTTGAAAAGTACCTAATGGGAAAATTTTCGTAGGCCTTTACCATGTGTGCGGGATTTTACCCACATTTATCTGTTCTTTTACTTGTCAGTTTTGCCTCTGAGCTTATTGAGTGCAAACACAGACATACATACGCACATAAATATATAATTCTATTAACATTATGCTCAATTGAAAATTTGCATACATGTTTTGGTTGACATTGCTCAATACAAAATTATCTATTGTTGAAATCAAAGATTATGATGAAGATTATATCAATGACGGATTATATTGTACCTTTTGTAAGTTTTAACTCAAATGATTCACGGTTTTGGTATTGGAGTAGTGAAAAACAACCTGTTATACTTGCTTTTAAACATATCAGTGAAAAAGAAGGAATATATATATATATATATATATATATATATGTATATATATATATATATATATATATATATATATATATGTGTGTATGTATATATATATATATATATATATGTATATATATATATATATACACACAAACACACACACATATATATATCTTAAAAATCGCTGGATCATACACCGGCTCCTCCATAAGGTAACCTAATTCACGCAAGGGGACAGAGCAAACATTCAGAATGAATTTTTGAAAACCCTGTCTATACCTTACAATGACAATGCATTATTGAAGGACTGCAGCTTTAGTACACATTTCATTTATATATATATATATATATATATATGGAGAGAGACAGAGAGAGACAGACGGACAGGCAGACAGATGGATCGAAGAGGGAAGAAAAGAATGTTAGATAGATGTGTGTGTTGAGTGCGTGCCTGAGTGTGTGTCTGCTCATCTATAAAATGCATACAATAGAAGCATAATACAAGCTGTAATATTGGGATGATGCAGAACATGGTAAATACCCAGCTGACAACGATTCTAAAGTCACGCAGAGGACAATGGAATTAACAATGGTGTGGATGAATCCAAGAGACGGATAAAAAAATCAATTGAGATCCATTGACAGACATGGGTTGGGGTCATTATTTACTAAATACCAGAAAGAGTAGAAAATATGGCAACAAATTAGGCTAAAAGTTAAATATCAGCGCCTATTTTATAGTAAACAAAGTGGGAAAATACTACACATGGGATGGAGGGTTGGACAAAAAGTTATGTCGGTAAAGCATGGCAAACATAAATGCAATCGTAGTCGCCAAGGAGGGAAATTGCACTCACAATACCCGATGATGATGATGATATATATATATATATATATATATATATATATATATATATATATACATATAATTATTTGAATGTATACTCTGGATATATATGTTGAATTTTTTAGTTGTTGGTTCAATCAGCTCAAAACATAAAAATTGGATGTATCAAACCAAACACCCGATTTGAAGCATCAGATATCAGCATTCAAACTAAAAATCCACTGACTCTATTAGAAAGTTTCCTAATCAGATTGTTGCAGCAGCAAAGTGAATATTTTTGCTTGGCTGTTCGCAAATAAAGAAACCTGCCAATACCTAGACCGTTGATGTATTTCACAGTTGGAAATAGACTCAAATAACACAAATATAGATTTCAGTAAAAGAAAAAATACTTACACTACAGTTAACAAGACATTTACATCCAACAGTACAGCCCAAATGGCTTCCAAGCAAAATGGAATCACCTGGAATACATGCATTGCTATTATTAGTTTTGACTGTAAAATTATGTTTTTTTCTCAAATTTCTTTTTCTTTCTGACTAGTTTTACTGCCAACTCCCGGTTAGATTCATTCATGCCACTGACTTTAACGTCAACACTGACCTGGGCAGCTATAGCCTTCGCAGGTATCCATTGCAACTTCCCTAGTAGGTACACGTGTGATAGTCATATTTTTATTATAACTGATATAAATTTTTAAACAAAGCACAGTAATGTATTTGAGTAACAATCGAAGTTACTGAAATATGATGACCATCTGGTAGGAAATAGTTGGGTTTGTATTAAAGTGTTTTTCAGATATCCATTATGATTTCTTTCTGTTCAAATTATGCATTTAGAGGAAATGTCAGTGTGCAATTATACTATTCTGGCCTGATTTATTTCACAAAACTCATACATACATATATATATATATATATATATATATATATATATATATATATATATATATATATATATATATATATATATATATATATATATATGTATATATATATATATATGTATATATATGTATATATATATATATATATGTATATATATGTATATATATATATATATATATGTATATATATGTATATATATATATATATGTATATATATGTATATATATACATATATATATATATATATATATATATATATATATATATATATATATAACATTATCGTAATGTTCCCTGAGACTTACATCTAGTCGTAATCCTGAAGTTCTACCAGTTTTGCTGGCAATTTTTGGTCTTGAAATACATTTGATATACTTGTCTGCAGGTTATCAGAATGTTTTTTGCATGTCCATGAAAATTGTCGAATAATGTCAGTAATATTCTAGTAAAGGAAGAGCTTTCATATAATTTTGAAAGCAAAGTGACGATCCACTGAAATACTGTATTTCCTAAAACTTCTAATTGGATAGCTTTTTATCAATTCATCTGTTTTCTTTTTATCTATTTGCCTTTTTGTTTGTGTGTTTGTGTGTGTTTGTGTTGAGGGGGTCGTAACCTATGTATCAATGGTGAGTTCTCTTTCTTGAAGTATAAATATCTATCTAATATTCGTATGGGATCATTTTCCTGCATAATACAATTGATACAGGTTTCTACCTCTAGTAAGTTAATATGTGTCAGATAATTAAATTTGCAGGCAATATATAAACATTACACAAGCAGTAAATGTTTATATTCTATAGATATACGTAAAAGTAAGCTGTTTATGGGATTATATCTCAAGAAGTTAGCTTTAAAAGTACAGGGTCTCACAATTCGAACACTCTCTTATTCATTGCAATGGTAATCACCTCGTTCAATACACAGAACTAGTTAGAATATTTATATGATTTACAACGTTCAGGGATCCGGTGTGTTTCATGTTAAATCAATGTTACATTCATATTTAGCGATAGGATCCAGTTAAGTAAACGTAATACCTTTCATTTCTCGACAGAATAAATAGATTATATATGAAGCTATTGTTTCCCAAGATATGATTCTTTTCAACTTAACTGAACTCTATTGATTCCTCACTTGAGAAAATCGTTCAACTGAACTCTATTAATTTCTCACAAAGATTATTGTCCATCAAAACTGAACTGTGCAGAGTCAACACTTGAAATTTTGTAATACTAAATTGAACTCTATTGATTCCTTACTTGAGAAGTCTTTTAGACCCAAGTGAACTCTATCAATTCCTTTAGAAAATTGCTCAACTTAATTGAACTATATCGATTCTTTGCATATGAATACTGTTCAATAAAAAGGATTTCTACAAATTCACTACACAAAAATACTGAAAAATTAGATTAAACTGCATCGATTCATTACTTGGGAATATTGTTAAACGAATCTGAATGTTTCACCTCTCATAACTCCACAGCTTACAGCACAGTTGATTATATATATATATATATATATATATATATATATATATATATATATATATATATATATATACAACTCCATTGGTTACTTAATTGAAAATACTATTCCAATCTGCAGACTGTCAAAGTTTTTCTTTCAGTACCGACACACTTTCTGTGGTTGAGTGTTATGATCAAGTTACTCAAAGGGGTTGTACAAATAATATTATAGATTGAAATCATGTCAATGAGTGAAAATTCGACCTAATTGTATTAAGGACATAGTGCTAGCGCACACGTCCGGTCGAGTGAAAGCATGCCTTATCCAATAAAGTGCAAACTACTTAGTAAAGTTCATGTATATGTTCATATATATATATATATATATATATATATATATATATATATATATATTGAAATTTAAAAAAAAACACCAAAGTCTTGAATAAAATGATCGTTCTGAATAACTATTTTAATGTAAAAGTATACATTTAAAATTGATTGGGAAAAGAGGTCACAGCTTCCGTACGATTTGATACAATCCAATTCCATCCCTCTTCCAAAGATGACATTGAGTTTGCAGAAAGAAAAAGTAAAAGCACAGACCAGGACAGTATTATAA
>OY735221.1:28581872-28741872 GCA_963457665.1 Thysanoteuthis rhombus
TTGGATTCAGTCACAAGATACAGATTGCAGCGTCCAGCTCTGAAAATTTTCCGTAAACCATATAGATTGATATTTAAAATCTCAACATTGATTTAACTTGATAATAAGGTAGACACACATATACCATAACACGATATTTTGAATAAAGATTCAAATTTATTATAAAGAGCAGATCTTTCAATCCTTTGAAAGATGACCGCTATCAAATTCCTGTCTGCCACCAATAATAAATTTCACATGTCTTGCTTCGAGTTGCACTAGACAGGCTTCCTTCAGTGTGTTGACTGCACAGTTACTTCAAAGGCACCAGATGTCTCCGTCTATAGTAGCAAATTCCCAGTCGAACTTGACATAGCATTCGTTTATATTCTGTTTCAGGGTGTATCTGAGTCTATATCAAGATCCACAGCTTGCAGCTGGTCATACAGTACTGCCTTCGGAATTCTCTCACTTGGTATTCTAATTATATGCAAGTCTAGCGTAGCTGGGCTTAGATAATCCTAGACTCTATACTTATAGAGTATAATATATATATATATATATATATATATATATATATATATATATATATATATATATATATATATATATATATATGCGTGTGTGTATGATTGAACTCTAATGCATATAGATTCTGTCGTATTATGATACTATTATCAAGCAGTGAATATCATTCTGTCTCATGTCACCATGATTAGTGAATAGGACTCAAATCAAATTGATCAAATAGATTTTATCTCATTCAGGTCGTGTAAACATGTTTGTTAACATATTTATAATGATAAACTACCAATGGAATAAATAAGTAGATGGTTTTGATAATGTTTTGATATTTATTGACAGCTACTCGGTGCACGAAAAAAGTGAGATAATTTATTTTTTTCTTTCATATCACCGTAGGTATTGTTATAATCCAACGATGTTTGTTCTCTCTCAAAATTAATTAAATATCTCCAGAATGTTAGATATATCTTATTCCTAAATACTCAATTAATTTTACGTCTAATATCACGCTGTTTTTGATTAGAATCTCCCTTTTTCTATATATATATATGTATGTGTGTGTGTGTGAGTGTGTGTGTGCGCATGCGTGTGTGCATGTGATAGATAGTTGTGATAACCCAGACAAAGAGGATGATAAGGCAGTGTTTGCAATATAAAATATGAAACTTGGCAGAGCCCCAGGTGACTATGACTTAACGACAGACTTTCTTGAAAATGTCAGGAAGATCTTCCACACCAGTGCTATCTACATAATGCTGTCTAGAAATTATGATACCCCTCTACAAGAAAGAAAATATTTGTGACTTAGATTGTTTACGGCATATCAAACTATAACTTGACATACATAAACTTTTCTCAAAAGGACTGACAGACTAACGGGCCTTTCAGATGGAAACCAACCTTGCAAATAAACGTCAGAAGTAGCCATTCAACAACTAATCACTTACTCGCAATAAAACGGTTAATTGGGAAAAAAACTGCCTTGTTCATCAATTGTAGATTATGAAAGGCATTTGGACCTGAACAACAATATTTTTTCAACTCAATGCAAGAAGTTGCAGAAAAGAATCAAATACAAATGATTCAGAATATTTACGAAGGTAGCGCTACGATTTGAGTGCATAAAGATACAAATGAAGATGAAAGAAAGTTTGTCATATGACGGGGTAATATCTCCTAATCTATCTACAGCGTGTCTTTAAGGATTTTTTAGAGGGTTGTAATATACATAGACAGAATATTTAAACCATTTGCTATTCACGGATGACGTGTCCTTGAGTGAGGAAGCACCGGAACGATTACAATATGATGGATCGCTCCCTCCCCCCTAAAAGGATGAGAATGATATATTTGGGATAGTTACCTAGGACAGCTGATAAAGTTAGAGGAAGATAGTAAAAGTGAAATGAAACGACCATAATGATTGGTTAGGAAGCGTTTGGTATGTATGGATATATGCTGAAGATCATTATGACAATGAGCTCAAAGCAAAAATATAAGTCAATCCATGATACCAGCTATGATTTACGAGTACAAAACATGGAAATGGACAAAACAAATTCAGGGCATACTTATAATTGCCTAAGGAGCCATTGGATGAGCAATGCTGAGAATAACTTTTGATAGAAAAAATATCAACGTGGATCCGAGTGATGCTTATAGGTGAGGATAACATGCATATTATAAGGCACAACAATTGGGATGTGCTGGGCACGTAGCAAAAAGGAATGACAACAGACAGCATTGACAGATCGATGACTATCAGACAATAGTGACAATGGAAAAACAGGAACCAGCTCGAAGGATGAAATAGAATGGTCAGTTTAGCAATCGTGATCGTCATGGCAGTAATTGTGATCGTTCATTGTGCATTAGAAGACTTCTAGTGACTGAGGATGAAACTGACATATATATATATATATATATATATATATATATATATATATATATATAGAGAGAGAGAGAGAGAGAGAGAGAGAGAGAGAGAGAGGGAGATAGATGGATAGATAGATATAGATATAGATATAGATGTAGACGTTAGCTTGGCTATAGCTATACTGGTTTTATCAAAAAGGATAGGTCTCCGAGAGCAATGACTTATCAGGAATTTATTTTCCTCTATCATCAATGAAGTTAGAAAGCTGGATAACAAAGTTAAATTTCGATGGGAAGTTATCTTCACAGGTTTTGCCAAGTTACAAAATGTGGTAGCACGATTCATTGGTATTTGACGTATTTCTATGAACAATGTTCGATGATTCCTGTTAACCAGTTGCCGGTCCTTTACAATTGAAAAGACACTTATTGCAAGAAAAATCCATCTGTCTCATCTGTTCACCTGAAAGGAGAAAAATTGACTGAAAAAAAAAACACGAAAAAAAATCAGTATTTCTTCGATTACCAGTTTTTACCATATTTTAAGTATTGTGTGTATTAAATCTAATTACGCTTATGATCAGTGGATAATTATATTATTCCACATTTCAATTTGTAGTACACTGTCGTTAAACGCAGAATAAACATATTCACTTAATCACCTGAAAGCACACACACACACACGTATATATATATATATATATATATATATATATATATATATATATATATATATATATATATATATATATATATATATACATATGAGGAAAATGGATGAAATTTGATAAACAATAGTGAATTCAGTAGACAGTATTGAAATTCATTAGTTTAGAAAATGGATCCTATTAGTTTCCGTTACATGTCTGGGAGAACATTTTCTCTTATCAGACGTCAATAGGAGAAATAATAAAATAATATCTAGGTTTGTCGAAAAATTGAGAATAAGATGCCAGGTTATAATTGTTATTGTTCTTAATTTCTCATATTCAACTGGCCTAAAAGGGAGTAGGTGTTCATGTTGAAGTTTAAATCATTAAATATGTTTCTATATCAGTACGTAGTGACTGTGTTATTTGAAAAAATAAGTATGGATGCGTGTAGGGTGCGTGAGTGTATGATGTTTGGTGTTTGTTGGAGGAAGTATGCTAAGGTCGTTATTAGTTGAATAAATATGTGTGCAGGGTTTTTTTTAAGTATATATATAGAGAGAGAAAGAGAGAGACAGACAAGCAGACGGACAGATATATGTATGTATGTATGTATGTATGTATGTATGTATGTATGTATGTATGTACGTATTTATGTATGTACGTATGTATGTATGTATATATATATATATATATATATATATATATATATATATATATATATATATATATATATATATATATAAATAGATAGATAGATAGATAGATATTCTTCTCGATAATTTTTTACATGATGATTATCACCAAAAGCTGGATAACTGAATATCCTCGAAGGTATACAACAACCAGTTATTGAATCATTAACATTTAACTTCGAATTGCGCCAGGGTTGAAAAGTTAAATAATATTTCAGCAGTGATAAGTCTCTTTACATAATTAGGGATGTTGCTTAACATGTGTTCACATAGTGAAATGCTAGATTTGAGATTTCGTCACAGCGTATATTGTAAAAGGAGAAGCCGTCCCTGGTTTTGTTCATTGATATGACAGTGTCCTTAGTCAAATGAAATCGGTATAATAATTCCTTCGTGTTTTGTTCTTCTTTAGTTTATTGCATTAAAGTCATGGTAGCCGAGTTTACATGGGGCAGAATGCTATTTCGTCGTGTGGATACCAAAGTGTCTTTTTTTTTACACTGTTGTGTAAGATATATGGTACGTGGATATGTTGTTTGATCTTTTGGGGGGGGGGGTTATTATGAATATTTTTGTATATTTTCGGTATGCTACTTTTTAGTCTGAATTAATCTTAAATTACAGTCATAATTGATTATTATTCATGATCTTATTTGGTGTATAGGCCCATATTATGATTGTAGTAGTTAAACGTTCTAGTTTTCTATTTGGAGACTATTAAGGTTATCGTATCGTCTTATTGTATCGTTACAACTGCAGATCTCGATAGTGCATATTCATTTTGGTTCTTATGGTTAGATTTATCTTTGGTTTTATCAGTTGTGTTCTAATTGTGATAGTAATTTTTCTTAATTAGATTTCATTACATATCTTATTATGTTAATTTGTAATACTATTTACGTTTCTAGTACAATTGAAGATGATTTTAACGAGTTTATGTCAGGAATTTTATGTAGCAGATTTTCAACGGGGGAATTTGTGTCTATTCGTTGGAGGGAGATTTTTCTAATATTGATATTGATAATTAATTTGCCGTTGGATGGGTTAAAATGAATGTTTTTTTCTATGTTTCTGTGTCTTTTCATGCTCTTGGTGTTGCTATTATTAACGTTGTTATCTATGAATTTTATATCGTTATTAAAACTCTTTTCTTAGTATATGATTTTTTTCCCCATTTTCTTTTTTTTTTTTGCTGGGAGATTTATCATTGATACTGGTGTTGATGAAGTTAGAAGAATGTTTGAATATTGATACCGAGTGACTGTGTTTGTTACCTTATAAGGGGTTTCGATCATCTTTTGGATATGGTCGATACGTATTATCGCCGAGGCTAAGGGTAACATCTAAGAAATTAGAAAGTTTTATGTTCAACATGAGGCTAATTTTGAAACTCATATACTTGAATACATTGATTATTTTCTTTTGTGATTCAGTATTTTGGGGCTCTTTCATGTTGTTTGGAAAATAACAATCAATCATTACTGTATAGCTCCATTTCAGTTTTATTTACAACTGCTAGTAGGATGCGTGAAATGTACCGGCCTATCATCTTAGAAATTTCAACATAATCAGAAGATCAATGAGAACGTCAAAGTTGCTTGCACTGTTCTTCTTGGGCCATATGATATCATCATTAATCAGTATTATTTACCTGCATGTTTTTATTTTGTTCATGTTTTATTGTGGTATGTACATATGTTGTTTGGTAAAGTTAATTGAATCGTTATTTTTTTCTGTAATAGTAACGAAGGAGTCCATAATATCCAATTGGATGAATATATATATATATATATATATATATATATATATATATATATATATATATATATATATATATATATATACACACACACATATATATATGTGTGTGTGTGGACGTGTGTGTGTGTGGACATATATATATATATATATATATATATATATACGTATGTGTGTATGTGTGTGTGTGGACATATATATATATAGAGAGAGACAGAGACAGAGACAGACAGAGAGAGACAGAGAGACAGAAACAGAAAGACAGAGAGACAGAAACAGAGAGAGAGAGGGAGAGGATATATGGATATATATATGTATATACATGTTTGAAACGTACGTAATGCAAGCAAGGAAATCGGAGAATATAAATATCTACACACCTTTTTTTGATTTTTAATCAAATCTTTTAGAGAACAGTTGGTCTAAAATCTATCATTCTATCTTATTTTTTGATACTGATGTGTGTCGATATACGTGTGTCTCATTAAATCTGTCCATGCCCTTTCTTTATGTGTTGCCATCTATATAGGCTCGACGTAATGCAAAGTTGATTAGCAAAACAAAAACTTATTTTTTGACTTGAATCTCATCAAAATATTTTGATATTTATCTTTCTCCAAGAAAGACATATTAATGAGTTATCATTATTATTTTTTCTATCTATTTTGGTTTCCAATTCAATATAATTTCCTGAAGATTTATTATGAAAGATTCCGACAGTTATTAATGGAATTTTAAAAAGTACAACGAAAATCTAATTCCACTTCATAAATATTTTCGACTGGCAATTTTTTACTGTTATCAGTTCCAGTAATTGATGTCAGATTTTCGTAGTCATTGTAGTTCAAAGCTTTATTGATAAAGCTCAGAAAAAGACTGTGATATTTCTTATTGTATATAGAGACTGAACCATATCTAATGGTAGTTTTGAAAATAAATGAATTTATGAATGAAAATATCCTCATGCTCTACAGTTTTCTATAAACGCATTACCCTATATTTAATCACATTTTATTGTGAACAAAAGTTATATAATGACACACACACACACATACACACACACATACACACACACACACACAGAGAATTTAATATCCAACTTGTTCATGTGCAAACAATGTTTAAACATAAACAACTAATGCATATTTCAATCTGCTTCTGCTTCAAGTTTGTTGTTACGGTTGATATAAGTTGGTTTTTCGGTAGTTTTATTAGAATTGAAAAATGAGCATGAATCAATTTTACTTTTTTCATAAGATTTTTTAAAAAATGCAACCGAATCTTTTCGTTTGCTAACTGGAAAATGAATGCTGTAAGGTTGAGATGATTAATGTTATAAATCGAACTGTACTATAGAAGGGATGATCAAAGCCCTAATAAATTGTACAAAACATTCAAGGACCTATCACGAGATTAATTGTAAAAAAGATGTCCATCACTTGAAATACGGCTCTTTGAAGAAAGAAAGAAAGAAAAAAACTATGAGAGACCGCACTATGATGATAGCCCATTTTTTGCCCAAAGCAATCAGGTATCTGGTCAAATCAACTCATGGTTCTATTGCTGGGGAAGGTAATTGCGTTTTTGATATACACAACTCTTTTGTTTGATAAATACAATCATGGGCGTCTGATGAGGAGATGGGCGAATGGGGCATTCCTCACTCCCCTGGATCAAGCATTCTCATTGAGGCCAAGGGGTTTAAAGTAAAATACAATAAATAAATGTGTCTTATAATCAGTGATAGTCGAACACATCTGAGCCTACCCCCAGCTTGTCAATCATCGAACCACCAACATGACCAATCATACATTTTTGACATCCCATTCAGGTCGAAGCAAACATTTAAAACATCAGTTTTTTAATAATCTATTTGGGAGCCCCCCCGCCCATTTTTAAAAGCAACTAGGGAAATAATTTTACCAGTACATGAGAGTAAGTCAAAAGATATAGTTATAAATTCATAGGAAAATTTTTTTTCAATCGAGGCCCAAGCACTCTTCAATGAGGTTTTACATCTACCTAACCTTCTCTTGAAAAATTCTGCAGTCATATGAAAGCAGAGGTTTTAGCTTACTGAAAGAAACTGTGTTTCCTTCAAGAGTGTTTTGAGTCCTCCTACCAACGTTTCAATGGTCAAAATCAGGACTTCTGGCTGATCCCCGATTTATGTCTCATAGGATACCCTTTGCTACCTTTGGAGTATCAATGGATAGATGTTCCATCAGGTTTATCCTCTTGGCATTCCAACAAAACCAAGTATATCAAAGATTCGCACCCATTTATGATTATTCCCAGAGAATATGCTCCGAAATTTCCCATAAGATTAATTTGAAGTTTGGATGTCTGAGCAAGCTTAATCCAATGCAATTCCTTTTGTACCCATCAAACTGAGACGTTGCTTATGCTAAGATGTTCACTCAAAATTGGATGTAGCGAATCATGAAATCTTAACTCCAGGAGTTAGCGTATCAGTGGTAATCTGATGATCTTCTTTAACCAGTTACTGGACTTCATACACAGTTTTTTTCATTCGTCAAAAACTTGTTGTTCAATGCTTTGGAGCATCACCAAAAACCGTCCAGAAATTTCCATTGATTCCCCAAAATATCTATTTGAATGTTTCTAAACATTTAGCGAATGATTTCAGTGATGAAAACTATTATAACAACAAAATGATTTTTTTCAGCCATCCACTCGTCCCTTACACACGTTTGAATCTGTTTTGTTACGAAAAGACCCAATCCTGTGTTTACTGGAGTACTAGGAGACTTGTCCCGCTATCGTATTGCTAAACAATATTCAAACCATTTTTTTCTGAATTGCTGGCTATTCCAATCGCAAAAAAGTATCTCATGTAACATTTAATCGAAAACAGTCAACTTGACTTTATCATTTTTTCGTTCTGTTTTTTTTTTTTGCTGGACCTGGATATAGGTGATTCAATTATGTCTTAAATATAATCACGTTTTGCAACACCAGCAGTGTCACAAGCAGTTCATTTGAGTGCCACAATATATAATTATATCATTCAAGTCTGCAGTCTAATCTGAGGCCATTTTCCTTATATAAATGGACCGAGCAAATCTCTCTTAAATAGAAACAATGCCTGTTTATTTTATGGCGCTTCAGATTCTTCTAGCAGTTGTAATAAGGAAAGGGTTGGTAATTGGACACAGATTAGATACATTCCACTCCTTCTGGGAGAGAATGAAAGGTTGAGCCAGTATTTTTCAATCAGCTCTCAGTTATCTCCCTTGCCTAATGAGACAACATTGCGTTTAATTACTCCTGTGATCAAGGGATATTGATAATTCATTGTTGCAGTCATTTATGTCAATATGCCTGTAGCTAAAAATCGATCTTCGGATCCTATAATGCCTGTCAAAATTCTAATTTGAATTCAGGGGTTAGACCTTTTTTTTCTAAAAATCAAAACCCCATAATTCGTATTACTGCATTGAGTATTAAGTTCACTAATATGCCAAATGTCGCCCTGAAAACATCGTTGTCAACAACGTTTTTCAGGCCGTAAACTGCCTGAACTGGACTCTCCAAACCCCCGAAATGAAATGGGGAAAACAATTTACAAAACAGAGAGTGAACAGTAGGTCAACATAGATGATAGCTTCTTGGTGAACTGGGACCAACTCTGCTATATATATATATATATATATATATATATATATATATATATATATATATATATAGAGAGAGAGAGAGAGAGAGAGAGAGAGAGAATTGTGGCAAATCTTTTGGAAGTTCTAGGGATCATAAATGAGGGAAATTTTTTTATGCATTTAGAGATTAGAAAATGGAGGATGTTTTTTTTTTACTTTTAGGGGTGAAAGTCTGTGTGAATTTATCTGCTTACTTTCAGGGATTAGTGTCGGGAGGATTTTCTATTTTTAGTGGGCAAAAAAAGAAGGTATTTTCCTTACTTATAGATGTAGAGAAAATTTTTTCCTTAGGTCAATTATGCTGAGAATTCTTTTTTTTTCTCACTTTCAGGGGCTACCGTTTTGGACTAAATGGTTGCTCCAACCCAAAGGCTGGAAATGGAGGGAAAGCTTCATTTTTTTTGTGATTTACTTTTACACATCGAAATTAAAGGGAATTTTTTTTGTACTTTTAGGGGTGTATGTGTCGCAGATTTTGGGGTCTAAATTTAGATGTAATTTTGTTTCCTTTTTTTAAGGTGCAAGATGAAGGGGATTCCTGCCTCCAGGTTTGAGTGTTGAAATAAGGAGAATTTTTTTTTTCTACTTCTGCTTGTCAGAGTTGGGAGGTGAGTTTTTTTTTTCAATCGTAGGAATTCATATCGAGGGGAAGAGTTTTTCTTCTATTTTCAGGGGTCGAAGTGTCAGGATTTGTTGTCCATTTTAATGGTATCAAAATTTCAGGAGAATTTTTTCTTCTTCTCTATGAAGGCTCCTAATCAAAGGAATTTTTTTTTCTTCTGTGATTCACACCTGAGGAAGAATACTTTCCTTTCAATCATTGGCAGAAGATCAAAGAGTTTCTTTTTTCACATTTAGAGGTCAAAATTAAGGAGGGTAGAGTTCTATATCCGATTTTTAGGTTAGGATTCGAGCTGTTCTTTCTCCAAGGGGTCGAAATCGGAGATGACAATTTTGTTCACTAATATGGGTTGAGATCAAGTGGGATTTTATCTTCAACTGCCCTATGTAAAAAATTGAAGGGAAGATTTCCTTTTCTCCAAACTTACCGGAATCAAAATCAAATGTAATTTTTCTTCGACTGGGGGTCAGAATCAACTGGGATTTGTTCACTTATAAGACTGAAAAGATGGATAAATTATGTTTCACTTCCAGAGGTCGAAACGCAAAGGATTTATTTTCACTATTAGGAGTCAGAATCAAGGATAATACTTTTTTGGTACAGAATCTGGGGATTTTTTTTTTAATGTTAAGGCTCAAAATCAAAGATGAAGATTTTACATATATTTTTTTTTATGTGGGATCGTTTTTTTTTTGTTGTTTTTTTTCCATTTTTAAGAGTGAAAAACAACCAGGAATTTTCAAAATTTTGGGTGAAATTTCGTTTCATTTTCAGATGTCAAAATCGAGAGGAAACGCTCACTTCCATTTTATCAGTCCAATATAGAGTGAGAATTCTGCCTCTTTTTAACATTAACCACTATTCCTTGCAACAACTAAATCAAAAGCCTGTTTTAGCTATTTCCCATCCTTTAAACATTGACCTCTGCCCCTTTCCAAAGTTCAAAGTTCCCCTTTTCATTGACATCCTCCCCATTTTAAAAGTAAACCACTCCTTTCAAACTTTCTGCCATTTACCTCATTTCTTTAACTTTATGTGTCCCTCTTTTTAGAGACTTCTCCTGCTATATTTAGAATTAACTACTGTTTCTATCCCGCCTCCTGACCTTCTTTTTTAACTATCAAACACTTTTTATATCGGTGTCCTTTTTTTACACCAGTTTGACCTTTTCTTTTACATCAGCCGAAAATCATTTATGTTAGCATTCAGCTTTTTCCGCATTCTCCCTTTTTCTGATAATGTAAAAGGTTGTATCATATCAATTTTAAAAACCGATTAAATTATGCACTGTCTGATTTTGATTTGTCTACCTTCCTATCACTTTGGGGGGCAACAATTTACACTGCCTGATTGATAATTAATTTTTTTAGTAGGGCGAAACGATTTTGCTTCTTTAATCTGGGTGGAATTTATCATCATCATCATCATCATCATCCTCATCATCATCATCATCATCATCATCATCGTCATATAACATCCGTCGTTGGGCATAGACCTTCCAAAAGATTTGCCACAATTCTCTATCGTGGACGTCGCAGAACAAATATTTTCTAAATTTGTCTAGTTATCTCTCCATCTTGTGTTTTGTCGGCCTCAGCGTTGCATGTGATCTCTTTGGATCCATGTTGTGAGTCGTCAGGTCCATCGGTTGTCGGTCATTCTTGCAACATAGTCTGCCCATTGCTATTAGAGGTTTTTAATGGATTGTAGAATGTCTCTGACCCCCAATTATCTTCCCTTTATATCCGATTGTCTTGTGATCTCTCCATGTGAGGTTCAGCATGATTCTTTCATGTGCACGAGTCCATCTCTTAGGCTCCATGTTTCAGCTCCATAAGTGACAATTAGAAGGATGCTTTAGTCGTAAAATCTTCATTTTAAGATTATTGAGATCGAATTGTTTTTGAAGTTTTAGGTTGCTCTGTTGAAGGCTTGCCATCCTAGGGTGATTTCCGGTTGGTATCCTCCTATTTTGTGCATTTCATACAGATTCGTTGTCCTAGGCAGATGTAGTGGCCAACAATACCAAATTTTGCATCTTCTATTTTGACTTTTATGTCCTTATTCTCAATGTGATTGTGGCACCCAATTTTTGTTTTACTGAAGTTCATGCGTAGGCAAACTCTTTTGATTCCTCTACTTAGTTCATCTAGCATTAGTTGGAGGTTATGTAGGTTCTTTGCGAAAAGGATGATGTCGTCTGCAAACTTTAGGTTGTTTACATATTTGCCGTCTATCCTCCCAATCCAGGTTTCGGAAGACCATTTCGAGGCAGGCTGTGAAGAGTTTGGGTGAGCTGGTATCCCTCCAGGATTTCTACAGATGCCCTCTTGAAGTATATAAATTTTACAGTTTTTTTAGTCTGCTGCTTTCTCTTTCAGCTGACGTGCTCCTATGGTTGGTTTTCATCTAGTCTTTAAGTGATCCGGTTTGTGATGATTTTTGTGAGAAGTTCAAGGAATGGGTTTAGTATGTTCATAGTCCTGTAGTTGTTGAGGTCTTTGCGAATTTTTTTCTATGTAGAAGCATTATGATAACTGTGTAACAGTCTTTCCGGATTTTACCCTGTTTTCAACAAGAGTTGGATGGAACAGCTAGTTTTTGTTGACGGTTTTACCGGCTTTTTTAGTAGATCGATAGTGATGTTATCTGGCCCAAGGCCTTTTCTTTTTTCTTCTGTTTGTTTTAATGGCTTGTTTAACTGCTCATGGCGCAGGTTCTGGGAAGTCCTCAAACTAAGTGTCTGCATCTTGCGTATCTTGGTCGTTGTTTTGCTGCCCGTGTCTTGAAGAGTAAAGTTCTTGGTAGAATTCTTGGGTGCATTCGACAATTCTACCTCTGTTATTATATGTCCATTTTCTTTGAGTACGCAAGTTATTTTTTTCTGTACTATACTGAGGGCTTTGTTTATTGCTTTTAAAGCCCCAACGTTTTGTCGAAGGAACGTGGTAGGCTTCAAAACTATATCAAACTGCATTGCCGGTGTCACTATAAAAGTTTCACAAAGTTACAAGCTAAATGTTATCCAAGTGTACACTCCCACTACGCTATCATCCAAAGATGAGCTAAACAACTTCTATGATGATTTGAATTAAGATGTACCAAAAATATTTTAATATCATCATGGGATACCCTAACATAAAGGTGGAACAAGAAGACAAAAGATTCATTGGAAAATTCGGATACAAAAAGTGGAACGAAAGAGGTGGAGATCTTGTGAAATTTGCAACCTCAAACAACTTCAAAATCATGAATACATTCTTCAAAAAGAACCCCAATAAATTTTGGACTTGGAAAAACCCAACCATGAAACCAAAAATGGAATAGACTACATTCTAATGGTCAGATATGATACCATCAAAGATATTTTAATTCTAAACGAAGTAAACATAGGGAGCCATCATAGAATGGCAAGATGTAAACACCAATAAAGAACATGGAAAAATGTTCCATATCAAACAGCAACCACTGAATATACCAATGGAACTCTCTCGACCCCTTCAAGCTATAATTGATGAACAGATTTGAAATACTTAAAGATGAGAACTACACCAACATCAACGAACTCCACAGCAAAATAACAACTTCTCTGATAGAAGCTGCCACTATGTCTGAACCAAGAAGCGCACAGCCCCTTAGTAAAATCTCTGATGAAACCAAGAAATTCCCTAAAAACGCTCGACCTTCAAACCACCACCACTAACAACAGCACAAATAGATGTGATAGAACTGAACAAAACTATCAGAACAATGGAATTCAGGTATTACAATTTTGAAAACCGTTGCTGTATCCTGTTTTACGCACATACTTAAACATTGACATCTCTCAGGACATTTTTTAAAACGGCTACAGTCATCACCGTAAAAGAACTTGTTCAAGCTGCCAAGCTTTTTACTACTATATGTCGATCCTAACAGGAAAATAAGTATGTTGGGAAATCGGAAAAAGCAAATCGATACCAGTAGGTGATCTAGTGATGTGAAAGGAAATCAAATTTCAATCATAGTTAATCCTATTATTTGAAACAGTTTTTGCATCATATGTGGATGAATTTATTCATCATACATATCGCTATCGGACAGGGACAATCTGGGTGTCCAGTTATAATATACTCAATAATCATTGAGTAGGACTGTTGAATGAATTAAATGCTAATGTGTGTAAAAACTGATTTGTAGTAGTGGGAGAGAACAAACATGAAATCCTCTCTATCCCTGTTAACGTATAAAGCTCTACTGTTCAAGTCATTCAACCTATCTTCAAGGATTTTAATGGGGTTTCAAACAAAAAGGTTACAAAATAGCTTTAAATAGGGTCGAATTTTTTTTCCGATTTTCAGTATCAAATCGTCTTTAGGTTTACAAAGATGTTGTTTTATTCCTATTCTATTTTATTGGAAAATGTTATTTTGCATCCAGACTTCGAAGTGCTAAACAGCAACTTCAGTAATTTGAATAACATAATACTTGTAAAGGATGTATCTTAGAACACCAGACAGCAATGATAAAAAGGAAAATACGGACATGAAAATCATCTTGTATCATTTCATTCAGAATTTCTTTTTTTTAATTACTTTATACTTACATGTTAATTTGAAAGATGTAATACTAATTAGGCCCTTACAATTCGCTCTACGTTTCTCAAACAATACAGCTGTGATAGATAATTCGTATTTTCTCATTCAGATTGAATTTCATATAATTTTATTCTTTCCTTTTAATTCGAATATTCTGATTCCCAGTAGACTGTCGCTCATAACATCACACGGCATTATTCAAACAATGCAGACAAAGAATTACTTTTTATTCTTTTTCTTTCAGACAAAATTTGTATTATTTTATACTTTCATTTTGATTTGAATATTGGAATACTGAATAGGTTATTTCTGAAAACATCATACAACATTCTCCACCAAAATGCAGAAAGGAAAATATATATTTTTTAGCTTTTAGTTTTAAACACTGCATCATATATCTTTACCCATATTTGTAATCTGCATACTACAAATGATTTGTTTGCTGCCACGAATGTCCAAGTGATTCAGCTCTTGTGGGGATATGTTCGTGTCGAGTTGTTCCGTATACAAAACGAAAAGAATGTAAAAATCAGTTCGGTTATTGATTTGAATACTTGTGCTCTAGGCAATTATATTCTGTTGACATCAAATACAATGATGCATTGGCTGTCAACAAAAACGTCTCCAAGGACTGTTCCAAAGAGGACTACGTGTTCATTTGCATGCTTTGTGGAAGCTTATTATGCTTATATCAACAAAAATGTCACTAAAACAGTCATCATCGGTTTATTCAATTTTCAGATGATTCAGTCGATTGGCTTGCTTGATTTGGATGTGTCACGCAAAATGCCACACTAATAAAGTAAATGGCTGAAAATTCAAATATTTACTCCATATGTTTATTCCTTTCTTTTTTCCTCCTCGAAATACACCTTCGGTAAGGGTTTACAATTTAGATCCTGAACTTCTGCAAAATCAGTCCCTCACTTTGCGTCAATCCCTTTAGTTCCTTCTTAATTATGGTATTTCCAGTGATCACTCCCCACCAAGAAAGGCGAGTTTAGTAATAAATTATTGAATAGCCTTATTTTCAATTAATTATTCAACCCCTCCCCAACAAAGCTTACTGCCCTTGGACTTTGATAAGATGGGATTTTTTGTGCTTTTCCTTTCTCAAATTTAAGTTCCGTAATTTGTTTATATCACCAAAAAGCAAGATAAAAGACCGAATTTTCTTTAGTTTTTTTTTTCAGAAGAAACATTTCCACCTTTTCAAATATTTTGGAACTATTGTTTGACTTGAAATCTCATCGTCCCACAAAGCCAATTTAAAATCAGAAATCTTCGTTTGATACCCGACCTCAACCTCCATTCTACGTCAGAAAAGACTGAGTGATTTAGCTAAAGTGATTTCTATTGAATGCCGATATAGGCTTATTTTTTTCTGTATAAAAATGCATTGATTTGTTTGTCGGTATATCCTTCAGTATCAACCGGTTTCTTGACAAACACGTTTCATCTTTAGCAAGGCTCCGTAGTTGATTGGGGAAAAAGTGATTGAATTTTAACATTAGCAAACCAATTTCCTATAACTACTTCAAAGCCAACGCATCACTAGCGAAATACAGTTATTTCCATGGTCTTCATTGTCAGACTTAATTATTGTTTAGTATCCAAATTACAAGCTGATTACAACTGAATGCAGTTTTAATCGCGTTTCTATTTAATCGACAGAAATCAGCTGAGAAAATTTAGTATATAATTATTTATCATTCAATTGAATAATTGTTAAGTGTGAAGTTCTGATTGAATCATCTTGATGAGGAATATTTTGAATTCATTCGAAATTTTGTACAGATGGTCATAACATTTTGATCATCGTGCGCTCTGGCATCCTGCAGGTGCCGGTCATGTTCGGAAAAGGTTTCTAAAGAATTCTATATCAACCCCTTCATTCAATCTCCTGGGGTACTTTTCTGATAATGTTCCCCACGCTACGAGATATCTCTTTGAATATCCTAATATGCATTCTATTGTGGAGCAACTGAACCAGAGTAAATGGATTCAAGAGGCATCAGGCAGCCATACTTCTATCGATTATTGCTTTACCTAACAAAATGCATGGATATACTTTCATTTTTCTTTACAGTCTCATCTTTTAATTTGTGATTACTTTTGATGTTTACGTCTTTACATGAGCAAAAGTGGAATAGTTAGAACTATGTGTATCAATTTTGCTGTCT
This sequence comes from Thysanoteuthis rhombus, assembly GCA_963457665.1. NCBI lineage: Eukaryota > Metazoa > Mollusca > Cephalopoda > Oegopsida > Thysanoteuthidae > Thysanoteuthis > Thysanoteuthis major. The sequence goes on from OY735221.1 coordinate 28,598,417, forward strand.
TAATTTACCGAAACCGAATTTACCGATTATCCAAGCAAGAGAGCTCTTTTCAAAAAAGTTGTCAAGTCTTGAATCATCTATTATAAGGCTGATGACTATCGATCCCAGAAAATATAAAATATTCAATTATTCTTTTGATGTAATTTGAAAAAATACCGTCGTGTAGAGATATGGCAAATCTTCCTAATTTGTAACTCTACTACTTGATTATGTAATTTTATTTTTAGTAATTTCAATTTTGTAATTATTACTTTCTTCAATTGATATTTTTGAAAAAAATTTCTGAGAAATATACACATTAAAATAAAAAAAATCAATAACCATGAACAATTGCATAAGATAAGTTATGTGATGCACAATACTGCAAAGCATCATTGTTTGGTGGAATTAAAAAGGGGTTTCCCCACTTGTACGTCTGGCGTCCGAGAAGAATTGAATAATTCTGTTAGTATATACTTTCATCTTTCTCCAATCCTATTACCTTTATAGTATCTCTCTCCCCCATGTACGGTGCACAGACACCGTAGTCTTTTAGCCGTCCAGTCTCTATGTGCTTTGGCGATTTTAGCACACCATACTTGATATATTCATCCAGCAGAAAACAATACACTCAAAGTTAATAATATACGACTGATCCAGCAGATTTTCCGATACACAATTCTTACATTCGCTCTAGCCCATTTACTTGGTTTTCAGGCCTAGATGTGATGCGCCGGCGGCCTATCTCCTCGCTGTCGCCCTGTTTTTTGTTTTTTTAATTATTGTGGAAGAAAAAACAGCTGTATATGAATAATGTAACAGCTTTTTAGTTTACGTGCACCTGTTGTGCTCCCGCTGTATGTGGCAACAGCAACAATAACAACAACAACGATAGAGACGACAAAATTATAATTACTAATATTTTCATTTACAGAGAAAAACACTTGAGATTGACTAACTATACTTGATCAAGTATTTTTGACTTGAGATGGCACAGTTTGCCAACATATTTCATGGTATTTTGAGATTTGAGCAAACGCCCGGATAATAATCAGAACAGCAGTTGTTATTTTTGCAGTTCTGCTTCCAATTTGAAATACACATTGAAACTCCCTATTTTCATTGTTTTCTATATTTTGGTCACCTGGAATGACAACATCCACAATAAGCCATTCATTGGTATACCTTTTCATTGCTACAATATCCGTCCTTCTATGTTCATTGGCTTTATCTGCCTAGATATTCAAATCCCACAAGAAATTGACCTTTCCACTTTGCGTTTTCTGGATGATGTTGATACCATCTCTCATATGTACTGAATCAATATTTCTGGCACATGTTCAAGTGCAGCTTCGGAGATACCTTATCATGCCTGCACTTACAGTCTCTCTCTGAGGGAGTATTTTGCATACTGTAGGTAACACTTCCATCGTTTTGCCCACAGAGCCTACACATATTGGTGTCTCAATGATGGTGGATTTTTTTTGCAAATAGTTTGTATCCAGTGCTTGGCTATGAGCAGCTATGATCAGACTCTCATTTTCTATTTTCAGATTCCCCCGTGACAGTCAAGAGTCATCAGTGTATATTTTCTTTCCCCTTCTCTCCCTCTCTCTCTTTCTCTCTCTATCCCTCTCTTTCTCTCTCTCTCTATCCCTCTCTTTCTCTCTCTCTCTCTCTCTCTCTTTCTCTTTCTCTCTCTATCGGTTACTCTCAATTCTCTTTTTGCTTCACTCAAACTTTGCATAAATATTTTGTAAAATCCCTCCTGATGACTAACTCTATGCTATTTTCTCGAAATAAAAAAAAAACAATCAAAATTTAAGAGAAAGTATCCACATTCTCACAAAGCAATTTCATTGTTCTTTATAAGAAAAAAGCCAGAGATGAGTTTTTTTCCTATTTACTAACAATAGAACCAATTTTGTATTTCATTGATTCCCCATTCTAGAACCTGCTCAAATATGCAAAAGTAATCTTTCTTTTTTGCCATTTTTGGACTTATTTTGGGGTGATGTTAGCACAATATAAAAGATGCATTTGGTACACACCTTGATGAGAACAAAATAGTGTGACATAGTTGGTGTAGCACAACGCTGGAGACACTAGCTTTTATAAATGTAGATCTTGAGATGCTTCCCTTCTCACTCATACTGACATTTATTAAGAACAACACAACACTTATGCTGTGTCTTATGCAAATTGAAATAAATCTGTTGACCAATATTAACCAATACACCTTTTGTTGCTTAAATTTCCACGTATGAGTAAGTCAATAATTCTTGCTTATGGGTAAGTATGAAATCAGATAACGGATTTCAAGTGTATGTTCGATTTGACCGCAGCAACCCCATTGTTGCCTATCGATGAAAAAGAAAGGTAAAAAGGCAGAAAAATACCAAATCATAATCAATATTTGTCCAATAGATTTCAAATTTCCCGATCTTTTTGCTACTTGTTCCAACAAATCCTCCTTTTCTCTTGAATGAGACACCAGGAGAAAAACATTCGAAAGAAATTGATTTTTACTCGAAATTTATAAAGTATAAACAATCTTACTGACAATCCTTGACGTTGAGAGGGAAAAATGAAATAAGCAAAGAGAAAGTTTGTCATATGTTCAGTTATTTTTTGTTTGTCTCACTTTCTGATTTTCCATTTTTCTTATTTTCATTTTTTTAAATATTATTTGTTTAAATCCAGTCACCATTAAGATCAGAGCTTAAACCTCTTGTATAACTCCACTTTGCTTTTCTTTTTATCAAAAGGACTTAATCCTATTCCATTTACAGACAGGAAAAAACTGTTATTTCGCAAGAGTTTAGTTATTTTACCGAATCCATTACAATCTTTGGTTCATACATTCATCGTTCAAAAGTTTTAAAAAGCTCCAATTTTTATTATGATAATGTGTTGTTGATGAAGTCAATAAATCCAATCTATTTGGTAGTCGTTAGTTGGCATTGATAGAGTTTAGTTGTACATGCTGTGTATAATGCTATACAAGACAGGTTCCTAATCAGAATAAACTATGTTGATATAATATTGCGTCAAATGCGCTGGTATGATGGCAATGGGGTGTTCATTAAAAATATTTACCTAAAATGGTCTGGGGCTTAGATGAGTTGTAACGTGCGATAGTCCGCTACACACCGTTTTAATCCATGCGTTTTATATTCTGGCATTTACTGCATTTGCATTCGAACGGATTACTTATGTTTGTATTCGGACAGTAGCGATGGCAGTCAAAATTTTTCTTGTGCAAAAATATCGATAATCTTTAAGATCTGGTGGCTTGAAGGATTAAGTTATAGTGTTATTGTCGCAGATCAAATAATGATTGTTGGTGTTACTTAAAATAAGACGGGATAATGCTTTACGCTGTGCAATGTGTATGAGTGTTTTCATCCAACCATTCAATATCTCTGAATTCAATATTTAAAAAAAAAAAACTCTTACAAATGTCAGCAGGGTCTTATTCCAATCGAAATGATCACCATTGGGAATTCACTAACTAATCCCAGAGTCCCCCAACGTTTATAAGCAGTAACCAGATTTTTTCTTCTTTCGGGATCACGATAAGTTACCTCACATCACTCTCCTCAATCTCGTCCACAGTCTGTACTGCCTTCAAAGAGACAAATTGGGACAATACAGAAGGCTGACTAACCTTGATGGTCAACAGATTCCCTAATGGTTTGTCACCACAGTACCCTTTTTGAAGATTGGTTGTTCACGCTGTAAGATCACCTTTGATGTGTTGATATGTTTCATCAGGAACGCATAACCAGTTCTTGAAACATTCAAATTGACTGGATAGCATCTGGAAGGTCCTATTTTATTATAAGTATATCATCAGAAAATTCAATATTGAAAATAAATGAAATATATCTGGTCACTATTTCACAAGTAATTTTTACTCAATAGAATGATTGTAATTGATTTTTCACATTATGCCATTCCAGAATACGGGAGACATTCTACTAGTTGTAAACCTTTTTGGAAAGCAAACTTGCTTAAAAGACACTTTCGAAAGGAAAAGTATACCTGTGTATCAGAATGTACATCTCAATGGAAAGAAGGTATTATAAATGAGGACTGACAACGTTGGGCAGGCCATTAGCGATCAGCCTCTTCAAAGTTTCCGACGAACTTGTGCGTTCTTTATTTAAAACGACATCACTTTACTGTTGATTTTATAAGGACAGAAAAGGATGCTATCACTTCAGGTTAAAGGGCTGCCGATGGTGGGTTCACATCAAAGTATACCATCTATCTGAAACAAACATAATTCGAAGCTGCTCCCAGAAAAAGAATATTAAGAATCTTACCAAAAATAGACTGAGATAATTTTACTCAGTTTAATTACTGTATTTTTGCAGGGTATGGAGCTGGTTTGCAAGCACATGAAATTAAAGAGTGCCTTGAACAGTTTGAAAACGATCATTAATTGGAAATCTCTTGCTCCCACATTCCATAAATAAAAGCTTCTTTGGAAAATGCATGATCATTAGTGGAAATAACGTCTCTATTATCATTCCCATAGCTCATTTAGGGTTAAAGAAATAATGAGTTCATCAAAGGAGAGAGTTTTAACCAATATTGTTATTATGATACTGAACCTATCATTAAATGTCATTGCTCAAATACATGTTTATATATTCATTGTGAGGGAAATCTTACGCTTTGCAGATTCCATGGAAATCGCTAAATTGCACTTTCTGAATGTTCTATGTCTCAAGACTTATTAAGTTATGGTTTTCCCACAATTTTTGGATGATTTATGGACACCTAATTATTTTTGTAGCAATTGTCGGTTTTCATGGGACCTGAAGACTTCCACTACCCTATCATCTACCAATGAATGCAGAATGAGAACTGAATTCATGATTTTCCAAACAAAATCAATACAAACTAAAAACAAGCAGTCCAAGTTATATTTTTTCTCGGCTATGTCAGGGATCACTTCAATCAAGAGACTAACCAACCAACTAACCAACTGAAAGGACTAATTCAGTGATAACATTAGACGTGATTTTTATGATAACTATGATGAGAGGTATCTGGTGGGATGGTAAGAAACTGTGTCCTGGATTTATATTTTTTGGAAAATTCGGTCTAGAAAATTCAGTTTATTTTAAATAGATTATAAAATCGAAGATTCTGAGAGACACTCTGTGTGTGTGTGTGTGTGTGTGTGTGTGTGTGTGTGTGCGTGTGTGTGTGTGTGTGTGTGTGTGTGTGTGTGTGTGATAATAAGCTAAAAATAATCATTGTAGCAAGTGGATAATCAAGAAATAAGTGAGTCAGCATATAGAGATTTTAGTGATGAGTTATTTGATACGCAGTTCCTAAGAAATCTAATAAATAATTATTTCTGTATGACAGTAGTTTCATGTCGGCCATTAATAAAGAAACACAACAATGTTCTGCCTCTTCTAGCGTCATTGCAGTAGCATGTCCTTAAAATGCAAGGTCCATGTCAGCTATTAAACAAAAACCTGACCACTTCGTTTTAGTGCCTTTTGGAAAGATGTAGATGCATTTTTTCATGGGTAAAGTGACAAAACAGATCAGGCTCTCCAGCTTTGGGAAGATAACTTGTGTAAATGCGAGCCCTGGCCCGAAATTAGGTACTGGAACCCTTTTGACGCGATTCAATGCCCAATTTGAGGTCCTCCCAGCCGTTGTGATCAGACGTAACACTCCCTGCTTTCTTTTAGGCTACATCAATGAAGTTAAAATTAGGATTTTGACGACTGGGCATTGCAGGATTTTCGTGAACTCAGCCTAGGTATGCACCTTGAAGAAGGTGTTCCACGGTCTGTGGTAGTCATTGGTTCAGAAGCTTACCTAGATAATAACACCTTACTACTCATCAAATTACTCCCTTTGCAACATCTCAGACATATTTTGGCGTCAATTCCACCTCAAAAAACATCATTTAGAGTTTTCTTTGGAAATCTGTCAGCTACATCATTTGTGATATTGTCCACGATTTGAAATATCTTCATCTTTCAGTGGCCAGAATCCTGAGTTTTCAGGATGCAAAATGTTAATGTTTTGGATGTTTACAGCCCTGGACTGCTTTGCCCTCAACCCAACAGGAGACACAAAAAATATCTGCTGATCTACTCGCATGGTTATCGCAAATTACACGGTGTAACAGTGTAGAATCTTCTTCAAGGTGTCCCAATGCCAGCTGAAAAAAGCCCCACGACCAACACTCTGGGAACACATGCAATGTAATGTAACTTATGATAGATTACTGATTGGTGTCAAATCTGCAGATTCAGTCCTCAAAGTAAGAAAAATATTGAATAGTTTCTGGAGAGATCTGAAACTGTTAGAGACCTATTTGGTGAGGGTTGTTGAGTGTAGTGTTGCACCTGTTAAGTGAATGAGTTTCAACATCTTTACACATCTTCATGTAGTTCTAGAATTTTTGTCGTGTTGGGAAGTTTTTTTTTTCCTGTTTTTCTTTCAATGATTGTGAAAATCATGTCTGTGAGGCTGGGATGTTGAAGTGTGGGAGTAAGTGGGTATGATTAAGTGATTTAATAATGTTACTTTAGTTATTACGATTAATGTTTAATTACATCTCGGATTTGCCTATGTATTGCAATTTGAATTCCTTACATTCTAAGAAGTACATGATACATATACATATACATATATATATATATATATATATATATATATATATATATGTGTGTGTGTGTGTGTGTGTGTGTGTGTGTGTGTGTGTGTGTGTGTAAATACTTGCAAACCATTGACTCATAATTGGAAAAGTTATCTCTTACGATCAAACAGGAACAAATTAAAAAAATATTGTAGAAATATAACCCAAGCCTACATTACAGTAGGTAAACTGGTGTGTATTATTGTTTCCGTTTGATCCTTTTTTTCACGCAGTCATCCATCGGGAAAAAAACCATCAGGAAAAGGAAGTAGCCTGCTGGAAAGACTAAACATTTCTTTGATTACATAGTCAACGATTCAATGGCCATCAGTGTTTTGGAGCCAATGCCTTCTGAATTTGTGTAGATAGTTAAATCAATTTTTTTTTTTGTCAATAACAATTTCCGGAACCCATATTGTGAGACGAGATGTTGAGCAGTTGCCTGACATGCTTGCAACATGACCAACACATTTTTTGCGCTTCCGAATGGTTGTAAGTCATAATATCTCACAATTCATTATGGTCAACAGATTTGCAGTGCTCATTTCAGGCTATAGGTTTGATTAAAGAGACAATGTTAGCGAGGAGGCAAGGTCCAATTTTTACAGGAGATGTGGTGGTATAAATGTTATTTAAAATACGTCCCCGTTTCAATAATTTTGAAAATGCTGAAGTGCCTGAACACAATCCACGTATAAATGTATGTATATACATGTGTGTGTTCATAAAAGTGTATGCAGATATTTCATTCATGATTGTTTTCTAGGATAAATGCTTTTTAAAGATGAATGCTGTGGCTGATTAACCTTAATAATCCTAAAAAAAATATTTTCCTTATTTTGTCAGACGAGGTGTTTGCTCCGTTATACTTTCCGCGTAATTGATTTTTTTAAAATTCTATCATCCCAGAAAGCACACATAATGAGAGCCAGAGGTTACGTAGCCGAAATATCATGAATAAAAACATCAAATTCATGAGTATTTGCCTGAAGCATAAATGATGGTTTCCTAAAATGAGAAACAATAATCACAAGTATTCTAACAAATCAAAACTGGAGTTTCTGGACCATGATTTCTAAAAGGCATGTAGAGAGCTACTCGGCTACTTTTGCAATTCTCTAAAATCAGATTAGGAGCCAACTTATGGTGATAGTCAAGCTCACAAAAAAAAAAGATCGTTGGGAAGAGTAGTTAAATTGACTTTTCAAAATTCAATTTGGCTTCCATAGTTTTTCGACATTGCATGTTTAATCTTTGGTAAAGATTCTAACTCCAGGCGTTATAGTATATGTTTGGCCACTTTCCACCATCTAGACACGTGGGCTTTCTATTTAAACGGAAAAAAAGATTTTGTGCATTGAACCTTACTCTTTACGGCCGATATCCCGAGGTAGTTGATACTTACAATTGAGACCGTGTAGTTTTTCATCTATATTTGTTCAAATTTATTCATTAATGGGGTATAGTTACATCATCATCATCATTATCATCATCATCATCATCATCATCATCATCATATTATTATTATTATTATTATTATTATTATTGATTAGCTTTCACAGTCATTGTAACCCTCAGTTGCTCTTCCCCATAGTTTCGTATCAGACTGAACCAGAAAATGAAGAGCAAGCACATGGTGTGAATCAAGTCGTACCCTCTATCTAAAGATGGTCCAGTATACGATTCTAACCATTCAAGCACCGGAACTTTATATTGAAACGGGAGTTTGATTTACACCTTGAACGTATTTCTTTATAGCCGACTTTCAACACTTATTGATAGATATCTTTTGGGCCTAGACATCCTACACATTCAGCTCATTGTCCCAATTTCAAATTGGACTGTGATGTAATGGCGAGGAATTCCCTGTTGCGAATAGAACTCACACCCTCAACAAAAGATGAAAAGATATTATTGTTTTATCTTTTCAATTTAGCTTCAGTGATTTTTTGATATTTTTATTTCTGATCTCTGGTTGGAATTTTGTCATTTTTTCATCGTAGGAAGAAGTTGAAATAGACTTTTAAAAATATACTGCATTGTTTCTAGGATGTATAGTCTGTACACGCCTATCATATCCGAGACTTAGACAAAATCAGCAGGCCCCATCGGGAAGTTGAAGTTGTTAGCGTTGTTTTCCTTGGTTTATGCAACGTTGTCATTTATCGATATTTTTTTGCACGTTTTTATAATGTCAATGTGTTGCCAATGATGCAGTATAAGGCAAAATTATTTGCATCGTCAAAGATTTTCTCAGTGATTGATGGGTAGAAGTCAATAATTCCAAATTGGATGAATATAACTCGTCATTTGTTTTTATTTTTTTCTTTTAAATATTTTTGACCGACTGGTTGCATCTTTGGTATTCATTTTGTTTTAGCTGGAATGATCTGCCTTGATCGAAATTAGTTAACGAAATTTTGTGTAGATTGTTAAAAGTCATTTGGCTTTGTTCGTAGCAACTATGCCTACTGTGCCTATAAGTTTTTATTTCATGATTGTGCGGTATTTTTTTTAGTGATGTTATCGTCGGTTTTGTCTGTTTTCGGTGACTTGTTCTTTTATAAAGTCTTGTATGCGTTTGGTGGAAGTTTCTGGTTTGTTTTTTTCCCGAATTATCCCCTTCGACATATGTGCTATTTGGATTATCATTGTTTTTTGTCCTCTTTCACTGGTCATTTTTTTCTAAGATGTTGAATAAATCCTTTCCTTCGTATCGATATTTTTTCACCATATTTGCTATGACAGAAATGCTTTCAAATGTTTTTTTGGAGACGTTGAATACTGTAAGAATACTGTATAACAGTTCACCCTTGGAGAGAAACCGGTCCTAGGCTCAACATATATATATATATATATATATATATATATATATATATATATATATATATATGAAAACAGATATGCGTTTAAAATCACACACAAGCTCATTCATGCAATCTCCCGAGTGTGTAGACGCAATTGCAAACATGAAAAATACATGTAAACACTTATTTTGGGCCTGATCATGAGTGAATTTATGCTTTCCTTTGAATAAATTATATTCCCACATTTTATGCCTCTAAAATTATCCTCTGGATAAATATGGATTCGAGGCTATCGTGTGTTTTTTTTTTTCTCCGTATTTCTATTGAAGTCTTTCATTTGTGGCTAACTCAAGTCAATTCATTTCCTTTCCATTTTCTTATCTCCAGAGGTCATCCGACATTTTGCCGATGTTTAACTACGTAATATTCCGGGTATAAAATTGAATGCCTACATTACAAATGAAGAGCTCAAAGACAGATCAGAACAGTTTCCGTTCCAACTGCTTTGGGTATTAGGTGCCTCCGTTGGCTTGGGCTTATTTTAAAGTTCTCATAAAAGAACTATAAATTTAGCAGTTCACATTAAAAAGTGACAGAAATAAGACCTAATTAACAAGGAAAATTAGTTTCCCAAACCCGTCTCTCCGTACATATACATACATATATGTATTATAGTTGGATAGATTTTGTCAGTGAAAGATCGCTGTGACAAAGGCCAAAACAAGAGAAAATGAGGGAACATTTGGTACTGGTCCATTTTTCTAGCTGTTGGGTAGTTGAGCAGGTTTGAAATCGATCATTGAATGCGAAGAAACTAATTGCCTGTGTATATTAAATGGAATAGCGATTTGAAATATTGATGCTGATTACGAAGTGGTTTTGTTTCGTCTCAACCATGTATATAAGTATAATTTATTTGATAATTTGAAGGAAAAGTAAACAATTTGATGGAAGCAAAATGGTATACGACGTGGAAAAGATTAACTTTAAGAATAGTGGAATAATTTTTCATATTCTTGAATATGTTAGAAAGAAATCAACTCAAACATTTTTTCTGTGTAATTAGTAATCTAGAAACTAATATCATATGTTGGTGTGCATGTAGTCTGATATTGAAACAGACAGAAGAAATTTGACATTTGCATTGTAGGACACCCAGAAGAAGTGACACATGCCACGTTTGTACTTGTACTTACTGACCCCTTATCGTTAAATACGTGTTTGGATACCCTACGGAAATGTATATTACATCATGATAAAACTCTATTTAGGATGACAAACTACATGTGTGATATACGCTATGTATAAAAATAGAAGTTGAAAGTGAGATGGTGTATGATCAACATTGCTTTTATGTCAATATGCCTGTTTTGTTTTTAAATGCCCTAAAACAGCTACGTGGTAAACATCCAATGATAAAAACCAGAGGAAATAAATATAGTGCCAAAATAACAAAGTATACGTGAAACTTCGTAGAATTACATAAATTCCATCAACATACATTTGGAAATAAGTGACAAATTTTCCTTTGTAATGTTAGTGTTTAAAGCTAGCTTTAAGATATATATATATATATATATATATAATATATATATATATATATATATATATATATATATATATATATATATATATATATAATATTCCCTTTTGCAGGGTTAGACACTCTTTTGTTAGGGCAACTCATCCATAGATAAGCTACTGTCTAGTAGTATAAACTACTTCCAATGGAATACTGGTGGATAGGGGATTGTTGTGTATGTAAATAAATCGCTTAAACTTGGTCTCGCTGACTCTCAGGTCCTGCGTAAGGTCGGGGTAAGATGCCAGCCTCTAAGTGTGAGGCCAAGATTTTGATCCTGCCTCATGGTAGGGGATCGGATACGGGATAATCTATAGCCACACTAAAGTGGTGTAAGATAACGAAACAGCTGTCCGTGAATGGGACCATTTTTGATTATATATATATATATATATATATATATATATATATATATATATATTCAAGCCAGTGTCCGTGCTCTCTTAAGCATACAATCTGTCATGCTATTATTTACTCATCTATATAATTACTAAAGATTAGATTCTCGTTTTATAAGTATTCCATTTAACGGAAGTTAATTAGATGATTACATGACTGGATTTCCTCAAAAATATTATTCCTTTTCCACCTAATGTTTGGCAAAAAAAAGGTCTCCACGTGTTCATCTGCTATCATGGTTCAAACATCGAACGGAATCATCTTCTTCAACCAAATGCCATGAAACCTCATTGATATTCACAGTAGTGTCATGTCAGCTGAGATTATATCTCCCACAATAGCAGATGTATATTTATAACATATGGAAGCCGTGATTAGCGACATCTTCTTCATCACTTATTGACAATTCTTCACTGAATTAATCCGAATACTATTGCATCTGATAATACTTGCACAAATTATAAACTCACTTGTTGCATTCAGAGAATTAAATGATGTGCTTTTATTGGTAAAATTACATGATCCCTCTCTGTCGGGTTTTAGCCTACATATCAAATTATAATTATGGAAAAGCGGTCTCTAAATATAAGGGATGTTTTGTTGAGTCCTATTCAGGAAGCTAATCTTGCAGAACATTGTTAATGCAGTGAGTTTGATTCTTACTAGATCTTCATCATTTCTGGCCTGTAGTGTATAAATATCAGCTCTGGTTCATATGTAACAATATTGGTTAACAAACTAATTTCAGGATCGTTGCTGCAATAGACTTTGAAATAACCGTGAATTCTCATCCTTTGTGTACCTGTATCAAACTAAGCTTAGTTTTGTAGAATCCAATTCCAGCAGCTGTATTATGATATGAAAATGCATCATGAAATATTCAAGAATATGATCTTAGGTCGTTTTATCTATCCCAATCATTGTTGATTTGATACTGTGTTCCAATTGTATCCATAATTCAGGAATATTTGGGAAAATTCTATGGGAATAACTTCAAAGGGTTGACCCCAGAGATTCTGTGATATCTCACCTCATAGAGCATTCGATTAAGAAGAGCTTGAGTTTTTTTTTTCCAAAAATTTGCGATTCATATTATGATTTCAGTCAAAAGTGTTTTCCTCTTTAGGCTCCTCACCGGATATCGGTAAAACATGAATTTCAGAAGCAACACTTTCAAACTTCAAAATTGGCTTAGCGACAACTGCTTTTCCTATTTAAGCTCATTTGTCCCAATACTGTGTAAAGCTATGTTTATGAAAAATAAAGACTTAGTCTCTGTAGAAAGTCATTAGAAAACAAAAAAAATTCATGTATTAAACTGTACGGTTTCGCAAAATCATGAAAACTACTGCATCTATATAAACACATCTTGTTTGAGTCCTTCAAAAACCCAAACACGGCAATAAAATTATATTCTTTTTGGCAATAGTACGCATGTCAATTCAGATTGCCTTTACACATAGCCATGGCCTGAAAGACTATTAAGCATTTTGAAAAAAAAATGAAACTGAATCCTTGAAAAATATGTCGGATAGAATCGAAAGTCGTACGCTTGAATTCATTTGATTCTAACTGATATTGACTTCTTATTTTAATGTTTAACGACTTTCTTATGCGGGGCGTCTTGTAATGTATGGAGGCTTTTCTTAGAGATATCATTTGGCATGCCGCCAGCTGAACAAATGCCGGCGCGGATTTTTGACAAGTATTAGATTAAATCTGCAAATGTCTTAATTAATTGCCTTTTTGACGAGGGTGGGCTGGAAAATCATAGCAAAAATTTGAGAAAACATTTAAAAAATTAGGAATAGGAAATATTGGTCTCGATTCCAGTCCGTCTATGCTACAATATCTCACCTAAAAGTTTCAGTAATATACCATAAAATATAGCTATATATATATATATATATATATATATATGTGTGTGTGTGTGTGTGTGTGTGTTTCAGTTTCTGTATGTGTCGTATTGTGTGTGTGTGTGTATGCACAAAAATGCCCATCATTCCCTTTGTGTGTTCATGTGTATAAATGAAATAAAGATGTGCAATATACATGTTACGGATATTTTAACCGTGTACGAATGTAGTATGTTTTTTGTTTTTTTTTTGCTTACATCTTTTGAGCAGAGTCCCATGTTAGAGGACCGGGGGCCTATTTGGGGAGAAGACAGTGAAAAAAAAGTTTTTTGTCCATACTCCGGATATTATTAATTATCTAAGCAAATAGTTTGATCTGAAAAGTTCTGACGATTCCTCTAGATCAATGGAAAGATAAATACATTGGGGTTTATATGAACCAGTAGCCTATTTTTTTCATATCTGATCTTGTACATAGCAGATGTAAGGTTCATACAAGTTAGGGGTAATTTCGATGTTTTTGTTTGATGCAAGTGATTTTCGGTAATCCCAGTTTATATAGTTATGAATAAAAAGGTAGTTTAAAAGCAGATCATGAAGGATGACATCATTTTAACGAACGGATAAAGATATCTAACCTTTACAAATCAATTCGTATGAGCTAAATATATTCATTCATGTCACCCATTAGTCTACATAATATTTCCAAAGGATTTCAATTACATTTTGTGGAAGACATGACAATGTACAATTGCAAAAGCGATTATATTCTGGGGTGAACCAAGGAGTTTATTTCCTTCTTACAACATAGGTATATTACAAAGTAACTCTTCAAATATTCTAAATGAATTTACAATTTGCAGATTTTTTGAAATAGTAGATACAAACGATAGTATTTCCTAGGGTCAATAATCTTAGCATGTTCAAAAAGTATGCTTTGACAGTTATAACCATGGATACTATCACGGTCACATATTGATTCTATTTAATCCTTATTCACATTTTTTTCAAAACTATTCACTTCTACCAGCAGTTGTAAGATGTATACATATTCACCCATGTACTTTTGCCAGTCCACACAATATCAGAGTCGCCAATGAAATTCTATTGAATTTTATGGGAGTTTGGGCAACTGGATAGAGAACAAGTAATTACATTTTGGAGTTGATCAATGAAAACTCACTCATCCAGTGTCGTGGCTACAACTCCAAAAGTTTTGGAACAGTTTCAATAGGATTTAAAGGAGGGTCGGATATCAGCCATAAAATAAAGGATCCTATATTGGATCCAGCCACAGCACTGTAGATATATATCACCACACATTATCTGTGGAAGTTCTTGGAGAATTTGAAATTTCCTAGTGTTTTATCATAATCATAAGCATTCTAGCATGCATCGTTGGACATAAACTTTTCCAAGGATTTGCCAGACCTTTTTATTGACGGAGTCACGAAACCAACTTTTCCTGAATGTGTTTAGTTTGTCACACATTTTATATTTTGCCGGCTACATTTTTGCTTATGGTTTTTGAGGGTTCAGGTTTTGAGTCGTGATGTCTCTTGCTTGGTCGTCATTATTGCATAAGGACCACATCGGATCCATTTGAGTTGTCAAATAGATTATACATCCCTGACTCCTGTTTATCCTCTTAGGTAAGTCATTATTTTGTGATCTCTCCTTGTAACAGGGTTTAGCGATGGCATATTTTTCTTTTATAACTAACGGGATTTTTCGTTCCTAAAGATTGAACTTGCTCTACTGAAAGCAAGATATCCCGTCGTGAACCATTCCATATTTTTCTTCCTCTTCTGAAGTTTTTCCAAGAGTTTCCTTCAGGAAGTATTGAGCTATGACTGTCCAGTGACTGGGACTCAATTCCCTGATCTGTATCAATTCTTGTCATGGCAATATAAACTTTATCTATTAATGCTATAATTCCTTGCATTTGCCTGTGTCTTTAATCTTGTCCACAACATGTCTTCAAGAGTTGTCAGTTGGTGTGAAATTCTGTTGAAGGTTGGCCAATGGCTCACACAGTCACTGATGAGATTTTGAAGCAGATCCCAGATTCTTTTATTCAACAAAATACATATATATTCAGACAGCACTCATTCTACATAAGCTCTTATTCATCTGATCCTTTGAAAAAAATAAAGCACTCGTATTTTACCCTGATAGTTAGCCAGATCAAGGTGTTAGGACAGCTGTATGTTTAATCTATTGAGCAGTATATGGATTCATGCAACATTTCTCATTGGATTTTATTGACATTTTTGAAGGGTTGATAATTGAATACGAAGGGATTCCGATGGATCCTTGGTCAGTTACCTGCCCAGAGGATTTGATACGTGTCTGAAACACACATTATCTCAAAAACTTCTCAGTGAATTTCATTATAGCGGGATATTGGATAATGGGCTACGGAGAAAATGATATCTTTTTGTGTGGATTCAGGAATTAATCCCTATACATAGCAATTTATCTATACCGCCCAACATCCACGAGCAATCACAATGGCTTTAGTTTTTTTTTCTGTATTCCAAGAAGCAATAACTTTAGACAGCCGTGGCTGTCTAGTAAATAGTAAATTACACAATGACTGTGGTAAGTCTGCTGCTGGAGCTTGTAAATAACTTGCCTGATTCATAAAATGCCTTCTCATGCCCTAATTAAGCATTTTTTTTTTATATATATATTTGTCCCCTACTTGGGTGATTATTCACTTCTCTTTCACTCATTCCATTTATTATTCTATCCATGGCCTCCCCAATTTCCTTGGCACACGCACACAATTTTAATTGATGCTGCCAGTCTATTCAGATTGACTTTAGACGTCGCTTCCACCTCCTAACTTATTTGCTACATTTTTCTTTTATATACATCCTTTATTTCTTTCTCTCACATTACTATTTTTTTGAAAACCGTGTCCTCATCAGTAAGCCTTGTCAAAGATTTATATATAACTCTCAAGACCGGGTCTGTAGACAGTTAAGGTCAATTGGTTTTGGCCCTTGCAATCTTATCTTTTCAAAGCATGTCACCTATGCGTCTAAAGAAACAAATATCCTTTATCCTGTCCCTGTGCATGAACAAACATGCATACAAACAAATTTTACGCACATCCAATATTCAACCATACAAAATTATATCAACGATCGTTTAGATACACACAGACATGCATATCCAGATGCATACATAAACATATACACTCTTCCTCTAAACCCCTCCATAATTTTCATTTGAGAGAGAAGAAAACTAATTATAGGAATTACTATTTTAAGTCTGTGATGAATTTAAATGGTCATCTCCTAATACTATCATACGTTCAACAACAAAAATGAAATATAGATCGGAAAAATAGCCATTAAAAAGATGAAAATAAAGAAAACGTTTCTGGAAGTATTTTAAATGATCGGTTTAAAATTTACGAAAACTTTGAGGTTGTAATTCAGCAAATCTTGAGAGGGAGGAGAAAATTGATATAAACGATGGTATCTGATCCCTGAAACGCTCAGATGATTGATAAGATTTCTTCGTTGTGTACGGCCAGTTCCAGACAGTAATAAAAGTGCCTTTTGGGAAGAATGTAGAAAAAGTAATTCAAACTAAATTGAGAAAACGTCTGATGAAGAAGACTTGTTGGTCTAGGCATATTTAAGTAAATAAAATAAGGACGCAAGCGCGCATGTGTGAGGGATTTGGAAGTATAATTCTTGTTTGGAGGCCATTGAACTTCTGTAAATTTATCGAAGGAGTGATTATTTTCAATTTGTTCTTGGGGGATTGATTTTTTACTTGGGGAGATCAGATTGCCTGAAGACGCAGATTTTGTTTCAGGGACACCAATTGCAGAGTGGCACATTTTACCGAACATTGAAATGAGATTAGAGATGGGGAATACGTTGGATCATCCTCGATGGTTTTGTATAACAGGAAAGACACGTCTGGAAAAAATCCCTTTTCTCGAATGTAGCAGCAGTAAGAAAAACAAAATTGAATAATCAAAAAGAGAAGAAAAAAAAAGAAGAAACAAGGGAGCCAAAATGCGACTATAGTTGAAAAATTACATTTTCACTTGTCAGTACTTCTTATGACACTCTACTACCTTGTATCGTATCTGCGATCCCCTTTAGAAATCCACATGATTTGGTCAGCCTCATCTTAGCTCATACCCCAAGTTGCCTTGCCTTCCTATCCATCCTTTTCTTCCTTGTCTCTCTCACACACAGAGATATATACACACTTTGCAATGCAAGATGTTGAACGAACCCGAATACCATAAAAAATATGATTTAGGCTAAATTACGCCATTTGAAAGAAACGTGTCATTGATTTTCTTCGTATTCTATTGTTTAGCGCAGTCCGTATTAAGTTATTTTAAAATTCAATGATCAACCAGGTACGAACAAAGGATGATTGAACAGAAAGATCATTAAAAAAATATATATGCACACATCTCAACCTGCAAAGCTACAGGTTTTAAGTGGTGTGCTTGAGCAAATTTGTAAGGTTCTAATTGAAATAGTGTATCCAGTCGGGCTGACTCAAAGAAAAACAACCAGGCGAAAAGTGGAATATATCTTGTCTGTTTGGTTTGGTCGGTGATGATGGCTCAAGGAATTCAAAATAAACGAACGAAAAAAATTATGCAACCGTCGTCTCCACCTGCCCATGGAACCTCCAGCACATATGGAGGCTTAAAAATCAACAGCCTCTGGTTTGCATCTATACCATTTGGTCGAAATCAAGACGTTGTTGTTGTTACTACTACTACTACTACTACTACTACTACTACTACTACTACTACTACTACTACTACTACTACTACTTTTTTGTATCAAGAGAAATTGATATTTTTATTTTAAACAATTACCATGCTAGTTATAACTCATACACCGAGACAGAAATGATTGACTTCTTGAGAATCGGATTATCGGTAATCCCCTCGCTAAGAGGATCAAATCGAAACGGAGAATCAAGCAAAAACAACAGAAAATGGAAAAGTCAATTAGATTGTCATAAAGCAAAAAGACAATCTGACAAAAGAAGAACAGATTCAGCCTTTCTTTCTCGCTATAAAATTAATACATGTTTCATAAAAATAGACCGAATCAGAAATGAAGGTGTACTCAAATTATAAAATGAACATAAAACTTAATCAATTGTTCTTCTTAATCATAACGTGTAAATAAAATAACATAGAAAAAGAGACATTTTTCGACAATTAATGTAGAGCAAATTTCTATTAAAAATACTTTTCAGAAATGAAAAAAATGACCAAAAAAAAAAAAAAGGCTGAAACAATCTATTTGACGACGTGAAATTTCTTTCGGTTTATGGAATTAAAAAAAAACGCATACTTAATCCTTCTTTTAACTTTATTGAACCTCACATCGTTGCCTCTTCCACAGTTTGCAGACATCTTTCAGGTTAATTTATAATTCAATCCGTTATGAATTGTTTCTTTTTGAACTCAATAAAACAAAAGCTGTGACCTTTCAGTTATTTCACTTCTTTTTTTAGTGGATGGGGGTCTTTTGAGTCCATCAAAGAGTAGCACAGGGATGGCAATTAATATTTTGATGCATGAAATCAGAGATGTTTTTGGATTTTGGTTGTGCCGCGTACGATGAGTCTAAGAATGCATTACTGGATCCAATTAGTAACACACGTGAATACATTCGAGGTTTATATATCCGTTTTCAAGATATCAACTAATATCTTTTTTAAATCCCAAATCTTAAATCTTTTACTTTATTTCTATTGGTTAGTTTTATTTTGCTCTATCCATAGGTTGTTTTTCAAATAGTTGCTTTTGCATTGTGCAATCATATTTTCGAATGGGACACATCAATTGGAAAAAATGTTTACAATATGTTAAGTATCCAGTAACTTAATGCAGGATAAGTCTGCAAATAATTTGCTGATTATCATCAACCAAAAAGAAGCCTACATAAGGCAACAGCGCCTTAGTTCTCTTCATGGTCCCCCGTTGGGCTGACCACGCAACTTAATGCGTTCCGATTACTCTGTTCCAGGATTGCTATCAGTTTTCAGGTATGAATGGGAGTCAAGTATACCCTGTGGGACGTTGACAGACCTGAGAGATGCGATATTTCACCAAACATTCATGCATAATACATCAAAAATGAGAATGCCAATGAAATGGCATTCCACTATCGACTGAGTAGCCATACGAGGGATTGAGAGAGAGAGAGAGAGAGAGAGAGAGAGAGTAAATTAATGCATACGCAATATAACCCCCTCTGATAGGTTACTCGGATATTAGGTTGGCAAAACCAGATCTCGAAACGTCGAACACAATTTGACACTTTGGAGAAAATTTGCTGAATTTTACATAACCATTTGACTCTTGCGCTTATAAGGTTTAGGCCAGGGAGATCACACAGACAGCGACCCCTTAACTTGGAAAAAAAGATATTTGGATTACGATTCACAAGTACTCCATGCTTCCCTGTTGGAAGTGGTCTAACAATTTGAAACTGTTTTATTTTTTACCCTCTCTCTCTTTCCATTCTTCATCAGAAGAAACTTACGATTTCCTGTCACATAATGGCGTGTCATATTGGATATTTTTCTTAACCACTGGAAAGAATAACACTTATAGAAGGAAATGATTCTAATGTTGTTATTTAGTATCCAAAATTTATAAAAAGTTACCTAAAATATTCAAAATATTTCTTTCTGATCTATCAATTTATGCTTTGCCAAAATATTAAAAAGGCTCTAATCAACAATGGGGCAATTGAAAGAAGGGTGAATTATGGAACAAAATGGTTTTTATTTCTGGAATCAGCCACCAAAGCTTTTTTGAATAATAAAAACTCTCTGTGATAACCGTACTTTCGCAGACCTGCGTTTTGGATTTTTTTATATATCAAACTGTATACGTGAAAAAAAGTGCTAACCAAGCGTTTGGGCTCAAATGTAAGTACTTTGAAACCAATTATTTTTTATAAAATTTTGATAGCGATCTGTAATGAATCAATATAGAACGAAATGGGTTGAATCTGTGTCTTCTTCAAATTCCTCAAATATTCCCACCAACAGACATTTTGCATATTTTTTAATAGTAGATCTCTGTTACAATATCAAATGGAACTTCAGAATTATCGATATATTGATAAATAGATAGCAACAGGAAGTATGGATCGATTATGAATAGATGTAATGATATATATATATATATATATATATATATATATATATAGAGAGAGAGAGAGAGAGAGAGAGAGATAGAGAGAGAGAGATAGATAGATAGATAGATTGATAGATAGATAGAGAGAGAGAGAGAGTTTGTTTTTTTAGCAAACAAATAATTCACATTTCTCTAAAGAGGGGAGAGTTGAATCAAAGCAAATTGAGTGAAAATCCGCCAACAGCATTTTAGTGTGTTTTCAAGATTTTTTTCGTATGTTCAAGAAGCAGAAAAGCATTCAAAACTAACGTGGAATGAGGAGTATCCATTTTTCCAAGTGATCTGCAATTTTAGTAAAAAGATTTAGGGCTTATATTCAACATTGTTTCCAATGTAAGCACATGTATTTAAAAAGGAACATGAAGAATAAGTTATTTTCTTTAATTCATTTGGAACTCATACAATGTTGAGGGATATATGTTGCGAAAAATCCAAGCAAAAGTAACCTCATACAATCAATTAGTATGATAACTATCCCCGTAGTTCTCAAGTAGAACGATGTAAAATAAAGTTTCGAATTGACGTAAAGATGAAAAAAATCTGTTTATTGAAATGCAGATCTATACTTCTCTATTAGATATACTGAATTAGTATTTCTTATCTACCAGACAAAAAATAAATCTCGATAATGTCATCATTACATCACCAATGTACATACAAACGAATAATTCCGGGGTTAGGTTCAATCTTTAGCCTCAAGAGTTCTGGTGTTTTAGTAGATTAAGTAAAACGAGGTACGGGCATTTTTCTAAGGTAATCAGGATGACGTTTCAGTTGGATTGCCATTTTTTTTTTTGTACAAATCTACACCTTTTACACACTGCAATAGTAACCACGTGAGTAAGTAGTGATAGAAAAGTAACCAGAACATTTAAGTTAAAAAAAAAAAGGATATTAGCCAATAATTAAAAATGGTTGTGATCTATCCAAAGAAATATACTTTAGTCAAGCATACTTTTTGCATTAGACAAGATGTAGGCCTGCAACCTAGGTGCATAGAGTTATTTGAGCTCCGATGACAAAAACAGTTTAGTATGTCATATACAATCGGATTCCACCTCTGTCGTGGAGTAGCCATCTAATTTAAGAGCAGCCATTTATTAGATGCCAGGTGATATTCATCTGGTAACCCATTTGGATTAATATGCTTTAACACAATCAATTGCATACCAAAAGTGCCTCTCAGCTAGATTACGGAATATTTTATGGCGGATTCCTCCTGGGGAGTACAGGGCACAGTCATCTTGGTGAATGAACTGAGGCTAGCACTTTGGTTCGTCCTTGAACATGTATTTCAAGAGGTTGGAAATGGTCTGTTCAAGACTCAATCATAGACCATAAATTTTCAGAAAAGTTTTGGAAAAAATCAGTCCCTAAATATGTTCGAAAATATCCCAAATCGCTAAGTATTTTTCCTTATATAGGACTCTTTCATTAACCATCGCCAAACAAAAAGTGAGATAAGCAACTTTACATTTGATTATTATTTTCTCCCAGTTTAATTTGTCATGTCCATCACCGATTTCTGCTAGAAGACGTCGGTCACCAAACTATTTCTATTGCTTGACTAACCAAACCTATTTTCTGAGGCGGTATTTCTCCAAAATCATTGAAAATTAGAATAGTTTACTCAAAATATTTATAAATATTGAGAGATATTTTTTTTAATCAGGCCAAAAAATACGATGTTTTAAAGGGGGTGGCAATTGTATGTTAGCACTTTTATTCTGTTCCTGAAGCGGTATTTTTCTTAAATCGTGAAAAGAATAATTTAGTTCATCTGATTCAATATGTACAGTTTGATGTTATTTTTCCAGTACCATTTCTACCAATATCATTGTTAAATTAGCAATTATTCAAAGATATTTATTTACATATAATGCATCAATACTTCTCGTTGTTATAGCAGATAATCAAGATCCTGTTTCTCTTTTCAAATTATATTTTTTCTTTTATTAGTTTTTTTTTAAGCAAAGGTAAATAGGGAACTTCATGATTTATAATCAAGGCCTCTTCCTCTGTATTATTTTTGACAATGGTTCAAAGTTGTGACGACACAAAACTCAAGAATGCAACCATATTCACGAAGCTATAACTTGAATTATTGCATCGAAACTTCAATTCGAATCGAAAACCTCTGAATAATTCATTTTTATAAGTATGATGTTTCAGTGATTGTTCCATCCTTTATTAATATATCTTAAAATGAACAGGAGAGATATATATGAAAAATTCTGCCTAAAACACGAAAAAAACTTATTTTCGGAAATGATCATAAAACAGCACAGTCGAGATATGCTAAACATTAAACAGCTTCAAGAACAAATGCAATCGTTACCTGACACATACCAAAAATGAAAACAACGTTGGGAAGTAACTGTAGACTTAAGTATAGGGTGCAAATATATGGACAAATATATAAACTATTTTAATTTGTTTATTTTTTTTTAACGTGGTTTCATGTTATTGTTCTGAGAAGTACAAAGAAGTGAGTGGATATTTTTATAGCTTTCTCAGTTTTCATTTTCAAAATAACAAACCTTCAATAGTGACGTTTTGACGATAGCAGTTGAAAAGGGTCATTAAATGAATTGATTTAATTTTTTTTTCTTTCCTAGGCTAATCATGTTTCTCTGTAGTCTATCATATATATATATATATATATATATATATATATATATATATATATATAACAATTCAGTGCTGCGGCTCAGGTGTCCATGGACTTGCAACGGATATAAGAATCATATAGAATAATTTGGGCCTTGATCGGAACCTAAGCTTCACTCATTTTACTTCGCTTGCTTGGATACAATTGTTTTCTTGAATAATACAATCTACAATTAGCAATACCGATTTTACTTGGGCGAAAAAAGTAACACCGAACCAGGGCTCGACATCAATTTAAACTCAGCATTGAATCCAGATTAAGAGATTCATGTATTCTCATACGTCATGAATACGCACGCACACATGCACACACACACACACTCACACACTCACACACGTACACACACACGCACATATAAATGTAGATCAGCTGGAGTATTTGTGAGTCAACTGCTGAATAAAAGCCATTCCTATATGCTCACCTGGGCAATTTCCTACTGGCATACATTCCAATATTACCTGTTGATCTTGTGACTAATCCTCCCCTACCACGTCTGACGTCCCATAGGGATTCAATCAGTGAGCATTTTGCTCTGACTATCATCTTAAATTTTTTGGTTGTTTTGATTGTTAGAGTGTTATTATTATTGCATCAGTTCTCTATACATTCAAAATCACTTCCATATGATTGATATCAATATCTTGTTTTTGCATTGAGTTGAAGACTGTTGCATTTACAACTTGATCAGTGCTATTTCCTGATCCACGGAGTAGTTTTTTCAAACAGAGTAACAAATATTCAGCGAGATAATCAGTTTTAATGAGTGGCTATAGAAACCACAGAGCATGTAGATACAATATTTGTGTGATTGTGTGAGTGTGTGTGTGAGCGAGTTTGTGCATTTGCGTGTGTGTGTGCTTGTAAGTCCTAATGCACGTGGTTAGATGTGCGTTGTCAAGTCAAAAAGTCCGTAGTTTAAGGAAGAAGAGACATTTATTTCAACTAACAAACGTTTAATTCCAAACACATTCTCTTGGTTTATGTCCATACGCATATCTACCCTTACATGTTTACGTGTCTGTTTGAATGTATGAACGCTTACAAGAGGGTACATCAAAATATATTTTACATTTGACTGCGGTATGATTTATTGTTCTATGACTAACAATTGAACGATAAAAAATACACTTAGACAGAGTTCAAAATATATGATGAAAAATAGTCATCTCCACTTATATATATATATATATATATATATATATATATATATATATATATATATATATATATCGTGTGTATATATATATATCTATCTCGTGTATATGTATTCATATTACTGTAAATAGCAAATAAACTTGTCCATAATTGAATGAATTCCATTTCGATATAACCAGGAAACTTTTGTTTCGGTTGCGAGTTTAAATTCCGATAAAAATGAAAATCAAACCATCAAGACAAATAAAAAAAGAATGAATAAAATAATCCGGATTAATTAAATTGGCAAAGTGATTAAAAGCCTCCACTAATTAAAACGACTTTGTTTTCAGAATCAGCCGATGTCAATCTTCGTGCATATTTTGGGTGATTTGAATTATAAATGGAATCATGGAGGAGCCTGTTGGGTGCTTAAATATTTCTTTGTCCGATCAAGTTTAACAAGGTTTACACAAACAATCGCATGGACAGTGGTTCCCAAACTTTTTGTCGAATCACGTCGCTGTGAAGGGCGTCGTGAAAAATCCTGTCAGGAAAAATTTAGATATCGCATTCACATTCATGCAGTTGGGTTAAATTAAAAATAATAGATTTTTTAAATGATGAATCGTTGAGTAGATTCAATCTTTACTGACTCCGCAGAGAGTCCAAATGATGTGTATACAACCACTTCGTACCACTGTCTCAGACCCTTGAGCGATTGAGCGAAAGCCATCTAACGTTGGAACGATGGATTTCAGCGGTAGATTGACATAGTTTGCCGTGTGCCAGTTGGATGTAGCTCCCAATCATGATGTCAGTGTATCATGGTAGAGGATTAGGATTGGTTTGGAGTATCAAAACTTTGGAATATCTCACAGCACCACTGACAGCTTACCACAGCACACCGAATTGTTTCAGTACACACTTTGGGAATCACTGTCATAAGTCGACACCGTTTTACTGTGAACAGTATGTGTCAACTAGTAAAAATTACATAATCCAAAACAGGTTTCCAGTTTTCAACGATACGACTTGTTCGAAAAGATTATGTGTATATGTATGTATATACATATAGACAGCTGTTCTGTTGTATTGCAATTCTTCAGTGTGGATATAGACTCTCTATTATCCCATTCAGTACAACGACGCAGGATTGAAACCTTTCCTTCAAACCTGGAGACTGATATCCTACCTCTGAGCTACGGAAATGGACAGGGATATATATTGATCAAGTTATTTACTGGCAAACACAAGTTCAATAGCTGTGGAATAAATTCTTGAGAATGCTTAGTTTTTCTAGGTTCGTAAACCAGCAGTGCCCTTATGAAGCAGCCAACCATATATGTACCAAAACAAAACCACTCAAAAATAGTTTGTATTACCATATCATCAGAACGGATAATTGGCTGGTAAAAATAGAAACGTTGAAAACAATGTATCGAAAAATAATGAAATGATAGAGAGACTATGAAGGTATATAAAATTATTTTCAGAAAACGCTGTGTTTATGACATTGATGTCAACACGCTCCTATAAAGTCTCAAGCTGTCCAACGTTTTGCTGGAGGTACCTGGTGGACAGATACTAGAAAGTGAGACCGATGACTTTCGCATAACAGCAATTTCACCGGTGAAAGTATTTCCAATTTCGACAACGAAGGACAAACATCATGACTGCGATGATGATAGCGTGAATTATTAGCAAGATGAACAGATTCTGCAAGCAATGTATTAATTTTGGGTGCAGCTGTTTGTGTTTTCTTATTGCTAAAACCATTTGAAAATTTACAAATCTTCAAGCAAAATCAAGTAAAAACCTGCCTGCGAGCCACAAAACATTGATGCAAACTCTGAATTGAGATCATTATTACTTAAATACAGTATTGGCTGGTGAACGATCTTTGTAGTATCGACATCCTGTAAGTAGGAAGATTACTTCATTTATTTTAGACCAAGATCCCTTTAATCAGTGGTTTTACATTAATTCTACCCAGATTATCACTCTAAGACCCTTGGTAAAGTCCCTGGACGTTTTGTCGACCAATGTATTGCCAACACACAATCACTCAACAACAGTCCGGCCAGGTAGACATTTTGCACACGACCTTTTCACGAGATTTTGTTCTCCTGACTACCGTTTTGTCGGATATTTTCCGTCCCATTTAAAAGTTAAGAGAAGAAAAATTAATCGTACAAAAACACTATCATTTCACATTTTGAATAACAACATTTAGACAACAGAATGATAAAGTATTGTTTGATAAAATGGACTTTATGCGAATGACCAAAGATATCTTCCAGCAGACATCAAGTCCCTTCATTAAAACGTAATTAGAATTAAAACAAATTGGTTCTCGAGTTGGTCTTCGTGTGTGTGTGTGTTTGTGTGTGTGTGTGTGTGTGTGTGTGTGTGTGTGTGTGTGTGTGTGTGTGTGAGAGAGAGTGTGTGTTTTGGCTTTGCTTGAAAGAAAAGAACCTGGATTCAAGACAAAATAAACAAAAAAACAAATTTTCTTTCATTATTAGGTAGAATGTTCCAATATTTCAAAGTCATTTTTATTCCATTTTATCATCGACAACGTGTATATTTCAGGGTTTGGATATCTGATAAGTTACCGAAAAAAGATTTCAATATGAAAGTTTTTTCTCATAAGGTGTTAATATTCTACAGGTAATAATAATTTTATAATTATATAATATGAGTTAATAATGATATAAGTTATGATATAAGTTAATAAAGATTATACGTACATTATTTCTTCGAAAGCTCTAACCCACCTCGACCGAAAGAAAAAACAAACTCTTCTATTCCACAAGCTCAATTTTCAATATATTTCAATTTTTATCAAGTTAATTTCTCATTAAATCAAACTTTATTCAAATCAATTTTCAGCCTATTTGATTTTTGAAAGATTTTTTATTCAATATTCTTGATAAAACAGTTCAAGTGATTGAATTGAGGAAAGCAAAGCATGTTGTTAATGATAAGAATCTAAAATGAAACGACCAAAAATTGCTCTAAGAATGAGCCTGATTAATTTATGCTTACGTAAGTTAAAGTAATGATGAAATATTTTTGTCGACAGAAAATCGACAATTAACGAGGGAAAACTTACGTATAAACGTTTCATATACATTTTTAGTAGAAAAAGATAAAACTCAAAAATTATGTTTCGTAGAAATTATTTAACATTGGATTGGGAAACTTGTACATCTATCGGTCTAATGGTCCGCTGTTGGGAGTATGATATGCAAATCAGCATGGATAACGTGAATTAATAAATAATAAAGAAACAGACCGAGCCTATGTCTAGCCAAAGAGGATATCTCAACGGGGCACCGCTCTATGGACTGAGCCAAGAAGGTGAATTGCATTCAAAAGTTCAAATGACTGTTACATACCTAATGTCGTCTGGTTTATCTGCATATTGTTCTTATAATGCAGACAATTATATTATAAATAAATATTATATTCGATCTGAACGAATGATTGAAATTATTTATCAGTTAGAAGATTGGTATTGCGTTGAGATATCATCTTTGGCTTGGTACAGGTTGGATCCCCACAGCATACCATCTTTTATTATCTGTTTATACTGTCTAGGCCGATTGGCATATCTTTACAGTGTGAAAGCATTGGTGCTGGTTTAAGAGGTGACGCTACTAAAATGAACATCTCTATGAATATTAAGTCGGAATATATATATATATATATATATATATATATATATATATATATATAGGGAGAGAGGGAAAGACTGACAGAAAAACAGAAAAAGAGAGAGGGAGACAGAGAGTAATCGGAAAAATGAAAGTCGATTCTCCTAAAATTTTTTGCATAACATTAACTTACTTAGAAATATATATATCCCATTCTGATCTATTATATTCTGACATTTTTCAGGAAACTTGATAATTACATCTGCATAGAATTTTTATCTCTCTGGGCAATGAACCGCTATAGGAGCCTTCGTGGTATGTTGGAATGAAACTTTTTTTATTGAGATAATTCTATAAGGAAATATTAACTGGTAATATGAACGTGCAATATCTGGTGAATACAGTGGATGGGTGAAAATGTCAGAGGTAAACTGTAATATCATTTGTCTTGTCACCAGAAACACGTGGTCGACCATCAATTCGATGGAGTATACACCTTTTCACCTCATGTTGAAGCCGGTTACTTCCTGTCAATTGCAGAACCCAGTAAGCCTACTAGCTGAACCAATCATTGGTTTGGATAGAGCATATAGCATAGGTCTCCCTTCCAATGAGACTCTTCTGGGTAGAGAATGGTTTTCGATCCGGTTTGACGTGGTTTATCTTATTTCTATTACGATTTCTTGTGTCCTAAAGTATCTACTCCCTGTTGCAAATTATACCTTGTTTTCGAAAGAGTATTTTTTTTACGTTCGATATCGAAATACACACAAAATATATATCAGTAGTTTCCCAAGCCTTTTTTCCGTGGAGTTAGTTGAAACAGAAAATATCAAATGACATTCAACGATAAAAACTAATCAATATTTTGATTAAGCTTCAGATGGAACCTACTTCAGTAGCAATTACCTTCTATAAGAGATATTCGATCTTTAATTCCCCACAGAAACTAATCTACTGAGCAAATATCTCCGAGACAAGGGTCTCGTCTGGAAGTTAGTTCGAGCCTTAAGGATTGAATGATGGTCATGGTGTCGTACCGTACCATGTTAGTTAATATATATTTTTTGAATATAGGCACAACATTAATCTCAGGGCAACAGAAAACCAGACAAGTTTTTTATTCCAAACAAACTTACCAGTGGTCACTTGGACTTCTCGTGCCACTCAAACGAGAGTACTGAGAGGCAAAAGGTCAAAACTTAGCCTTGATTAGATGTTCATGGAGATAATCATAGGAAATGAGTTCAAAAAGCAATAGTCCCACTGCATTTAAAAATACCCGACCATCAAGTGACTAAGATGTCATCTCTTCGAGATCTGGAGTTTATGTTGCAACTGTCCAATCTGTGAGAAGCAAGAGAAGGATCAAGTTGATCGTTTTAATCTCACAAGCCTGATTTTAAGGGATGTGTCAACTTCATCCTATCACAGCAAATATAGCTCTACTATGCAAGCAAACTAAAATTCTAGTAAAAGGGTCCTTAAATTCATGTATACACCTTAATGTACGCACGTAAATAACTGAATAAAACACTACCTCTGGCACTAATTTTGACATTACGATACCATATAAAGAAAGATATAATAGGGATCCACCAATTTTCATCTGCTTAATTGTCTGACAATTGATTTTATCTGTGCTCAATTGTCTTCTACGTTATTTTCAAGGCTTAATTGTTCCCACAATCAGTTGTGTCCACCTAGTTGTCGTTTTTCAATAGTCAGCCAGCCCATTCTGCCATCTTATGGTATTTTAAAATAAGTATGAACAGAGCTAGTGTTTCATCTTCATTTATTAATAAATTCTATCATTCATGACATTATATTGCAATTACTCATTCAATTCGTATCAAATATTAGGTTAACTTGAGTTTCTAAAAGTTCTAGGATATGAGACGTGCATCAATGATGGGACAGCGGTATGTTATCCAATCAATTCCAAATGATCTGTATTGGTCCGTTAAAATTGAAATGCCAGCATATTTCTGAAAGAATGGTACTGTGAAATCAGGGCTGTACCGATACTAATATTGATGATTGCTGAACGCCAACCATTGTGATCATGCTAGTCTCCTGAGGCCAATATTTGTGTGCTTATGCCAGATCTGGTAATCTGGGAAAATATCTAGCCTTTCATTCTGCATTCCCAGGTTTTCTTTTGACAATATATGATTCTAAATTCAATTTCACAGTCACATCACGACCGAACGAAGACTCGTTATGTGCATTCTCATAATATCTCGCCAATAGTAAATTGAATATCCTGCTAGGGGCGTAGGTGGATTTGCAGGGGTTTGGCCCCTCGTTGGAAACCCTCATCCACATTCAGTTCAATAGTTCATAGCTCGGAGACCTCACACAATGAGGTTAAGCACAATTCATCAGACATCCACCCCTACACTCAATTGCAGACCTATAGGGTCATTCAAAATCAGCATGCCCTTTCGAATCTGCGCCACTGTTTCTTGCTATGTTCAGGTTAGGATCCTAAAGTTTATTGTCCTTGTTTCCTTTCGTTTTTATTGGTGGATGCAAAATCGTGCCATTTTCACAGTGAACAATGATAATGACCCAACAAGTTGGGTTGATTGACTTAAGGTTACGCTACAACTTGTGTGTTTGTTACAGCTATGTTCCGTTGGTGTTACAGTTGCAAAACTTACCCTAGATAATGGCCATTAATAATTTTTTATGTTCACATAAATGAGCAAAGCAATTGGATGAAATATGAGTACTCACTATACCGAGAAATTTGAATAGACTATACAGTATACTTACATAATATTATCTATAAACTGGATGGTGTGACTTTCCTCTTTCTGTTCCCTTTGTACGTAAAGTTTTTTATGAAAAGTCCATGATTTCAAATAGTGGGTAAGATAGACTTTTATCAGCTATACATAAAAAAGTAATGGAAACATGAGATATTTTTCTCATTCATACAAATGATGAAGTTAAGACTATCAATTAAACACAATGACGGTATAAAATCAATTGCTTCATATCAAACAGAAAGTCATACCAGCATGCCAAAGTAAAGGTCATATTATGACTATTAATTCTGTTTTATTGTAGATTTTTAGCAACCTCTGCTTACATTTTTCTTTCTTGGTTAAGTAGACTAGTTTAACCTTTCCACTCAAAGTAAGAACTTTACAGCTTTTGTCTGAAGTATCGGAAATGCCAACATCATTAATGTAGTGCTTCACGACCATTATCCAGTGAAACTTATAAATTGTTTATTTCTTGGTTGACCGCAAGTCACTTCCATTATTTCTATACCCTATTTTATCTTCGCTGTTTCCCTCTCTTCTTCGCTATCAGATATTTGCTTTACTTCTGTTCTTTTCTTCTACACTTTTCGTCAAGAATTTAGGCTGCTCTCCCTCATAGCTACAATTACAGCAACCCTCAACAAAATTAAAACCCTTCTATGCAATTGGTGAAACTGAAATCTGGCACTCAGCCTTATTCCAACGCTGATATGATGTTTATGAGGTAGACTTGGGGTCAACCCCCTTTAACAAACTAAATCTTCATCAGTTTATACTATGAATCATTTTAAATTATACTTTGAATTATCAAAATATTCATGCAATATATTTTGAGAACTATCTAGATATCAAGGTCTTAAATCAACTTACAGATCCAGAATTTAGAATTGTTTCATTCAAATAAAATTTATTTTCATATTATATTCTATGACTGAAATTGTTTCATCTATCTATCCATCTATCTATCTATCTATCTTTCTGTCTATCTATCTATCTATCTATCTATCCATCTATCGATCTATCTATCTTTCTGTCTATCTATCTATCTATCTTTTTATCTATCTTTCTCTCTCTCTCTCTATATATATATATATATGTGTGTGTGTTTGTGTGTGTGTGTGTGTGTGTGTGTGTGTGTGTGTGTGTGTGCGTGTGTGTGTGTGTGGCCCTAGCTGTTGATAGGACAGAGACATTGCATGCGTACTGTCCTCATCACTGAGCAGAAAAGCTTCGGCCAGGTTGGAGTTTGACCTTGCAACAAACAGTCTTGATTTTTTTCCCCATTTTCTTTCTGTCATACTATTTTCCCAATTTTTAATATAATTCATTTTTCATATTTTCTTACCTTCAGGGTTTCGTGACTTGTTGACATCCAATTGGTTCTCTCTGGGGCCAGGTAATTTTCATAGATCAGAGTTGTCTGGTGCCCTAAATTTAACATATACGCTTTGGATCAACCTTGGCAAAGTCACTTTTCATATTAGTTCATTAATGATTTGTTTTGTTAAATTTTTCTTCCTGGGTCGATGATAAAACAGGCAATCTGAAAACAGCCTCGGGTCTCCAATTGAGATAGACCCTGAAAATCCTTATAAATAGTAATTCACCTCTCTATTCATTCTTACTGACAAATTTCACAAAGTGATAGAGGCAACCCTTGAGGAGCGAGTGCCAATCACCCCCTGATATCTGCTTAAATCTATACGTGAGCTTCCAATTTTTTATCCCCCTAATGAAATCTTCTCGTTTCATTTCTTTTCCTTTTTTTTTCTTTTATTGATCTTCAGTAAATGTAGCTATTCATTTTCAATGTATATTTACATTTCATCTTGACTCCACTCTGTTCATCTCGTCCCTGATAATTCATTTCGGTTTTGCATTCATTTTTCTTTCGTTCTGCCTTCTTTCTGTTCATGCCATTGTCTGACTAACTCGTACTTGCTATTGTTCATCTTTCATACGCATATTTCATATTTTGTTGCTTCGTATTGTTTCAGTTTGTTTTTTGTTTTTTTTCATCTTGGTTTTTAGTTTGAATACCATGTTCTCTCTTTTTGTATTTTCTTTCAATGGCCTATTTTTCTTCTTTTCTTTCTTTTTGCATCGCCCTACTTCTCCTTTTTCCTGTCTTTTTCTTTCCAATTTATCTTTTTTTTCTCTTCCTTTGGTTCGTTTCTTTACCATTTATTTCTCGCTTAATCCCCGATTTAATCTCATGCCTAGTTCATTATTTTCATCTCTTTTCCCTTCTTACTCATTCTTTCTCTTCTATATTCTTAGGCTAAAACCTTTTTCATAGTCATTCAAGTCTGCAATGCTCCTTTTAACTATAATTCTCATGGCAACACATTGGAGCACACTCACATAGATAAAGTACAACTGGCTGACAATCATAGTTTTGTGTAAAAGTCGCCATAAAAACTGATCTTCTGGCCATCGGCCCAGGCAATCAGTGCTCTTCCGGCCATTGATTCGGATAAGTGAATTGGACGGAGAGACCCTGAAGGCAATTTGTGTGCTCCGCAATCATTCTGCATTTTTACATAGTTTTCCCCTCGTCCTGACCCGGATAACCTCACTGGTTGGCGCCATAATCCACTAAAACTCTTTTTGTTCTCAATTATACTGGACCCATGCAGTAAAAGAATTGAGTGATGGTTAGAGTTTTACGATTCTTTTTCGAGAAAATTCCATTTTATAGCGAACAGCGACTTTTGTGTTTTTATTTGGAGAGAACTTTTTACACAAAAGCAAAAATTGCTGGAATCTTGAATAAATTAGTGGAGAATGTAGCTACTAATTACATTTGTATAAAAGGGGAAAAAGATGATATAAGTTGATGTGGGGAAGTACGGTAGATGAAAATTTTTTAATTTTTTTTCTCCTGGGAATATGAATATATATATATATATATATATATATATATATATATATATATATATATATATATATATATATATATATATATAAGGGAAAATGGACAAATGTTCGGATCGATAGAATATGGTCGGCATAGTATACTAAAGAACACGTAGCATGAAGGCATGAAAGCAATAATAGACAGGGGCAAATATATCAATATAAGTATTGAATGCGTGAAAAGGGACCAGAGATATTTTCGTAGAATCATGGTAAAACCCCATCAAATCTATATAGAATGTAGACTTTTAAGTAGATACAAACCAAAATTTACAGTGCAAAAACAGGAATCGTGCCAGTTTCGTGTGTAATATATTTCTGGAGTTTAATGTGTTTTCAAATTTGTAGTGGTAAGACAAGAAAAAGTATTACTGATTTTTATATTTGAAAAATCATATTCGAGATACCAATGCACTCGAGTAATACAAATTAGATAACAAATTCTTTTTTTTATAATTTAAAATCTTGCGGCTTTAATATTTTTATATCTTTCTCTATGTGTGCATAAATTTTGTTATATTTGGGCATATTTATAGAAAGCATTGTGCGTGGTGTGTGAGTATGTGTGTGTATAGACTGGATGTTAAAATGTGGGCTTGCTTGTGTAGTTCAATTTGTTTTTCTTCAAGGTTTTTAAGGGCAGTTTTATCTGAATGGTTTAATTTACTATCGAACTTTCCAGATGACACTGACCCAATGTGCTTCAAGTATTGCTATGATTCTGTCGTGTATACGCTTTTCCATTATCTCTATGGTAATGAATTTAGCATTTCTATTGAAATCGAAGTCTGCTAACCGAAGTCTTTGTTCGACTGAAGGTAGTGTGGTGCCCCCTATACTTTTAGTTTGGAATTGAGTACGAAACTAAATATCCAAAACGTCACTTACTCCGACGACCCCTATAAAAAAAAAAACAAGGACAAATAAGGTCCAATGCTCACTAGCTCCAGCACCCCAAGCTGGTTACGCTTGTAGCCCCGACCTCTGCGGCGGGCAATTCTCTCACTTTCTTTTTTTCTAGTCAAAGGCTCATTGGCGCCAGGACACCTTGCTAGTTATGCTTCCTGCCCCAGCTTTTGCGGCCGATCACTCTCTTTCTCTCCTTTTTCTTCTATCTAAGATCGTATTCGTTTCGCCGACCCACTGGCCGATCCGATCTAAACAATTCTTCCTCCGTGACCTATTTCTGTACTAACTTTGCCCATTTCACTGATATCGAGCCTCATACATACGCTTAGCCTCACATCTATGCTACCGTGTCTTCACGACATGCTATCACCTCTCACTCTCCTGAATGAAATGGCTAAGTTCTTTTACTATCCGATAGTCACGATGGTCTTTCCTGAACATACTTATTTCGGGGCCAGTGCCGACATAAACTCACGTGGAAACCAAACTCCTCGTCTCACAAACAATATCATCACACCATTTGTCACAACAAAAAATCTTTACCGACGAAAACTGGTGACCCATCTACGTGAATAGATTCGATAAAACCTTTGGATGGAAAATCGAAAGTGAATCTTTAAACGAATACACTTCCAAAATCATAATTCAACTCTTGAAAATCGAGAACTTTCACTCCAACAACGAGTAATCCTTCATCGATGACTCTTTCTACATGTCCATGAAAAAATTTTCCACAAAATCACCCTAAAGACTACACTTATTTTCCAGCAAAATGTTTCAGGAAATCATCACACGTTTCCACACAAGAACAGATTCTTTATCTGAAACGTGCTATCATCCAACAACAGACACATTGTTTCGAATTCAGCTATGATGATCTGACCAACAAATTTTCCTCGTGGACACCAACTACTACGTATAGTACGACCATTGTAGAACCTTCTACACGCACATTCACGCCCACGTGCTTGAATGAACACTGCCACCAATGATCAATGATCTGACAAACAAATGTTCCTCGTCGACTACGATTACTACTAGTACGGCTATCGTAGACGCCTTCTATGTGCACATTCACGCACAAACACGCTTGAATGAACACTGCTACCAATTAGCACACTTGGGACAACCACAAACACACGTTTGCTTGATTATATTTTCATTCATATCAACAAAACTGCTCCATTTGTTATCTACATCAACACAGTGATATGTATACTATTATCTTTTTTGCATTGATTTGTAATAGTTTTGCTCACGCATACTTATACACAGTACACGATCTTTTTCAAACCATATTGAAAACGGACAAAAAATTCCTTTACAGCATTTACCTGAAACAGAAACATTTCATTTTTGACTAAATGAACACTTTGTTTTACGATTCTATTCAGCTTCACAGCCAAACATTCGCTGACACATCTCTCTTTTAATTGATTTTTGTCCATGATTT
This sequence comes from Thysanoteuthis rhombus, assembly GCA_963457665.1. Lineage (NCBI taxonomy): Eukaryota > Metazoa > Mollusca > Cephalopoda > Oegopsida > Thysanoteuthidae > Thysanoteuthis > Thysanoteuthis major. Next base: position 28,634,466 of record OY735221.1, read on the forward strand.
TGTTCAATCACGTTGTTGAAACCTTCTTAGATTTCTATCTGCTATCTTTCGCCTGTCTATTTCGTACTTCTTATGATCTTAACTCTTCTTTGCAGCGCTCTGGACTGCTAAAGGGGGAGAACTGAAATGCATGGAGGAAAGAAACTAATCTGTTGTATCTTCCGTCACGGAAATACGAATTTTTTCTTAATTCACGCGAGGGTCACCTGTTTTAGGGCTACTAGATATATTAACCCCCTAAAATATAAACTACCAGGATGTGCTTAATTCGGACTTCTTAAGATAACTTCATTGTTGCTACAACTAGGATAACCAAACTGACAGACATTCAATGGACCTTATCTCACATTCACTTAGTACCATTCCTTTCCCTTCATTCTTCTTATCTCCACATCTTTATCCTGGTAGATCCCTCCAAATATCCGTGTAGGCAGAAACTCTGGTCCTCGTTTATCTTAATTAACATGAAATAAACCTGGTGCTGTTGTTAACCACTTTGCTTGCTTATGTACTGTAATGTTTTTTGTTCATAACCCATAATTAATAAGTCTCAAGTTGAATTTTGATTCGACCTTCCCTTGGTGTTGTACATTGGATTATAGGAGATGCATGTCATTTCTGCTTCTGCTGTTACGATTGTAATACATCTTAAATGCCCTCTCCGTTATAACACTGAATGTATTTGTGAATTTCAGTTGGCTTGGGCATAAATTGGTCTTCCCAGTGCAAGTTGTTTCGTATTCTTTTCACAATTATGCTGTATATTATGACTTTGTTAACTATCATGTATTTAAGATTTGAGGGACGACGGTAGAAAAAAAAAACCTAACCTGGTCCTTGGAATACATCACTTGATTTTGGTTTAAGTTTTAGGATGTCCCAGCGATGATTGATTATTCGAGGACGCGTTGTTAATAAATGTCATTACCAGAGGTAAACGATTATATACTTTCTTGTTGGTTAGTATTACTGATGTAAACTGTGCAAGTTGGATGTTTAACTGTCTTCAAAGACATAAAAAAAGACCGTTGCACCATTAAGTTACAAAAGAATGATGGAAAAACACCCATCAATTCCAATCATTCTCATCTGTGCATAAGCATAACCCATAAGATGAACTGTAAATCTATTCCCACAAAGTGAAATTTCACAAGCGCACATATTTTTCCAGTAAGACAGCTAACTTACGTTTCCAAAGTTTTCAAGAGAGGTTGGCTGGCTGTCAGGATGGCTATCCATGGATTTAAACAGTTACTTATTATTATGCCCGAAAACATTGTTTTCCCTAATTTTCCCCCGACAAAATGGATTCTTGTGGAATATTTAATTAACAATAAATGTTTTTGCTAAATTAGTTCCCTAGTGACTTGCAGTGTTCATATTTGTTATTTTGTAAGGTGAGGATTGTTAATGATTCATTGCAAAGTGAAGTTTAAAAAAAACAATCGATTGATCAATCCATTCCAAATTATTATTAATACAGTATTTATCAATGCGTCACCCTCAACATGGTATACTCTCAAAAAACCGTCTGTTACGTAACAGTTTCTATTGGGGGACTCACTGGACGTGTCCATCCAATTCTATTAAATGATAATATCTTTTGCACAAGCATTGATTATATAATTCATCAGTACAATTCATGCATAATGTATGCACCAGCTATATCATAAGGTACCAAAATACCCGTGTGTGAGTGCGTGGTGGGTGTAATCCAAAATGATGATAACTACGTATCACAGGGCAGAAACAAAGGCATGCTAAAAATCAACAGGTCTAAAAAAAATGATAATTGATCATTTATATATTAAGATCGAAGTTATCAACAGGAAAATAGTGGTTTTTTAAGGGGTTTTTACTTGCAATCTCAGGATACAAGTTCGTCGGAATATATTCTTTCCTCGTGTTTTTCCATCTAGTATTTTCCAAAAAATTATTCAAGTCAGATATCAAATATGTATATATTCTGAATGAGCATCAGCCGTTTTTCTTTTAATCGTTTATTTGAACTTACTCATATGTGAGGGGGTTTCAATACTATCAAAAAAAAATGGAGCAGTAATTCCCAGGTTTGCAGGCATGCCGTTTTAATAGCCGAGTGTTCAGAACCCTGGGAAATAGAAATAGCAGAACAAACTTACTCACTCTCAACTTCATATGCTCTCAAACTATTTGGTCATTATATATCTTGCAAATTTTCTCGTTTTGATTATTCAATTCACCTCTGGGGACTCTATTTACAATGAAAGAGGATAGTTGAAGCATATGATATCGGATAAATTGAAATCAATCTATACGTATATCATCAATTAGCATCATATCTATTTGAACTTACTTGCATGGAGAAGGTCAATGTTTTTCTTAAATTTATTTGGGGCTGTAATCTGTTGTTCCAGTTTCGTGTTAATTCAATAGCCAAGTGATCAAAGTTTCTGAAAATGGTAATGATGGAATAACTTCAAGCTCCCACGTGAGATTTGTTCCTTCCATTTTATATGCTTCCAAACAATTTCACTTTCGAACCTCCTAGAAGAATGTCAGTTTGAGTGAATACTTTTTTCAGATTTTAGGATGGTCCTTCCAACAATTAGGCCCATTTGAAATCAGCAGATCAAAATCAATTAGCTCAAATTAAGAAAAAAAACATTACAGAAACAAGCTCAGCTCTTTTTATGGGATGTGCGTTTACATTTCCAAAGTCATGGCAGTGCAGTAGCCGAGTATTGAGGACCTCAGAAAATTAAATTGGTGAATCAAATTCAAACTCAGATAGAAATCTTTCTATTCAGTGCTAGTCAGATTTTGGTCGTGTACTCATCAGATATTGTTCTAAGTTTTACGGCATTAAATTCCAGGTGCTTTTTATATATTAGTCCCCGAAACACATTGAAAAGTTGGCAGGTTTGACAAAAGGAATATTTCAGTATCGATAATATCATATTCTATTTACAATGTACCTATGATGATAAATGGCATCCTTTATTTTCATTCATTATAACTGACCACAGATATGAATTTCTGTGTCATTTGATGCTGATACTAGTTTGTTCGAGATGATGCACTGGCAAAATAAAAAAATAAAAAGTGCAGAAGAAATAAGCAGATCACGATTTACCTCCAAGATGCATATAAAATTCAAATTTTATCAAGAATAAACCGGCGATTTTGGGAGGATCGGTATACACACTCATGTAATAATAAATAACGTTTGAAAAATCCATCGGTGAGATAATATGCTAGTTTTTAGAAACGCCATAAATACAATAGGTGGACCAATTTGATCTAGTTATAGAAAATTTTACCTCCATTTTCTCCCAGTTCTATATAATTTCAATTTATCATGCCTTATATATCATCTAAAAATCTGTCTGTTTCGAGAAAATATATAGGTTTTATGAGCAGGGTTCTATTTACAATGTAGCTATAATACTGAACTTGATCTTTACCTTTCATCCGTCATAAATGATCATGGACAAGAATTTCTCCCATCAGTGCTAACACTAGTTTAGCAGAATGTCTTCCAAAATCTTGAACTTGCAATAAAAATGTTTTTCCTCAGAGAAAAACCATTAGCTTTGAACTGATCTTAATCAAAATCGAAAGATAACGATAAAACATGGTCACAATTTAAATCCGATAGTCCACTTTGACATGCAAAGTGCGATGCCCACAACTGATCAGATGAATTCAAAGAACTAAGGAAAAAATATATTCGTGATTTCGACGAGGGTTACACATGCTTGGTCAGATTTTATATGAAATTTCTATAAAAGATATTATTTGTTCCCAGTGTTGTCATATTTGCAGTTTTAATCCCTGGACAATACCGGGGATATCAGGCAGTATTCATAGATATATTTTAATACACTATACACAAATATAGTAATTCTCAAAATTTTCTGAGGCTTCTTCTTTGCCTAACTTCGCTGTGACGCTTAAAAAATTTCCAACCTGATACAGCTTGCATACCTTGTCCCTACTTCTGCAGTAGACAACATCGTAGATTATCCAACAAATATAATTGTTCGAGCCTAGAGCTTTTAGTTTCTAAAGCTGTTATCATTTCCAAGTGAAATGCAACCTAATTGATTTTTGAGATGATGATTGAGGCCAACAACCCAGTTGCTGAATCAACGTGTGGGAATATCGTTTGTCAGTCGCCCAACAATCAATCTGACCGGTCAGCCTTATATTTCATGCTAGGTTACATCCTTTCATTCTAGATTTGGTCAACAAATACTGAACTTATTTCGTCGATTCTCGGAGGACAGAAATAGAAAGAAAGATTTGGCATGTGGCGATTGTTGGAGTAATAAGAGTTGATATTGCCACAAAATCATAGAGATCATTCGGAAACGAGGGAAAAAGAGGTCATTGTCATTGCTTTAGATTGACCGGGAAAGAAATTCAATTAGAGAGAAGAGATGTGAGCAACTGAAGAAACGAGTCTCATAATATGCCGGTTGCAAAATCTTTGACCGATTTTTTTAATGATGTACGTAGCATTGTAACTATATGAGATTTCCAACATTTTGTCTTGGCTAATTTGTGAAAGGTTGGGTGGTGAGTAGATGAAATTATCTCTCAGTCACTTCTGTCAGGAGTATACAATGAAAGCAGTTCTTGAATGACATCTATTTCATATATGTGTGTATGTGTGTGTGTATAATTAAAAAGAGGCTTTGCATGGAAAGAAAACTTTATTTATATACACACACACACATACATACATATATATATATATATATATATATATATATATATATATATATGTATGTATATATATATATAATCTTTTATTTGTACATATATATATACATAAAGATTATATATATATATATGTATATATATATGTATATATATATATCTATATATATGTGTGTATTTATATATATATATATATATATATATATATATATATATATATATATATATATATATATATATTATGAATGTGTATATACACATATATATGCAGCTCTGGTATAGGGTACGTTGATGGAGGGAAATTGTGCATAAAAAATATATCATTTAAATCCAGTCTTACTGACCGTCCAGTTCTGCGTAGGGCAAAGTATAATTGCCAACCTCTTTGTCTGAAGCGAAGGTTTTGATCCTACCTCGTGCTATGGGATAATGCAATCATTTAATCATTACAATAATTCCAGGTTGCATGAAACAAGGTATACATACTTCACTGACTAAATAATATCCTTAAATAGGATATCATGAGTTTGTTCTGGTGCACTCTGATATTAAAACTAATATAGCAGATGTAATAGCTATATGAGTGATCACTCAATAGAAGTGACACAAATGACGAGTTATATGTCTTGTTACATTGATTATCATCATCGAATACATTTTTGGATAACCCACATACGTCCCATATTTATGAATGGTGTGTAGTTTGAAATTATTTAAAATTATATCCATAGAAACCATGTCATGATCATACCCTATAGAAACTATATATTATGAAACAGCCCTGCAAAAAGATAAAGCAAAGCTATATGTGAAAATCCCCAACAGGATTATATAGTAAACAAATGATAATCCCAACAAGGAAAAAGTACACTTATACCATAGTATTCTGTGTGACACATAAAAATATTTCAAAGTTTACATAAATTCAATTACTACAAATTTGGCATTAATCGAATGAAATTACATGAATTTTGATATTGTTTTTTTTTATACTGAATGTTTTAAAGCTATAATATTTTCTAGAAAAAAAAAATATATATATACATGTGTGTGTGTGTGTGTGTGTATATATATACATAGAGAGAGGGGGATATCAAGAGAGGAGAGAGAGAGACAAAGACAGAGAGTGGTTGCCAATAAGTTTTTTTCAGAAATTTAGAATAAGCTTAACATTCAACCGTCTCAATTACTATTATTACTCTCATACCTTCTGAGAAAATATGATATATGATTATAGAAAATGATAACTCAGGAAATCTGATTTTTTCTACAATTTAGCAATATTTCAAAAAGTAAATTTGAATTAGCAGGAGAATTTGTGAAGGATGTGCGACTATGTATCACGCCATATTCCGGTCGAAGGAGCCTATCCTCGAAATCATAATTCGAAATTCGGACTTCAACGTAGGCTCAATGCCAGTGCCAGTGAGGCACAACTGACGTTTATTACAATTCAACATTTTTCTATATAATCAAATCATGTGTATGTGTGTGTGTGTGTGTGTGTGTGTGTGTGTGTGTGTGTGTGTGTCACCATTGTTCTTTCTTTTCAATGCATGTGTTGGGATATAACATATGTTTCAAAGCAATTAATTTTCGACAAACTCTGACATTTTATCATATCAATATCAATATATATATATATATACATATATATATATATATATATATAAATATATATATATATATATATATATATATATATATATATATATATATATGAGTGTGTGTGTGTGTGTGCGTGTGTGTGTGTGTGTGTGTGTGTGCAAAAAAACAGTGATAAGGTCTTTTATAACAATGTTTTTCAAATAGACCGTCTAATTAGGAAAGACTGTATGAAATTGGGTTTTATTTGTTTCGTTATTATATACTCTTAAAATGTTCTTTCGAAGGGAGCAGAGAATGGAAAATTATGGAAAAAAAAGTTCATTAGATGAAACATCGTCAGCAATTATCAATTTCCAGTGGCACTTTCATCATTTTAATGATACGAATTCGAGTGACGCCAAGAGCTTTTTTTTTCTGAACTGTTTACGTCACTCACCGTTGTAGACTGAAGTCTTACTAATTGTGATGAAAAACAATTGATAAGAAATTATTAATTGGCGTATCATATATGTGTGTGTGTGCGTGTATGTGTGTGTGTGCATGAGTGTGTATGTGTGTGCATTTTTTGTAGAATTATCAGTATTTTGCAATTCATATTTTAAAATCTATGCGATAGAGCGTACATATATCTATATTGTTTTATTTCATTTATTCTTATATTTCATTTTGCTAGATTCTGCAGTGTAGTTAAAATTAATAAAAAATAAATATAATTCTCGTCTCAGTTTTCTTTTTAATGTTAATGTCAATTGGTTTCTCGATATTTATTTTATTATGCACTTTTTATCCATTTAACCTTTTTAACCAACAGAGTTGAAATATCTGAAAACCAAATATGTTTTATTCCTGAAACTTGCAGGCATGTGATTTAATGTTTTTAAATTCACTGCTACTCTGTTTCAACTGTTTCGTTACAAGGGACAAGCTAGATATATAGGGTTATATTAAGATAAATAATGCGACGGAAGAATTCTATATTGTTTCATATTATATCAAAAGTCATTTGAAATAAATTTCCCGTCATAACACGGTTACAGTATCATGCAACCTAAAGAACGTAAATACAATAAACAATTGAAGGAAATATTCTGTTGCCGCCCCGATTTCTTCCATCTATTATCCTATATATGCTGCATGAGGTGAGTGATATATCAATCATGTGATTATTTCAAACGAGTTCCTGTATAATATTATATGTATATACACACACACACACATACACACACACACACACACACACACACACACACACACACACATATCTGTAATTCAATTTACGATATGTCATAGGTTTATTTCACAAAAATACTCGATATAAGAACTTTCAATAAGAGTATAGCTCAATATATGGTGAAATAGTATATTTGCTACACAAGTACGCTCATGTTTCTGCCTTTTGCACTTCTTCAGGCGAATGAATCGATTTTCCAGATGCTCATTTTGAAATGTCATTGATAAGTCCTTATTTTGCCGTTGATTTTCCTTGTGGAATACCCCCCAATTTATATCAGACCTTCTTTTTCTTCTGTTTTGTTTTGTCTATGATTTTTTTCTAATTGTAGTATTTCAAGTGAAGAAAATCTTGATCAAAATCTTACAAAATCAAAAACTGAATAAACAATCGATCGCACATTATTTCATCTTCAATTTCAAAGGCTGGGATCCAAAGATATGTTCCTGGGTCTTATCAGGAACCACAGTAAAGTTCTGCTTTTCTTGAGTTTAGCAATAGCATTCAGTGAATCAAACTAATGGATGGAGGAAATATCTGTTATAAAGCATGAAACTGCATATCAAGCAATACTTAATAAAGTAAAATGAACCAGTTTCTTTACGCTGGCTACGGTTTCATCGTCTTGGATGGGTTCCAGTATCAAAAGAATTTCTGTCTCAGATATTTCTCAGAATTCGGTGATATATTAAGTGAATTACGAATTGATTAGCATCAAGTGGTGTCATTTAGTCCACCGTACGCTATTTTTTTAGACACGTATACAGGTCCCTGAATCGAGGCAGGAAGATTCATATTTTCTCAAAAGATATTACTGCCTGTCTCAGTCTCAGCCGAGTCTGAACACGTGTTCATTTACTGTGTTTATAATCGAGCAGACAGTGGCATTGCAACTTACATATGGTCAATTAACGTATAAATGAAATTTCAAGCGAGCGTAGATGCTGCTGGATTCAAAGTGATGGACAAATCTAGCATACATTATTACCAATGACTGAACCCTTAAATATCGTAATTTGAGAGGAAATCTCAAAAACCTGAATCGTGAAAACACTATGCTGGGTTTCATTGATGACCACAGATAATTTGGTGGTCATAACTGCATGCATATGAACAGGAAGATAATTGCTGGATTATAGTGTCATAGTGTAATCATCCTCATGGCCATTAATTGAATAGCCATAACGTTGGGATTTGATGTGTTTGTTGGAAAGAATGTTTGAAAGATAAGTTCATGATAAATTCTATTGATGGCATAACTGGTGTTTTCCACTAAAAAAACATGTAAAGTGGAGTTAATAACATCTAGCAACTAGATTAAGAAGGACCTATTTGCTTTCAATAAACCTGCAGGAGTGAAAACTCCAAAGTTAAAGAGAGGCTTTTAAAAAAGTGAAACAAATTAGAACAGGTCGAATGGAATAATGAAAATGCCACTCTCCGAGTCTGTAAACATAAGGGGCTGGCCAGTGGTGCTGGACAAACAAGCTAGTAAATATACAAGTTAACACAAGCACGTGAACACTTTCAAATACAAAGATGAATAAAACCTTCCAAGCTTCAGATAAGCATGAATATGCCAAAACACAAAAATAGACCAAATTAGAAATAATGTACTTTTTTTTTTTTTTTTGTAAAGGTTTCGAAACATTCCGCTAAAGTCCCGCTCCGAGGCCCTATCAGTGACCACAAAAAAAAAACTGGCGATGAGAACTTTTTGATTTCCAATAGGCAGATATTTAGTATTTTATGGTGACAAGAAGAAGCAGGAACATTATATATATATATATATATATATATATATATACACACACACACACACACACACACATATATATATATATATATATATATATATATATATATATATATATATATATATATCATATACACAATTATAAGCCATGTATAAAAATAATCATTATATGTTGGGCAAAATACTTTTCTCTGGGTAAAAATTCTGATATTGTTGCTTGTGAAAAAAAAATAATTACCAAATAATTTTACAGCTCGGTTAGCAATTCAAAGTTATGTATCCGGTAAATCAAATCAGCTCAAGAATGATATTTGAAATGAGGTAATTTTAAATTGGTTACACAGGTTTCTAAATTCAGGGGCAGGGGTTAAAGTTTAATTCGCCACTCTTGAAAAATTAGGAAAAACTCCCTGAATTGAAAAATGAAACATCAAGTCCAGGTTAAAATTTTACTCCGAATACTTATGATTTGCAGTGTTGCAAAAGACACAATTCAGACGCAGGAGGTATCAATTAAGTACAAGTATGCATACACGTCCCATAGATATATCATTCAGCTACTATATATGATTAATGGCGTGATTCTTTACTATATGTTAGTCCTTCCATAAAACGGACTATTATTCTTTGTTTTCATCACATGTCCTTACATTGAGGTCATTATATTAGTATGTAGAATATATACTCTCTGTATCGGTCTAATTTTGTTACATTGCAAGAATCTATGTTGAGCCCCGTAATTGGCATTATCTACATACATACGTGTAGTCGACATTTCCCTCATGATAGCTCTTTTGCATATATCTCATAGGAATGCAGAACAACTGAAAAGGGTCTCAGGAATGCAAAGATTGAACAAGATTTCTCGAACAGTCATATATTGTCGATCATTTTAAAGTTGCATTCTGTCAATAGAAAGAAATAATTGGCAAAGATCCATCTAACTACAAAATGTAAACCTACCTTAAGGAGGGAGAGATATCAATCTAACAGGAGAAGTTCTGGTTACACTTTACATAAAGAGCATGAGTAATAGAAATACTGAGATGCTTTTCAACAAATCGCTGTTTATACCAAATGTTTCCCAACCAATCAATATATATTGTTTCATCTTGCTTTTGTGGTCTTATATCAGCTTTACTATATAACCTTGATAAATTTACTCTTAAAACTCTTATACGCCATTTTCATTCTCATGGCGTTTTCCTGGACTTCATTGTTGAATATTATATTTGTACTCATTTAGTAAAATTTTAATCTCATTTTCGTTACTTTGCCTACTTAGGTCATTTGACATTTTTTGTAATTGATCTGATATTTCTGTTAGTAACAAAATGGTTTCCATACAAAAATGAAGGAAATGGGTTTCTATCAACCTTGAGACGCGTACTTCTTTTTCTAAATCATAGTATATGATAAGTATGTAGGGAGTCCTTAAAATCAGGGAATAGCGAGTGTGAACTCCCTTCCAAGCTTTTGAGTCAATAGGGAATAGTAGCACATGTATACATCTTTACATACACAACGATACACACTTATCCACGTGCATAAACACACGCAAGCACACACATACCCACATATAAATAGACATTCATCTGTCCACTCACTCACACACATACACATCATACATATGTATACATGCACATATCATATACATGTACACACGAAAGCATATAAAGATATTGGATATGAAATCCTAATTATGAAGTGGTGAATGATTAGAATAAATAAATGATTAGAGTATTAAAGAAATGATAATATTTACAACTGAAGGAGAGAAAACAAGTGCAAGAGAAGCAGATGCAGAGACCCCCTACATACACACTTGCATACACATATATCTATATATGGATACGTGAGAGGAAGAGTTTGTTAAAGCTGCCTAAGATGTCATCACGTACTGGATGCATTTCGCTGCACATACAAACAAGTCAATATAGACACACATACATATACTCAGGAACATACATGAAGACACACACACACACACGCACATATCATTGTATTTTGTTATTTCCTCCAATAATCTTTTTCAATGAGCTTAAATGTGTATTCATCATTCTATGAAGGAGGTACGTGTGATCAATGTCCTATTTTTTGTATTTCCATTCTTTAAATGCATTATAGAATTGGGGCTCCCCTAGGTAGATCATCATACTTTTTTTGTTTTTTTTTTCTTCCGGAAGGAGGATGTACTATGGATTTCCCTGTGCCTACGTTAGGATTCGTGAAGATTCTACACAATTGCAGGATGTGAAAAAATTAAAGGAAAACGAGTAATAATCTAGAAAAATATGGATAAAACGTTCGAAATTTTATATATATACATACATATATATATATATATATATATATATATATATATATATATATATATATATATATATAGAGAGAGAGAGAGAGAGAGAGAGAGAGAGAGAGAGAGAGATTGTGTACGTTTTGTCGTTCTCCAAGAAGCTGGCGATACAAATCGACAAATGGCAAGGAAACAAGAGTGATTTGAAGTAATCGATCTTTTTTATTTACTATGGTTTTAATATATTTACATCTGTTACAGGGGAAAAATTGTGATTTCAACGGAGCGTAAAAGATGACGGCCATTTTCTTTGATTTTCCAAACGCGTTTTCAGTTTAAATGCGGTGAGATGATGCTGTTTGAAATAAACTTCTGATGCTATCGATTTTTAGGACATATACATTTGAATAAATCAATCATCCGTTTGTCCCCTAATGTCGGCTCAGTGCTTTCTTGATGCATGCACTTAATACTTGCACTGACACTGTCGATACAAACTTTTGGAAAGCCTGTTGTGTTCGGATCTGGTCGCTGGTAAAAATGATGTCGAACCTGCGAAAAGGAAAACTATGCATCTACGGATAGCTGTCTCTCCCTTGTTGGTGTAAATAAATGGAAGAGTAAAGGAAGATCCTGGCATCTACAATGTTACATTTTCTGTATTATGTTTTTTTGCAAACGATATGCAATTAAAGTCAGCCCCTTTTCTGACCGTCACAAAGCAAAGTAGATGCTAAATGCTATCCACCTCATTTTGTCACTTTTATACCCATCTATTTATCTATATATAAGGACGTACTATTCTTTCACCTTTTTCAAAATTGGTGATCTGATCAATACATGCACATGTTTTCATTACTGTCTACATGAGTGTCAATTATAACATAAACACATGCACATGATCATACACCTTTCCTGGTCTCCTATCATTCCTGCCATTACTAATCTCTAAGTAGTCGTCCACTGACGAGCTCTTTTTTGGGAAGGGGTTAGCTACACTTGAACCCTGTTTTTCCATCTTCTCGAAACATAACAACATCACACACACACACACACACACGCGCGCGCAGATACACACTGATATTTCATCATAAAGGCACAAGCACACATATTTCCGGCGTACTATATCACTCTCACGTCCTGATCTGGTGCCCATTACGTAAGATATGGGAGCGTGCATGAATTTATCTACGCCATCGTTTATTAACACATTTCAATAATGCATACATTTCAGTGGCATATTTATATCAGATAATATGCTAGTCACAATGAGGACTAATATCGAATCCTTGCAAATATTTGGTTTTCGCAACAATGTATGTGCGTTCAAATTCAGAGAATTAACTTTACGTCACAAAATTTTTGCAAAAAAATATGTCACTGATATTTTTCATTGTTGCAGAATCAATCTGATTTGTAAAGTTAGTTTTTGTGATTTTCTGGAATACTTCATGTCTCCAGAAGTTATTCAGCCATTAGAAATGTCTGGATAACCGGATTCAAAATCTGATGGAGTTACTCAGTCGGCAATGAGAGGATATTTAACGACCTTATATATTGTGTGACTGTCACTTTCACTATGCCTGAAACACCAAATCATCCAAGTCTGCGAGCTTCTCTACAACCCAGCATTAGATCTTTCTCATTACCTTTGCCAAAAGGATTTTTGATCGTGAACAAGATTAAAGGGACTATGATGTACCAAATGGTAATCTCAAAGTGGTATGCCACTGGCTGTCTCGGGAAATGGGAATGTTGTTTGGAGAATTATGTGAGGTTCAGAAGGGTTACTTTGATGAGAATCAGGGTACCATCACCCTACAGGAGCCACATTTGCGCCTGTATATCCGGCTGAATAGCATTTTACCAGTTTCAAGCGTCGATACCTGTTTAATCATTTAACTTAAATAATATCAGATGGAGCCTTCATTTTACTTGCATCCCTTTGAGCCACCAGTTAAAGATGAGGATGTATATAGTGGAGAAAAGGTCTGTGAAAGTGGGATAAAAAATAGTGAAATAAACAACATGACTTTTCGAAAACATTCTTTAGAAACTATTCCTCCAGGAGGAAATGCCCACACTTTCAGTATCACAGAACTGGAGATGCAATGAAATAGTTAACGGAACAAATTGTTGAATACCTCAGAAATAAACGGGAGATAATCGAGAAAAGCGCTGAAATAAAAGCAGTTAAGTGTAAGTGTTTGGAACATAAAAATCACAACACTTTGCCAAGTGTTCACGAGTGGATCGACAGAAATTTGGTTTATTGATTCCTGGAGGGAATTTGGCAGACTCATGGGAGACAGCTGTTAATTTCATGACCCTATAATGTTACACCTTTCGAAGTTTTATTTACTCTTTGTTTCTCCCTTGTTTGAAACTATTTTTTTTCATTTCAGTCTCTTTGCTTTCAATATGTGTTTTCTTTATATTTTTTTTTTGTTCTTTCGGAAACATCACTTATGCTGAAGAATCAACTGATTTTTTTTTAAATGTGTTGGGATTATCGGCCTTTAAAACTCTTATTTTCGTTCCTAGTTCTTTTTTTTTTTTGTCGTTAACAGTATTATTCTTCATCCTGCAATATTTGTTTTTTGTTTCTTTATTTTTAATTTTTTGGTTTCCATCAAAAATAAATAGAGAAAGTGGGTAAATAGGGGCCAGTATGAATATTATTAAGGTGTGGTAAATGGAGAACAGTACACTGGAATATTCAAATACACGATTTCTATAGTAGTAATTAGAGAAGAAGAAGAAGAAGAAGAAGAAGAAGAAGAAGAAGAAGAAGAAGAAGAAGAAGAAGAAGAAGAAGAAGAAGAAGAAAGAGGGTCGAACTAAATAAAAGAGTTCTGAATGATTGAGAGACGATTTCTCTTGAAGAAAAAAGAGAAAGAAAAAAGAGGAAGGCAAAAACAATAAAAGAAACATTAGCAATAGACGATGACGATGTTGTTGAATTAGCTGTTATTTATGATGATGTTGATGCTGATGATGACATGTATGATATCTACATAAGTGAAGATGCTGATAGAAATAATTGCAATTAGAAGAGAAATGAGAGAAATCACAGTTTCATTTGTAATAATATTGATCTTTTCTGTCTGAACGTTTGATACAGCTTTGTTAGAATGATAGAGACTCTACTACAGATAGAATAATGAGGAGAAAAACATGGACAGACGAAACAAAGAATGAAGAATCGAAAAAATATAACTCTAAGGAATGAAACGAGTTTCTTGAATTAAAAAAAAATTACATTTTTCAATGTTAAGAAAAAATGTAGTTATTTTAAAATGTTGATCATTTCTAAAGAAAATTAGAAGAACTTCAGGTTCAAATTTTGAAAAAAATGACACCAGCAACAATGTGTACAATGAATATAACCATGAATTAAATATTGTAACCTTTTATATGATATATACGCAAGCAAAAATCCTAGGACGATTTCAGTTGTAGTTCATCGTTTCTTCCGAGACAAAAATGAAAATCAAAGGTTCGTCAAGAGGCACACCGATAATCATAGCAACTCACCATGTCTTAGCTGGCATTATGATGGACAAAATCAGAACCTCGATGTTTGTTTTTTTGTATCTATTCCAAAATAGAACTTTTCAACTCCCTTTGCTTCTTTTCTTCGACCATCATTTCATCATTCCAGAAACTAAACATAATTTATGTCATGCAATAATGATATTCTTTTCTGATAATGTGCAGTTTTGAATGCAACTTCCTGGCGTAAGATATCACAAATTTTCCAGATCCAGCAATAAAATCAGTTTGTTATTATTTGTATCAACTGAGCCATGGGACCTTTTCCTGAAAGTATGATGGATGAATACATAAACTCTGAATGGAAATAAGTTTTTTCAGTCATTCAATAACATAATGGTCCCATGGACAAACGTACAAACACTAACACACACACACACACACATACTCACACACACACACACACACACACACACACACACACACACACACACACACACTCACACACACATTCCTCTCAAATGGAGCACTCTGATGGACAAGGAATTGTGCATAAGTAAACATATAACTTAAAATTCGATAATGGTGACTGTCCAGTTCTATGTTAGGCAGGGGGAATTTCCAGGTTCTTGATCTGAGGCAAAGGTTTTGATCCTACCTCCTGGCACTAGACAGAATATTGGATAGTCTATAGCCCCACTGTAGAGTCGTTATCGAACAGAACAGCTGTCAATGTATATATATATATATATATATATATATATATATATATATATATATATATATATATATATATATATATATATATATATAGTGTATTCTACTCTAGCCATGAACAGATTCAAACTTTAGCATATGTTTTTTTTTTCACCATCCAATTTCAAACAGGATTCATTCTTATGAAACTATGTCCCACCGTTTTTTTTCGTTGCAGAAATTTGTCCTAACAAGTTGACGTTACATATTATTTGCAGCATACTCAAAAGACTGTATATTTTCGTGAAACGACAAAAAAAAAAAAGATTTATCTACGAATCAGGCAATTACTTATATTCTCAAACAGGATTTGCATCATTGATATTTATCAGTGACCGCTCCAAATCCACAAATACTTTGACTTTTTTTCGCTAATCTATTCCCCGGGACGTCAAATAGGTAATCTGCTTATATAAACAAGATTTTTGATGCGTTCGAACCCAAGGAGGCAAAAGTTTCGTGAACTAGACTAAGAAATCTGTCATTATGTCAATAATAGTATTTAGACACACTGTCATTATATATATATATATATATATATATATATATATATATATATATATATATATATATATATATATATATATATATATATATATATATGTATATCACCTAAATGCATCATTTTTGTCGGTTAACTCTTTCGGCACCGTTGGCAGAGATACTTCCGGTATATATTCCACACTTTCTCTCTCTTGATCTTCCACACGCACACACAAACACACATGCACACATGCACACACACACACACACACACATATATATATATATATATATATATATATATGTATATATATATATATATATATAGCTTTGGTGTGTTTGTATGTGATTCTTTCACACTGAAACTAAGACACCTACAGACGATATATTTGGCATGAACAATAAAAGAATTAGGCTTATCACATAAACTGAACTTGGAGTGCATTTGAGAATACTTGAAGTCATTCTTTCATTAATCTCTGGCTGTAAACATTGAAAAAAAAAGCTTTTCATATCAGAATATTCTCTGATATTTCATATTGCGTATTGCAATATTTATCATACATTAAGATAATTCTTATAAGGTTCCTGACAGTGTCGTACATTTCTTCCGATTGACTCGCGCTATCATAGTATACGTGGTAATTTTTGATCGGTAAAAAAATCAAGAAGTTTTGGTGTATGAAAGGGGATTTAATTCCATTATTAAGAAGTAAGCAAATGAAATCTCCATGATTTATACATCAGCCGAAGATGTCACTGGACGTAAAGAAGCAGATAGATTTTCATTAGTATTTAGTTAGACATCGATGTTTCCATGAACAACGAAGGCATGTCTATTACTATAATAAGCAAATCCCTGGGGCAAAAAACATTTTATATTTTATATACAAACACCCAAATTATGCCCAAACACAGTTGAAGAAAAAAAAATAGTCCTGTGCATTTCAAATCAGACCCATCCACTCTTATTGAGCCGGGTGTTATTCATAAGACGCCTAATCGTTGTAACCGAACATATCATCATGGAATAATTTGGTCGAAATCGAAACGGTCAACCAAAGTAAATTGTATAAATTCAATTTTTAGCATTTATAAGAAATTTTAAAATGGATATACACAGATATATACAAATGCTTAACCGTACTCTTTTAGTTTTAAACTAGTTTTAAAGTCTCCATACCTTAAGGTTAGGATCAGTATGATATGGGGTTCATTTCTTTTTTCGTAATTGAGTAATCAGTTAGACCCTCAGATCATTCATCATTTCTTCATTTATTCTTTTTTACATATACAATCTTTGAGACTTTTGTTTGTTTCTGCCTCTTTCACACTGAAAGTAAAAAGTCTATCTATCCAATATTTGGCATAGAAAATAAATCAATTTAGCCTTTCACATAGGCTGAACTGAAGTCATTTGGGGTCACAAAGATTACAATTTTGCCAACCCTCGATTGTGGATACTGCAAACAAGAGATTACAAAACTAGAATTTACTCTTATATATATATATATATATATATATATATATATATATATATATATATATATATATTGCAAAATGCGGGTAAATTCTTGGGTTAAAATCTATTCTAATCAAGTTGCAGGCGTTTCTTTGCGTTCCCTTTTAGAAAACATACGCTTTTATACTAAAATCAGTTCGTCTTTTGCAGGAATTGTAGTAACAAATTAGACACACACGCATGCACATATGTCGTTTACTGCTGCTTTGGGTTCCCTCTGCAAATACTTTCACTGAATCTATGCAGCCCCATAATGTTCCGAAGAAAACTGGATCTCCCAAGGTTGCGCAATTCTAACTGAGTATAAGAGAGCATTTGGGAAAACCAGATTTGTGTTTGATTCTGTATAAAATCATAGAATGGCTTCAGTCCTTGATATTTTAGGGAGTCAATACGGTATTATTGACACTTCTGTTGTCAAAACTTATTTCAAATAACATTCATTCCATCATCCACCAAGGGACACAGCTGTTTATGACAGTTTTGAATTCCATTTTCTAGCTGTTATGTAGTTGAGAACTTAATGTATATTTAGTTTCTATCATTTCGGACTGGTAATTAATATTGACATCATCTTTGATTTTTCAGCCATAATTAGGTTAATGCCGAATATTAAACATCACTTATGGAAGAAACATCCGACATGGAACATGTGTCGGGTGTTTTCTCCTTCTAATATATATGTATGTGTGTGTGGGTGGGTGTTTGTGTGTGCGTCCGTGTGTGCGCATGCGCACATGTGTGTGTGTGTGTGTGTGTGTGTGTGTGTGTGTGTGTGTGTGTGAAAATTCATCCATGTCGAATTTACCTGCACATTCTCACAGGTTATTTTTTGTTCTGGATATCAACAACTTTCTGAAGTGCGTTTATTGGAATTGTCATTCAGTGTGATGAAGCCAGAAATAACACACCAAGCAGTTTTGCCACGATTGAATTGTTTCAAAAGTTTAAAATATTTGCTTTAATTTGTTTTTTTGAAGATACTGTTTTTAGTGTATATATATATATATATTTCATACCATTATATCTAACATTGCTCTTTGTGTTTTTCAGAGCTAGTTTTAAAGTGAGTAGATAATTTTGTATGTCCCAAATCCGTGCATGTTGAGCAGAATTGACCAGTAACTATAAGTTAAATACAGAACAGACTTTTAACACAACCTGTTACAGGCAGTACACTTGAAGTATAATATGCTGGCACACATGCAAATTGGGCACTAAGTAATACATATGTGTGTGCGTGTATGTGTGTGTGTGTGTGCGCGCGCGCATGCATGGTTGTGTGAATCTGTGTGTGCATTTATACGATATCGGTTTTGAAGTGGAAGGGGCTTGCTAAAGTTCTGATGTGCTTAATGTGAGAAATTTGACAGAAGCAACATTATGATTCAATGATCAGTTTTACCTTTATTTTTGTTTTAATTTTAATTTTTAATTTTAGTTTGGATTCATGCCAATTTTTAGGTAGTGCACTTTAAGTATTGCTTTACAAAGTCAAATAAATTTATGAGTCACTATATATATATATATATATATATATATATATATATATATATGTATGTATGTATGTATATATATATATGCACAGACACATGCATATGTATATATATATATATACTCACACACACACACACATATATATATATATATCATTATAATAATTGAATCATTGTATCAACAACTGACTGCTGTTTTGTTGTATTAAAACTCTTCAGTGTGATTATAGTCTATCCATTATCTCATTCAGTACCACGAGAAATGATCGGAACATTCGATTCAAACCCAGAGGCTGGCATCTTATCTCTGCCTCACGCAGAACCCGACGGTCTTTGAGGTTGAATTCATGCGATGTATTCACTTATGCATAATTTCCTATCTCTATTCCTCTATTGCTCTATTCCTAAGTTGGAAAAGCATTGCATAAGCTTATAACGAACGAGTTACCTCACGTAAAGAGCGCTCAACCCTGGATAAGGGATCATTAATCATTGTAATAATTGTATATATATATATATATATATATATATATATATATATATATATATATATATATACTCTCGTTCACACACATGTATGTATATATATATTGGAGAGTATAGGAATAGAGATATAAAGAGATGAGTGCAATACTATCAAAATACCAATAACTCACACATACTCACAAATGAAAGGAAATATATGCATAAATCCCTGTATATTTATTTATTTGCAAGTGTGTGTATATAAAGAAAAGGATGGTGAAGAAAGGTGCATTTCATTGATATGCAGTTCAATATATGTAATCCTGTTTCATATATATATATATATATATATAACAGAAAAAAAGACAGACTCTGAGAGAGAGAGGGATCGAGAGGGAGACAGTTAGCAGGGTCGAAAGAGGTGGAGAAAGACGTAAACACGAAGAGAGATTGCCAATGGAAAAAGATCAACATAGATATATAAGAAGTGGTTTAAATTCACTTAGATTTAAGTAGACGGGTCGAGATACGTTTATATGATAACGAATGGGCAGCCCCTTGAAAAGAGGAATTTGTCCAGACAACCTGGCGTCTCTACAAAGGATATTACAGGGAATTACAAGATTCCCCTGTGTATAAACATATATTTATGCGTGTTCGCCGCGAGACCGACACATGACATAAGCCAAAATTAACCAACGCTCAAGCACTGGTTAATTTTGGCTTATGTAAATCTTCTAAGGGGCCAATATGTTTCTCGCTGATCATACTGACATTAACCAAACAGTTTTCTGTTGATCAGGAGGATAGAAAATTATACAGAAGAAATATCAATCAAAATTCATCTACAACAATGTCCAGTTATGTATTTATTGACCTAATACTGAAAAGCATAGGTATGAAGTTGACTGCTTAAAAAATCACTACGCGAGCATGAAGGTTAATACTTTTTTACTTTGAAACAAAGCAAACATTGCAGGGGTTCAAAAATAGCATATTGATCTGGAATTAGTTTCCTCACCATAGTTCAATGCCACAATGTCCACATGTTTGGTTACTAAGCTAATCTTGACTCATTTTGGCACAGGAACACCCATTTTTGTGTCAACAAAATATGCCCGAACTGAGCTTTTGAAAACCATATTTTTTTTCTTTCAATATATTAAGTATGAATGCAGGAAGAAAAAGTAAATTGCCTGGGTTTGATAATGAAAAAAGAAGCAAGAAAAAAACAGGGGATTGGAACAAACAAATATTGAACTATATATATATATATATATATATATATATATATATATATATATATATATACGAAAAAAAAACAGAGATGATTATGTAACCAGGAAAAGACAAATAAATAAATGAACCCCTACTATCAGGAAATATGGCAGGGATTTGATATGAACTGTAACCAAAACATTACAGAAAGGGGTTAAAAATCGAGAATGATAAAAATAAGAAATAAACATCCCCAAGAGAAAAAGAAATAACAAGATAGAAAGAAAAAAACATTTCGCTTTCCTGGTCTCTGTTGACTTATGTACATTCAAATAGAAGAGATGATCATTTATTTGAATTCAAGCATGGAAAACGTGCATTTCTCTAAGTGCAATCTTTTTCTCGGACCAGGTCGTCATTATCTGTCTCAAATCTATCCGAGCATCCGTTTTCCCGCCATTAATGCAGCATTTCCCCCATTACGGAAGAAATGCTTACAATGGCATACAATTGCTGCATTGAACATTGGAGGTTGAATATGAGACACATTCATAATACCCATCCTCTAGACATTTGCTTTGGCCAACAGGACAATAGAGACGTTATGGAGGAGGTGATCGCTGGGTAACATGTGTCCACTTCAACGCACTTGATAATGGAGTGTTGTTCAAGTAAACATTTTACGTACATTTACGCGTATATATACATATACGCAATGTATTTGTTTATATATATATATATATATATATATATATATATATATATATATATACACACACACATATATGTATATATATATATGAATATATTTGAATATAGCTATTTTTATATGTCAATATATATGCTTACCTCTCTTTCTCTCACTCTATGTATATGTGTGTGCATGTTTGTGTGCGTGTTTGTGTGTGCGTGTGTGCACGTGTGTGTATATGTGTCAGAACGTGAAAACAATCATTCATGAGTTATTAGCTGAATTTTTATCTGAAATATATTTTATGTAGATTCATTTATATATATATATATATATATATATATATATATATATATATATATATATATATATATATATATATATATATATATATGCATTTACCACTCACTGTACCTCTTATTGGATAAAGAAAGCATTGAAATATAGCAATATATAGGAGAATTTTGAGATATGAAGCAGATGACCACCTCATAAGAAGAAAGGGTCTGTGTAAGAAACCTGCTGTAAAGAACCATATAAAAAGAACACAAATAAGGTTATGCATCCTGCTCATCCCTTTTATCTGTAAAACGGACTTACCATCTTTTGAATACGCACACTTCACTAGAGGAAGCAGATAACCGAAACTGTGAACTTCCCCCGGCCTATTACTTTGCAGCTTCCATGTTAGCAATCGGATGCTCAAGTCCATTCCAGCATACGTTGAATGGCATTGTGTATATGCACATACGTTTAAAATATTAAGTATATCAAATGGAAGTTGAGATTGATAAACATAGATGTGCCGGTGTATATATTTATGCCTATACATCTAAGAGTATCCTGTTCAAATGATCGTACTTCCAGTATAAAACTCAGTACTGGAGACAAATATCTCTATGCAACCTCCAACTAATGGTAGATGGAGTGAATGAAGAAAGAAATCAGCTTTCACATGATGTTCATTATACAAAAATCATGTGCACGCCGGCAAAACTCACAGTAAAATGGATAATATTCAAGCAAATACTTACATGGCTGAATATCGAAACCTGTGTTACCTATGGCGAAATAGAAAATTTGAAACAGCTCAAAATTTTCATAAAAACTATTAATTAACAGCCCCACATAGATGAATACATAATGATTTACAATCATAGCTATTTTCCCCTACGTTATCATTAACAATAGTAGTAGCAGTATTCTTAAGATTATTATTATCATTATTATTATTTTGTACCACCAACCACTTTTAGGACAACCTTTTCATAATTATCTTAATGCTATATATGCTAGTTATCTGTTTCTGTCGTATACAGAGAACTCTGTTTATTGCTTTAGAACTCTGATGGTTTCGATGATTGCTGTCGTATACATTTTTTTTTATTATCTTGTTTTTTTTGTTTTTTTTTAATTCTTTAGTTCAATTTAGTCCCCCCTATTTGTTCCATTGTTGCTGTTGATGGCTTGAGGTTTCTACGCTTTTCAATGAGTTTCCTGGTTAGTCTGAAATTTTGCTATTCGTCTGTGTGCATTAGAGATTTACAATTAAATTTTCATTACTCAAGTATCTATCTTTTTTCCTTATTAACTGCGACTCAATCATTTTTTTTTTACTAAAATCAGCCTGCAGTAATAATTTTGTCAATATATATATATATATATATATATATATATATATATATATATATATATATATATATATATATATCACCTTTCAAATGTTCATTTCAAGCTGTTTTTAGCCATTAAAAATGGGCAAGTGTTTGATGTTCTCTCTGCAGGTTTGGAGGCAGCTTGACTCTCATTCTACGACTCTGCCTGACATTCCAGCATCACTATATTTTTTTGTTTCGGAACGCAAAAAAAATCCTCTGATTAATTGTTGTCGAACGTCCAGCCCATATATATATATACATATATATATATATATATATATATATATATATATATATATATATATATATATATATATATATATATATATATATATATATATATATATATATATATATATATATATATATATATATATATATATATATATATATATATATATATATATATATATATATATATATATATATATATATATATATATATATATATATATATATATATATATATATATATATATATATATATATATATATATATATATATATTTTAAATCGATGATAAGGAAACACTTGTATATAAATTCAATTCGTTCTGCTAACATGATTTGCATCACAGTTTTAGCCAAATGGTATTTGAAAATGAAACAACATTGCAATGGCTATGTGGAACCATGTAAGACATTCAACAGAACCAAAACACAACTTCTCAAATTTCGGATCCATGCGTTGTGAACATGAAGAAGTGGCTTCATTTCTCGCTGAAAATTCTTGGACTCCCCAACCATTTTCTCACTTACTCAACAATCAATCAAACTATCTAGCATTTCGTCATACCAAAAAACAATATTTCATTTACCAATAAAATCGTATTGTGAATACGTCGTTCCAGGTAAGCTTTGGATCTTTGCTAGTTATACAATAAAATCCAGGTAGCAAATAAGTAAAAAAAAGGATAGGTGAATTGAAATTTGCAAAATACGATGGTTACTTTATGAAACGAGGACAAAAAATAAGGATATCCCAAAATAACAAATCCAAAATGAAAGTTTATCATTTTATGCAAAAAATATATTCAAGAAGACATATTAATTTCGAAGAAAAAGTAGCCTAACTAGGGAAAGTGTTCTCCAGTCTCCTCCAAAGTACTCCAGTTGAGACCTTACGCACTTCCCACTTTCAATTAAAAAAAAAATCTTTATTGCCTCCTCTCTCTGTCTCTCTGTCTCTCTCCCTCTCTCTTTGTCGCAATGTGTTTCTTTCGTAGCGTTTTCTTTAATCTTGTCCAGAGACTTGAATTTCTTTTCCTCTCAAAGTTGAAAGGTCGTAAGAACCTAAAGCTAGACTCCAATGGGGAGAACAGCTTATAACCAGATTGTACAACATATTTTTGCAAGTTACGTGAAAAAATGTGCCGGTGCTGTCATTAGGTATGCATCAAGTACACAAGACACAAATCCAACTGGGAATCCGCTTAACGCCCAGCTGACCATACGCAAGTGGAGGTATTCATATACATATGCAGAATTAAGACTTCTGATTGATTGCTAATTCAACTCAATGTGGCGAAACAGAATTGAGATGTTTATTATAAAGGTTGGAGAGCTTCTGGACAGATTTCTCTCTCTCTCTCTCTCTCTCTCTCTCTCTCTCTCTCTCTCTATATATATATATATATATATATATATATATATATATATATATTACAACAAAATGCAGACCCTGTATATTTGGGAGTCTTGGAACACATCTACTGCCACGGTTATTCCCAAATGAGGCTATATAAAGACTGAACCCTTTCAACTCGAAAAGAGAGTAAGATGAGGCAATCCCAGCTGACCCAAACCCTTCATAGTCTGCATCTAAATGATCCTTCAAAACTAAAATGAGAAAATTAAAAAAATCAGAATAGATAGCTATTACTTAAGTCATCTCAGATTTGCAGAGGGCATCAACATTATTGCAGAGAAACTGCATGATATCCTGAGAATTTATTGGAGAATGATTGTTGACATAAAAGCCAATTACACAGCGATTTGAATAAAATTGCGGAGAAAGTAGACCTTCGAATCTATGTACGACAATGAATTTCCTCTGAATCTTTAAAAGAAGAAAAATCAGGTGAATAATCACTCTAGGTTGGCAATGTTTTTGTATGGCAGCAAAGCAATAAAAAGAAGGGTATACAATCAATTTATCCCCCGATAGACACCTGTGGAGTGGAATTATGGAACCCAACCGAAAGACTATTAAACTGAGAATCCTGCAATAGCGCTAGAAATGATCTCGCTTAACATCACAAACAAAGGTCAGACCTAAAATCTTTAGGAATTGGGAATGGTACTGGTTGATCATGTTGCAAAAACGTCAAGCAACTGCTGAACATGACTTCTCACGGCATTGATCAACAGGGACCCTTTATAGAACTAGCCGGCAAAATATAAGATGATGTAATGGACTACATAGGTTCAAACAGTGTTCATTTTGCAATGCCTATGACTGGAAGGTTTGACAAAATTAATGCATAAAAAGATGAATATGACAGAAGGTTTCTTTAGAAATAAAACTTCCTATCGATTGGTTCATCATTTATGAATTCATCATATTTTCTCAACTTGCCAACGGGGATAGTTAATTCAAGTTAATCATCTTACTAGTATCTATTTAGAATTATAAGATCTTATACCAGACATAAATCTATTCCTGTGAAAAAATTATGTTGTAGGGATGACAATGTCCACTTGGGGACCAGTAGAATCGTGACATTGAACTGCAATAATGCATTATTGTATGGTAGGAGATATAATAAAAACAACCAGAAAAGGATGACGAGACGATTGCTTCATTGGATTTTTCTTAATTATTTTGCAGGGTTTTTTCCTCCGCCTCAACCGTTCTTCTCTTGTTAAGCATCTCCTCTTTTGTCTTTGTATATTTATTTGTTTACACTCACTCAAATTTCCAAGTAAGGGTTATCAAGTGCCATCGGAAAACTTCATTATTTGATACTCACAGATACCTTCATTGTTAGGAACTGCGGAATGCTCGAGGTGACTCTTAAAACCTTGAGGTTAATTAGATTTATATTCATCAACAGAATTCTATGACAAGAATATATGAACACATCTCAGTCAATCTCTATTAAGTTTACCAGGTCTCCATGGGAACATGCAGTTTAGAATTATTTTGATAGACCATTACTTCATTTTTTTGTCAATTAATCTGTGACACTTTCTGTCAATCGCAGTTTTCATTTATTCTAATTGAGTGGTGCAATTATATGGATAATTTGTTTAATTTCAAAGTGGTGCTCATAGCTAAGAGCTCTCCCAATGCCATCATTTACATAGCACCACTTTCGATGGACGCATACAAGCATTTGGGGATGTAAGTGGTGGTCGATTGTGCTCGGCACACAATCCCTTTTATTCCCCATGGTTGTAGGTTACACTTCCAAAATATTCTTTGAAATTTGTTTAAAAAATATTTTGTTAGAGTAACGGAGCTCATACTGAAATAGAGTCTAGTAGTTTGTATTTAACTATTGTGAGAGATACCCATCAAATGTCTGCAAGCACTGGTTGGATTTGTTGGACTGACGACTTTTCTCTGCAGAACATCCACCAGAATTCGCATTAGATAAAAGACAAGCTTAAAATTATATCACCAGGTCCCAGAAGAAACCTTCACAGGTCTCGTAAAGTCGATACCTAATAAGGTAAAAGGAACCTTGCTGGTACATGGACGGCCAAACTTTATTAGGCAGGTGGTTACAATGTTTTGACTCATAAGTGCATATATATATATATATATATATATATATATATATATATATATATATATATATGTGTGTGTGTGTGTGTGTGTGTGTGTGAGTGTGTGTGTGTGTGTGAGTGGGTGGGTGTTTATGTGTGTATATGTGTGTGTCTGTGTGTGTCTGTGTGTGTCTGTATCTGTGTGCTTATGACGATAAAGACAGGGAGCTGGAGAGGGAAATATCAGTTCCAATTTACTATCTTAGAAAAATGGCACTATGCCATCGGAACACTTTCCCAACCACACTTATCGTTAATAAAATTTCATTCCCTCCAACAAGAACAGCTATGCTTATCCTGCGGCCATGGGCATATTTGCTTGGGTATCTTTGCTCACAAGGCAATGGTCATATCTGCAAGTTAATCTAATGGACCAACCGATAAAATCAGTCCTGTCTTGTCAAAAATTGCCTAAATTTGATCAGTGCGATTTTGGGATGGACAGACTTCGTTATACAACATTTTATTCGGCAATCCACATTTCACCCTGCATGCTCCTGATTTATTTACATGCTGAAATTAGGCCTCGCCACTTTGCCGAATTAGATTTGTACTTACAATGATGGGTAAGAGAATATGAGGTCGAAGGGACAAGGAACAGTAAAAAAAAAAAATGATATTTCAATCCGGAAATTTCAAATCTCTTTGTCTGTCCCAGCATCTATTATTCAGTATCCTCACTTTACCCTTTTAACTGATATATATATATATATATATATATATATATATATATATATATATATATATATATATATATATATATATATATATATATATATATGTCATAGATTGTGTTATATTATATCTAAACTCTATTCGGAATTATCTCCCGTTATTACACAGCGAATGTATCAGTTGGCTAACACAACGTAAATAGAATGAACAACTAAATGAAATGGGGCTGCTGCAGGAATCGAACCTGCGATCGATATGGTAACTGTTTCATCGCAGCATTGTTCTCACCCTTGAGCTAAACAAAGGCCAGTGATGCATAGGTCCAAATAATTGTTTCAACTCTAAATGTCCATTCTATGTATTCACAGTTTATATCTGCCCTATTAGTTTCTTTCAACATGGACAATTATGCTGTTCAGAAATGTATATGTGATCTGACAGAATAATGTATAAATTGCGTTATAGTATATCAAAAATATTTAAAATGATATCCCATTATAATTGTCTGCATGCCTCAAACTTTGTTATGCGTCTGCTAATGGATGAACCAACTTTCGGCAAAGCAGGAAACCTATCCCTTCCTCTCTTTATTTGACCCCAGTCGACTGGGGTGATAAAAAGATACGCCACAAGAACCTCACACTGACCTTCCAAATGATTTCCAGATCGAGTTTCACGTCAGTGATAATTCATTGGAAGTGGCAGGGACTATTTCAAAGGTGTCAAGTATCACACTGCAGGTAGGGCGATAAGTTATGTTCTGTTGGCATGAATAGACACTTGTGTGTTTTTCTATCTTCATGGGGTGAAGTATAAGTGTTTTTAGTAATAAGGTAAGTTAAGATCTCTGATGTCCTTAATTCTATTTTTATCAAACATTTCATGAACTGGAAGATTTTAATTCATCTCATCGATTCAAAATTAGATGCATAACAATCTACTGCCTTTCGATTCACATTTCCTATTTTTCCACCATATTTTTTCTCTTTCCATTTCTTTTATCTATTTGTAGCTATTTTTATCATATTTTTCCTTTGTTTTCTTGTCTGCTATGTCATTTTCATCTCTTTTTTTCAATTTCGTTGAGTTTCCCTTCGTTTTTGGGTTTTTTTATCATATTTTTCTCTATATTCCAAGTTTATAAATTATTCTTTCCATATTTAGTTCCTCTTTTCTCGTTTTTTTCTGTCAACTATATTTATTTGTTTTCAGTTCTGGTAATTTATTTATCATTTGTTTCATTTTCCTCCTCCCTTTTGCTTCTTCTCATTTTCATCGATTCATTTCTTCTTATCTGGCTTGTCTGTAACCCTTATATCTGAAAATTTCCATTCATCTTTTCACCTTTCCAATTTCATTTTATTTTCTTCCTTTGTTATTTCGGGAACTATTTGTTCGTTCCCCCGAACCATTCTTTCTCTATTTCTTCCCTTTTGCTGTTTTTTTATCTCTGTAATTCTTTCATTCGTAGTTTTTATTTTCTATTACTGAGACTAGTGACGC
Organism: Thysanoteuthis rhombus; assembly: GCA_963457665.1. NCBI lineage: Eukaryota > Metazoa > Mollusca > Cephalopoda > Oegopsida > Thysanoteuthidae > Thysanoteuthis > Thysanoteuthis major. The sequence goes on from OY735221.1 coordinate 28,663,799, forward strand.
ATTCTGTTTCCCTTTGTTTTCTTTTGCTTAACATCACTCTCTATTTATTTTCTTCTTCCTTTCTGCCATCCTTCCTGTTAATCTGATTCAAAGTCTAATTCCTTCAATTTCCATTTCTTTTTTAAATTTCATTGACAATCTTTCTATCTTCAGTTTGTGTTTCTCCTTCAGTTATCTCATTTATTGTCCTTTTACGTTTCCATATTTGTTTGTTTCAATATTCTGTTTATTCAGATTTTTCCTTACTCTTTTTTCACCAGGTTTTCCTTGTTGCTTCTTTCACCTATACAATTTCTCCTTTTAATCCGTTTTGTTCATGTGTGTTTGCATGTGTGTGCATTGACTTTTCACTAAGTCATTTTTTCCATGTAATCATCTTTTCTTTCAATGCAACTCAGCCAACACTACTTCATTAGTCACATAGATTGAATACCATACTCTATAACTTTCTGATCAGAATTCAGCTAATAACTACGTCAAGCTCCAGACTTATTGAATCATCTTTGCATAAATATAGCTGTTGATTAAATTATCAATTTTCTTTGCTGGGTTTGTTTTTCAGCTATCTATGTCTATTTGATTTTTTCTAATTATCGTCTATCTTTTCTTCGTCGTTATTCATTCATTCTTTATTTTTTCCATATATTTTTTCTTTGTCGTCCATTTTCTTCCTGCAATTCAATTTGTTCTTGGCTTTACATACATTTTTCCTTCCTCACATTTTTATTGAAAAAAGAAGCTCTCTTTATATCTCCTTTTGTTAATTCCCATCTCGGAATTCCAATCATCATTTATTTTCTTTCCTTGTCCATTTGCTCCTGCAGCTGTTCAGCGACGCATCAAATATATTAACGCGTTACAAAACATATAAATTCGCTTTTTACTCATCTTTTTCAGACGTGGACTTACGGAACTCATCGTAATAACGATGTCGACGATACACAATGAAATTCAATACAATCTACGAAATGAATGTTCACCATCACTAACCATTAACTACAACTAATACAGTGTTAAGCCTATTGAATGCATCTCCAATATTGGCATCGACATGACCTTGCCCTAATCAGAGAAGGTGTCACAATTTAACTGAGAAGCCAGAATATGAATAAGTCAAAAGGAATGTTTGTACCCATGTAATAGAAAAAAATCAGAAAATAATGTACATGCAGTGAAAAACATACACACGTATAGTATTCATAAAACAGAAAATAAGAATTATATGTGAGCAGCTTTATGCTGATACCAATCGATACTAAATTGCATTATTGACTCTTGCACAGATCCATTGTTATGTAATGCAGTCATACAAGGATGTGGGGTATTAGATACGGAGTTATCATTGATAGACTACACACAATACACTGGTAATAAGTTCAATCCTTCACAGGTACCCATATACACGGCATATCAGGTTGAAATAAAATTACACAGACCAAAACCTCGCATCATATGAGGGAAATTTTGAAAAATTTTCCCTGTACTTCATGCAGCTGTCTCTTGCTTTTCACTCCACTATAATTGGATGTTTACAAGCATCAAGGAAATTTTTCAGAAGATAGTAAATAGATTCTGCATTAGCTTTCGGATAAGAAAATTGGTAACAGTTTAGACAATCCAGTTGCTCAGTTTGTATAATTCAAAATGTCACACTTGGAGTACAGAAAAAAAATCCATCATGAGAATCAGGAAGTAAGGATATCGTACTAGATTCATGAAATTGTTTACTATCTCAATCAGTTCAGAGCCTGATGTGGCAAAATGCTATTGATGTGAACTACACAAACTATTCCGGCAAAATGCAACGCCTCAGATACCATTTTTAGCAAAGAATATTAATGCTGTTTTTGCTGCCAGATGTGTTCCGATTGCCCGTAGAAAATACGATGCAGTGAACAATCATTGCATTGGGATGATAAGACTCCAATCATGTTGCACATTCTGCATAGCTGTCGAAAGCTATCATTACGAGTCCATGTACTCTCAAGTACATTGAGAAAATAATGTTAGATTAGGGGAGGTCTTTGGAAGGACTTTGATGACTAAATACTGGCGGTTAATATTTATATCAAAGAATGCTTTCGTCAAAAACATACTGATCACATTTGCTTCAATTTATCAGTTCTATATACAACAGGCCAGCCGTTATCTGCTATAGAGGGTCTTTCGTAAAGGAGGCAATCCTTAGGATCAGAAATTTAAATTTTATACAAATATATTTGTCATTGGACAAAAGTAATGAACAGTTAACCTGCTTATAGTATGCAGGCAACTTTTTTATGTATTTATTATCTTTAGTTAATATGAAACGATATCAACCTGCATCAAGGTGAGAAGAAATCGCTTCCAACAGCTGTCGTGGAGGCGTTTGTGCGATTTGTATCTTTTGTGAACTCGATATAACTTCAAAATACATTTCAACTATTTCAGATCCAACGACCGGAGTTAAAGAAATGATGGTTGCATCTTTTTGAAACAACTTGTGTATGACTGCGTGGATTAGCAGTTTCAATGCCATAAAAATAAAGCTTCTTGAATTGCGAATCAATTTACAATGTTAACGCTAACGAGTAATCAAGAGAAAATTTATTTGAATAAAGATTTCAAAAACAATTACACATTTCTCTGATATTCTTTAACGCATAAAGTCAAGAGAGTTCATGGATTCAACTTCTCATTTAATCAGAAAGAAAACATGTAAACATTTACAAAATTCAAAGAAAATTAATCCAAATAAGTGCAGACATATCTACCATTCTAAAAGATTCGAAGCAAAAATAATGTAATATACGAATCTTCGTACGTATATGAGAAAAACATCAATACAAATTACGTATTCAAGGAATCGATTAAATCTGAGCTTACATCACTCGTGACAATATCATCTGTATAGATGTGCTCATAAACATACACCTACACATCTTTACTTCCGTCTGTGTACATTGTGAAAACTCCTGTGGAGGTATGTATGGAAATGTATATACATCTTTATCTATCTATGGGTGCTTAGTTGTATGTATGCATGAACTGAGAATGGTCCATAGAGAACGGGAAAAGAAGAGACCAGCCGGGTCACCCTAAAAATTAATTTTTGAATCATTTTATTTTATTCAAATTACTTTCTGATATTGGCAAATCATTGCATGTACAAGTTATAATCCAGTAAAACAAACATTATCTAAATTGATATCTAAGGTCAACCAAGCTGTATTATGTTTTTGCCTTTTTTAAGATATTTCTATGCCTTTTGTCAACAACATATTCTAACAGTATAACAATTTTTCTGAATCCTTCAAAGAGTTTTTGATTTAAAATAAAAACATAATACTGAACCAGAACGTTACTTTCAATCCGTCATACAAAAGTAGACAATCGAAATATCCACTTACATCCATAGTTCCTTCTTTATGAGAATCATTGTTTAGATTGAAAAAAATATTCTATAAAGTTCATATCATCGAATCTTTAACCACAAACTTCCCAACATATTGATATCAGTAACACTAACACAACTACATTGATATCTAATACGATGCATGTTGAACTGCATAGGTATGCATGGAGTTTTACAGAATATGTCCAAGTGTGCGCATCACTCATGTCAAAATCCGATCGCAAGCCAGTTATGACACTTGATACACCCGAATAATCTTTTGGCTCCCGTTTCTGCTCACTAATATATATATATATATATATATATATATATATATATATATATATATATATATATATATATATATATATATATGTATATATATCCAACGATACAGAAAAAAACAACGCTTCAAAGTATTGTGGTGAGGGAAAATTCATAGAATAACCCTCTAAAATCTTCAAGAAATTAGAGGGCAAAAAGACCTCAATATTCTATCGACCGCTTACACAGGACGAAATCCTCCTTTTGTCTTTCATTTTCAGAAGGCAGTAAAGTTTTCCTTAATGTTTGATGCATAAAAAGAGCAAAAAACCATGCCCTGTAAAACTCTGAAGCAATTTATTTTCAAAAAAGTTTACTAATATCCTGTGCATTTGTGACAAATTTGTTTGGATCTGACAATTTTTCTTTCATAGCGTGACAAACAATCACACACCTAATTGCTATAAACTTCAAAATTGATTTTCTTGAAAAGAAAAGTATTAATACCTTTTCAAACAGAGATGATGTAGAGTGACCGACAAAGCTACGCCTCTCTTATATATCTAAGAATCTTTTCAATGTATTTTTTTTTATATAATTTGTAGTCAATTCATTAATCTCAGGGATTCAGACACAATATTGGATTAAGGATCATTTGGGTTGGTATCGTTGCATTTGATCGGCAATAGTTAGGTTATATTGCGTTTTTATGAATGAATCACAATCAATCGACATAGATTCGATAGATATTTGAAGAATCCTTTGCTTTATATATATATATATATATATATATATGTATATATATATATATATATATATATATATATATACATATAATTGTGTCATCCACATACAGCTGTTTAGTTGTTTTACAACTCCTCAGTGTGGCTATATACGATCCATAATCCCATCCAGTACCACGAGGCAGGATTGAAACTTTCGCTTTAGACCCGGAGCCCAGTATCCTACCACTGGGCCACGGATATCACTGGATATGACGATGCTAGTTAATTTTTGTCCCTTGATTATCGATGCCGTCTCTTGATTGAAAGGGGGAACGTGACTTTAAAATATTTCATAACATTTTCGGGTGGAAATGTGGAATAGTCGGTAGACGTACGGCTGACAATCGTTTTTGCTCGACAGCCATCAGTTTCTAGACAGCCATCAATTTTCATTTCAATATTACAAATCTATAAATTAAATGGTCGACTAAGTACAGTAATTTTCTCTGATTGCTTCATTTGTCTATAGTTTTCCGAACAGCTTCACCGATAAACAAACCTATCTAAATGTCTGTATATCTTCTTTGCTCAAAATTTTCTTAACTTATCTAAGTTTATATCACTTTATATATATATATATATATATATATATATATATATATATATATATATATATATATATATATATATATATATATATATATATAGTAAATTTGGTACCGATCAAGTTAGCAATATAGCATAACATCAACCAAACTCTGATGTGTGATGAATTTATTTTATAGAGTGCTCGATATATTCAACTTTAAACTTCGAAAGTCAGGTTGTTTTAGCGTAGAGCTTGAAATATGTAATATAATGAGATGTGGATTCGCTAAATAAACAAGTTTATGTTTCTGCCATCTCTGGGCCTCAACAGGCGAATGATAGTGTGTGTTTTTAGATTCTAGTTAGAGGTATTAAGTGAGTGTCTAATGGGTACCACTATATATATATATATATATATATATATATATATATATATATATATATATATATATATATATATAGATTGATTCAAAATCAGTGCTGACCCATCACGTAAATATGCATACAAAAGATATTGATGTTAAACTGATCCCCCCTCTTATCCAATTCATCACCAAAAATGTCTTCCAACAAACCATGTTAAATGTTCATATATAGTGACAGCGTTCAAAAAGGAAACTTTTGAGATATAGGTCACCAGTCATGTGGTCTTTTCGAATTACAAGGGCTTCATTGATTTCCATCCAAAAGTGTAACTCCCTGCTCTTCCACAATCACCCACCTTAACACCTAGACGCATCTATCCATTCTCCCTGGCTTCGATGTGGTGTCTGTGCCAAGATGAACCAAACTCAATGGAATGCCTTTGGCTGTTGCTTTTGTCACGGTTGTGGATATGAATGCTGGTTCTGTCTTCCTACTTGGAAAGAAGTTGTAAATATTATTCATGCTTAATTACTTTATCGGTGCTGCTTATTGAGGTAATGTTTATCACACTTGAAATTGGAATTTACTGACTGAGTTCGAATGCAACTTGAAGCTTATGAATTGCATCACAACTGTGTTCATGTAAAGACTGAAAGAGCATCTTTGATATTATATATCTCTTTATATCAGTCTTTGCTACTGAGTGATCAAAAGTCTCGAATTGGTGGTCTTCCTGAAATAGGAGAAAAGAGCGAGCTTACCTCATAACGATCGGATTGCCCTTGGATGGGTGTCCGTTTAGAAACAGCAGGTACATTTTGTAAATTAGGTCCTCTATGCCTCTGCAGAGTTTAGTGAATAACAACTAGACTCATCTATCTTCTAGCACGTCAAAGAGCCAATTCAAGCTTAGTCTGCAGAAACGTCACCAATGGCGGTGTCTAAATAAAGAAATTGGTGAAGCAAGTCATTTAAACATCATTCCGACCCATATAAACAGGTCAGCCAAGCTGCCTCAATACTGATAAACTCGATCAGATGCAGCTAACGTCTCTTCAATTCGTCCTCAATATATAAGGGAATTGGATCAGACTCTATAATGTCATCCAAGGCATTTTCGACCATGTTTATCGCCATTTATCTAACGGTGTGTCATTTTTTTTATTGTTTCTGAGGCCATTGTATTTTTATTGGGTTTGGATGTACAGGGATATGCATTTCACAAATAGTTAAGGGTCCAGCTATGGCGACGGCCAGGCTACAGAATATGTTTATTTCTGTCACAATATCCTGCTCTTTTGAAGGCCCATTTACAGTACCAGACAACTCCAACCACTCTGATATTTACCCATATATCTGAGCAGAAGTAGGTTTATTCAACGTGAAGTAAACGTAAACAGCCTTGGAAGGATCTCGAACTTGATTCGCAAATTTCGTTTCCCAATCGATAACCTTGACATTATTCTGCACATTTTTCTTGGAGGAGTAGCGTAGTTTGACGTATTTCTTTGCCAAAGAATGATAGTTTGCCGTCTTCTTTCGTGTGCAAAAATACAAGTTTTTTTCTTAAATAACTTCTAAATTGGAATGGCTTTGTAACATCTTAGATCAAATTCAGTAAATATCTTGTTATAAATATTTCTCTCAAATATGTTATTACTCGGCGACATTTTTTAATCGGTTGCTGTTGTTGGTGCATTTGATTATTGGACTTTTTTATGAAGTGTTCATGACAGTTCTTAATTCTATCAGGAACACTTTAGCATTAGGAGAGCTGTTGGTTTCTGACACTGACTCGAACGAAATGGAAGTCAGCGCAATGTTGAATGATTTCGCCTGTCACGAAATTCTAATGAGTAACTCAACAAGCACTGAGCTCTACCTGCAATGCACTTAACAAGAAGAAAAGAAAGTACTTTATTCAGACGAGAAAGTCCTGTCCATAGCCATTTAGCAACTGGCACTTAATCCAGTGGCTGAAGGAGAGGGTAACAAAGTCAATAAGCTCAATAGCCCAGCAGTTCATCAGGGTTGCATATTGTACAATTCATGCAAAATGTGACAAAATCATGAAAGTCTCAGTCAATGAACCATAAATACAGATCATAATAAGATGAACAAACATCAATCTGATGCATACTTCCCCTATTTAGTCCTGCCGTTAAAGATACCAGACTTTAAGAATTGCGAAAAAGAATGAGATAATTATGAATGTATCAGTCAATGAACCATGATATGTAAAGATCTAAATAAGATAAATAAATATTTATTCGATGCCCTGTTCAACCCAGCTGTTACGGATCATGTATTGTAGGAAAATCATGAAAAAAAGGAAAAAACTCTAGAAAGCTTCAGATAATCAACCATGGTATGGGAAGATCAGTCCAAGATAAGGTGACATTCATCAGATGCATGTTTTGACTATTTAATGAGCATCTTTTATTTTGCTGTAAACATACATTGACCACAGGATGGGATGTATACTAATATAACTTTTCAAAAGGCATATTTTAATAAGTATATATTATTTTGATTTCAAGGATTGAATTCAAATATTAATGTTTATATCATTTATATCGCATTTTTGTAATCTTTTTTACAATTGAATTGATTTAAAGTGTCATTGTTAACGGTAACTCATCATGAACAGGAGATTTTTGCTTAAAATAATGGACTGCACATTGGATTTTGTAAAACTGCTGAGAGACGATCAAACATTTAGTGGGTGGACAACAGATATTTTTCTTAATGGTTCAGACTCAGTAAATACAGAGCACTGATTGAGCCCTGGTTCCTGAATTGTGGAGCAAAAGCCAACCAAAATTCCATCAATCAGGGCTCGACTTTCCCATAGAAAAAGGAAAATGCCAACATGGTAAACCTGGGAGGTATATGCTCCATTTATAGATGCAATCCATGCACTGTCTTAAATGTCAACTGTAAGTGAAATCAAAGGATGTGTAATATACAATAAAACAGGAACCCTTCAGTGGAGTGAATAAAGCAGGGGAAAAACTATCTAGCTGTAGATTGTGTGAGTGTTCCTCCAAATCAAGCTGCACATTAAACGTGCTTTCATCGGGTTGGGTATGTATGGTGGTAAAGTCTCATTTTCCTGTCAGTACTCCAATTGAGTTGAGTATACATTGAATCATCATGAAACGATACTGTATCAGCCAACAGGAAGCATTGATTTACTGCGACAAACTAATTCGATCTGGCTGCATAGCCGTATGCAGTGGCCACTGTAAGTGCAAAGATGCTCATCCACAATGCGCTGAGCTTCCGCCAAGGATACTACTGATGTGTTAGGAAATTGATCATAGATGTGAAAATGTTGGGATGAAAATGCAAAATCATGATTAAGTCAACTGACCATCTAAACAAATGGTTCGACTATGACTGATTTCTATCCTCCCAATGGTTTACATCAAGGTTGGCTGCTTTCATCACAAACTGCATAATTCCCTGCTCACAGCTGTACTATATAGAATGACTTAACCAAAATCTATCAACATCCAAAACCGCATTTTTTTCTGAAAGCCATCAGCTGAATAATCTATCATTTTGAAAATTTGAAAATATTTTTTTACGATATAGTTTTTGTCTTGTTTTACTTATTCAGTTCAATCTTTGAAAACAAACACATGCAAAGCCGTAAAGTTTTGTTTTTTTTTCCTAATTTCAATTTGAAAACAGAAACAGGAAATAATTTCCATTTTCTCAACTCTTCTGCAGGTTTTATCTCCTTGAAATAAGGCAGCTTTTTGATCCAGCAATTACAATCAACAGCATATTGATTATGAGCCTTAAGAGAAGATTCAGCTTATGGAGACAAACAAGTCAGCAATTAAATTCTTATCATCCACATATTGAACTCATAGAAAAGACAAGATGATCTGTGAAAATGATCAACGATATATCACATTATTAGAGACAACTGTGTTCGGGTACAAGAAAAGCTTTTTGCGTTTCAGTTGCATTTTTATTGTTCACCAAATGTAACACAAGTATATTGGTTCCTCTTTTCCTCTGTGATGTTTGAATCAAGAAACAAAATGATCCAATTTTGACTTTGTTTTTCAAACACGGTGCTTAGAATAGAAGGAGTTAATCATATGAGGAGAAGATGGATAAAACTAAACTCAGAGATAACATCGAACGAAGAATGCCGGATCGAAGATTGGCATAACATATCCCTTCACTAGATTATTATAGTTGCAATTTCTTCGTAGAGAGTCAGACGGCAATTTCTATGCTTTCAATGTTTCTCTTTGTGCTTTGTATTTTCGACAGTTTTTTTCTTTTTTTTCTTTCCTCATTCGGAATCGTTTGTATCCATGCATAATTCGTTTTACCCGTTTTTCTTGACTGTCAGAAATATCTAAATAGCTCTCTCTCTCTCTCTCTCTCTCTCTCTCTCTCTCTCTCTCTCTCTCTCATAATCATATATTTTCATTCAAACAACTTTTATAAGCTATAGGTCGCAAGTGCATTTTTCCTTTTGAGTTGATTTTGTTGGTTCGAAGCATTATCAAATACTGTGTACTTACATTGTATTACTCTCTCTTCCATATTTTTCCAATATTTCTCTCATACAATCTCTTATTTGTTACTGCCTCTATTTTTCCCTTTACCTCCATTTTGTGTATTACTTTTTTTTTTTAGTTATTTCATTTTCTATCCTTCATCAACATCATGTTATGCTCTCTCTCTCGATATTGTGATTATCATTATTGCTTTTCTGGTGCAGTCCAGACACTCTGTGCAAAGAACTGTGCAGACGATACTATATTTCCTAAAAAGACAGTCCATTTGTGTCCATAGTTTATTACTCTTTAATCGACCAAGTTAAAAATCTATTGGACTACTAGTGACCCCATACGTATGCAAGCGTAACCAATAATCAAGTTAAGAGGAGACAATTCGTTCATACGTACCGATTATTGCAGGAACTACACAATGACACTTTTATCTACAAATTGTCAATACCTTAAACTGATTAGAAACATCAAAATCTTTTTTTGGCATAACAATGAAAGAAAATGGGGATAATGAAAATACGTAATATAATTACACTCAAAAAATGAATCCTACACAGAGCCATAGACAGAAACTAGTCAAAAGGGACTATTTTGCTATGTATATATATATATATATATATATATATATATATATATATATTACGTATATAGATACACGTACAGACATATATACACAAGTATGAATATATACGCACATATACAAATATATATACACACACACCTATACATATATACGCATGCATATATACACACACACACACACACACACATACATATATATATATATATATATATATATATATATATATATATATATATATATATATATATATATTTATAAATGTGTCATCGATAGACCAATTCAATGTATTACAATTTTTCCAAAAGACTGAAAATCTTTCCCAGAACCAGAAGCTCCGAACCAAAAGTCGGTTGCTTGATACTTTGTTTTCTGGAAGTATATATATATATATATATATATATATATATATATATATATATATATTATTATTATTATTATTATTATTATTACTACTACTACTACTACTACTACTACTACTACTACCATAATTAACGTTCCCTTATTCAGGGTTAAGCACTTCTTCATTATAAACAATAAGCAATGTTCTTCCAAATCTGGAATAGTATTACTGGATGGGATAATGGATAGTCTATAGCCACACAGCTGTCTGTGGGAGACTCAATCATCAATTATATATATATATATATATACATATATATATATATATATATATATATATATATATATATATATATATATATATATATATTTTGTCACCAGCTGCTCTGTTGTATTACAAACATCTAGTTCGGTTGTAGACGATAAAATATCCTTTCAAGAACCATAATATAAGTTTTAAAATTCGCTCCAAACCAAAACGCAGATGCTTTAGCCCAGCCCCACCCAAAACGTGATGACCAAACTGAGCAATATATTTTCTTAAAAATAATTTACCGTCAACAGTATATGTATATATATATATATATTTATATATGGGGGGTGTATGTATGTATTTGTGTGATAGCTTGTTTTACCTCCCATTGTGTAACTTCTGGGAAGTTATCCAACTGATTGTCAACATTTTGTGTATTCTGGTCGTTGCTTAGTTGCCCATGTTTTGATGAGTAAAGTTCTTGGTAGAATTCTTGGGGACATTTGGCAATTCTGTCTCTGTCTGTCGTTATGTCTCCGTTTTATTTTCAAGTATGCTAGTTATTTATATTTGTCGTATACTGAAAGCTTCGTTTATTCCTCTGAAGGTTCGCCGTTTTTGGAGAGTGGCTTCGATGATTGTTGTCGTGTACCTTTTGTCTCCCCTTGTTTCTTTTTATTCTTTTGTTTAGTTCGACGTCCTCTATTTTTTTCCTTTGCAGTTGATGGTGGATTGAGGTTTCTGCACTTTTCAATGGTTTCCCCTTGTTTCACCTGGGATTCTAATGATGATCTGTGTGTTTCTTGGTTTAAACATATTGGCAGCTTTGATTATAGAGGTCATTATTTTGCTCTGGAGATCGTTGATGTTGGTGTTGTTTCCATTGGTAAGGATTTTAAATACATGTGTATAAATAATATAAATAATAATATGTATGTAAAAATAACAGTAATAATAAAAACCAGAATACACACGGATGATTATGTATATAATAATAAAAAGTTGTGTCATCAAGATATATATATATATATATATATATATATATATATATATATATATATATATATATATATATATATATATATATATATATATGTGTGTGTGTGTGTGTGTGTGTGTGCTCTTCTATACGAAAAGAGCATTCTGGTGAATGAGGAACTTCTGTATAAATGAATATATGGCTTAAATTCAGCTTTTCTGACTGTCCAGTTTCGTTGTCCAGAGGTGGGGTATCAGCCCGCTGGTCTGAAGTGAAGGTTTCAATTCTGCGGTACTGGATGGATGATGGAAAGTTCATAGCACTGAAACAGTTGCCTGGGGATGACACGATAATTATATATATATATATATATATATATATATATATATATATATATATATATATATATATATATATATATATATATATATATATATATATATATAATAATTATATATTTGTATATATATATACATATCATGATGATTATATATACACGTATATATATAGATATATATACGTATATGTATATGTATACATATATGTACACCTATGTATATACATATATGTAAATGTATGTATGTATATATATATATATATATGATTATATGTATACGTACATATGTGTATATATACATGTATGCATATGTATGTATATATATATATATGTACGTATGTATGTATATATATATATATATATGTATATACGTATGTATGTATATATGTATATATATGTATGTATATGTATTTATACATGCATATATGTATATATATATGCATATATGTATATATATATATATATGCATATATGTATATATATATATATATATATATATATATATATATATATATATATATATATATATATATATATATATATATATATATATATGAACTTCTCGAAAGTATCTTTTCATCTATGGCTAATTTCCAATCTGTTGTTGATAATATTTTACACTGTTGGTTAATGAAGGGGACTAGTCTTTCTCTTCATTGCAGGGATATTATCCTTATTTTGGTTTCACTCTTTTCTTGCAGCTATGTTCATTATACTCTGAGTTATTTTCGTTCAAACTGCTGTCTTCTCCCGGGTTTACCACATTTATTAATAATATTGCTGAATATTGTTTTATTTGAGGAGGTGTGTATTTATCTTGTTTCTGTTGATTTGAGATCTGCTCAATGATTTTGTTTTGGTGGTTAGACCTTCTTGCAGCGTACAAAGCGTCCCCGGGGAATACGTCAGTATAAATCTGACAACACATGGAAAAATGTTCTTTATTATATCACATAAAATAGAAAAAATATTATCTACTAATATGCACTGTTATCTTACTGCCATTAAATTGAGATCAATGTAAAAAGTATAGCAATAAGAATAACTTTCATTCAAAAAGCCTAATCACTCTCGATTTAAACACACAAATGACCTGAATGACCAGTGGTACACGGTCACATGCTGCTCAGCTTTATTCTTAAGATGTACCCCCTTAGTTATTCCCTAATTCTTGGCAAAATGATGGAGTCACAGGAATATCTACAGATTTCTCACTACTCTCGTATTTCTAGGAAAGCCACATAAAAAGCCATTTTCAAATACCAAAATACCAAAACATTTCAATGAATGATATTATACATTATTTGATAGCGTTTTTCGGAAAACTCATTTGGGGGTAAGTGAAATGAACTGAGATTATTGAAACCACTTGAGATTCACCGATGGCGTTTTCATGACGTTCGGAGCAACTGAAGAATTACAGAAAATAGGCCTATCTAAATGAGAAAGTAAAAATGATAGGCGTCAAAATGAGCATAGAAAAACAGTGTTCAAGAATGATTTCTCCAAAAAGAGCATGGGAATAAAGGGCAAAATCTAGAATAGGTTGCCGAATACGTTCATCTTGAAGAGATGATGATGTCAGCAACATTAAACGACACTCACCAATCGACTGAAAATCATTTGGTATATTTTAGAGACATGTTGAAACGACATCGTCAAAGCGTGAAATATGTAATTAATATAAAATAATAGCAATATCTGAAGGATGCAATGCATGAAAGCTAACAAATCGAATTGAGAACAACTTAAAATCCCACACAAAGAGCCATGGAGAGAGCAGTATTAAGGCTGATCATAACAGATAGAAACGATCAACATGGAACAAGCAAAAACTATAGCAAAGGATATGCTAATAATCTAGCACCAAAGATATATATGCACGGGGCACAGTTGGACAATAGCAGGCTTCACCCAATCTTTTCCAAGGGACTACCCTACATTTCCATGTCGGATACGATATTTTCCGATGTTTGGGGGCATCTCTTTTACTGGCACTGCCTGACTACGTCCATGAAATCCTTTGATATAGAAGGGTCATTACGTTCGGACTGTTCGCTGAGAACATGATGATAGATCTGGAAATGAAAACTGCGCCAGCAGACAGCTAACAAATTGACGTCTGTACCCAACTAACAAATTTACGTCTCTACAACGTTTCTGCAATGATACATATTTTGCTTTTTGAAGTTGCATCATTGTTCCCTTTTGATTCCAGACAACGGTGCAAAAAAGGTTACCCTTTAACGTTACATCAATGTTTTATTCGTGGATTCCCAATATTTTCCCTGCAACGTTGCAGACAAACGTTGTAAAACATTATTTTGTAAAGGAGCATCAACTCTTGTTTGTGAAATCTGCACAATATTGCTACACCATTGTACACACAGTTTTAGCAACATTTTTACTCCGGGGCAGCAACATGGCTGCAAACATCTTTCTCAACATCCCAATAATGATAATAATGATAATAGTAATAATAATTTCATATTTCAATGTATTCCAGGCGATAATATTCTTTATTTTTCACAACATAAACACCAAGAGACCAACTGTGTCGGGGAAAGTGTCAAGCTGGAAATTTGTCTTTCAGAAACATTACAATGGATGAAATAAAAAAAATTACACATGTGACATACTATTGTTTTGAAGTATTATCACCAACCTATTGTATTTTAGTCACGTCTTGGCACTTTTTCAATAAATAAGGAACATTTGTAGCACTCTGTACGATAAATTTACCAGCAAAAATAAAAAAATAAAAAAATTGAGCGAAACATGAGTAAAACACATTATACTTTGAAATATTACTACAAATCACTGGATTGTTGGATTTCAACAAGATTTTCCACACTCGTGAAAAGAAAAAAAATCGTCAGTAAAATGTTCACCGGTGAACCTCACATAAATAACATTTACTTTTCTAAGTATTATCACAAATCACCTAATGATTGGATGTTTATGGAAATTTTGAAACTTATTTAATGAAAGTAGTTTCCATTCCAAATTGTATGTTCTTTCTTCTATTATTACCAAAGGATTTTAGAATATGTGGTCACATGCGACGTTTGGAATATTCAGTAACCTGTTTTAAAGAGTGAGTAACACTTTTAAAATAAGTTCAGATATTTTTTCAATAGTGTAATAAAAAAACAAAACAAGTTATAAATCATATTCTGCTATGAAGGAAATTTGAATCATAGAATGCATTACAGTGATTTATAACGAGAGTCGTAGCTATGTAAATTGTCTTTTTCGTTTTTTGTTTTTCTATATCACAACTGAAATATGTGTCACAGCTATGCCTTAAATTTGTTATATCATTTTGTTCATGGAATGTGATCATTGGAGGTTAATTGTAATATGCAGCATGTTATTAAATCAGTAGAATTGTCAAACGAGTAGAAAAAATAAAACTTCATTGCTTTGTGAATAAAGCAGCATTTTAAAAGTAGCAATTTCTCTTCAGCATGGTGAATGATACACTACGGAAAATGGCAAATTAGTCTTTTGTCGTCTGTCGTATGATAGAAACCTTCCACAGGATTCGCCTGACCTCGCTATGATGAGTGCTGGGGAGCTAATACTCTCTTATCTTGTTTAGTTTTTATGCCATTCTCCAGGCCTCAATTTTTCATGTGATCCCTAGGGATCTACGTGGTGGGTGTCAGTGTCCATCTGTTGTTTGCCATTTTTGCAACATGACAAGCCCATCACCATTTGAGACGAATACGCACTCTGAGCCAAATTACAATCCTTCATACTCACATCCTGAAATAAATTACTTTGAGCTATGTTGTATAAACAGTCCTATTCTCGCTGATGTGTCAAAAAAATATGTTCTTTGTTTTCCAGAATGACTATGAATAATCTGGATAGCTAGAATAACTGGGGATGGGGTTCTGTTGTGCATCACGATTTAGGCCATATTTCTGTACGCATCGATGAACAAGTTCGATGCATTTTACAGTTAAGTATGCAAACTGATAGAAGATTGTAAAAATAGAAATTTATTTTCAGCGTATGACGGGTTGGGTGATACATTTGTCTTCATCTCAAAACCATGATTTATTAGTAATCCAAAAAAATACAGTACAAGTCTACTAACAACCCCATTCCGCCCACACACTTATTTGATACACACACACACACACACAAACAAACACACACACACACACACACACACACATATTGCACAAATATACATATGTACATATTGGCGCCCTAGATTTTTCTTTTGACTCCACGTGCATTGATAAAATGAAGGTCATTCAGTGTTATGGAAAAAATCATATACGTCTGTACAGGGGCACCTCACTATGGTCAAGTGTTTACTAACCTACTATAGCAGATCATCTGCGTTTTTAAACCAATCTTGATGGGCAGGAATGTTGCTGAGGAGGGGGTTGGGGCAATTTTGAATCGCCCCATCAACAATTTGAACATGGCTCCAAAATTTTTTTAAATATGATTCATCTACTGCAGTTCGATTGATATTGTACAATAACAATTCTTACTATATCTTCAGAGGGCTCCTGAACAAACAAATCATTTAGGACTCAAAAAATATCCTGCTACACGCTTGCTCTTGACTGCCAAACTTATGTAAATGACTATGATCAAAACTGACATGTAGAAAAAACATCGTGGTGATATGAAAACAGTACAAATGAGTGTTACATACCTGAATAGGAGGGTCTTAAAAAGTAGAAGCGGTTCCACTGAGAGCATATAGTCAGTTAGCAAAGTGCAACAGTTATTTTAATCCCCATAATGTCCCTCTTGATTAGTTTGAATGGAAACTCTTTTCATTTTCACAGACCTTAAAATACTCTCTTGATTTTCAAACCTGCAACGATGTCAAAGGTCGAAGTTCATCGAATATACTTTCAACTGTGTTATAGGAGACTTTACTCTCATTGAACTCATTTTCTCTCCCACTCTCTCTCTCTCTCTCTCTCCCTCTCTTTAAGTTTATGAGTTTATATATCACACACACACACACACGTACACACATATTTTCATGAGAATATCATGAAGTATCACGGAAAGTTTTTTTCTTGCTTGTTTGCAAACATGAAAACGTAGTCTTTTATATACACTATTGAGGGAGTTTTTTTCACCAAAACACACACATATATATATATATATATATATATATATATATATATATATATATATATATATATATATATATATATATATATATATACATATATATATATATATATATATATATATATATATATATACATATGTATATATATATACATATATATATACATATATATATATATATATGTATATATATATATATATATATATGTATATATATATATATATATATATATATATATATGCATATATGTATTGTACACATTAGGGTTGCAATATATCATATGATATAAAGCAATACGTGATGGATTCATTTCGTAGAATGCTCCATGCATTCAACTTAGAGTTGAGCTGGAACGCCTGAAGAGGCCCAGAGAGGGCATAATCATAAGCTTTTTCCGTGTAGCAAATCCCCCTTATGTATATATCCCCTTTTATACACATATATATATACATATATACATATATATCTATATATATATATAGAGAGAGAGAGAGAAAGCGAGAGAGAGAGAGAGTGAAAGAGAGAACAAAGAAATTTTTATGACAGTTTTTTCTTCACCATTATTTCTTATATTAGCCACTCAATGATAGTCTCAGATATATAACCTTATCTCTTTCCCCCATCTCTGTTAGTATCATGAGTAGAAGTGAAGTCATGTGAAATCACATTGCAAGAGCATAAGTGTTGCTAACGAATAAAGCAGGTATAGACCGTTGTTAAGCAAGATGGGGATTGGAGGTTGCATTACTGGCAGCAGTTTAGCTCAAGGTTAAAAGCATCCCTACGCTTAAATAGCTAACCTGTCGTTTCGATTTTTGCTGTTTAATCTTTTTTACGTTGTCTTGTCCAAATTGTACATTTATTGATTAATAACGCAGTTTGTAATGATTCTGTCAGTTTATGTATCCATTTCTCAAAAATCATTTATATCTACATTTTGTGTGTGTGTGTGTGTGTGTGTGTGTGTGTGTTTTATGATGTTCGTATTTATAGAAGTATCTTGCAGTTTCTCATCCTTTCACTTCTTTTATTTGTAACAGTCATTGCTGGATGTTTCCATCGAGTCAATAGGAAACGCATTCTCATCCTTTCTCCAGAATAGAATCCGAACTATTCAAACTACACTATGTTTTTGGCACTTGATCATTTCATTCATTCATTCATTCATCTTCTGTTGGGGCCAGCATAAACAAGAAGTGTTAAATACCATTGAAGAAGTATCTAATTGTCGCCTTAGCTGTCATATTTGGTGGATCCTTGACTGGCAATGAATAGGGGCCACCTACAGTTCAAAAATTTTTAAATTGGACACATCACACTATGTGTAAGCAGGACATTCAGTTACTGCTTTGTTCTTTATATTACATAAATGCAGGTCCTATCCATATCTTCTTCTCGTTGTTTGCTCTCTATGAGTCAAAATCCTTCCTGTGAAGCTTAGCACATTTTCAGTACTGAGACGATGATCACAGTGTAGCTCATACTTGTAGCTATTTTCAAGAATAAACAAAACTGTGTGTAGGATCAAAAACATAATTATTTCTAAGTTGCTTACTTCCATGACTATATGATAAAGATTGACAAAAAAACATTTAAATTAATTTAGATATCAAGGGAATATCCAGTAAATGACATAAAAGTCTGGCAACATACGTGATATGGACATATAACCCAAACGTATGAGAGGTAATTGTGCATTCATAGGTTCAAAAATTTAATCACTTCTACATGATTCCTTTGAAATTTATCAAGAAGTTTTTTGATAGTGTGTATGAAAAAATACCTGGCATTCTAAAAGTATACATTTTTCGACTTATTCAATATCCTATTGCCTACACTTCGACAAAATTTAAAATCTGTTGGGTTTTTCTGGAGACATCATGTGGCTAGACATACAGAAAGACTGATTGAGTGACAGAGGTCCCCCAGTAAACAAACTGTTTTGTTCATAAATCTTTAAAATAGTTGAATAGTGAACAACTGATGATCCCTGATAAACAGTTATAAGTGAATAATCAAATATTCTAGCAGAAAAGTATACGCTAAGAACGGCTTTGCTACCTTAATTAAACCAAGGATCGATTTACAGGTGAAACTTGATCCATACTTTTCACAGCAATCTCGAATAAACAAAGTGCCTGTCATAATTTCAAAAAACTTTACAAAGATTTACAATTTCTTGTCTACTTTTTGGACACTCTTCTTTTCATACCAGTATGCCTCCTCCCCTCACTAAAAATGCTAAGGATTCAGTGAAAAGTTACTAAGAGAAAATGTATAGTTAAACCCCAGATTAGATCTCAGTGATTCCATCGCTAAATAAAGTATTTATCATCAATTCGACTACCAGTGGACTACCACAACATATTATTGAACCATTAAGTCATATTTTACGCACTATAGTCTACCACATCAATAGCCATTTTGGTTCAACGGGTAGATATCTGATGAAAAATATTCTGGGATATATCTGAATTTGTATGAGATGATTTTAATCGGAACTCGCTATTTTCGAGATGTGTATAGTTTCAAATGGTTATTATGAAGTAATATTGAAAGTATTACGTCCAACTTCATATATTTTGTAGGAAATAAATCACCAATGCAGCAGGAAATAAATGGTGGTCTGGTGTGAAATTTGCAGGTTTTATATTGAATGACAGGTTTTACCACATGATAGACAATATTTGGTTGGTGTATCTCTAATTCACCAGAAATAAACAAAGATGAAAATAACTGTATTTATGTGTTAAACAAAAGTAATCCTTGATTGACTTGCTACAGTCATTCGTGAAAAGTTGTTTATGAGTTGCTGGTGTTGTTTCTAACGGCAACTTCCTCTGGTGCTCAGACAAGCAAGTGGTCCGTCTGAAATCCTGATTGAAGAGGTGTGAGAGATACCTGCAAAGTGAAGAAGATTGGAGACGGAAATAGTCGTTTTCATAGGCATGGGAATTAGCTGAACACTATAACATGTGACATCTGCATTCTTTTTGAGGCAAATACAGCGTAGTAATTTGTAAAGCATTATATTCATTAAATTCATTCATTTTTGCATTCCAGACGTTATGATTACTCTGAATAATTTGAATCACCACGGCTATTCTATTAGATATTGTGAGAACATTTATTTTAAAGGATAGAGAAATAAACGATGTATCTTCATGTAGATGGATATTTAATTATATTCATAGACGGATATCGAAGTTGTAATATCGATTTATTCCAGGAAAAAAACATGAAAAGATGAAAGGGATAGAAAGTGTGAAATAGACGTATCTTGAGGGATACATTAACATCAAAATAATCGAACCACAATGATCAACTTGAGGCGGGAACGCAGATTGCAAGTGTGGTTTGCTGAAAGAATAAGATAAACGGAATAGATGAAAAATTCAAAATAAATAGAAAAGAAAAAGTCGATGTTTAGGGATTGGAAATAGTAAGAGAACAGGTGGGGAGTGCTGAGGTTAGATGAAGTCCAGCAAAATGTCGGTCATAGAAGCAACCCAGTTATTTTCAATGAACTTCCTGTCCTAAGTAGAGAATCCCAGTGTTATAAGTGCAATCACAAACAACTAAAAAAAATAATAAAAAAACCATATCCACTGAAAGCAGTATATTCTTGCCCTTGCTAAGTTCATTGACAGAAAAAAAGGATGGTTTTATGTCAGTATTACGGTCAAAACCGACTGAGTGGCGCCATACGTTGAGGCTTAGTCACTAGAATATTTTTATATCCTGTTCAGGGAGGGGAGGATCGGGAAACACAAGGGGAAGTAGGGCAATGAAGAGAGATACCAAGAGAAAAAGGAAAAAATCTTCAAAAATGAGATGTATTGATCGATACATCAAAATTCGTCCGCGATTATCGTTTGCACAGGGTTGAAGAGTTCTCGTATTAAGCCAATGTACACACACGACGAGCACTGTGTTCACAGAAAAGTCGAATCGATTTCAGATTCTAGTAAAGGACTTTTAATGTCCTCAAGAAAATCATGAATCCACTCCAGCCGGCGGTCTGTGGCATCTGAACAGATTTTATGAATTCACTTCTGAATTTGAACCAATTCATGCTGGGGTTACTCGTATCTAACCTATGCTAATGACCCAAATGAAGTCATGAATTTTCTTTTACCTGCGTTCGTTTCTATTTGAAAATATTACAGGGGGGGGGGGGATTCATTTTTCTAAACACGGATGCCTTCAAGGAATCCATGGAGCTGATTTTACTTGTTTTCTTTTATATGCCATATTCCAACTGAGTTAAATTATATCTGCTACATGATAGTGCTTTTTTTAGGTCGGTGGATTGGCTTTTCATGATAGTTCAAATCAGTGATGTATCCCTGCCACTGGTATTTTGTATTCTAATGCAGCCTGCTTCATGCTACTTCAAGAAGACATAGATATCACCCATGAGAATTTACGGGGGAGGCAGGTTCCATCAAGGCATATTCTTGCCCCTGAATCAGGTTTTCTCCATTGGGATAAGGGAGTTTCAAAGTTAGAACTTCATAGTCAACGATGGATAATTGAGCAGTACAATCATTTTTTTTCTCATCGACAACAAAAAACATCAACAGTTTTCCCATTAGGATATATCCCAAATATGTCAACGCCCTGAAAAATGTCCGTGTCATCTTTATTCCCCTCAAAAAGTGGCAACAATCGCTAAAAATACAATAAGGTAGCCCAGTTGACCCAAGCTATGCTGTGAAGAAAAGCAACATGGTATTCGATTATCTACTTTGTTGTGGGATATTTGGATTCAATTTTTACAGGAGAGTGATGTGTAAATGAAAAAGGGGATGGTTAGACAATCTACAATCTTTTTTTTTTTTTTTACAGTTCAATCGTTTTCACTCCTCTTAGACAAGAAACCCTGCAAGAAAAAAAAAAGTCCGAAAAATTGCCATTTGCCACGAATTATTATTCCTTCCAGATGAAATTAGTCTCCATCTTTTTTTTTATTTTGATATAGTTGTGTTATTTTTTTCCATATACTTCAAACCATCTTTTTTTTTTTAGCTTGACTAATGTAGCATGCATACATTTGAGAAGCCATCTACTACATTAAAACTTAAGAATTTATTTAGTTGATATGTATTTTTTCAAAATTAAACGCTCGTTTAACTATAAAAGCTTCAGACATCGTAGCCACTTTTAAAATGTACATTTTAGGTTGCAGTCACGATTCTACTAATGAAAGTACGAAATTTTGATTTTTACTTTATTTCAGGAAAATGAATTGACTTCAGATTCATTGGTAATCACTAATTTATGTCAATGCTTTTATGTAAAAAAAGGTATTTTATTGATTTTCATATTTTACGACGTAACAGAAATTGTTTTGAATTTTTTTTTCTTTTGGAATTTCACGTTTTTGATGAATATTCTTTTCATTCAATGACTGTTCTATCCAGGCAATGAGTCATGTTTACGACAAAAATGTGGCTGCATACGGTTTTCAACTTTTTAGATTGCAATACCGTACAAAAGATAATGCGTGCTTTTCGCCCAAAACTTTTTATTTGAATTTATTTGTTTTTGTCATAATATAACACATTATTCTGGCATATTTTTTCCCATTTTTCTTTCCCCTTTTTAAATTGTATTCTGTTGCTATCATAGTTTACTTCCTAAAATCATTTTTTTTTCATTTCTTGTTTTTCTCTTGGCTGCTATCTAATATATTCCCACAAATTTTTTGGTGGAGGAAATTTCATTTTTTTTTTCGAAACGACCCTAACTCTGATTGGAGATTGGAGACAGTGTCTAAACTATTTTGAAACTGTAAACAGTGAGAAGCTACCACAACCAAGAATAAGATGCAGCTAAAAGGGTGTTGAAGAAGAAAACTAAATGTATCTTCGGGCTTTTGGTCCATGGTAAAAATTTACAACTTGCCAAACGGTTGATTAAAAGTTCATTGTTTCGATTGCAAAACATTCAAGTACTTATATTAGACAGATATATATATATATATATATATATATATATATATATATATATATATATATATATATATATATATATATATATATATATATATATATATATATATATTATCATTATTAGTTTGATGCCAAATAATTACAGCCTTCATCAGGTATCATCTGATAGGTGTGGGTAAGTAACGAACCGAACCCTTTATTTAACTGACGAGGGTATATAGACTGCCTTCCCCTTTTAGCAATAGTAGTATTTTCGAATTATTATTGTCTCATACTTCTCCACACCTACCAGATAATACCTGATGAAAGCCGTACAGCACAACGGCCGAAACGCTGTATGAAAAACAACCAAAAGGAGGATAGGCCGAATAATAATAAAAATAATTATAATACCTCACCTCAAAAATTCGGTGAAATATTTTGACCCATTCGGCCACAATTTCATACTATGCAGAATACCAAGTAGTCCGACGTATGATGTAACAACCAGACTGAAAGACGTTTTTATTCACTTTGTATTCCAAGAAAAAGCTCTAATAGTGTTTTAAATGTTACACACACACACACACACACACACACACACACATGCTTATCGTCATAACGATAGATTGTATGATAGTTATAACCTGAAATGCATTTATCAAAAGGAAAGCGTTACATACCCGAACTGACTGAAAGAGAATGTTTCCATTTGACAAAAAAAAAAGCAACGTCAAAATGAGGCGACCATGGCGTCATCAACAATTTGTTCACTTCTTCATCATACCAACCATTCCTTTGCCCCTCGACAACATACACATACTAAAATACACATGCAAACGCGTGCACACACACTTACATACCTACATGTAGTGAGATAAACACACTCACATATACACTGATACAGTGTCAGGATACACACGGACATGTAGGCTACACAGAGATAGACATGAGGCTAGGACACTTACAAGCTTTGGTTGAATTGTTTTCATGTCTTTTGGCGCATATGTATATATGAGATAGTGCATGGAATTATAAGAATTATAAAATTTAATTGAATGTTCAATGGATCATATCTTAGTCTAGGGAATAAACGACGTGACTATCCAATTTCTATTTGCACATTATCAATCGTGAAGAGAAAACAATACAAAGAACAAAACCCAAGAGCATAACGTAATAGAAGAGGGAGAAACGCTTTGGCGGATGTAAATCTGGGACTGGAATTATGATACTATGTCACAAAGAATGAAGTAAAAATTGAGAGAGAAAATGACTGAAAAACAGAGGGGATTACTTTACCTTCATAATCATCATCGCCCCTTTTACGCCCGTCACTGGACGACGATATTCCCCAAGATCAGCGTAAGAACTATCATATTTCTAATTATTTTGTAAACCAATCTTCCCCCTCACTGTTCTTCATGTGATCTTTGGGAATACACGTTGTGAGTAGGGATGTCAATCTAGCATTATGAGTAGCCCATTGTCATTTGGGTTGTACAATGGTTTCTATTACATCTCTGGCCCCTGTTTGTTTTAGGTTTGATAAGCTGTCTTGTGATTACTTCTGCTTGACTTTTTTCCTGCAAGTTCTGTATGGTTCTCAGGTTAAGGGCCTATCTTTTGGCTTTGTTTCATGTTTCAGCTCCTGAGGAGACTACCTGGGGATACATTGTATAATGACCCTACATTTTGGGCTTAGTGGTATTTTTTTTTGTTTTTGGAGGTTGGGCGTGCTCTACTGAAATCTTACCAGTGGTTCTTTGTTCGATTTTTTTTTTGGATATACCCCAAAGATTCGTTGTCCTTGGTAGATTAAGTTATCTACTTTCTTAAGCATTGCATTTTTGATTTTGATCGTCGGGTCTCTGTCCTCATATTCTAAGACATCGACGGATACCTTAAAACAAGGATGGTATTGAAATATGTTATATTCCCCCAAGACATACAAAGCTATATTATCAACTATAACGAACAAGGAAATGAAACAATGATACCAACAAACTGTCATATGTCGATCTTGACAACCTCAAAATGTGATTTTCTTTGTTTGTTGGGTCGAAACCTTTCTACTTGAACAGACCACTTTGAATTACTAACCATAATTCTCTTGGGATTATTTTTGAATAAAACTGTGGTTGTTCGTATCAGGGTTTCACTGCAGGTAATTTCAGCTCAGAAAGTTAGACCACGGACATAAAAACCACTGTGCAAGAACAGTGTTGAAAGGGAATGTGTGAAATTTCATTGAAATAGATAGAGTGTTGAAATAATCGCAGTTCAATGAGTGGAACGGAATGAGTTGAACCTAAAATAAATATGTAGCTATTTGAAATGGTTTGCAATGAGAGAAAAAAGATGGAGCATAGCCAGGAAAACAGAACAACACAAAAAACAAACAAAAATGAACATTACGGACAGAAAAATGCATATGGACTTGAAAAGATAGATTTTGGGGAGTAACGTAGGGAGAAATGGAAAATCAAATCAAGGAAATATGAAAGAGATGTGATCGAAAACAAAGAGAACTGAGAGGGCCCTAAGCATAATAGCGGAAAAATCAATGACAAAAAAGGGAAAAATCGAACATGCTGTCTCCAAAAGTCCTGGCTTCCAGAGACTGTGCGTCGTGAAACAACAAACATTACAATAGTGGTATCAGTAAAATAGTCTGATCAAAAACAAACAATCGCCAACACGCTAAAGACTCTGCTTCTGCTCTTTTTGTTCCTTTTGTTACTTATTTCTGTAATCGATGAAGAGGGGAGTTAATAGAAAAAATAATTGATAGTGAAACGTCCAATGAAATGAAAAGAAAACCATCTTGATTTGTAAGTCTACTCATTATTTTGCTTTTATGAATAGATATGTGCTTTATGTCAAAGGAACTTTTCAATTTGCATGCATACATACATGTATATATATATATATATATATATATATATATATATATATATATATATATATATATATATATATATATATATATATATATATATATTCTAAAGAGTTTAAAAGCTAACATTATGTATATGTTTGTGTTTGTGTGTATGTGTGTGCATACCAGGCATTCTGATAGAATAACGGTTCCGATACCAAAACAGATACTCCATCGTCCGTTGTCCTACTTCGGCAGAAAACCCTACTAATAATTTTCGTTTGTGGAGTGAACGCGCAATATATATATATATATATATATATATATATATATATATATATATATATATATATATATATATATATATATATATACTGCATAACCCCCGAAAGGCTCAGACTTTGTGGAGTAAAGTCCACGGAATACAACTATTGCATATGCATAGTTGAGAACACGATTGTTCAATTACTAAATGAAGTAACTATCGATGAATTGCTAGTAACAAATTTAGGAATTATTATATTACATTGTAATTATATATTATATTCCAATGTTCATGAAGGCCATCACCCTACAAGGTGTAAACCTTTCATACGTTAAAATACTGCAACACATATACAACCACAGCAACTCCTTCATTTGGATTCATAAGGATTCTGAACCGTTTCAGCTCCAAAAAGGAGTAAGACAAGGTGATACCAGCTCACCCAAACTCTTTACAGCGTGCCTTGAGATCATCTTCCGAAACATGAACTGGGAAAATAGAGAAAGCAAATGTTTGAGGAACCTTAAATTTGCAGACGACATCGTCCTTTTTGCAGAGAACCTACACAACCTCCAACTAATCCTAGATGATGTAGACGAAGAGAGCGAAAAAGTCGGCCTACACATGAACTTCAGTAAAACGAAACTCATGTGCAATAATCATGTTAAAATTAAGAATACAACCGTTAAGATAGAAGATGCAAAACTCGGCAACGTAAACCACTACATCAACCTAGGACTACGATTTTCCATGAGACCTACAAGAGAAGGAAATCAAGAGAGGAATCACTTTGGGATGGCGAGCCTTCGGCAGAGCAAGCTCAACTTTGAAAAACCAGATGGTCCCAACTATCTTAAAAAGAAGAGAATACAACCAATGCATTCTCCGATGGTTACTTATGGAGCTGAAAAATTGAACTCAACCAAGGGACAGACCAACAAACTGAGAAGTATGGAATATTTGCATGAGAGAATCATACTAAACCTTACATGGAGAGATTACAAGGCAGCACATTACATAAGGAAGAAAACAGGTGTCTGTGACATCTTGAATACTATTAAAAAATTCAAATGGCAATGAGCAGGCCATGTTGCAAGTATGAAAGATAACCGATGGACATCACAACTCACAACATGGATCCCCAGAGATCACATAAAAAAACTGAAGCCTACAGAACACAATATGGAGAGATGAACTAGACAGATTCTGGAAATACTGGCTCAACGACGCCCATGATAGAGAATTGTGGCGAATCCTGGGGAAGGTGTATGTCCAACGATGGACGTTAAAAAGCTGATGATGCTATTATATAGTAGCATGTACATTTCACTGAATGATATCACTTTTGTAGCCTATCATAGACACTTCAACAAAATGTAATTTCAGTTCATTGAGAACATTTGGAATATCATGTGGACAGATGTGTGATTCTGGCGATATCTGATGGTGTGAATGTATGACGACGATGGGAGGGATTTCATTCTGAATGGATCTTACCCGAAAAAAAAAACAAAAACTACTCCTTTCGTAGAATTTTTTGTCCACCCTTCCATTTTGGAAATATAGCATGAGCAGCCATGAGATTTTGGCAATATTTTGCGCTGTTCACATATTACTTGTTATGTAAGGGGTATTATGCAGTGATTTACTCTAAAATTCAGTCCATTCATCCGGAAAAGCGCGATGGAATCCATCGGGAATATCGAGTGGACAAGCTTGGCATTTTAGTGATATAACGCCGTGTTATTATATTAAACTACGAAGCAGCAAAATTCAAATGTTCTACCCATAGATAAATGTCAGCTATCCAACAAAGTTTCATTGAAATTCATAGAAAACATCCAGATATAACATGGGGAGACACACTTGTATACACACGAATGTATGGAAGAATGAAGAAAAGGCAAGGTTATGTTTAAAAATTGCGACGATATATAACAAAGCATTTTCATAGCCACTTTCTACATTTGTTTATGTGATAGGAGTATTTATTTCAAATGAATTATCAAGTTAACCTCATTAAAACTTGGGGACAAATATTGTGATTATGTCAAAAAAATCAAATGAAAGATAACGTCCAAAATGCAATATAACTCATTTGAGAATGAGAAATAAAATAATATATATATATATATATATATATATATATATATATATATATATATATATATATAGAGAGAGAGAGAGAGAGAGAGAGAGAGAGAGAGAGAGAGGGGGGATATAAAGAGGAAGGGGAAAAAGCATATAATTGATGTTTGAAACTCATGTAGGCATTCTTATATACGAGAAAAAGAATGCTTATATGAATTTTAAACCCCCATTATATGCTTTTTTCTTTCTATATTATCTCTTTTTCTTTTTCTTTCTCTCTCTCTCTCTCTCTCTCTCTCTCTCTTGGTAAGAAACAATATCCTCTTTTTTGACCACTCTATTGTATCTTTCTATTTTTACTGACAGTATGAATTTATTTAAAACAAACACCGCTATCCATCCCTCTTTAAGCACTCTCGCTTTTAGTCGTTCAATCCCTCACCAACACTGTTAACCAATTTGAAAATTGGTCTTAACATGACCTCCCCATTCTTTCGTCCTTCTTCGCATTTCAATCAGAACAAAAATCATAGGACTGCCCCTGTGCTTAACCATTCCTTCTTTCCTTCCATTTAGCCATCCTTCCAAAAAATTCCATTGAAATCTTTTTCGCTTTTTCAGAACTATTTTGTTGACAGACAGCCAGCCAGACAGTTAGAGAGACGGGTATGAAGATGTAACCGATTACATATACCTCTCCAACCCCGTTAGCATAAGTAAGCTATGAGAGCTGTTAACTTTATTTTCAATGAAAATGTCTAATAATGTATTTACTCAAAGAAGTACGTCGTTGTATTGTTTTGTCTATTGCTCTATCCATGTTCACCTTTCTTGATTTCGTATCCTGAGTTTTTCATCCTTTCCTCTCCTTATCACACACACGCATTCTTTTTATACTTGTGCAAATATGACATGCATGATGCCCTGTACACTTTCCAAACCACATTATTCTAACTGTCAAATCTTATATGTTTAAAACGTTATAATCCTATAAAAAGATTAATGTTCCTCTTCTTGTTAGTGTCTTATTTGTTCCTTTTCGATAAATCTAAGATAAATCCAGCATTTTCTTTTGCAAAAAACAAAACAAAAATGTTTATGGAACTTGACTAAAATCAAAATGCCAAAAATACTATTCATATCAACCTAAATTTTACCTAGGGCAACGAATCTCCATGAGACCCTCAAAGGAAGAAAAAATCATACTAGGATGGCAAGCCTTTGGCAGAGCAAAGTGAACCTTCAAGATTAAGAAGACCCCATTAATCCTAAAGAGAACGGTTTATAACCAATGCATCCTCCCAATAGTCACTTATGGAGCTGAAATATGGAACCTAACCAAGAGACAAATCTGAAAACTGAGAACCATGCAACGTGCACATGAAAGAATTATGCTGGGCCTCTCATGGAGAGACCACGAGACAGGACAGTACATCTGGAAAAAGACAGGAATCAGGGACATCATAGAAACCATTAAAAATCTCAAATGGCTGTGGGCTGGCCATGTTGCAAGAATGGTAGAAAACCAGTGGATATTGCTACTCACGACATGGATCCCCCAAAATCACATGCAGAACTAAGGCCGGCAGAATATTAGATGGAGAGACGAGCTAGATAGATTAAGAAAGTACTGGCTCTGCAACGCCCATGATAGAGAAGTGTCATGAATCCTGGGGAAGGTCTATGTCCAACAATGGATGTTGACAGACTGATGATGATTGATGATGATGATATATAACATATTTGCAAGTTCTAAATCATATTATATTTTACTGTAGGAAAACTTATATTATCAAAAGCAGAAACAATCATCATGTAATTATACTTCTCTTATATTTTTCAAAAATATTCAAATTTTCTTCGTTTGTAATATCCCCGCATGATTTTCATCTAATGAAATGATTTCCTAGTTAGCAACAGTGAAAACAACAAATGCCCTGCAAAAAATCTACATCAGATTCTGACTTTTGCGACAATCATAGTTCGACGGCCATTGCGTCATTATTATTCCCCAACAGGCCCCATGGCAATACCTAGCAATACCACCAAATTTAGTTTCCTGCTTTTTAGTCTGAACACCAAATGAACGTGTTAATGCGCTGATCAGTCGAGATAACATTGTAACTTTCAAATCTAATATGAATGTCGTCATTTCTCTCCGAATAAGGTACCTTGTCTCAACGAGCAAATAAATCCTCTGCTCTGTGGTAATCGTCGAAAAAAAGATTCCCTCCCTTGAATGTAAGAAGAAAAAATCTCAGACTGAATTCCAAGCTCTTGTTGACGATGAAATCTGATTGTTCTACAGGTGTAGCTTGCTTTCTTGAGTCCTCATGCTGGCTATTGTAACAGCCGTCACAGCAGGGGTACACGACATCGCATGTTTCTTTTGGCCCGGCTTGTGATATGTGATAGTGGCAACAAGCCTCCAATTCACTTCATTTTTTCTTTATTACGGCACCTGGTGTTTGCAAACAGTCATAAATCTATATACTGACCAGGTGCAATTAAATTCAACATGATGATCGAATGAGAACCGTAGTTGTTAATTTGATTTAATCGTAATGGTAAGAGTTCTACGATCCCTTCAGCACTTTTTTCCTAAGTACATCCAATTTCACTGCTATTTGGTAACATCTAAGATATATCAAAATGTAAGAAAATCACTATCACAATCAGAGTCAATAATGGAACAACCCTAGCGTCAAAACTTGAAATTATGTAAAAGAATTCAATCTAAGAATAAATATTGTCAGAAAATAATGCACATTGTTTTGCACTTGAGAACATCTAGAAAAACATTTCTAATTTCGAATTAAACTTTTTTTTTTTTAAACCGTAAATATAAGGAGCAAAGAAGTAAAACAAAATGCATATAAAAAATCAACATATTTAGGAACAGACTAGTGGAGTACTGATGCCAATTTTCAAGTCCATAAACAGAACAGTTTGCCACGAGCCCCTGAACCCACAAAAACTCTTTCATATAAGAAAAGGAGTCCTTCATCACATTTGATGGCTGCAACTGATTAAGTGATGCATTGTTTCAATAAAATATGTACTGTATTCAAGAAACATTATGGCAATCCTTCGCATTCTGGTAGAGAAAGACAATAGCATAAAGATTGTCAGAAGTTATAAATAGGAAATAGCTGAATTCTTCTTTTCATTTCCGATTAACTCCATAGCTAAAAATATTATTCTCGTTAAAGGAAAAATAAATCATCCAATTAGTTCAGGTTAGTAGTAGAGTTAGTGTTTGGGATAAAATTAATGTTGGTATCTCAAGACCGATATCTTATATTTGAAAAACGGTTTTTCATGGCAAGAACAACGTTATTTACAGCGTACATAACATTTTAGTCACGAAATAGGCTTGAAATTAGAAATATTGCACGATGGAAAACCATAAGTGATCTTCATGCTTCATACTATTGTATTTAAGTATCAAATGATCAAGAATTACTGACCACTTATCAAAACATTTATATACCGTATATACCTGTGCTTGTTAAAACTACGGACGTTGATTATCGAAATACAATGGATTCCCGCAACAAAAAGAGAATGTAACTCAGTACGTTCCTGTACTTCGAATCATTGACTTCAGCGTTTGATTGGTATTGATGAAAAAGCTTAAAGTCTGCACATTTTCATTGTTTGGATAGAATCAAAACCAAAATGTATCTCGTGGCATGCAATATCATTCAAATTATATTCTCTTTTACATCAGAAAGGTGATCAATATTTTTTTGAAAACACATCCATAAAGGAATCAAGTGAATGCAACACTTTTCCTGAATATTGAAAATAGCAAACGAAGCAAAAAAGACTGGATGACAAATGGAAAATTTAAGCTTTGTATTACTCCACTTATCGTATTAAGCCAAACCATCATTTTAATGTAAATAGGTTCTGAATGACACATCCTTAGCATCTCAGTATTCTATCCTATTTAGATTGTTTTTTTGTTTTTATTCTTTACAAAAATAAATAAAATGTAGTGTAATTGTCATCATGACATTACTTCTTCAATTTATGGTTTTTCGGTTGTTTTCCATTCATTATTATCATAAAAAATGTTTGAACAATATAATCAGAGGAACAAAAAATATGAAAGTTTACTTGAGAGGCGAACAGGGAAAAATGAGGTTACATTGATTGTCATGCCATGAGAATTGTAAGCTGATGGGTGTGATGGTTAAGGAGTTTACTGGGGAAAATAACATGCAAAAACTGATAATAAACAATTTTTGACACAAAATCAGGACAGATTACGAAATAATAGAGAAATAAAATTAAAGCAGAGTCTTGCCAAATGGATAATACAGGTCGTACAATAAGGTCATATCTGAAAGCAGTCTAAAAGCATTAACAATGTCAATCATTATCAATTGATTCTTTTAAATGTTATTACTCAGCGTTTTAGCGTGCGTTCTGTTCTGTTGTCAAATCCAATTGTTCTTGTTTCCATTATATTACACATTTATATTATGTAATATCAAAAATATGTTTCTGTTATTAGTTTAGATTCGAAAACATTTACTAGCATCAGTCTAATGCTAAATTTGATTTATATACACCAAAGGTTATATCACACACACACGCACACACGTATATATATATATATATATATATATATATATATATATATATATATATATATATATATATATATATATATATATATATATATATATATATATATACTTCGAAAGCAAAATATGTAACCAAAAGAGTAATGATAAGAATAACGCTAAGAAATAGAAAAATCAGAATGGGTCGAAGAATAAGCTAAAGTAAAATGTATCATAGGAATCATTAGGAGACAAATAAGGGATAGGCTAGAAACATAGTGGGATGAAAGTGCCCCCAGGTTAGCAAATGAGGTTGGATAAAAAAACAGAAACCATATAATATTTGCAAGCAGGAATGGATTCTATTGTCGTGATCCAAGCAAGGGAATCGTTTTGTCAACGATGATAGATTTATGAAAAGATTAATGGCACATCAGAACTGTTGGCTAGAAAGGAGTTACTTGTAAATGATTGCCAGGGGTAAGAATGTTTCGAATAGAAATGAGTGATATGGACAGGGTCGTGAAAAGGGCTGCCAAGCCAGGAAAACGAAGAGATAGAGGAGAGAGCGCAATGACACTTGATCATAGCATCTTGAAGCCTTACCAAAATAATGAGATTGGTCCAAAAATCTTGCCTGTCGTCCATACGGATCTAATATACGAATAATCATGAAACATTTGGTTTGCTGCCCCCTCAAAATCCTGATTTGGCTTTCTGATATGTCTTACTTTAATCAAAGCTAAACTTGCAAACAACAAATAAAATTGAGTAAGGAACAATGGAGTTCTTTAGAATAATAATAATAATAATAATAATAATAATAATAATAATAATAATAATAATAATAATAATAAAAATAATAATAATAATAATAATAATAAAAATAATAATAATAATAATAATAATAATAATAATAATAATAATAAATAATCATTATAATGATAATAATAATAAATAATCATAATTCTACTAATAAAAAATAATAATAATGATAGATAATAGTAGTTGTAGTAGTGAACGACGACGACAACATGAAGATAAATCCTTCAGCAGCTTTGACGAATTAAAATCGTTTCTCCAATTCTCATATTTTGCCATATTTCAGGGTGTTCCATCCTTTTTCTTTTTGGCTAAAAATTGGAAGACATAATTTTCACTTAACCCTTTTACATGGTGGTCAAGTGACTCTTGCTTGCATCGGCGCCCAAACATGATGCATGAAATCGCTGTTTTCCCTCCGATTATCATGTTCATGGAACTGAAGCCAAACGAATTAGTTGCACAATGGAGCAAATATATCCCCGAACTACTTGCATAGTGATGGAGGAAAAACCTCCAGGCAACAGAGTTCAATGTTTTCAACAGCCCTCTTAGTATTTGCAGTAACTGAACTAGGAATCTCGATAAATGTTTGCAGAGATTTAGGATAAATGAATAAATATACGCTTCACACCGGGACTAGTCGAATTTTTCTAAATCATGGTACCTTGATTACGTGTTGATTATAGTAGCCAGTGAAACAGAAAATTGAGTGTACATCTCCAGTAATAACAAAATTCTTGAAGACCTATACGTCATTTGTACTGAGACATATACGAAGTCGAGTGAAAAAGCATAGATATTTCAAAATTACGGAGGGTATAGGTGTTATAGCAAATATAACCTGCATTCTATTTAGTAGTGCAGTAAATTTTATTTCAAGTTAAATTTTAATACCAAAAAAGAACGCAGAAAAAAATATTTCACAGCAAACAACAACCAATAAACATACCAAAAGAGCACAGTAAATACTTCAATCTCGTATTGAAAAACAGATATCAAATTTTTATTGGACAAGAAAATGACACCAACATCAACGAACTAAAGGAAACGACAGCTTCCCTTATAGAACTCACCACTATATTCAAACAAAAGAGCACACAAACCATGAATAAAATCTTAAGTGAAACCAGGAATCTTATGGATAAACGCAGAAATCACAAGTCACAGTCAACATCAAAAAAGAAATTTGAAGAGACCGAACTAAATGAACTAATCAAGAAGGAACGAAGAGAATGCAGACGATACACGACAGCAACTATCGAATCGACGTTCAAAAAAAAGTCGGAGCTTTGAAGTTATAAACAAAAGCTCAAATCCAGGACAAAAGACAAATAACCAGCAAACTCGGGGAAAACGGAGACCTAACAATGGACAGAGACAGGATTGTTGAACGCGCCAGAGAATTTTACCAAACACTCTATTCATCCTAACAAAGATTAAAGAACAATGAACAGGATTCGCAAGACACGAGCAATCACTCCAGGGCTTTTCAGATGTATCCCCGTTGGAGGGTAAACAAGTCATTGAACAAAGAAAAAAAGAAGCCCCTGCACCAGACAACGTCACCACCAATCTACTCAAAAAAGCGGGTAAGATCATCACTAGGACATTGGCCGTCCTATTCAACTTGAAATCTAAACAAAATAAAAACCCAAATGATTGGGGCATCGTAATCATTATGCTTTTATATGGAAAAGAAGAAACCAGAAAAAAAACTTAACAACATCAGACCTATGAGCCTACTCAACTACACGTACAAACTTTACATGAAAAATCGTCACTAACCAGACCACTAGACTAATAAATGAAAACCAATGTTTGGGCAAGCTGGCTTTAGAAAAAGCAACTCGACAATGAACAACTTACATCCGGTAGATCACCTGTGAAAAAAAAAAGCGAAATACCAGCTGCCACTTGCTGTACCAGTTATCGGCTTCAAAAACGTGACCATTATTCTACAACGTGTATATCTGGTATATTTCAGAGTGTTGCAACTTATATACAATCACAGCAGCTTTTTTATTCGGCTACATAAAGACTCAGAGCCCTGTCAGCAGAAAAAATGGGTAAAACAAGGTGATGCCAGCTAACCCAAACTCTTCACAGCCTGCTTCGAGATGTTTTTCAGAAGACTAGATTGGAAGAGTAAAGATATCAAATAGAGAGTTAATATCTGAACAACATCTGATCTACCGACCACATTGTCCTCCTCACAGGGAACCAACGCAACTCCTGTCTAATCATAGATGAACCACATGAAGAGAGTAAGAAAGATGTGGAAATCATAAGAACACAAAGATCAAAATCGAGGACACAAAACGGGTGTAAGTAGACCACTACATCCACTTAGGACAACGATTCACTATAAGACCCCCCCCCTCCAAAAAAAAAATATCAAGTGGAAAATCCCCTTACGTTGGCAAGCCTCTGGAAGAACAAGTCCAACCTTCAAAAGCAAGAAAATCCCATAATTCCTATAAGAAGGTTATATCATAAATGTATCCTCCCAATAGTCACTTATGCAGCTGAAACATGGAACCTAACCAGCAACGTCTTTATGCTGGTGAGTTCAGGTTACATAAGCGTTACTTGAAGCTTTGTGCCAGGTAAAATTAAGCTGGGTGAATATTATTATTTGTGGTTGTGGAAACTGA
The DNA here is from genome assembly GCA_963457665.1 of Thysanoteuthis rhombus. Lineage (NCBI taxonomy): Eukaryota > Metazoa > Mollusca > Cephalopoda > Oegopsida > Thysanoteuthidae > Thysanoteuthis > Thysanoteuthis major. Next base: position 28,700,498 of record OY735221.1, read on the forward strand.
GCCAAAACTGTTCAAGCACAAATGATGTCGTTGAAAACATACAGCCTAACATTACTATTGAAGTAAAATTTATCATTATGATTTTCCCCAGAGTAAACAAATGATTATTAATCATGCCATCAGTAATTGAACAGCTGTTGCGTCAAAATTCAATCGAAAAAATGATTTGGTAAAATGAATACTGTTTATGTCATCTCTAGGGTTCCCACCTGGGAAACATATCAAGTTGAATAAACACCTCAAGGAACATCTGAATTCTGGAGAACCTATACATCATTTCTATTGAAACATATCAGAAATAGAGTGAAAAAAAAACATTCAGAAACGTTTGTATTATTGAAGATCTAGATGTTATTACTGAACCCACAAAAAAAAAAAACTTCATAACGATTAAAAAAGCTTTTTATCTAAAAAGAAAAATTATTTTGCAAGGGTTCTAGTGGAATACCCATATAATATTTCAAATCTCCTGACAAAGTGGTATGGCAGGGAGTGCTCGATCACATTAATACGCTCACATATAAAAATAATGTTAAACAGGCACAGAAAGCAAATAGGTGATCTTGTGTGGTAAAGAGTCATCCCTGGTTTTTGCCATATTAGTTGACTTCAACGAGATTAGGTTGAGAAATGGAAATACTCCTGCTGACTACTTTTTCTCTGTGGCATAAATATCGTACAGTCAGTTCTAGTCTCCTGTGGAGTCACTTACCCAAGAATGAAGCTTGATAAACACAAACGCAAACCACTCCTGCAGTCTTGAAGTTGATAATTTCTATGATACCTTTTGTTAGATGGAATGAGGTAAAGCAATGAGGCAATTATCATTGATTCATAGTAATAAATATCCAAATGTTTACAAACCAAGGAAAATATAGTGTATGACACTTGATGCGATTGACAGTTTCAGGACATTTGCTCAGATGCTTTATTTCAATTTTAAAATGGCGAAAAGATTTAGGGTGAGTTTGTCTGGTGTTTTGAATGCAAACAGAGTGCTGTGAAATACATGCTACCAAGTGAAGTATCGGTTGTATTAGAAATTTTCCAAATTATCCAGAGCAAACATCAAGGAAGGTGGACAAAGAAATATGGTATATTCTGGGTTTCGAGACGCATCGAAACATTTCAGTTAATTAAAAAGAAAATAGATCTTTTCCTCACTTTACGCAGTATGGGATAACGGTTTTCAACCTCAGCAGATATTAGTTTTCAGATCAATTTATCTATATTTGATAACATTTGTGATGGCTCCTTAGGGTCATCACTTAAAGTTTACTGTCCAGGTCGCTGTAGATTATTCAATGTTGATTATCTATCACTGTTCCTTTCAAAATGGAAATATTCATCATTTTTCAATAGTAGATAGCAGTGGAAACCTCTTACCAGTGTGACTAAAATGACCGAGCAGGTGGAACCGATTCTTGTTATCTCAAGTGCATGGGTTTATCTTCAGTTGTATAATTTTGATTCTGTTCATGTTGCAAAGAATTGGTTTTGATCACCCTTACCTGCTCTATGCATACATGAAGCATCGCTTAGCAATACATCTCTAGCACAAGATCACTAAGAATACTTTGTGCATAACTGGATAATTCAATGTAAATTGTCTTCAAACTATGATTTTTGTCTACGGGGGCGGGGAGTATTTGAGATGCGTTTTCAGCTTTATTTGGAATTGAAAAGATATGTGCAGGTATTGATTCGATCTTCAACGTTGGTATCAAAGTACGAAGATAAGACCATATGGGCATCTAGAGAATACACCAATATAACAGGTGTCACGATCCAATCAAGAGTGATATTTTTGAAGGAGGTCAGAGCCAAAACCTTCTGATGGCATCTTCAGGCAAATATTGAAAATTTGACCGACCCAATTTTCAATGATTGAACTAATAAAACGACTGTAACCTTGCTTAGAAGTTTTAAATGCACATTTCTTGGAAAAACCAGAAGAAAAGGAATAGTCACAAGATTCTTCCTGTTAGATAGAAGAAGGTATATTACAACTCATTTTTCCGTTGCCAAAGGTGACTTTAAATTCATTTTCCTCCTTGTGAAACATTTCAACGTTCAATCGAACGAAACGAATCAAACAACAAACAGATGATTCATCTTGGTCAGAAAGTGTTACTGAACCAAAGTAATTAAACTTAGCTATCATGTCATGGAAGCCAATCTATATGGTTAATTCACTTTTCTGTGAATGACATTCAAGTCTTGTACTGTTACTTGCCTCGCTGTATAATGTAATTTGATTTTTAGAGAATATCTCTCAAAGTTCTTTCCTTCCTCAGTTGCTAGGAAAAAGAATTCAAACATTTTACAAATCGTTGATATAAACACAATTTAAATTCACAAAAATTGTTTCATCATTGAATCCAAAAATAAATTGTAACGGATCCGTTATGATAAGAAAAACCTAGCAGGGGAAATGAATCAAAATCGACCCTAAAATAGTCATGATATGGAAATATGATACTACTTTTGGTTTGAGGACACTCCCTGAACACAAAGAAGGTCGCAATTAAATACACACAGAGACGCAGACACACACACGGATACACACACACACACAAACACACACACACACAACAAATATTTTTTAAACATAATCTCATTCCTTTTCAATGCATGTATTGATTCAGGGTGTTTATTTGAGATTCCCGGGAATTAAAGCCGTGAGAAGTCTTTCTCAAAGAAGAAAACACGATGTAAAACGTTCTTCTCTCTTGTTTGCACTGTGATCGTGGGTAAGATTTAAAATGTTCTTTTTTTTTTTTCAATGGAACCCCTGGACTTCAGTCAGAATATAGTTGAATCGTGTCTATGTTTCTGAAAAAAAAATTAATGAATTCTTTAGATTTTAATTACATTTTTCACTTTATTCATTTTGGAAAATCTTGGGAGGTCATTTTCCTTACCAAACCTAACCAAGTGATACAGAACTGGTTCAGGAAGCTGTGCGAGACAGATTTTTCCTAGCACTGGTTGGGTTGCTTGGTTTTTTCATTATATCAATTCAATAAATCAGTGTTCCTTCAATAAACTGCATTCATATGTTTCTATCTTGGTAATGATGAAGAGAGGGATATGAAGAAAACAACAAATGCCCATGGACCAGAAAGAAGGAAGGAGAAAATGGAAGACAAAAACGGTGGGGGGCATGAACAGTAGATAATGCAGGGACAAGGATGTAGTTGTTGTTGTTAATAATAACAACGACAATAATAATAATAATAATAATAATAATAATAATAATAATAATAATAATAATAATAATAATAATAATAAAAGAAGGAGAAGAAAGCGACGACGACGACTCCGACATTAGGAGATGAAGACTTCATTAATTATTTTTTACCAATAAGGGGAGGAAACTCTTTATGTCTCAGCATTCATCTCAATTTTTTTCATTCTGAATCCCCCTTTGTCACTTCAAGAATAACGTTATACTCTGAATTTTCTGGCTAGTAAATAGATTACCCAGTTTTTTTTTCCTTTTCTTCTCATTGACGACCAACACAAATCATGGGCAAAAGTTAATTGTATCCAAACTTGTGACATTTTACAGCTAGCACAACAGCAACATATTCGTTGATTATCAGTGAAATAATCCCAAGGACATGTAGAAAATTGGATAAAATCGCTGTTATTCTTACAATTATTTTAATTTTTGTCTTCTTTCTTTCTTGCTCGCGAGCATTCATTTCGGATTTCTCATTTATTCCGAAGAAGAATTAAATCTGTCGAAACACTTGAAGGAGACAAGCAGGAACGAAAGATAAGGGAAACAAAATTAATCTATTTGATAGAATATTGACAATTTAGGCTACGAAAAAAGATTTATCGACACGTAAATTGGATATTTTAAACAGCATTGAAATAAATAATTAAAAATAATCCGAAATAAAGAATAAGATAACACTGGACGGAGGGAATGAATACATTTAACATAAAGACAAATGTTAACATATGTGGATGGAAGTGGGTACAGAAAAGATGTACGTTTCAATTTGCTAGGTACAGAATTCCAAAATATCATCATGGACAGGACATAGGCGATACTATGAAAAAGTCAAGAATACACACGCCATGCCCACCTTTTCATGGCATTCATTTGTGTTAATGGTTGCGAAAGGTATTCCTCTCACTACACAAGTCTATGGTTACAAAGTATTTCGACTACGCGAGTTCAGTATATTTTAATTATAAGATGAACCCAATAGATCAACTGGAGTCTGATCGAAGGAGGGCTCTCAAGCCCAAAATATGGAGAATTTAAAGTATCTGGACAGGCTACAGGCATTTAAGCGATTAAGACTAAGTTATTGTAGTATTCAATGACACGGTAGTGATGTTATAATAGTGTTATATGACAGGTCAACAGTGGACTTCATTCTTAAGTTGAAGGACTTAGACGACAACTCATTTTCCAGTACATTTTATATAAAGATCCTCTCATTACGTGTACAGACAACAATAAGATGAAACACCCTCTGTGACCGATCAGAAGACATGCAGAACTCTGTGCTGAAAAATGTCGTTATAGCAAATAATTGCCTTCCGAAAATTCTTCTGTTGTCTGATTGGAAAAAAAAATCTCCAAGTATCGTCCATCATCATCATCATCATCATCATCACCATCATCTGCCTTATAGCATCCATCGCTGATCATAGATATCCCCCGGGATTCACCAGACCTCTCTATCACGGGCAAAATGGAGGCAATACCTTCTGAACTTGTCAAGTTTGTCACGCCATCTTATATTTTCCGACCACACTCTTGCACATGATCTTCGGGGATCCCCTCAATGAGTGATAAAATCCAGTGGGTTGTCTGAATTTCGTGCAATATGGCCTTGTACACAACCATTTAAGCTGTTTAATGGATTCAGTGTTATCAAAGACTCCTATTATTTTCTTTTATACTGAGCTGTATCCTTACAAAGCATTTCTTAGCAGTATCCTCTCTTATGTACGTTGCATGATTGTCAGAAGTGAATTCAACTTTTAGCAAACCAAGTACATATCCTGCGTGCAATGGAAATTAGAAATATTTGACTTTCATCTGTTGGGAAACAAGATTACTTTGATTGTCAGTATAGGATTATAACGTGCATAATTTTAATTTTATGAATCAAAAAGAGATAATAATTTCGATGAAGGAATTGCTATAATTTAATAGTTGAACATTGAAGAGAAGTATCCCATTTTCAAGATGAATTATAGATCAAATTCATAGGGTGAAACACTCTGACTGATGAGCTTTGATATATATATATATATATATATATATATATATATATATATATATATATATATATATATATATATATATATATATATATACATATATATATATATATTCATTGTTCTTTCTTTTGTTTTTATTTTTTGTTTTTTTTTTGTGAATCAAATAGGTAGAAATCTGCCAGAAGTGTCTGGAATGTATTGAGCTATCAAATATCAACGAAAAACAACCCAATTAGGCTAATTGTGCTTCAGTCACCTTGAAATAATACCCACCTTCGGCACCTCATACATTTGAATATGCGACCTTTTCACTTTTCAAATATCTACAAAGTCTAATTTCAGAATCTCCATGAGATGTCTCCCAGCATTCTTCTCAATCTATGAGATTGTGGGATTGTAGGCAAGAAAGATAAAGACAATAAAAGTGAAATAATCAAGTACTGCATAAGAATTAAACAGAAAGAAGAGAAATATGGTAATGCAGACTAAATATGACAAACTAGAATTGTATATCATCAGATCATCGAAATATTAGACGATAAAAAAAATATTGACAGTATATTGAATACTATCAGAAATTATAAAAGCCTTAAACACTTTCGAGCGGCAGATTACCCATGCACACTATAGATTCTTGTATTAAAAGACAGAAAAGGTGAAAGTATTATTACCAAAACCTGTACGCCTAATACAACCGACCAACACATCGATCGAGGATAATGATGCTCCAAGGGAAACATTAGATGGAGTTGAGTCTGCGCTACAAAATTGAGAACCGGAAAAGCTGCAAGCGAAGATAGCATGAAATTCTAAGAAATGCCGGGGCTGTTTCACAAAAAGGCTGATACAACTACCCTAAAAATACGAGAAAATTATGCAGATACGGGACTTGTTGTCCGGTTAGGCAAAAATGTTGCTGCCTTACCTTGGAAAAGCAGATGGCCAATTATTGAATGAGGAAAATAAAAAGCCAAACGTAAAGGTTATACACAATGTGATGAAGTAAGAATTAATTGTAGAAATTTAATGTAGACCGTGAAATGTTTCAAATTCATTGTCCATATTAAAGTAAAGTCAATGAATGATCTGGCCAATCGATATTTTAATCTCTCATTGGGCATAGTTTTTCCTGTGTTTTCTATATCAACAAAGAAATGTAAAAGACGTGCCACGATAGCTAGTCTTATATTCGGTTTTAAACCTCTGAAAAGAATAAAAATATCAGCTTATGCTAAAAAGCATTTAAAAATAATCAAAGATACGGGTGTACCTTGGATAGTGCAATTTATTTAATCTGAAATTTTCAACAGTTCAAAAATACATTTTCAATTTTATAATATGACGCATTTATTCCCAAGTTTGATTGGATATATTAATTTTTGGCCTGGTACGTCCACGTCTTGCATTAGAAAATCATCAGGTGAAACACACCTCTTGATTAAAAATATGCTTTTCTGACCCCCCCCCAAAACGCAAATATTTAGGGTTTTAGATGTGTGAAAAATGTTTGTTAATAGTCTAATACATACCCCCAACCAAAATGAATACTATACTAATATATATATATATATATGTTCTAGCTACTGCACCTGAAGTGGCCTTGAGAGAATAGTATTAAGTACAGAAAAAACATGTGATATGATCTTACACAGAGTTACTCGAAGAAGTATTTGCAACTCTGGGGAGTTGAAAAATCAAAAACTAGCTTTTCAAGAATGCCTTGATTGACTTTAAATTGACCTCTAACAGTCATGAACAGTCAATGTCGTCCATATGAAGTTATCATGGATATGTTGCCATGATGTATAAATCGAAGCCAATATGCCATAGCCGTGCCATAATGTTCAAACATGCCGAAATCGACCACTTTCGAAAATGCTGAAATTAACCTGATATATTTGATCTTCAAATGACACCAGATGTCAGCATTATCAACCATCTTTGGATCAAGTTACTCCTATACACATATATTTATACCTTAGGGTACGTTTGTTGACCTTTAGATGTCACAAGAAGTCAGCACGAGCAGCCAAGGATCAAGTTACCCTTATAGACGTATTTGCATCTGCCTTTGTTGAAAATACCGAATCATGTTGAAAACCTGATCTTGAATCGACTTTTATAGGATTAGTTGGGTTATCGTTACCGATAAAATTCTCATTTTAGGGTCAAGTAATTCTTTTCTCTCAAGCTGTAGGTCTCAGACGTTTGCTAAATTTGAAAGTTCGTGCCAATAATGATCAAATCTAACTACAACATATTCTACGTTCATTGTTGGTTAATATTATCGAAGTGCAGAAATCTGAAGCCCACAGCGTGTGGTCGTCTCTCTTAAATTTTAAAATGTCAAAATTGACCTGACAACACCATAATTAACCTGATCCCAAGTTGAAATTTAGTCTAGACAAATTTGAAGTATTTATCTTGCAGCCAGCTCTCTTGGATTTGAAAATGGTAAAAGTTACCTAACCCTACCAAAATTAACCTGATCTCATGTTGAACTTCTGTGATCAACAAGCGGCTACACTGCCAATCTAATGTTCACCCCGTGGTTAAATTACACTTGTAAATCTATTTGCAGCCTTTCAAAAGCGGCTCTCTCTATGACATACTGTTAGAAAGAAAGGAAGAAACAAGCAAATAAACAGACGAACATTTTTCGTTTTTAATACATATATATATATATATATATATATATATATATATATATATATATATATATATATATTCAGTGGTGACCGCAGTTCATCAACATCCATCATCATCAACGTTATTTGGGCTAAAACTACGATGGCCATATTTCGAATGATGAAAACCCTAGTTAAGTGGTTCCAAACCTCGGGACAAACCATGAAAATACTAATGGGAAACCTTTCAAAAACCTGGTTCCTTGGGGGAAATCCTTCAAATAAAAAGAGGCTTGGGTAGTGGAAAGGGTGGGAAGCATTGTTCTAGACTGATCATAAATTCCTAAATTGAAACTGAGCTATGTTCCTCAGAAAATTGTAAACTAAAAACCATTTGAGATAGTAAAGTTTATTTTGATAGTTCCAACCACTTGCATCTGTTTACCTATTCTACTTGGCTGATCAGTTCAGAAAATTATAATGTCATAAAAGGAAAAGTATGCAACCAATGCATGTTTTCATTCGTCACGAATGAAGCAAGAACACTGAACTTCACCAAGGCTGACCCTCAAATTGGAAATCATGCCACATGCGTACGAAAGAATTATGTTCAATATCACATGGAGAGATCGTATGGCTGCACAATATATCAGAGAAAACAGGAGCCAAAGGCATCATGGATCCCATCAGTTTGAATCAAATAGTAATGGGCTTGTTATGTTGTAGGAATGGCGGACAACTAATGGGCATCACGACAAACAGATATCTCCACAGATCAAATGCAAAACCGTGACTGGCAGAATATAAGATGGTGAGATGAACAAGACAAGTTCAAAAAGTATTGGCTCCGCAACGCTCATGATAGTGTGCTCTTGCAATTCTTGAAGAGGGTATATATCCAACGACAGGATGATAAAGGATGTACGATGATGAGTAGTAGCAGAATTTTTGCCATCCAGTTTTTGAAGACATTTCTTCCTCGTTTTTTATCAGCTCGACACATGACACACAACCACGCACACACACTTATACACACATATATATATATATATATGTATATATATATATACATATATATATATATATATATATATATATATATATATATATATATATATATATATATATATACACACATGTGTGTCCCCTAAAAACATATATAAAAGTGCATAAACAAATATATAATGATGAAAAATACAATTTTAATTATAAGGCCAAATAAATCGAGTTAATTGAATTTTAAAAGCCTTTACATTTTATCATCAAAATGTGTGCACTCACTGGCAATGTATCATGAGGTCATCTTTTTCATGGAAGAAAAGCAATAACAATTTGAAAAAGAGCCGTGTCGAGAATATAAAATATGAAGTTTTTTGAATATCATTCAATTTCAGTATCCTACGCTGTTTACTCGCGTCGTATTTCTGCTTAATGATATCTTTTTATCGACTGCTGTAAAATTTCTTCCGCAAAGAATCATTCTACAACATGACAGTTTTTGTCCTACATTTCTGAATTAAAGTTTCAGCATTTTAATTAAATTTGCGTCCTTTGTACCGACGACAGTCTCTTCATTTGGGATTTGAAACCAGTCATGTTGAAAAGATAACAGAGCAAAAAAAGAAAAGAAAATGAAAAAAAATGGCTTCTGCAGGGGCAAGCTTCACTCTTCTCAATCCTGATGATTATTGCAAATTCAGTATTATACATGTAACAAATAGAAATTATAAAAATATGTTTCTTTGTTAAAATCCAATTATATATTTTGGATTAAATCAGTTCGTGTGTATCTGTATTAGAAATTTTATTTGGCAATGAAGACTTTTGGATTTAGTTCAGTCAGTTTGACGTGAATTCTTATCAGAGTGAGGGAATGGAGAGACCACAAGACAGCTCAGTACATCCAAGAAAAGACGAAAGTCAGGGACATCATAGAATTCATTTAAAAAAAGGCAGTGGGATGGCCATGTTGCAAGAATGGCAGACAATCGATGGATATCACAACTCATGACATGGATCCCCCGAGATCACATGCGCAACCGAGGCCGGCAGAATATTAGATGGAGAGACGAGCTAGACAAGCTCAGGAAGTATTAGCTCCACGACACCCATTATAGGGAAGCGTGGCAAATCCTAGGGGGTCTATGTCCAACGACGGACGTTAAAAGGCTGCTGCTGATGATGATAATGACGATGATGATGATGATGGGCTTGATACGACGATAAAATGCTTATATCATTCAGATTATACCTAAGTAATCATTATATTACTATTACTACTTCTGCGAACACTACTGCTGATAATGTAGTGGCGATAATAGACTGGAGTACAAGTTCCACTGAGAAACTTAATCGCATAAGCAGTCAATGCAGCTATTGGGCCAAAGCAAAACTAAATAGTTAAACATCACTGGATTGGTAAACTGTCAAATCGAGAATCATGCAATCGATTTTGATTCGGTAAATATGCATCCCAAGATATGCTTAACAGAATAAAGACTATATTATTCATGGGGACTAGAATTATTCAATTCAGACCAAAAGGGTGGATGACTTCTTTGTAAATATAAATAGCATTGACGGATAAAGGATGTTGCCTTTCAAGAACAATGGATTTTCCAAGAGGTTAGAGAAATTCAAAGAAAAAATATCAATCCAGGTGTCAATGAATCATATGCAAACGAGGGTTTTGATAGACTTATATGATGTAATGTTTTTTGCAAAGTCATGTATGAGTTGTGATTAATTTGCTCCGTTATTGTGAATGTACAGGTCACAGTACACATTTTTGCTCGGTAACATCTCACTGCTGACTAACTGAGAGTCTAGGTTTTTACATGCTCAGTCAAATTCACTCTGATTGGCTGCAAAATTACATCGAAGCTCTGCAATTGGATCTAAAACATAAACAAAACAGATGTATGCTTTCAATTCAGATCTGGTAAGGATGAAACAGCAGCACCCACAGTGAATCGATATACTGTTATTTAAGATACTGAAAAAACACATAATCTAGACTAGATTGATTAATCTGGTAATCATGAACGAAAGAAGATGTCAAATGTCAAATACCAAGCGTTGCCGTTCGAGTACCTCATACAGTGAAACTGAAAGAGAGTGAAAACTGGTTAGCCACTCTATACACAGCGTGTTCTTAGAAAGCATCTTTTGTCAACATGTTGTGTTGGGGAGACCAATTGAAACATTTTAAGACGTGAAGATCCACTCAGAAGGAGTTAACCATAGTCATGCCGTTTGGAAGTTGCATATGGCATATCAAAGGAGTTATAAATGTCGGATTTTAGACGGAATGGCTCCTCTTATAGAACATAAAATTGAGTAAAAATTCAAAAATATTTAATCTCATAACTATTAATGACACAAACCTAATATTTTGGATTTGTATAAGAGAACCTGTGATTTTTTCCCAGTTTAATATGAGAGGGTGGCCAACGAAAAGAGATTTGATACTGAATGAATGGAATAGGGGATTGGCACAACTGTCACAATAGTTCGATGTTTTAAGGGTAATCACAACTTAAAATTATGTGGTTGAAATTATGATGAAGAATTACGACAAAACGGGCTGCTGACTGCCCTTCAAGGTTCAAGTCCTCGATACCTGAGCTGTTCTGCCATGATTACCTCGACTTCTGAGGTTGCCTCGGAAGAACGTGTTTATAATCTTTGGCTGGGTTCGAAAAAACTACTCACTTCTAAATCTTTGTTTAATAGGTCGCTGTTTTACGAAAATTATAACACTTTTCCTTCGTTTGTTCGGGAAAGAGCAAATTTAAAATGAACATTATTGTGGTCGAAAAATCCGAGTTTGAAAAGATATCAGCCACTGTATTCACTTTTATAAATGCATAAACAATAATACTCAATGCTCAAGAACAAACACTGCGCATTGTGTTCTTTACGTTGGAACAATTTAATTAATACATATTTCAATGTATACACGGCTATACAAACACACACATAACCTCTCTCTCTTTCTCTCTCTCTCTCTCTATCTCTCTCTCTCTCTCTATCTCTCTCTCTCTATATATATATATATATATATATATATATATATATATATATGTGTGTGTGTGTGCCTGTGCCTGTGCCTGTGCATGTGCGCCTGCACGCATCTGCCTGTGTGGGAATGTGTTTTTGTATGTGTGCGTATATCTGTACCTATTCACATCATGATTTCATCCTTCGGATATATCCTTCATTCTCTCCTCCACTCTCACAACTCCACTCTCTCTCTCTAAATATATACATGTGTGTGGCTGTGTTTTTGTATTTATCCAACATTATGAATAGGTCCTTTACACTTATCCCTCATTCAAATCTATGTATATATACATATGTATATATCAATATCCACATCTATATCTATCTTCTTTCTCTCTCCTTCACACTCTTTTTTCTTTGTATAGGTGTGTGTGTGTGTATGCATGTGTATACTTATGCACATCATAAATGTGTCCTTCAGACCTATTCCTCATTTAAATCTATATCAAAAAGCCATTGATCAACCCCGGAAATACCAGCTTTATCCACTCTTCTTTCCGTGACATAGATTTCCGCTGATTCTTCCATTTATAATCTGCGGTGCATGACACCCGTAATTTGTTCAGTCACGAATCAACCTGTTGGCTCTTTTCAAAGCTGCATCTAATCGTTTTACAACAATGCTCCTCTCTGCATTCGTTTCCATCCAGTTGAAACGCTAGCATTTGCAATCACGAATTCCATCTTTGTCCTCAATATCAATTTTTTTTTATTTACAGTTACAAAACTTTTTCACTATAAATAATTTCAAAAACAACAACAACAAAAATACTCTGCTTCCACCATTTTGTTCCTGCTGCTTTTTATTGCAACTCCTTTATCTTTATTCCACGACCATTCATCCACTCTAGCTTTCCTTATTCCCCTGATCCCGTCGTACTATATCATTGTTTTACTGGTAAGGCCACTGCGGATTCAAAGCAGTATTAGTTCAGTCAAGACATACAGTAATCTTTTTCAACCCCTTGATGTATTTGGTGTAGCATTAGATCCAATATTCTTTGTTTTTTGTAACAAGAAGCATTCTTAGGTATTATTTATTGTCTCCTAGTATTTTCCTAATTTCAGTTGCTTTTGCATCGCAACTCGTGGACTCTCATGCCACGATCAATAATATGATGCATAGGACGGAAATAAAGAATAAACTCCTTGGAGATTTGAATTCACATCCTTTTATCATCAAGATGAATGCTAGTCCGAGACAGCTACCTTAACGGTTCGGCCTGAAAGATCATCCAATCATCGGAGCCAAAATCTAACAATGTAGTTGTCATTCTATTCCCCCCAAACTCATGGTAGAAGCCTTTACTTTTTCACTCACTCAATACTACAATATAGGTAGCAATGGTTTTTCAATTATCTTAGATGATGGAGTGTTAATTAATAATATTTCCGATTAGAGTCAATTTTGGAGATATTACTTGGTCAGGTTTTAGCATATTAGTATACATTTAGGAGGATTAAGTATGTAACATAACTTTGAGAAGCCTTAATATATAAATAATTATTCGAGAGGCCTTGGCATATAAATATCAATTTGAAAGGTCTCATAATATAAATATTAATTTTAAAGGCCTCAATATATGAATATTGATTTGAGAGGTTTTAATATATAAATATCAATTTGAAAGGTCGTCAGTGCTGATTATCATTTAACGGTTGTCCAACTGAAATAATTTGGTAATTTGCTGGAGTTTTTCCTTTTCTCTTCACGTAGTGCCTGTTCGAAATCTGATGAAGATTGAATTTTCATATCTTAAACTATATTACTGATGACGCGTCGTTCATGGGAATTTGACGCAACACAACGTTAGTCATACAGTTTTGATCCCATAGTCGACAAAGCTGATCATGGCAAAGTATTTTTAAAGTCGAAGTATCATGTTTGCCTGCTATCACCATCAGTATCCTTTCAACGTTGATCATAGACCTTTCTCTAATTTTGCCATGTTCCTGACAGTTACAATTTTGCATAGGATCTTTTAGGATCAATGAAGTAGGTTGTGTTGTCCAACGGTTGTCTATCTCTCCAGCAACATTTGTCTGGCAATAGTTATTTCAGGTTTCAAATACATTTAACTCTCTCTCTCTCTCTCTCTCTCTCTTTCTCTCTCTCTCTCTCTCTCCTCTATTCAGGGTTGAGCACTCTTTAAGTGAGGTAACTCATCCATTGTAAGCTTATGCAATGCTCTTCCATAAGAATAGAGCACTCAGGTGAATGAGGAGTTCCGAAGTCCAGAGGTAGGATATCGGCTTCCGGGTCCGATGTGAGGGTTTCAATTCTGCCTCGCCGTACTGGATGGGATAAAGTCTATAGCCACACTGAAGAGATGTAATACATCAAAACAGCTGTCTGTGGATGACACAATATATATATATATATATATATATATATTGAAAGAGAGAGCGAGAGACTCTCTTTATATATATCCTGTTAACTTTGTAATATGCGTTGTCTTGTGATTTTTTCCGTGCAATATTAGGCATGAACTTCGGTGAGGATGTGACTGTATCTACACAATTGAGGGAGATATTTTTTTTTAATGATATGAGTCTGACGGAGGAAGGATCATGGGACGTATGTATCATGGCTATGTAGGTGTTTTGCTTGTAGTAGGTAAAAAGGACGATGAGAATAGTGGAATATTGGGGAAAGGTAGAATTTGAGTGGTAGAAAAGCTGTTTAGCAAATAATTTATAGGTTTCGGCGCACGTGGGGCAGGTCAAAGTAAGTGTTTAGTTTTCTCTAAATCTATTTGGTAGATTGTGTTCAAAACTCATTTTGACTTTCTTAAAAGGAATGAATGTTGGTATCATATTTTGGAAAAACAGTCGGTTGTTAGCAAAAAACTTACATATTGATATTGTTGGAATTCTTTTGTACAATATCTTGGTGGTTCTATATCAAAAACAGAATATGTAAGGGGAATTACAATCTGAAAGTGACTATATCTTCTAGATAGGGTAATAAACTGATATAATAGAGGATTCAACACATCTACATCTGGGGCAGTTATTACTTCTGTCCATGGAATAAAATTGGTAAAAATCGAAACTGTGATAGAATGATTTCCGATGTGCATGCCAGAACATTCATTTTCCAATCCTGTCTTAGAGCTGATTCACATTTCAATGATCATTCTCAAGTGTAAAGAATTTTCACGTGTATGCAAAAATTAACAAATATACATACATAAAAATATACATATACATACAATTATATCAACACACACACACACAAACATACATATACATAGTCATTGAAAAATATATGCATATGCATGTATGAGTTTATTGATATATAATGTCTATATATATATATATATATATATATATATATATATGTATATATATATATATATATATGTACAAACATATATATGAATACATATTTGCATATATACATGTATGTATATATACAAGTGCATGTATATATATAGATACATATATATATATATATATATATATGTGAATATGTATATATATGTACATATATATTATGATACATATATACATATATAGATGTACAAGTATATATATTTGTGTGTGTGTGTATATATTTGAATACAAATATACAAATACAAATATATGCATCCATATATATGAATAAATACATGCATACCAACATTTAATATCACATATATATATATATATGTATATGTATATATATATATATATATACATATATATATATATATATATATATATATATGTATATATATGTATATATATACATATATATATGTATATATATACATGTATATATATATACATATATATATGTATATGTATAATCATATGTATATATATACATATATATATATGTAAGTACACATGTTCATATATATATACATATATACTTATACATATATTCTTACATATATACACACCTATGTACACATATATATATACACGTGTATATTTATATACACACATGTACGAACATATATATACACATACGTATATATATATATATATATATATATTCATATGTATATATATTTATTAATCATATATATGTACATATATATATATATACAATATATTTATACATATATATATACACATACTTATGCGTATACTCATATATACATGTACATACACACATATATATACTTATGAATATATATGCAAAGATATATATATATATATGTATATATGTATATATATATGTATATGTATATAAATGACTATATACACATATATGTATATACATACATATGCATATTTATATACATACATATATATATGTATACCCAAATATATTTATACGTAAATATATATATATATATACTTATATACATATATGTAAACATATACATGTATATATATGCATATATTTATATATATATATATATATATATATATATGTGCATATAAATATATATATATATATACACGTTTATATATATATATATATATATATATATATATACATTCATGTAAATACATATATGCATTCACACAAATATGTATAGATTTATATATATATTTACATACCTACATATATATATATAAGTATATATATATATATATATATATTTATATATATATATATATATATATATATATGAGCATGTATATACGTTCATCTTTATATATATGTATAAATCAAACCATTGAATTATATTCACCCACAGATATATACATACGCACACCAAAGCTAAACACACACACACGTATATATATATATATGTATATATATATATATATATATATATATATATATATATATATATATATATATATATATATATATATGTGTGTGTGTGTGTGTGTGTACCTATATCATCATCATCATCATCATCATCAGTCTTTTAGCGTCCGTCGTTGGACATAGACCTTCCCCAGGATTTGCCACACTTCTCTATCATGGGCGTCACGGAGCCATTACTTCTAGTTCATCCTTCCATCTAATATTTTGCCGGCCTCGGTTGCGCATATGGTGTCGGGGAATCCATGTTGTGAGTCGTGATGTCCATCGATTGTCAGCCATTCTTGCAACATGGCCAGCCCACCGCCATTTGAGATTTTTTATGGATTCTATGTATATATATATATATATATATATATATATATATATATATATATATGTGTGTGTGTATATGTATATATATATATTCACAAGTAATTTCATTTACACTTACATTACACATAACTATTCATATGTGCACACATAGAATATATAAATGTATATAAATATATATATATGTATATATATATATATATGCATATATATATTCACACAACCATATGCAAACACACATATATCTATACATAGATATGTTTATACACATGGACACATATATATATGTATAAATGAACATATATATATATATATATATATATATATATATATATATATATATATATATATATATATATATATATATACCCATGTATACATACTTTTACATGTATATCTGTACACACAATTATTCACACTTATATATACGTATCTATACTCACATGCACACTCTTGGAAATATACTCAAAAATTCATAATCATTCATATATATACACATGATATATAAATATATATACTAATTTATACATAATCATACATATATACACAAATATTTTCATATATACGTACACACACATGTACCCATATACTCTGATAAATATGAATATATATATTCATATATACATACTCATATATGTATATATATAAACACACACACACATATATATATATTCACACACACACACATATATACTCATATATACATACTTATTCATATTCATATATGTATGTATGCACATACACATAAACATACTTTTACCCCTATATGCATAAACACATATATACGTACTCTTACATATATATGCACACACATACAAGTACATATCTATACATTTATAGGTACACACTCATACATACTTATACATATATATATATATACTCACACATATACATACTTAGACATATATATGTGAACACGCATGAATACATACATATATATATATATATATATATATATATATATATATATATATATATGTAATTATATGTATACACACTGACATACATGTATATATATTCATACATACAGAAGTTGTTCAGATATCCACTGCTTATTATTCTATTATGATTCTTTCCACCATTTTTTCTTCCGATTATCGTATTTGAAGCGGATTTTGATGAGTTTTGGTGGGTTTGTATCCCCCTGCCTCCCTTTTATTTTGAAGCCAGAAGGACCCTGATAGTCTAATAAACGAATTTTTATTTTAGTATACATGTTACATTTATGTCAGATCGGTTGATGATGATTTTTGTGAAAAGTTTTGACATGCAGTTTTCTTTTTTTGATGATTTCGTTTTGGCTCTTTTTTCTTCTCAATAATATTATGATTGCTGCGTGCTAATAGTATCAGACTTCACATTATATTAGACACAATTTGAATAAGCTGGCTTATTTCATAGTGATGATCTTGTCCCCTCAGTAGATCTATGTTGGCATGTCCATGGGCTTTTCTATTCTTCGTTTGTTTTATGACTTTTTTCACCTCCTGCAGGGTTACATCTGGGGAACTTTTGAGTAGATTACTTGCATTCATTGTAAATTGTTCATTGTTTTGTAGTCCTTGTTTGGATGAATAGAGTTTTTTATCAGAAGTTTTGGCACGTTCGACAAACCTGTCCGTTGTTAGGTGTCTATTTTCCTCGAATACGCTGGTTATTAGTGTCCATTCTGAAAAGAAGTTTTTGTTCGTCACTTATAAGCCCAAATCTTTTTCAGGGAGACGATCCAATGACTGCTGTCATGTTTCTTATGTATTCCCTCTGTTTCTTCTTGATTATATTGTTTAGTTCGGTTTCTTCAATTTTCTCCCTCGAAGTTGTTTTTAGCTCAAGATTTATGCATTATCCCCGGTTCCAACTGAGATTTTATTGATGGTCTGCGTGCTTGTTGGTTGGAATTTAGTGACAACTCCTTTGAAAGAAGCTATTCAGTTCAAGCTTGAAGGATAAGTTGTGTCCTTCATGTATGTTCAGTGGTTGCAGTATGGTGTGGAACATTTTTCTGTGCTTTTGCTGGTAATTAATTGCATTTTACATTTTACTATCCTGTGTTAGTTTCGTATGTTGTCTTTTTTAGGACTTGAATGTCATTGATAGTGCTGATTCCCTCCGTTGGGATGTCGTCTGTTTCGTCCTTTGTTTGGTGGTTGGAGCTTTTCCAAGTCCATTTCCTGATGTTTCCTTCCTTGAATAAGGTGTTCGGGATTTTGAACCCATCAACTATTTTGATGTTTACCAGATTATCTCTCTCGTCCCGTACTCTATATCTAGATCGGCCGACGCAATTTTCATTCCCTTATCCCACCTGTGTGTTGGAGTCCTCCATGATGACACTGGAGTATTTTCTGGAGTTTGGGAGTAAGGAGTTCGTGTTGTCAATCCTTTGGGTTGATAGCAAATTGGGAGCGTTGACCTGGATGATATTCAGTCTTTACCTCTTCAGAAATTGTATGGTAACTCTGGCTCTTAGGCCACAGATGGCTGTGTAACCTGCTACGTTGTCTCAAGGTCTTTATTGATGAGAAGGTCAATTCAAATCGGTTTTACTTTTTTTTTCTGTAGCTGTAAAGAAGATTATATATATATATATAGATGGATAGACTGATAGAGAGAGAGACACACACAGAGAGAAAGAGAGATAAAAAGAAAGAGAATATTTGAATACGACAACTTTTTTTTCTCTGATGTCCACAACTCTCCTTAAAGTCATTTCATTACAAGTAGACAAAGTCGTTCACCATAAAATGAATCCAAGCGAGCTGAAGACGCCTAGATAAATGTGTTGTAATCGCAGATAAGAAATGCATTAAATCGTTGAAGAGAGCCAACTGGCAGACGCCATGTCAAGCCACAGCGACAACAGCTACTGATTTATGAGGGCAATTTTCATTGCTTCAATGACAAATGTTTCCAGACAAATCGACCCGTTGAGCAATTGGTCGATGGATGGATTTGTAATGGAAATGAACTCGATGCATTTCCTGTATGACCACTTATTCAAGCTCATAATCATCATATGCATGCGCACAAAGAGTAGTGCAATTGCATAGATTAAACATTATTATATTCACATACTAGACATTTGAGAAAAAAAACAACAATGATATCTCACCTTATGCATTTGTTCTTTGTCTACGTATGGTTTTTGCCTGGCATTTTAGATGGCAAATAAACACTTGGAGTCACCTTTATATCGGTCAATATGCAGGCCAGAGTTTAAAGCGATGTTGCTCAGCTAGTGTTGTCTTTGTTGGCTATTTGGGGATCTCTATTTAAGCTTTATTCAGTCAAGATAAAATTCATCTACTGAATGATACAAGACCCTTCTTCACTAAGCAAACGAACAATTTTAACCACCACTGATTGAAAAATGCCTCAACAGGGGTTTATTTGCTTTTTCGGCAAACTATAATGAAGTAGAAAAATTGATCCTGTTATTATTCCGATAAATCAACTCGATATTTCTGCTGCTTTTGTGTTTTAAGACATTTCAGTCGATTTATTCTATGGTCTTTGAATTATTTACAAAGATACATTCAGCGATTTTGAAGTCATTCATCATCATCAATTTTTCAACGTTCGTCATTTGACAGAGACCTTTACCAGGATTCGTCAAACTTCTCTATCGTGTGCGTTGCAGAGCCAGTGCTCTCTGAATTAGTCTAGTTTGTCTCTCCATCTAGTACTTTGCCGGCTTCTCATGAGCATGTGGTCTCTGGGAATCCATCTTATGAGCCGCTTTGATCATCAGTTGTCTTTAATTCTCACAACATGGCAAGTCCATTGTATTTTGAGTTTTTTCAATAGATTCTATGATTTATTGGACTCCAGTCTTCTCCCAGATATATTCTGCCGTCTTTTGGTCTTTCTATGTGAGTTTGAGCATAATTGCATGCTTCTGTGTTCGTGGGTCTGTCTCTTGGTTGGTTGAATACCGTTCTATTTTAGATTACTGGGATTTTTGTGTATTTGAAAGTTGTGCCTGCACTGTCAAAGGCCTGCCATTCTACAATAATTCTTTGTTTGATTACGTTCTCTTTTCAGCTCCTCATTGATATCCGTTGTCCTAGGTAGATGTAATGGTCTAATTTCTCCTGTTCAACGTCCCCGTTTTTGATCCTAGTGTTCTTATTTACAACGTGATTGTTACACTTGATCTTTGCCCTGCTAAAATCTGCGAGTCGACTTTCTTGCTTTCCCCATTTAGTTAATCCAGCATTTGTCGGTTGTTGTGTAGATTATCCTCAAAAAGTATGATAAGCGAATCAGAGGATGGTCATATATTCGCCGTCTTTTTGTATTCATTTATCTTCCAAAACTAGGTTTGGAAGGATCATCTTGAAGCCGGCTATGAAGAGCTTGGTATCCCCTTATTGTACCCATTTTTCTAGCTGGAAGGGCTCTGAGTCTTTATGTAGCCTGACAAAGGAGCTGCTGTGATGGTATACATATTGAACCATCATGTTCAATTATTAAACAACTGAAACGGCAGAATTCATCATCATGTAAAAAAATCCATTTACGGACAGAATGTATCATATTCATGACATTACATGCGTTCCCAACTTGAAAACATTGAAAATAAACTAGAATAATCATGTCGAATCCTCTAGACTCAAAAGAACAAATATGTTACGGATCACTCGGACTCAGAATAATGATTTTAAAAAAGTCTAAAAAGCGCACTTTCTTCTAAGAATTGAAATATTTTTTAGAAGGGGCTCAATGAAGTATATTAGGTAGCATAAAAACAAACACGTACGTACATGAACAAATAAACATACAAACACACGAAAATATAAATAAATAGAAAAATACAACCATTTGACATCTACAATTGAGTACATATCAACATACTTATGTTATGTAAATTAGTTCCTGTATATTATCTCACCAGTTGTGATTTTCTTTGCAGTTACTGAAAGGTTTATAAATATGCATTGGGTTAGCAAAAGATGCAAGACATAAATAGGTTCCACATATTATTGTCCGACTGGTATAAACTCGCTGAAAGTTTGTGGTTCCATATTCATATGTCTTTAAGAATAACTCTGAATTGTGGGGACTGCAAATAACATATTCGTAATTTGTCGACATTTTATCCCATCAGTTTGAGTACCATATCTCTTCAGGTCAGAGGAGGAAACACGTTGTTTTCATTGTTGAATGCTATTAATGCTGTCCACCCAATCGTATATAGTGGAACACATTTTGCTTCTTCTCCACTCCTACGAGCTGCTTGCTTTTGTCTCTTTCGTTCCAGGCCCAGTGCTGATAACCACCATCACACTGATCGTGTCAGAAAGCATCTACAGCAAGCATCCATGGGGACGATCCATGCTTTACATTCTTTGTCCCTTCACTCCTGGATCAGAGGCTTGTATTCCAAGGCCTCCTTGTCGTGGACCTCTCCACAACTTTTTTCCATTAAGTATGATCAGCTCAGCCAAAATACTCTTTTCTTATCCGTTCGATCAAAGTTTGGTGTCCAAGTGGACGGATGTGTTTCCCACCTACTGGAACTGTAGTCATCTTTCCTTATTGTCAAGGACTTGGATGTTTGAAATAGGATTTTATCCTCTGTTTGAGAAGGACTTGGATACAACCCTGGCTAAAATTATGGTATTCTTCCAGTCTCTGCCAGCTGGCCAATTTTTGTATCTCTCACGCCTTTGTGTATCAGCCAGAGAAAGGAACACCTTGTTTTGGTGCCATTTATATCTGACTTGGGTTAATAGTGTTAAGCATCTGATCAGTGTATCTGCCAGTGCCTCCGTACCATAGAGTTTGCTGTTCAAGTTCTCCCTAAGCCTGGTGGAGAAGAGAATGTGTCACTACAAAAGGAAAGAAATGTGGATGGGCTTCAATCTATAAATCTCAGTCATTGAAATCTTCTGATTTGGCCGATCCCATTTTATCCATGCGTCTAGGGCCCCTTCTTCAACTGCCTTTACATTGCCTTTTGCATTCGCTTTTTTCCACTACTGGAAGTTTGTCGAACCAAAGCCCAATTAAATGCATGGGATTTCGACGATATCTCACCGTTTCAGCGATTTTTCAGCCTTCTCAATGGTAGCATTGACAGCCAAGACTGGATACAGAGGCCAGTGGAAAAAATCTTTGGGGAACTCCAAACTATATTTCTTCCAGCTACTTTTTGGTTTGTTTCACAGAATCTGTGACGTTGGTTCCATCGGCTAGAGATGCATTGTACCAATTGCTCAAACTTTGTATTTTTTTCAAACTCAATGAATGAATTGGCCTTTCCTTGAATTAAGACTCTAAACACATGGCTACAAAGTTGGTTGCACTATTAATCTTCAATAGTCTTTCGTGGAGGTCAGCTGTCTTTCCATTGTCACAATCCTTTGCCGGGTTCGGTCCACACTTTCATGGAAGCCAATAGCAAACCAAAGATTATTTATGTAATAAACCTATTACAGGGCATTCTTTGGTTATCTTAGTTGTTGACCACATTCTTTGTTTCTGTTTATAGGTTCTTTTATTTATTGTTCATTCTTATTTAAACAAACATCTGCACACTGGTAATAAATATAATGGAGGATATGCATTAAACTTGCATTGACATTATAAGAATCTACTAATACACAATCCTGATATGGATTAAAAAACAAGTATGAAAAGGGCATATAATTTTCCCCACACTATTTGCAGCAAGCTCTTGAGAAAAAAAAAAAGGAAAAGTGACTGAGGAAAACTGAATTAAACTTAGAGGGAAGATATTGGTATCATTTCAAATTTGCTGATAATATTTTAATAGTATAAGAATCAATTAGATGAGTTACAGAGTAATTTGATCAATCAAAATACCAATTGCTAGAAAGGTGAAAGATGAACAGAACATAGGCAAAAATCGTGGCCAACATTAAATTCTCGAATCAAACAAGAAATTGAATTTAAATTTTACATTTCAGGTGGTACAGTTAGAAAATGAATCTAAAGGGAAATAAATCGACGTGAAGCAATTCTTTTGGCAGTATTTAGTAGAAATACAGACACATCGCAAAGCACCTTGTCAAAGACTATGAACAAGTAGGAATAGATAGATAGATAGATAGATAGATAGATAGAAAAGAGAGGATGGAATTCGTTATGGGTATAGATGCAAGTCCAGGTAATGCTTTTAGCATTAGTACCCAGATATCTTTTTAATAGGGGTAATTGGTTTATGATGTTACTCTTTGGGATACTGATCCCTCACTTTTTAAGGAAGAATCACGACGAACAAACATTATATTTGATTGTTACTCTGAACTCTTTCAGCTAAGAAAACATAAACACCATTGTAGATAAGAGAGGGAAAAGGGGTGAGTAATATCATAGAAATCATTAGAAAAATTCAAATGGTAGTGGGATGGTAATGCAGCTAGAATGTCAGAAAATCGATGGATATTACGACTCATAACGCATATCTGACGTTATATCTAAAAATATGTCTGGTAAATTATGCAATTTCGTGACTGATGGGATGTGTACTAAAATACTGGCACAATAATACGGAGAGGAGTGTTGCATGTTGGGGAACGTCACTATGATGATGTTGATGATAGAGAAGCTTGGCATTATTGAATGATAAACAATAATTCTATCCATTTATCTGTTTATTTCATTATTTTAAATTCATAATACAATTGTTATTAACACAAATATTGAAGATTAGTAATATTGATATTTTGATCATTTCCTCATATAACAGCGCAATATAATTGTACATATTTCTTAATTGTTTACTCATATTGGAACATATTACCATTTTGTATTATTACTGTATCATCATCATCGTGATCGTCATCATCATCATAATCATCATCAGTCTTTCAACGTCTGTCGTTGGACATACACCTTCCCCAGGATTTGCCACACTTCTCTGTCATGGGTGTCACGGAGCTAATACTTCCTAAACTTGTCAAGCTAGTCTCTCCATCTAATATTCTGCCGGCCTCGGTTGCGGATGTGATCTCGGAAGATCCATGTCGTGAGTTGTGATGTCCATCGATTGTCTGCCATTCTTGCAACATGGCCAACCCACCGCCACTTAAGATTTTTAATGGATTCTATGATGTCCCTGACTCTTGTCTTGTGGTCTCTCCATGTGAGGCCCAGCAATATTCTTTCGTGTGCACGTTGCATGGTTCTCAATTTACGGGTCTGTCTCTAGGTTAGGTTCCATGTTTCAGCTCCATAAGTGGCTATATGGATGATGCGTTGGTTATACACCCTTCTCTTTAGGATTAATGGGATCTTATTATTTTTGAAGGTTGAGCTAGCTCTGCCAAAGGCTTGCCATCCTAGTGTGATTCTTCGCTTGATTTCTTCTTCTTTTGAGGGTCTCATGGAGATTCATTGTCTTAGGTAGATGTAGTGGTCTACTTCCTTCAGTTCTGTGTCTTCGATTTTGATCTTAGTGTTTTTATCCCAGATGTGGTTTTTGCACATGATCTTTGTCTTGCTGAAGTTCATGTGTAGGCCGACTTTCTTGCTCTTTTCATTTAGTTCATCTATTATTAGTTGGAGGTCGTGTAGGTTCTCTGCCGAAAGGGCAATGTCGTCTTCAAATCTGAGGTCGCTCAGATACCCACCGTCTATTTTAATTCCTTTATTCTCCCAGTCTAGTCTTCTGAAGATCATCTCGGGGCAGGCTGTGAAGAGTTTAGGTGAGCTGGTATCACCTTATCTTACTCTTTTTATGAGCTGGAAGGGGTCTGAGTCTTTATGTAACCTGATGAAGGAGCTGCTGTGATTGTATATATATTTCAACACTCCAACATATACTGGGTGTACACCCTTGTCGACTGATAGCCTCCATGACCTTAGGGATTTACAGAGTCGAACACCTTTTTGAAGTCGATAGATGCTACGGCGAGTGATAGTTCATACTCAGCCGCTTTTTCTTTCAGTTGATTTATCGAATGCAGGTGGTCCATGGTCGAGTAGCTTCTTCTAAAGCCAGCTTGTTCACGTGGCTGGTTTTCATCGAGTGTTTTTGTGATTCGGTTGGTGATGATCTTTGTGAACAGTTTATATACACAGTTGAGTAGGCTATAGTTGTTGAGGTCTTTCGGGTTTCCTTTGTTATATAAAAGCATTATGATAGCAGTGTCCAATCATCTGGGACTTTACTGTGTTTTAGACACAAGTTGAAGAGGACGGCCAGTTTCTTAGTGATGATTTTACCTGCTTTTCGGAGTAAGGCGATTGTGATATTGTCTGGTCCAGGGGCAATTCTTTTCTTCGTCTATTTAATGGCTTCTTTCACCTCCCACGGGGTTACTTTAGGGAAGTCCTCAAGTTGATTGCTCACGTCTTGCTTATCCTGTTCATTGTTTTGTAGTCCTTGTTTGGACAAATGAATTTTTCGATGGAATTCTTTGGCACGTCCGACAATCCTGTCTCTGTCTGTTGTTAAGTTTCCATTTTCCTCGAGTATGCTAGTTATTTGCCTTCGTCCTGAGTTGAGGAGTTTGTTCATATCTTTGGAGCCCCGACCTTTTTGAGAGTCGATTCGATGACTGCCGTTGTGTATCTCCTTCTGTCTTCGCTTCGTTTTTTCTTTATCGATTTATTCGGTTCAGCCTATTCAATTTTCTCTCTCGTTGTTGTCGGTGACTTGAGGTTTCTACGTTTTTCCCTGATATTTCTAGTTTCATCTAAGGTTTTGCTAATGGGTTGTGTGCTCATTGGTTTGAATGTAGAA
This sequence comes from Thysanoteuthis rhombus, assembly GCA_963457665.1. Classification (NCBI taxonomy): domain Eukaryota; kingdom Metazoa; phylum Mollusca; class Cephalopoda; order Oegopsida; family Thysanoteuthidae; genus Thysanoteuthis; species Thysanoteuthis major. Next base: position 28,727,187 of record OY735221.1, read on the forward strand.
TATATACTTAAAATTTTAAAATATGGAAAATGAGCACATCGTTATGTTATCCTGAGGTTCGATGTGTGATTGAAATTTAACCAAAGGAATTTCAAAACTACGTCTTATTCATTAATTAAGTTTTTTGAAAAATCACCTTTTTCTAAATAGATTATGAACGTTGAAATTTTTTTTAGAAAATTGTTGTTGGCATCCTTCCCTTCGGTAGAATAGATTATTTATCGAAATATATCTAGTGTAATTTTAGGATATCCAGATGACTGCCGAATACTATACCATTCAGATGTTTTTTCTCTCTCAATGAACTTATATAAATATATGTAAACACATGCACACACATACACACATATATATGTATATATATATATATGTCAGAAAATTGGAATTCTAGAATCCCATGGCATGATTTGAACAGGTCGGTAAAATTCTTGAACAAAAGTCGATTCAAAGATATTTTAAACGAAGGTTCAATTCACAATGTAAGTATAATAGTACACTAAACACTTATTTCAAGTCATTTACTAATATTTATTGTGGTAACAGTGTTTGCACTCCGAACAATAATATTGGTATGATTTTCATTTATCTATCAATTTATTCAGTTTTGGCCTATTTCCCGGCGTTGATGTCAACCTCGTCTGATATAATTCTTACTTAAAGAAGGGATTTTGATAGTTTACTGGAGTTATAAGGAGAAAGAAAGAAAGAAAGAAAGAAAGAAAGAAAGAAAGAAAGAAAGAAAGAAAGAAAGAAAGAAAAGGTAGGTATGAAGTTTAATAGGAGGGTGTAGGGAGAGAGATAGGAATGGGGTTGAGCACTATCTGACGGGGTAGGGAATGAGGAAAGATAGTATATTAGTATAACAAATCCTTATGTCGATGATTGATAGGACCATAAACCATGCAAAAAAAGTTGGAAATGATAATGGAGAAAATGAGATTCAAGCAAATGGTAAGAGGTTTAGAGCATGATATATCATTATTTCTATTATTGTATATCTACCTTATTTATAAGAAGTGTTCGAGTGTCTGTCAGACTATAAAAACAACGTAGTTGCCGCCCAAAATTCATTCATCCACACCCAAGAGAAACAAGGAAAGTTTTTGAAGGAAAAAAAACAGTTTTAGATAGAAGTTTTTGCTCTTCAGATAAAAAAAATTAAAAAAAAACTGTCCCTCCCTTGATGAGTCAAAAATAGAGGATGACTTTCGCTCCCTTAGGAGGTCAGAAAAAAAAGTGACTTTCCTTCTTTCAATTGTGGGAGGGCTCAAAAGTGTTCTTGGACTCTCCATTCGTTAAATTGTAAAATGTGAAGTGACACTTTCCCTCCTTTAAGGGGTAAATAATGACTGAACTCCCACCCTGGAATGAAAGAAAAGATTCTTCTTTCTCTCTCTGTCTCTGTCTCTGTCTCTCTCTCTGAGGGTCAAAACTGGAGGTAATCAAATTTTTCCCTTGTCTTCAAGGGAACAAAACTATATATGACATTTAATTTCCCCTTTTTGTGGTAGGAGGTTGGGAGAAGTTTTTTTTCTCTTTATAGGGTCAAAATTGAGGGGATACCCTTCCTTTCGTGCCTGAACATTTTAGTATTTTTCGTTCCAACTAAAATATTTTACATTACATATGCAGGTACTTCTTGCAATCTGTATCTAAAATGTTACGAGAGTTCTAGAGAAGCTATTTATTCACAATGTATCCATAATGTCAGAGTTGGACCTTACTTTCTGTCATTTGACTTGTTTATATATATATTTATACATTCTAAGTGATGGGAACATAAGATTTTTTACTGGGTAAAAGTGTCATTGGGTTCCATGGTTAAGCATTTTAGTTTAGGTATTAGGATGTCTTTGACGCTCTGTCTGGATTTGTCATGGTTTAAGCCTCTTAGAACAAATGTCAAATAGATATCCACAAATGTCTTCTTCACTGGAGTTCATTGTTCCTCTAACAGCAAGTCGTGTGCGTAATAATGTTCTCTTTTATGAATATATATACATATTACTCTGTCCCGATTTGGTGGATGATAAATGTGTGCTTACCTAAATAGTGACTCATGATGCCCGTTTAGATTTTCTCTGTCTAAATTTAATCAAAATCACACGATCAGTTATTCCAATTTTTGAAAATAGTATTTGAGTAAATATTTCGACTGATATCGTGAAGAAAGTAAATCATGGAATGATATTCAAATTGATTTTGTTACTTCAGTTAAATTATACACATTACAGTTGTACTTTTACCATGTAATTGGAGGAATACTGAATTAATTTTAAAGTGAAACAACATAAATGTTGAAGAAAAAACTTGAGGAAATATATCCCAAAACCAAAACTTTGATCAGAGATGTTGAAATAAGAACTAGGAGACTGTATGGCATGTTTAAATGAATAAATAATGAGACAGAAAGGAAGCAACAAAGACGTATGTACGTTCTGACCAGGGCTGCCAAAGCACCGGGATTTATTTATTTCTGCGATACAGGCATATTTTTAAAATCAAATTGAATTACAAACTATCTGGTTTCCATCCACCTTCTCCTTTTTTGGCATCAATTACATTACCTGTTATTAAGGTTATATAGTTTAGTATCTTCAAAGATGAAATGATGAAATTAGAATTTTTTTTTATATAATTTAAAGCAAGATCCATGGGATATTTTTATTTTAAAGTTGCCTTTTTGCCTGAATTTATCTTTATAAAGACCTGGTTGCAACTGGTTGCTGATCTTGGGGGGTATTATAGCAGTTTTGAATAATATTGAAAGTTACTTTTTGCATTCAATATGTATGGAGTTAGAGACAAATTAAGATAAAATGCACTTCTGTATTTTTTCTTTGAGAAAGAGAAGGAGAGGGGGGAGATGAAGAGAGAGAGAAAGAGAGAGAGAGAGAGAGACTGAGAGACAGACAGACACATAGGAAAATGGGTAAATTTCCAGAAGTAAACATCGGCTGTGGGATTTCAGAAAAAAAGCAAAGACGGAAATTTATTGAGAAAGCAACAAATTGAATTTAAAAAGCGAAAAGTGGCACTTATCTGAACTGGAATTGACCTGTTCTTTTGGTTGAGGAAATTTCTTGCACCATTCAAAGTTTTGAGAGAATTTGACACATTGCTTTCTATTAAAAGAGTATAAGCTGTTCCATTCAACTTTTCTTCTTTTCCGATGATGGTAAGATCATCCTACTTTGTCGTTTTCAGTGGCCCTCTCCCCTAATTCATTCTTCAGCAACAGTTGGTTACAATTCTTACCCAAATAAGACAGGGGCAAGAAGTGAGGGCACTAACATTGTTTTTGATAAGTTTTTCGTAAGATACAAAGGTTACTTTTTCGCATCCTATATACATAGTTAATAACAAATAACAATAAAAACCGTTTGAATTCTTTTTGTGTTGGTGTTGGAAGAGAAAGAGTGCGCCTTTCTTGCTGTAGAATTTAGGAGTGGCATTTATCTGAACGGGATTAGGACCCCCCATTTTTGGTTGGAGGGGGATTTGGAAATATTTTGCTTTTTGTTAAAAAGTATAGGCTGATCTTGTCTTTATCATGATGGTGGAAGGATTCGTTTATAGTGACCATCTTACCTGATTATGTTCAGCAAGCTAGGTCGTAATTTTTGCCGGTCTTCGAGCAGAGTACACTAAAGCTGCTTTGAGTAAGTTTCAAAGTCATTTTTTTTAATTTGAAACGATCAACATTATTCCATACCATCATTTAAAAGACCAAAACTAGAACATTGAACCTGATTCATAATTGAAAAAAAAAAAACAAAAACAATTCACACAGAGCTCTAATGTTCGAACATATTACATATGAAATGCAGAATCTATTGAATGATTTCTATTCTATTTTAAATCAAATACGTTTTTTATTTTATCAACTTTTTGAATGAAATCATGGGAAGTGTTGGATCTGTTTTTCGGCCTTTTAGATGAATACGATGTTGTATAGAATTCGTTGTGAAACAAAGATCTATAGATATGTTTCATTCAATTTTTTTTTAAATAAATTATTATAAATCATTATTATTAATTAATGTGACGAATTATCACTTTGAGATTAGTTTTTTCAATTCATTGTTCAATCGACTAAACCCGAAGTTATGATCAAAGCAAGCTAGTATTTACATGCATGAAATAAAATCAAACTGAAGGTGAAATTTGGTGATATGGAGGGAGTCAATTTTTTCCTCTAAAAAAAGTACAATTAAAGAACACTTTAGCACTTTGAAGGGAGTTAAAAGACTGTAGTCTGACTTTTTTTTACTCATTTAGATGAATTGAGAAGATCAGAAAACGGGGTTTCACATAATTCTGCAATATCCATAATTTATCATTTCTAATTTTTCTTTGTTTGGGAAAAAGAGAAGGGAGATATAATTATTGAAATAAATCGTTTGGAAAATTAACATATCGTTGTACAAAAAATGTCTCCCTAGAAATACATCATTTTGTAGACCAAATAAGATTATTTCTGGAAATACCGGAAAAATAGCTGAAAGCAAAATTTAGTCATAATTAGTTTCTAGAAAATTGATTACTTCTTTTAAAAACATATCAAAATTCAAATGGGGATTCATTAAAAATTCCCCTTTTTAATGATTTATTTTCGCCATTTTCCTCATTTTATAAACAAATACAAATTAAATGTTCTAAACTGTGGAAATTTCAACTGAACGAAGCAAATTATGTTAGACAATATTCTTTGATCCTCCCTGTTTTCTTCACCAGGAATCCAAAAAGGACAAACTGCAGGCTTTCAATTTCATCATTGCATTAACAACTTGCCTTATAATTTTTACTAGAAATGAAATTTACTGTTTGAATAATTTTTTTCCTTATTTCACTTAATTTTCTATGCATAAAAAATCTTTGCTTACATGTATCGTTATTTCAATTTAGGCCGATTAAAGAAAAGAAAGACGAAAACGTGGAAAATCCACTTAAAAGTAAACTTTGTCTTCAAGATTATTCATAGTTGTTCGAAACAATTCATCGAATAACACGGAATAAAAATACATCAATATATCTTTCTTTCAGTTCCTGGGAAGTGGAGGGGAATGGATCCAACGCTTTATTGTGTTTTCTTCAAGATTAAGTTTAATTAAAGAGGTATTTAAGTTATGGGTAAAAAAAAAAAATATTCCGTTTTGTCTGTAACTATTGTCAGTTGGTAAAATCCACAATCTATCACAAAGTTAGTTGAACGGTTGTTAATTAATTTTCTAATTGAAATTGAAAATACAATCACATTGATAATGTTACCATTAGAAACAAAGTTTTTAAGAGTAGTAACAAACTTACATTGATACACATGGAACTCAATGAGCAATTACTAAAATGAATAGATCTTGAATTTCATGGATAGAACAGCCATCTGGTAAATAGGAAATGAAATAATCAAAAATGCATTTACTTTGCATGATCCTTTATTATTAGATAAACTACCACACCAAATAATTTGTTTGTTTTTTTTTCAAAAAAAAAATTCAAACAGTCAGAACCTTCGACGCAAACTTGACCTTGCTGTGACTGACTAACCAATTGTAACTCTAAACTTAGCTTCAGTATGAACCCTGACCCTAGGTTATCATGTCACTGGGTCAATGATAACCGAGTTGTTGACTTACGCATAACTACTTTAAAAAGAAATCTACACGTGTTTACGCATAAAAAAATTGATGTGCTCTAATAGCTATGGTGGGAGACTAATGAAAAATACCGAAAAATCCTGACCACTCAGCGTCGAAAAAAAAAGCAGACAAGTCTCACATTTACGTTGGAGTAAATTTCTGCATAAAAATATGGTGTCTATTGATCTAACGAAGAAATTGAAATTGGCCCGATATGAACAACGGCGATCAATGACGAGAAAAACAGCCGTCTGCACTAAAGACAAATATCTCAGCTGAGTAGATATCCTGTTAGCCTTTTTTACATTTGAGTTTCCTATCCATTCAGGGAAATGCTTCTCTATATGTTATTCACTTTTATTGCTGTCATCCACATGAATAAATCTTCGGACATTTAGTCAAGTCATTAATTGTTTATGCCTGATTCGTTGAATGTTTGGGAAAAAAAGTTAATCGATTTATAATTAGATGCACCGAACAAAAGTTTGAATTTGAAACTCCCCACTATTCAATTCATTCATGTGTCTTATAACGATTTTCAGTTCACAGGGCTTTTGATGATACAGTGATATTACATTCATTTTATCATTATTTCGAACCAGCACCTCGTAAAAATTCTTCAATAATCAGTGGGATAATTTTTGCTCACAGACACACACATACGTACACACGTACCCACACACACACGCACACATACACACACACGTATATATATAATGACCAATCAATGAGTTACAGATTGACTCTATTATTATTGATAATAACGCAGACACACACACACACACACACACACACACATACATATATATATATATATATATATATATATATATATATATATACGTATATATATATATATAGAGAGAGAGAGAGAGAGAGAGAGAGAGGGGGGGAGAGAGATGAGAGAGAGAGAAAGAAACGAAAAAATATTGAGAGAGAGAAAGAGAGTAATGCTTATAAGTATTTGAAGAATAGTTTTTCAGAATTAAAAACAGTAAAGATAACCAAATAGTTCGATATTAAAGCATGCATCCAGTTTTGTTTCGTGGATCTGATTGCTATATTTATAGAAAATGCTTTCAGAATTAAATTGTTGTTTGAAAAGTTCTCATCTTTCTAAGAAATATTTTTTGTGTCAATGAAAATCACAATGTGAAGGAGTATTGCTCTCAGTATCTTGATAAGTACAAGGTTTTCACTCTCTGAAATCGCCGAAGCCATCATAGATTTTTAATTGGGCAGATCAAAACTAATTAATTGGACAATTATTACATATAGCAGAGTGAGGTCACTCTCTTCATCTGCTTGATGTATTCAGGAGATGATTGTTGATGAATTGAAACAAAAAAATTGTTTCCTCATTTAACTATGTTATTCCATTCAAATTTTGTTTTCAAGAAATTTAGCTTTCTGAGTATCACGATATAAAATATATCCGTTGTTATGATGATTGCATTCATGATATCATATATATATATATATATATATATATATATATATATATATATATATATATATATATAATCATTGATTTTGTTGGTTTTAAAAATAATGTAATATGCGTGTCTCACTGAGATAGACAGGAAGTGTGGTCATCCTTTAGTGCAAATATTTTGTCAAAGTATAAACTAAATTTCAATCACTAATATCATTTTATAGTTCTAGAGAACTGCATAATAACCGAGTGACCTTCAGCCTGAAAAATTAAGAATTGATGTCGAAATAAAGGATAATTGTTCGCTGCTTTTGACAAATAATGGTCTTGAAGATCTTCACAAAGTCATCGCATCTCTATTGTTATCTGGAAGAATGTAGGAGAGATATTTTCTTGAACTCGGGGTCCTCATTTTGTGGAAGGTATAAACTATTCAAACAAATTTGACTCAAGTCATCCTGATTTGAATATTGTCATGTCATATCGAGTTCAAGTAACGTTTGCAAGTAGAAGGGAGGAATATATGAATGTTTAATGGGCTGAAGGGCCGATTCTGTACGATCACTGGTCAGAATTCAATACGATCATTTGTCAAAACTAACTTTCCGATTTTCGGTAATAATCAGTATATTTACCAGAAAATGTGAGGCAGTACGGAGGTAAGCAAGAAGATCAATAAATGCAAACACAGTTATAGATCGACTAATACATAGACGAGTCTTAATAGTCAGAATAATAATCACCTTGTGACCAACATATCAAGGCAGTGTGCCGTGTTAGGGATGATCGATCAAAAAAAGTTAGGGGAATGATTGGTGTACGTTATCTCATCCACCTCTTAATGGAAGGCCTGACTTCGAAGAACTGATGATGAAATTCACTATTTTGTTGTTGAGAGTTGGGTTGGTGTTATATTGACTGAAACGTGTGTGTGTGTGTGTGTGTGTGTGTGTGTGTGAGTGTGTGTGTATATATATATATATATATATATATATATATATATATATATACATATATATATATATACATATATGTATAACGTCTCTCATTATAATAATCTTTGCCAATGCACTCTTCTTTTAGACTGATGGATCGGATATTATATAGTTAAAATTTCTGATAAAATCTAGCTATGGAATGAACCAGACTACAGAATTGTTGATCAACTATCGTAGATATGAATAGATGGATGAATATATAGAGGGATGGATGAATCATTTGAATGCATTAATATTGTGATACTCCCATATGAACATCATGATCGACATCAACATCATTGTAAACTGGCATTTATATATATATATATATATATATATATATATATATATATATATATATATATATATATATATATATTGTGTGTGTGTGTGTGTGTGTGGCGGGGGAAACCTCGTAAACTGATAGATCGGCACAGCAACAGTTAAGGCACAAAACGTATATATGTTGCTGTACCGACACACGCCCATGCTTGCACATTTGCACGTATAGGCGAGTACTCACTCACATATACACATTGATGCATACACATGTACATTTATAATAGAGAAAGAAATGGAGATAGCGGCAGTGAAAGAAAAAGAAAGAGACTGAGTAGGATTAAAAGAGGAACGTAGCTTATTAGTGCGAACCAACGATTGTAGTTACACGAGGTTTACATCGGCAGACTGACAGTCAGATCGGCTGCCAAGACCATCCTACGAGGAGACCTGTAACCAGATTATGACTAACATTCAACTTGATTAAGGGAGACAAAAGGAGATTATTACAGACATCCAAACGGGTCAGAACGGAAATGAATAGAATTGAGGTTCATAGATTCGTACAAAAGCGCGTTTCTCAACTTGCAGCAGGGCCTGATAATTGACAACAATGGCGACACGGAACCAAACATGGAAATTAAAGACAGGGTGATTTTAGGTCGAAGACACAGGACTACGTGAAATGGAACTCGTGTTTGGCGGGAAATATATTCAGTGAATTATTATTGTTTGTCAGAAAAGGGAATCGATTTTTGTTTTGTTCTTTTGTTTTAGTTAGGGAAATAATTTGGTTGCGTCTCGGGCGTGAATCCGCATATGCATAAGGGCCTAGTTCCCCAGTTTTTTTTACAGATGTCTCATCGATTTTGTTTTATTTGGTTCGTTGAAGGCCGTTATGCCCGAGTCAGTTATAGCACAAGCCCGAATTGGATCGCTTGATTATCTTTTTGCTTCATTTCTTTATTTTTCCTTATTCTTGGTTTAGTGTTATTGCTTCCTACGAATTAACATTTTTTCACTCTTTTGATTTAATACTTAGTCATTTTATTCCCCTACTCTCTTGTCTTACGCTAAATGGTTCTGATTCTCCCTGAGTGTTTGTTTCTTCTATCGAATTCCTCTACCCAACTATTACTCCTTTTTTCCTGTCCCCTCCCCTTCCTTCTTTCGTTTTTTTTCTACTTCCTGTATTCCTCCTTTGTCTTTTTTTCCTAACGTTTTTTTAGTTTCATTTTCCAATGGCTCACTGTTTATTTCTAAGTTGCTTACTGCGTCCTTTCGTTTCCTTTCTTTCGAATGTCTATATTTCCTCCCTTCCGTCTCCCTTTCTATCTCAATCGATTGCTTTCTGTATTTTCACTTATTTCTACGTTGTGTTTTTCTTCTCCATCTTTTTCTCTGTATTTTTCTTTGATTTCCTTCAAGTTCTTTCCTGAGTCTCTCACAACTTTCTTTCTCCCTTTCTTTCTCCTCTATCATTGTTTCCTTTTCCATCAGCCTCTCTCTTCGATATATCACTTGCTTCATCCCTTTAAATATAACCACATTCACGTGTTCTCGTGTTTGTTCTTTTTTTTCACTTTTTTTAAGATAATCCATTTCTACCTGTTTCAATTATCTCTCCAAAGTTTCTTAGAAAAAAAAAAAAATGATTGTTCTCTCTCCTCCATTGTGTCACATTTCCTCTCTGAATAGAACTCTTTTTTGCATCACATACCGTTACAGCAACGTCTTTACGTCTTGTGGCGACGTAAAGGTTTCAGTTGCTAAGTGTGAACTATAGACATATGATTCTAAGTGCCCCTATGCAAAAACTAACAGTGAGAAAAACAAGTTTCAGTTTTGTGCCTTTTTTTCCTACGGTCTTCGTTGGTATTAATTTGAAATTTACATCTCATGAGTCCATGGTTGCCAAGTAAATTGACTTGATTTAAGACCTGGCTGTCTTTCACTGTGTAGCTTTTGTCAGATGAGATGTAGAGATTGGTGTTCTTAGTCCTGAGATTGGGGCTCCTCTAAGTTCATTTCACTAGGAGGTCTCTCATTGATTTGTTCATGATTTTGACGTCGTTTGCTGATGCAACATTGACTGGATTGTTATCTTTTTCATTTAATGCGTTGAATCGGTAATTGCTGACACACCTTCCACATCATTGTCCTACTTGAGTGATGAAATATGAAATGGTATATTTGAGCATGGAGTGCAGAAGTTGGCTTTTCCTTCGTTGACTGTGGAAGCATAGACTTGTATTATGTTCATTTAGTATCTCTTTGAGAGTACTATTACTATAGCACTTCGACTTTCAAATCCCTCTTGCAAATGAGAAACCTCATTACGAACTTCAGATGGTTTCTTCTTTCTAAGCAAACAAACAACTTATTCAAAAGAAAAACTCGATGTATCAATGTTTAATGAATATAATTGCACGAGTTAAAAAAACATCAGTGCTGACGGGCAGAGAAAGAAGGTGAGGATACAGCGTTTATTTGGGGGTCACCTTGGTGCTAGATTATTTAGTTCAATGGTAAGGGCAGCGCTACGTTGAAGGGACTGTCTGATAGGTTGCATTCCTGCAACGGCCCTGTTCTCTTCAGTTGTTCATTCTATCTACGCCCTCTAGGCCAGGTGACACATTCTCAGTGTAATGATAGACTTCTGAATATCATCATCATCATGATCATCATCATGATCATCATCATGATCATCATCATCATCACTCTTTCAACATCCGTCGTTGGACATAGACCTTCCCCAGGATTCACTACACCTCTCTATCGTGGGTGTCGCAAAGCCAGTGCTTTCTGAATATGTCTAGCTCGTCTCTCCATTTAATATACTGCCGGTCTCGGTTGTGCATGTGATCTCTGGGGATCCATGTCGTGAGTCACGGCGTCCATCAGTTGTCTGCAATTATTGCAACATAGCCAGCCCAGTGTCATTCGAGATTTTATTGGATTATATTATGTCCCAGACTCCTGTCCTCTTCTGGATGTACTGTACTGTCTTATGGTCTCTCCATGTGTACGTTGCATAGTTCTCAATCAGCGGATCTGTCCCTTGTTTAGGCTCAGTATGTCAGCTCCCGAAGTGACTATTGGGAAAATGTATTGGTTTTACAGCCTTCTTTTTAGGAATAATGGGATCTCTCCAATAATATAACGCATTCATAATTATTATGTTGGGTTATTTATCGAGGTTTTGGTATTATAATTGTCAAGGTTGAGAAACAATAGAGCAAACGTGGAAAGTGAATGAACAAAACTGTGGAGTTTAAACAGTTATTTAGGTCTCGGCTGTTTAGCACAATAGTGAAAGCGACACTACGTTAGAGCAACTGCCTGATCAGTTTGAAGTTCGATCCCTACAATAGTCACCTCAATTGTTCATTATTTTACGATATGAAGGCTGATGGGAACTTTTTATTTAAATATTTAATTTCATTCTTAATTATTTGATTTATTTCTAAATAGCATTTTTTGTTAGAGATACTATGTTGCATGGGTTGAAGATTACTAGATAAAAAAAAAATAAGCTAATTAACAGAGTAACGTTTTCAGGAACCCAAAGGGCGCAAGAAAAATGTTTAGCACATTTGCTGAAAAGATGAAGCGTGGTCACAAGATACACAGTGAGTTTAGTGGCTTGAAAATACGACAACGAAAAAAAAGCAGGAAGAAGAAGAGAAGAGGGAGATATAATCCAGGGGAAAAGATAGCAAAAGAAAAAGGGACCCTGACCTTTCAAAATGAGGTTAAAGTTGGGTCAGCAGGGTAGGAGATTTGTTGAGTATTAAAGTACCAGACTGGTAGACGTGAGTAGTAGACAGATGGTGTACAGGCCGCTACCCCCAGACTGCTGGCAGTAAATGGACTCATCAACCTCCCCCCCTCTTTCTCTCGCTCTGTGAGTGAGGATTCAGTTCTGTCTTCGAACGGAAACTATTTACGAATTTTCTTTCCGCCGAAGAAGATATTGTTTCGATTTTTAATCCCAACATTTCGTTCTTTCCCTTCCAGCTGCTGCAGTAGGTATACATGCAAAAATGCGTCATCATTCGATAATCTAACTGTATTTACGCTGTCTAGGCCAGATGACACACTATCTGTGCAATGAAAGATCATTTAAAAAAGATATTCAAATAAAAAGAATATATATATATATATATATATATATATATAGTACTCTGTTAGCACCTACGTCGATGTATATATGCATATAAAGAAACATATTCGTGTGTATATATATATATACATATGTACACATTGCACTTTTGGATTCTTTCTCATATATATATATATATATATATATATATATATATATATATATATATATATATATATATATATATATATATATATTCATTCACGCATGCGCACTAAGAGGCAATTAAAATCCAAGTTGTTATGCATCGTTGGTTTTGAGTTTCATCTCAATCTCTCCTTTTATTTCAGTCGAATGAACATGTCACGAACGATGAACAATCACCGAATGACAATTTAAATGCCATGGAAAAGTTTCTAATGTCATCCATTCTCTAAACCAACAGTTACGATGATGAATGCTCACATTTAGAAATTGGAAACCCGTTGCAAGTAAGATATACACGGCCAAATTGAGTTGGATAACGGTCTACCAAAGTTAAGTGATGCCAACCCTGGTCATTACCCAGATAGGTGACTGCCTCGGAATATCAGGCCATATTATACGTTTATCTGCTCCTGATTAACAGAGCATCTCTTAATGTCGGAATTGGACTGTATATCCGGTCCTCCCTCATGCATTAGTTGATTCATGGACGACAGATGCCGATGAGACGAATGGAAGGGATCATGTCATGTCAAAAAATAGAAGACACCAATAATAACGACAATGGTATGTGAAACCTACTCAGCATTAGATATAATGCATTTTGCAGTGCAGATAAAAAATATTGTTGCTTCATGCCTTCTTTGGAGATATGAAGGGAAGATAATTCTTCTTAGTTCTGAATACTGGAAAGTAGCTCTGGAGCCTATCCCGTTTAGAGCTGACCTTTCTGCATCTTTTATAAATAGACTCGTTGGGGGATGAACCTTATGTCTGTGCAAAAATATGTGTGCATATCTATTAGGAACTCTTGGTAATCCCCTCTTTTGCTCTACCGTCTGTCTCTCTGTGTCTTTCTATATAAGCATATACATGTGTTTGGTGCATGTTTGCCTCTTTGTGTGAATCTGAAAAGTCATATTTCCTCTACACATCGATAAATACGTATTTATCGAATAAGATACCCTATGTGGGGTAAAATTTTATTGCGAATCTACTTCCTACTCGGTGACCCTTATCAGCAGTAAGAGTCAAAGAACTGACCCATATCCTGGAATCTAACACACTCACACACACTCACACACACACACACACACACACAAAAAAAAAAATGCCCAGAAATCAGGCTTTTTATGGTTAATATCTCGGACACTCATAAGGATCGGATGATTGGATCTTCAACAGTCGATACTGCATTTGCAAGAGAAATATTACTGTGGTTGTTAACGGTAGTTTGAAAATTGTATTTTTTTCCAAAAAAAAGTAATGTCTGACTTTTCTTTTTTTCCCGGGTGTAAATAGAGTAATTTGACACATCATACGGGGATTTTTTTTTCTCCACCCATGTCAGCTAAGATTATGTTATTTTTAATGTAATTTTAGAATGTAAATATCATTTTAACATTCGTCACTTCATTCTCTGTGTACGCAAGCCATCTCTTTTACCGATTTGGCATAACTGGCAAGCTCGATATATATCTATACCTATATCTAATTGAAAAATGAAACGGTTATAATCATCGATATTTGTTGGAATAGAAGTGTGAGTTCATTCAAATGTTTTTTGTCTCGAGAAAATATGAATAAATGCTTCAAGGACGTACTTAAAATTCTTAAGTGAGTACTCTCATGAGCTGTCGTGATCCTATTTTGAGAATGGAGCAAGCCCCATGACGGTAAAAAATGAATACGATAATTCCAAAATAAATCTGATGAAAACAAAATTAGCCGTCCTTCCGTTTGCCTTTTTGCTATTGCAGGAATAAATCTTAGTTTAGGACTACTGTAGTTACATTGTAAAGAAAGGGTTTCCCATCGTAAGCTTAGTGAGAATAGCCCTTACTAGTTTTGCAAATAGAATCATACAATTGCTCGAAGAATGCAAGTACAGTTAGTTACCCCTTGTCATTCGCGGCGGTCAAAGATGTGCAAACAACTCCAACATCCTTAAATGGTGAATGTACCTACTCATTAGTTAAATAATACACTATGAAAGTTCATGAACAATCAGCGAAAAAGATAAATCCTATTAAACTACGTTACGATG
>OY735221.1:28744372-28746872 GCA_963457665.1 Thysanoteuthis rhombus
TTTGTGTGTTGAGATACTTTCAAGTCGAATGATCGATTGATGAATTCTCGAACCTATGTAGTCAGGGCTCTCAGCAGACGATAAATCACAAGGAGAATCTTCACAATGCTACAGAACATGTTATTTGGAATCATGACCAGTGACTCAGGATCTCTTGAACTCAATCTACTTAAAATAAACTTATGACTACAGGATTGAACTGAATAAGGTAGGTGAATGGCTGGCCTTTGAATGTTTTAATGCAAGTTTAAAGTTTGGAGGTGGCAGTCTAATGGTTTTGGGCGCCATCCCTGCAATTGGCGCTGGCCCCCTTGAACTGGAAAGTATGTCGCTCCATATCTCCTTTCAATTGGGAATCAAACGCTCTTATAGGCTTCATGAACCAGGAAGGACTTAAAAGACCCGGCCTGCACAGAGCTCTGCAGTCAAACCGGTAGAAGATGATTGGAGAGCATATGAAACGTTCAACAGAAAAATTGAAAAGAAATTTCAACAAGCTTTGGAAAAAGATTAAAACTTATTGATATAACTCCTGAATTTGAAGGTACATAAATTGAATAATGTGGGAACATATATTCAAGAATGAGATATAACAAGGATCGTCATACTAAATGCTGATTTATTTGGGAGGAATTTGTCATTTTTTTTTGTTTTCAATGTTTTTCCATTCGCCCACCATGTCTGTGGTACAAATATTAGGTTTTTGGCTGTGATGGATGTTATTTTATTTATTTATTTATTTTTTTTACCTTGATTAATTCATTTCTTATAATGTTTTTTCTTAAAATAGAACCATATACCCTAGGAATTAAATGTAGAAATAACAGTCCTGTTTGTTTTACATTGATAAAAACAACAGATTGATTATAAGTGTCAGGTCTATTCCTTGCGATATGTATTCGTTTCTTGCAAATACGTTTGTCCGTATTATACAACGCGATTTATATTTAATTTTGTCGGACCAAATATGCCCATCTCCTTGATACATGTATATGCAAATATGTGTGTATGTGCGTGTGTGTGCGTGTGTGTGTAAGTGCGTGAGACAGAGAGAGTACGCGTGTGTTTCTGCCTGTTTTCACAACATGAATAATTTGAAATGATATATCATTTGAAGTTGTGTATAAAGTTTAGGAAAATACGTGATTTTATTCTCACGAAAAAAATCGTTTTAGGTCCATCTATATTCATAACTCAATATCCTTATGCATGTACATATTTCCATGCATGTATATATTTCTGCATATATGCACAAAAAAATGAAACACACACTCACATACAAGCACACACCTCTGATGGTTATGCTTACTTGGATAATTCTGATAAACATCGAGGCAAAGGAAACTAGGTTTTATAATCAATTTTATTTTTAGTTTCCCTCCACTATTTCAGTTATTTCTTATCCGAAAACGATTTGGGATTGAAAATGTATACATGCTGCATTTGCATATATATCAAAACAGCCTCAAAAAATAACTGCTTCACAAGATTTTTATGAATTTGCTCTACAGGTTGCATCTCAATCGTTCGCAAAGCGTCATAAAAAAACAAAAACGGAAAAAAACAAAAACGAAAACAACTGTTTTTTGGTTTGTAAGAAATAAATCATACGTTTGTACTTACAAAATCAAATACAAACACATACACACACACACATACACACAAACACACACACACACACACACACACACACATATATATATATATATATATATATATATATATATATATATATATATATGTGTGTGTGTGTGTGTGTGTGTGTGTGTGTGTAAGTATGTATATATGTATTACCAACAATGCAATACTTTCCTAACTCTGGAATGGAGCACTCTGATAGATGAGGAGTTATGTATAAGAAAACATATTGCTTAATTCTGCCCAGTTCTGCGTAAGATAAGGGTAGAGTATCTACCTCTGGGTCAGGAGTGAAGGTTTCGACCCCACTTAACGGTACTGGAAGGGTTACCGAGTCTACAGCCACATACTTGAAATGTAGCAGAGCAGTTGTGCGTGGATGACACAGTTGCTAATATATATATATATATATATATATATACGAACATATCTAAACTAGGCAAAGAATAACCGACCTTTGTCAGGGAATTCAAATTCGTCTAGAACAATGATAATAAATGAACATGTGTAATTGTGTTAGCCATGTGCCATATTGGGAATGAATTGGAAAATGTATATTTCTTGAAAATATTTATCCCTCAGTTTCACAAAACTTTTACCAATCGTTGTTGTTTGGACTGTTTGTATAAGTCATTTCCCGTGATCTCCAGTTGATATCTGTTCTTTGTTTGTCATAAGCGAGGAAAAGCTTTCCTAATGATGATTACTCGATTATAAAGTGTGAACTAGCAATACTTTTTTCTTCCTATAGCATTGTAAAGTTGAGTGAAAATAGAAATAGCTATATCTACTGAGTTACCATTGGGCTGAGTAAAATAATGTCGAACTAATGTAAATTATAATATGAAATACTGATCAGCAT
>OY735221.1:28749372-28759372 GCA_963457665.1 Thysanoteuthis rhombus
TTGAGTTTACGGATTTCCTACCCTAATGAAAAGCAGTGGGTGAAAAAAAAAGCCTGTATAATTCAAATGCAACTTGCAATTGAATCAATAATGATCTTTAGTATTTTTCAACACTGGTTCAACTCTTTGATGCAAGGAAATTTCCATTTGATCCAAATTTCGATATGTTAGCAACATTGGGTTGTGTTGGATATACTATTCTTCATCTCCAAACATCTAGGAGAAATAACTTTTACATTCTACCGACCAATATTTTTTAGTAGCCAAGCCTATCAAGAGAGGGCAGTGTAGTTCGAAGTAGAACAAAATTAATGTGCTTCAAATAGTAACAAATTTTCTGGATAATGATGGTTCACCGTTCTGCAAGAAAGTGAAGATGACCTCTACCTTTCAAAAATACATTTTCCCAAAACAGTTATAATAATGAATATCAATGATCTGCCTCATCGTAGTCATTATTTCAAATAATTTGTTATATTACCTTGTCACAATCTGGACTGATACCTACTCATAAAAAGGATAGGATTATTTAACTCTCGATCGACACTTCCGCTCAGGATTAGGGTATCTGTGAGCTGTGCCCAGTATCAAAGTATTGCCCCCCCTCTATCGAGGATCAGATTGCAGTATCAAAGAAGTGTTGCACAAAAATATATGTATGGATATACATGGCATTTTATATATCTAGATCCAGTTTAGGAACCAAGACACGTTTACTTTACGATGAAAATATAATCCACGTATCAATTTTACTCGTAAACTAAAACAAATATTCGCTTGATGATTCCTCTATTATCAACCATTGAATATCGCAAACCTGTCCAAAGTTCGAGTTATCATTCTGAAACTTTCTAAACCAGTCGAAAGCTATGTCAATAAGTATTTTGAAGTCCCAGCACTCACTAGGAGAATCATTATGCAAAATGTTATTGTGGTCCCTACAGACAAATTTGAATCCTTAACAATTGGGTGTTTGAAATTTGAGGGTATGTTGATTTGTCAATTTCTTATCAATTACAGTCATTCAAAGTCCGGCAAACAAAGTTACAGTTACAGAAAGTGTTGGTGCCCTTGAAAAAGAATGTAGATAGTTAAAAGGTTGAGTGAAGACACACTGATTTTAGACTGAAAGAAACTTGCCGTCACAGCAGGAAAATCTCGTTCCAATATGTTTAAGGAGTAAAGATGTGTTCGCTTTTGTTGTGATTGGTTCGTATCTAGCATGTGGTACTATAATGCATTTATGTCTCAAAAGAAAAATATGAAAATCTCTTTATTTACCTCAAGTACAATTGGTTGCTATTGTTATCAGCATTACGCAAAGAATATTCTTAGTTATGTCAATAAGTGTGGTGTTGAGAATAAGGTTATAGAGTACATATAAGTGATTGAGTGTACCAGATAGAATGATTTGGATATGAATGACCTTATAATGGTGCTGTAATAGAGGGAGTGTGACGGACGTATGTTTAACTAGTAGGGAATCATATAATCTACTGAACTACTGCCTTTTAATCTGTGCCAGTGGTTTATAGACGGATTAGAAAATTACATTGATGTATATGTAATTCTAATATAAACGTATGGAAATATGTGCCTAGACGAATAAACATACCATCGAACACACTTTATACAGAATTCTTACCATTTGTTCTTTTTATATTCTATCTCTCTCTTCCCCAGTTTCTTTCCCTCCCGATATATATCTATGTTTCTGTATGTTCATTCTGCTCTCTTTCACCATTCTCTCCCTCTCTTCTCTCTCCATATATATATATATATATATATTTATATAAATAAAGTAAATTGTAAATGGATATTGAAGCACCAACAATACATGTATAACGAGTTGAAGATGCCATTGTTATTTTATATTACAAATAACAAAAAATGGTAAACTTGCAATTTTGATATTTCTTCAGGTGAGATATAAAAAACGACATTTCAAAACATAATCCAAATATTCAATTATAGAGAGATAAGGGATATCTTTTTTTTCTTTATCAGCCGGAATGGATAATTAGAAATGGTTACCAGGAATTCGAATATGATATTTTAAGGGTTTTTTTTTTCTTTCAAGTTATCTTTCTCCATACTCCATATTAAGTGTGTTTCTCCAAAATATTCGTTCAGAAACGATGATAGAAATCCCTCCTAAAGAAAAGTTATGTATTTTTTTCTGATTTGATATTCACCATGCAGGCTAGAATAATTTAATAATCAGTGTTCCATACATCATCCTACGTCATAATTGGAAGTTTGTTGGTGGGCTGAAGGTAGTTCATTACAAAATCTTTTTCTAAGGAAATCTCAAGGCTCATATTCGACAATTTTGGAAAAATTGAACAAATAAGGTTTAATCAGGAACGATAATCGTGTTCTGAATTTCAAAGATGCTACTCTCCACCCACAATGCGGACATCTCTGTGCTGATTGTTGGCTGATATGAAAAGTACTTTAAAAATGCTCTACGATAATAAACTCAATAATGAACATATTGTACTACCATTTCAAGGCTGATTCGGCCACAACGAACGTCATCTGCTTCTTTGCTAATGGAATCCCATACAGTCTATAGTGCATAGAATGGAAATATATCCCTGATTGTCGAGGTCAATCTGAACAAAACACATCTGCTCCAATTATTGTACATTTCAGCAATGAGCACTTTTAAATGAAAGTCACTCATTCAATGGATTTCGATCTTGTCTCATTTAATCTTTGGAGTAATCAACAAAACGCCACTTTCAAAATGAAAGCATTACTGAACTCTACCTCTGACACATATCGTGTATTTAATGAATTCATACATAGCAACACTTGTCTTTTCCCTTCTCTCAATCTATCGCTCAGTCTTTCCTTGTCTTTATATATATATATATATATATATATATATATATATATATATATATATATATATATATATATATATATATATATATATATATATATATAATCTGCAGGGACTGTCTAAGTAAAACACTGTTTTAGACATTGAACAAATTAGTCGAGATGAATGATAACATCCACGATGTTCGAAAGTGTGTTGGAGACTAATGACCGAATCAATTTATGAAGTTATTGGACAGAACCAACCGGCACATTGCAGGAATAAGGGAAAACATTCAAGATGGGGAAACGATTCATAGCATATGGTAAGCAAGCTTGTATTTTTGAATGGTGAATGATACAAAGTTAAATGACGTGAGATGTTCAGTCAAAAAAAAACATAGCAAGGCAACGTTAAACCGTTTTACACAATAGCTCGGAATGGAGCACATCGGTAGGCTGATAAACCGAGAGAAAACAAGATACATATCACTCATTCGATGCTCCAATGATAAGGTATGGAATAATTCAGATTGGTAATCAAGCGTTGTAGAGTTTGGAGTAGGGAATGAAATGGCATACTAGAAATATACTCAGAGAGATACAGAAACAAGATATCAAACAGATACTAAAAACAGCAAGCAGGCTGGTCGTAAATAGTGTAAGGACAGTATTAATGGAATAGAAAAAATACACAACTTAATAGTTGATAAAAGTATTGACATTATTATTACTTTTACCAACAAAGTAAACATAGGAAATATTGATATCATAGAATACTAACAGACAGAAATAATTTTGCCATTAAAACAGTGGGGAATAAGAAAATTCTTTAGAAGAAAAGTCACCTCTATGATACGGAGAGTATTACAAATTTGTGGTTCTTTGTATAAAAGAGACACCATGTTGCAGAGGGGAAAGAAGGAAAAATCAGCGAAGACGTAGGCAAGCCAAATGGAAATAATCAAAAATATAGTATTGAAGAGTAACTAACATGAAACAAACAGATCTTAATGAACGAAGAAACAGATAATTAGGCTAGGAAAAAAGAAAAATAATGCAGAGGATGATTAATGTACTTAGGAAATGGAAAAGTCTAAAACGTGGTTGAGCTGTGCGTCACACTTGCAAACAAAATATGCTTGTAGTAAAATTCTAAAAACGCAAGTTGCAAGGGTGTTAAGAATAAGGATATCACAATAAGTTGAACGCCAAGGAAATAGAAGAGAAACCGTTGAACTCTTTGACAGAAAGGAGTGATGTGTCAGACGTGATAACGGGCGAAATTGGCTTCCCACTAGGGAATATGATGTTGAAAAGCCCCAGGCAAAGACAATTTATCTTTTATAAGGCACAAAAGATATTCATCACAAAAATATCGCATCTACTCGCAAAATGCTTACGAGGAACACTATTACCCTGAACCTTTTGTCCGGGAATTATGATCCTACCACACAAGAAAAGATGCAATAAAAACATCTGCGAATTCAGCTCTATTACCCCATTATCTGACATATAAACGATTTCTGAGAATACTTACAACTAAATCATCAAACACTGTTGGTGAAGATCAAGCACTAGAAAAAAGAGGTTTTAGGTGTACTATTTAACAACTGGCGACCTAAACATATAAAACCAATTTATATGAAAGACACCAAGATATAAACGAACATATTTCTCTAGCTCATGTAAACTATGTAAAGGGCTTTGACGCAGCAGAGCAAATTGCAGTCACTACCCCAAAGCCAGAATAGGGTTTAAATGAGAATTGTATAAAAGGCATTGAGGATATGTACGAAATGGCAATGCAATGATGAACCCATAAAGACGCGAACAAGATAAAGATTGTAAAATGAAGTAAGGCAAAAGGATACAATATTACCTTTAGTATGCTTTAGTATTTACTGTGAGTTTCCAAAGCACCTTTTAAAAAACGCACTTTGAGAGTAAACATTGACTGAAAATGTTCGGACTATGTAATGCTTTTGTAATAATATTGCAATAAAAATCAGAATCATCTGATAAATTACAAAGCATATGAGGGGATCAAAATAGAGCGGGTGAGATAAGGTTAGAAATTTACAAAACAGAGTTAAGAGTTCAATAATAAGTCCCGAACAATGACATACGAATGAAAGGTGGAGTCTTAGAAAAAATATTGAGGAATACATTTAGCCAAGCTATAACGCTAGAGGGAGACCACAGACACAAAATAAAACAACGTATAACAATTGGTTGTAAAGCATTTGGACATACTGAAAAGTAAATTATCAATATACTCTTAACGTAAAGCATACAATAAAAACCTAATATCAGCCCAAAACAAATTCAAAACTGGAAATGTACAAAACGATTCGATAACAAACTCAGAATCGCAAAGGGCATTGGGAAATGATGTTCTAAGTAAAAGCAATAAAAAAGAATAGCATTGATACCATCGAGAATTGGTGTAAAGCGTATCATACTCGTACTTTAGCAACAAGAATAGGGACAGGCTGAACACTTACCACGAAGAGAAACAATAAAAGGGGGGGGTACAAACTGATTGGGTCCTATTTGGTCCAACAAGAAATGACCAGATATAATTTTGATGGATTGGATCGAATCATTTACCGGTAAGTGCAGTAACAGTCTTCATCGAAAGAAACGGAGAAAGACTTAGTCCAATTGCAGACTCATACTTAATGCTGCTGCTGCTGCTGATGATGATGATGATGATATATTTACAAATACGTATGTATGCGTGTACATGGTTGTATTACACGATAAACACAAAAAAGAATGAAAATAGTGATCCATATATCTATATTCTTATGTATATCTATCAATCCATAGGGGTATAGAGATAAATGCAGTTATATATGCATACATGAGCGTATGTCTCTGCTGGTGGAAGAGCAAGCAGAGATAAAGATGTTGAAAATACGAAGAAATATTAGCATGTGCATTTATGTGTGTTAGAATTAAAGGTTTTATCCGTTGCAATTCGTGATTATGTTTACTTGTAGGGAAAAAACGGTCGTGTTTGTTTGAATATTTACGAGTTATACTTTTTGCATAAAAGATAAATTATTTTTTTGTATAAACAGACTATCGTTAATTTAATATGTATTTTTCATAAGTTTTCAAAGGAGCAAACACTCCATGTTCTTTGTATATGGTTACTTTCTTCCAAGATGTGTACTAATCTACTCGAACGCTATTTAACTAACAAGTCTAGCTATTGATACAAATTGAGGTAGTTTTTTTTTCGATCCCATGTATTGATAACATACACAGTTTCAGGATGATCAAAAACTACTTGGTTCGATTCATTCAGCTATTTGATTCTATCAAATAATAATTTTGATATATTTAATATTCGGAACAACCGAATATTTGTGAAAGTATACCTTGCTGAGCAGACTTAAACAATGTTGGCTCTTTTTGTGATATTCCTGTTTTCCAACCTTAAAATCTAGTCATGTAAGCACAGGTTCTATTTGCAACTAAAAAGTTCCTTATGAGAATATTTATATCTATCCATCTATCTGTGTATCTATCTATCTATCTATCCATCTCTCCCTCTCTCTCTCTCTCTCTCTCTCTCTCTCTCTCTCTCTCTCTCTATATATATATATATATATATATATATATATATATATATATATGGGGGTGTATGTCTGTGTGTCTGTGTGCATGTTTTCGTGTGCGTGTGCATGTTTATGTGTGTGTGTGTGTGTGTGTGTTTGAACAAGCTCGACTGGGAAAGGGACAAATATGATATCATGTTCTATCTAAAAAAAAATTTCAAGTTGAACTATATTATCAATATTCTGTCCGATATTCCCCTTAACGTATACAGTACCTAATTGTCAAGTATTCGTTGACTCACGGAAGTTTATGCAAATATAATGTAAATCATGAATGCATTACAAATGTGTCCATTAGAATATCCCCCTGACGTACTTTTATAATTATGTTACTCGGCTGAAAAAAAAAATGATTGTGAATTATGTGTTTTGATATTTTGTTCCTCACATTCTCCTGAAAACATGCTTTGCAACCTAGACACAGTATGTATTCTTGAAATCGTACTTATTGTACGTTCCCTAGGGACTGAAACAATCATTATCTTTAACGAACAACAACTATGTGGGAATTGGAGAGTTCATTTTCCGAGAGACCTCTTGTTTGATATAATCAATATTTCAAAATGTATCTCAGGATTTATCAACATGGCCCTGGTTTCCGAGAACTTGACTAAGTTCAGAGATTGAATTCTGACCTTAGTTGTCTCCTGGTACCACTCTGTTATGTCTGCAAGACGAATAAAAAGGACTTAATCGATTTATATAGCACTAATATATCATCAAAATAACGTACTTTGATACGTATGTTAATATTTCCAAACAAATGATATTTGTGTAGGTGTAGCCGGTTTTTGAATCGCGTTGAAGACTCCAGGGAAAACAGCTTTAGTTGTTTTAATGTAATAGCAAGCGTCTGTAGATTGCTTTGATCGCATGAAATCGAACGTTTGATGGTGACATCTATCGAAATAAACAGCACTTGTATAAAGCACAGTTTAAAAAAAAAACTGTGTTTATTTTATGCACCATTTCACTAGATATCTTTATATTGACAATTTGACTACATATTGTTGCGATTTTTCAGCTTAGTAATAAAGTTGTCAAACATTTCTGAAAGTTCTTACAGTTTAAGACTAGATTTCTCGATGAACTCCTCACTTCTGTTTGATCTCTTGTAGCTATCGATCTCATTTGTATAAAAGAAGACAATTCCAAATCATTTGAGTGGGTGGGAACGTGTCTGCTGTACGATTCCATTGTATATTCCAGTTTTGCATCACTTCTGTTAATTTAGTTGAGTTTAACCACCGTCTAGTTGTTTTAATTTGTATTTTTGATGTTTTAACCAGAGCTTTTAGTCAGATTCATCTATCGATCCGTTCAGGCATATTATCAGCAATAGAAATATAAATGACTCTTCTTAATGTTGTGGATGATAAATCTAGCTATGATGTAACAATCTAAAAGGGATATTTTTATGACGTAACAGTCTAAAATAGATATTCTAATAGTTTTGCTGAATGGAAAGGGAAGACAAAATTTGTGGTCGGGAACTGGGGTAGGGAAAATGTGCAACTTCGACCTATTAGTTAAGGAGAACATGCCTGCTTATCTCAATAGTTAACAGTTTCCCGGCTTTTACCATGGTTTGAAAACCAACTGATATGAATTGTTACATTTATTGAAGATGTGCTATAATTTTCATAAAATACTTATTCACTCATTGAATTCTTTTTCATGTTTATCTCTCTAGGGATTTAGGCTAGCTACCGTTAAAAAGCTGGTATTCCATAACAAAGACCAAATGAAAATTGATTGAAACAAGGTATTATCTGAACTTATTACGGCTATATTATTCAGTGTGCGTGAGAACTCCCTATCCAAATTCCATTGACCGACGTAGCAGAGCTAAATATCGACATCCTTAGCTAAAATCTATTTTGTGTTACAATATCGTTAAGATTATACATTGTAGTAGTCTTCAGTAGCAGTTTGTTAAGATTCCAACGGTATTTGATGGTAATTCACTCTGGATCCCACCAAATATAGATAAATTGTATCGTTTTTTGGGTTTCCATTATTGGAAACCCAAAAGACGATACAATTTATCTATCTTGTATCTCCTTGTCGCTGTCAAAGCTACAATTTTATTTACTTTCTATCCTCGTACGAATCCATTTTCGATTCCAAATGACAATTTTAACGAAATGCAAACTTATATACGCTAACCATTGTCAATTTCCTGTTAATGCAAAACCTATTCTCCCAGCATCCGAATTCTCCGATATGACATACTCTAGTTTGCCGATTGCACAACCAATAAAAGGCCAGATAATATTTTAGACATTTGTAAAAAAAACTATGTAGACAATAAGCACAGATTTTTCTTTGTCCCAAAAGCACATATTTATGAATCGATTGAGTGCAAGCCTTTTCACAAGGTATATGAATAAACATTTGCCGTTATACTATTAAACTCAGCGTGTACCATTCGTCCATTATGATGTCACACATTGGGTAGTGCATAAAAAAAATTCAAGGTAGGTCCAATCCCTAACATTCCGATGGCAAATTCGTATTGAACTTATGGTTATCATCGAGTTTAAAATTGTATCCGACAAGAGTAAAAGCGAAACCCAGAGTCTAGGAAATAAATAACACCCACAGTTTTTATGATCTTCCGGCAAACTTAGTTTATCTTTGTGAACATTGGTGTGGAATTGGCTTTTAGAAAAAGCCACACATATCTTCTTTTATGGAGATATGATATTTTTGTCTGTGTTTATAATGAGGGAAACAGTTGAGAATGAAAAAAAAAAAACGGAGCTGAGACTCAAACCACCGATGATAACAAATTCATCGTAACAATAAACGTGAGATGTTTTTTGTTGCAACCCCAAAAAATTGAGTGCCAAATTGAAGCAAACACTAGGGACATTTAGATAAGTGCCGTCCGTCTAGACGATAGTAATCACGATGAAAACGGAAATGAAAGTAGCAATACAATGGTTGAAGTGTTAAAAAAAAAACGTGAAAAATCATGCAATAAAGGTTGAATTTTTTCACCCTTGGGAAAATACAGAAATAAACATTTTTTGACGGCAAACAATGATTCTTCCCAAGGTAGAATTGTACATCTTTGGCAAAATAAATATACATTCTTATACTTTCGTATTGCTTTCTATTGGCAACCAAAATGTATTTTTATTTCTTTTTCTCTTCTCTGTAGAATGTCATGGCTACTGGGTTGTGCTACCAGAACTTCTAATTTCAGAGTTACTTCATCAGAAGAAAAAGAAATATTATGCTATAATCCATTCTTCTTTGATACTTTTGGGATTTATGGGACGTAAATATCCCAGGGTTCTATAAATGTTTAACTATATATACTCAGTAAATTTAGTTTACTAGTCTACTGGAACGTAGCTGTCATGAAAAATAGGGTACATTAGAATTCCCTGGCATTTATAGTAACTGATAAGTGTTTCATCATAGCATCAGAGCCACGCAAGAATCAGAAAGGCATGTAAGCTAATTTCTTTTCTTCATCCTGATATTGAATAATAGTGAACAATGTTTTATAAAGGATTGAATTGCAA
>OY735221.1:28761872-28769372 GCA_963457665.1 Thysanoteuthis rhombus
AAATAAATCATCCTCCTGATATCCCTTCGGTTTGACGTAAAAAAGTGGAAAAATAACTTGCAAGTTTGACCACTGAAAGTGAAACCTTTCTCTAATTTGATCTCTAAAATTAGAAAGGAAGATCCCCTAGATATCGCCTTATAAAAATGAGAAGTAAAAATTCCACTTTGATTTTACACAAAAAATTGAAGAAATATCTCACCTCCTTGAAATACACCCCCACCAAAAAAATAATAAATAAACAACATAGATTCGACGGAAGAAGTTTTTACTAAGTTCATCGGTATGAAATCAAAATGCTAAGATCACTCAATACGAAGACTCCTCCAACTTGACACTTTACAAAACAAATAGACCAACATGAATTCTACACCAAAAAATACAGAAATATTCATGGGAAACGAAAATCTTTGAAAAAAACAACATGCTTTTCAAGTTCAACTTCTCACCAAGATAATGAATTGTTACTCCATTTGGGAGAGAGAAAGAGTGTGAGAGAGAGAGAGAGAGTCTAGAGAGTTTCACAGCTTCAAATAACTAATATACATGAATTATCATTCATGTGATGTTTTCAGTGTTTATATATATATATATATATATATATATATATATATATATTAAACAGAATTAGATATTACATGCTATATGTGCATACATTATTGTTGTTGGGATTATTAGTGATTTGCCATGTAACCATTTATTTAAAAAAACAGCTATATCAACATGGCTCCTCGGTAGTATTTATCAAACTTCGGAGTTATGAATTTAATATACAGCTTTTTTTTTTTCCTGGGCAAAGTTATGATCGATGCATTTTTTTTTATATTTGAAACTATCACGATATATTGTATATGGATGTAATTTGATACTACAAATCATATTATTCTTTTGAGTCGAAGGGCTCACTAACCTAGATTAGCCAAAACACGTATTTCACTACAAAAGTAACCAAGTACAATTTCCCATATTCGATTTTCATGTCACTTCTATAGAGCATTCACCCATTAGAATATTTAATGCATTGTGTTGGTTTTAATATCAGATTGCATGTAGACCAACTTTTGGTACATTTTTTAGGAAACTAGTCATACGAGAAAAAAATTATTCAAGTTGGGTCTTTACCAACATATTCAACCGGAGAAATTGACAGTTATTTAAGATCACAAACCCTAGACTTGATTATTGATGTTTAATGCCATTTAGCTTCGATCAGTTCGATTAGTTCTTCTCCGGGTCTTCTTACCTCAAAAGAGCACGTTCAATCTTTCAAGCTCGAATTGAAGAACAGATTCAAACAACCCATTAGCAAAATCTCGGATGAGACTAAAAATCTCATGGAAAAACGCAGAAACCTCAAGCCACCGACAACAACGAGGGAGAAAATTGAAGAGGCTGAACTAAACAAATTAATCAAGAAGAAACGAAGAGAAGACAGAAGGAGATACACAACGGCAGTCATTGAATCAACTCTTGAAAAAGGTCAGGGCTTCAAAGCTATAAACAAACTCCTCAACTCGGGACGAAGGCAAATAACTAGCATACTCGAGGAAAATGGAAACCTAACAACAGACAGAGACAGGATTGTCAAATGCGCCAAAGAATTCTACCAAAAACTTTATTCGTCCAAACAAGGACTGCAAAACAATGAGCAAGATACGCAAGACACGGGCAAACAACTAGAGGACTTCCCAAAAGTAAGCCCGTGGGAGGTGAAGGAAGCCATTAAACAGACAAAGAAAGGAACTGCCCCTGGACCAGACAACATCACCATCGACCTACTCCGAAAAGCAGGTAAAACCATCAATAGGAAACTGGCCGTCCTCTTCAACCTGTGTCTAAAACACAGTAAAGTCCCAGACGATTGGAATACTGCTATCATAATGCTTTTATATAAAAAAGGAAACCCGAAAGACCTCAACAACTATAGGCCTATAAGCCTACTCAACTGTGTATATAAATTTTTCACAAAGATCATCACCAACCGAATCACAAAAACGCTCGATGAAAACCAGCCACGTGAACAGGCTGGCTTTAGAAGAAGCTACTCGACCATGGACCACCTGCACTCGATAAATCAACTGAAAGAAAAAGCAGCAGAGTATAGACTACCACTTGCCGTAGCATTTATCGACTTCAAAAAGGCGTTCGACTCAGTAGAAATCCCTAAGGTCATGGAGGCCATCAGTCGCCAAGGTGTAGATCCAGTATATGTTGAAGTGTTGAAACATATATACAATCACGGCAGCTCATTTATCAGGCTACATAAAGACTCAGACCCCTTCCAGCTCCAGAAAGGAGTAAGACAAGGTGATATCAGCTCACCTAAACTCTTCACAGCCTGCCTCGAGATGATCTTCAGAAGGCTAGACTGGGAGAGTAAAGGAATCAAAATAGACGGCGAGTATCTGAGCGACCTCAGATACGCAGACGACATAGCCCTTTTCGCAGAGAACCTACATGACCTCCAACTAATGATAGATGAACTAAATGAGGAGAGCAAGAAAGTCGGCCTACACATGAATTTCAGCAAGACGAAGATCATGTGCAACAACCACATTGGAGATAAGAACACTAAGATCGAAATCGAGGACACAGAACTCGAGAAAGTAGACCACTACATCTACCTAGGGCAACGAATCTCCATGAGACCCTCAAAAGAAGAAGAAATCAAGCGAAGAATCACACTAGGATGGCAAGCCTTTGGCAGAGCTAGCTCAACCTTCAAAAATAATAAGATCCCATAAATCCTAAGGAGAAGGGTGTATAACCAATGCATCCTCCCAATAGTCACTTATGGAGCTGAAACATGGAACTTAACCAAGAAACAGACCCGTAAGCTGAGAACCATGCAACGTGCACATGAAAGAATAATGCTGGGACTCACATGGAGAGACCACAAAACAGCACAACACATCCGGGAAAAGACAAGAGTTAGAGACATCATAGAATCCATAAAAAATCTCAAATGGTGGTGGGCTGGCCATGTTGCAAGAATGGCTGACAATCGATGGACATCACGACTCACAACATGGATTCCCCGAGACCATATGCGCAACCGAGGCCGGCAAAATATTAGATGGAGAGATGAACTAGACAAGTTCAGGAAGTACTGGCTCCGTGACGCCCATGATAGAGAAGTGTGGCAAATCCTGGGGAAGGTCTATGTCCAACGACGGACGCTAAAAGACTGATGATGATGATGATGATGATGAGCTCCGATCAATTTTCTGATTCTTCTAAGTTAGTTCTCTCTCTCTCTCTCTCTTTCTTACCCCCTCTCTGTCTGTCTGTCAGTCTCTCCCCCCCTCTCTCTCTCTCTCTCTCTCTCTCTCTCTCTATATATATATATATATATATATATATATATATATATATATATATATATATATATATGTATATATATATATATATAGTTTATCAAGAAGCATGTCAGCTGGTAGTAAGGCCAAGATGGGTTATTAAATCAACATACTCAAGACAGTTAGGACTTGGCTTCACATGTTCAATCTCCCACCCACCCTAACTACCTATCAATCAGAAAAATGGACGAGGCGAAATGTTCCCCTTTTTCCCTGGATGAAATCATTCCAATGATCTTTTACTGACATGGATTAGATTCATCAATATTAAATCACTTGATCTAATATACACTATTCATGCATTCTATCTATCCATCTGTACAGTGTTTTTACCATAATCTTCAATTTCCAATATTATTTAATCATGATGAAACTAGGAAGTTTTTAAACGATCAAGATGTATAGTCAGGACTTTATTAAACTATCGAAAAATCGTACTGATTTTGCTGCCTCGATTGACTGTTATCCTTTCACTCTCTCTTTCCACTTCTCTCACTGAATACATATATATCATACTTCTGCATGATTATTTTGTTACCTGACTATTAACATAATATACACACGCACAGGTACGCTACACAAAATGAATCATGTGATCAGCCAAACTTTAGAAGTGGCTACTCAACAATAGACTGTCTACGTACAATAAATGAAATAATTGAAAATTCAATATAATATATCAAACCACTCAATTCATTTTCTGTCTAATGATAGAGAATTTGACTTGGTAAAACATACGACAATCTTCAACACAATGCAAGAATAGAATGTTAGCAAGAATTACACACAATCCATTCAAAACATATACAAGAACAATACTGCAATGATTCGACTTGAAAAAAATATATTAAAAAAAAGCAAAAACCGTTAAATATGGGGATAAAATATTCCCCAAACTATTTACAACGAGCATTTTGATTTACTTGAAAGAATCCCCGAGAAAGCTTACTGGGTGGGGTCGGAATACACATAGTCAGAAAACATTTAAACCAAATTATATTCACAGAATACATTCTTATGACGTCGGGAATCATCAGAAGAATTATTAGATATGTTGACTGATCTAATAAAAAAAAAAGAGGATTGAAATGAGACAAACAAAGACAAAAGTAATATGCAATGTTTAAGTACCAGAAAAGACCGTAAGAGTAAATGACGAGGATCCCGGAGATGTTGACAAATAGATCATCCTGGGACTGATGCTAAAGTTGGAAAGAGACCATGAAAGCGAAATAAACTGATGCATGAAGTTTGGCAGGGAATCATAATGGTAGGAATAGCGACATATACAAAAAAAAACCCCTTTCCATTGTGTTTAAATTGTAGAATAAACATTGAATACATGTTCTCTGCTATGAAAGATATAAAGACTTACAAGAACTGAATAGATTATATACATCATTGTTACATACCTTGTGCTCTCAAATGTTGCTCCCATTTTTATATCTGTATTTTTTTTTACTATTGATCTTTTTCCATAGCAATCAGCAAAGCCACATTTTGCAATTCCCGTAAAGTCCCCAGTAAAGTCTGTAATTGCATCTGCCAAAAGGCTTTTTAGTTGAAGCACGTTGCACGCCGGAACATATTTTCTTATGTCGATGAATTTTTTAAAAGTTTGGTAATGACAACACTGGCTTTATGGAAGAATGATTAAAAAAATACGATTTAAATGCTTTTTTGCAATATCAAGTGTTTATTCATTGGTATTTTCTTAAATCATACTTACATTATGAAGATGTATAACACGTGAATAACTGATGGAACAGAGCCAGATTCCCTTAATCAACATACAAATGGAAATGAATAAAATATTTTACTACTTAGATGTAAAACAGTTGTAAAATTTTGAATCAGTGTTCCAAATACTTGAGATTTTGAAACGATAATACATATCACTTTACAAGAAATCGTAGCATGATTTTTTTATGGAATCAATATTGACTACGACAATTTCATTCAATCAACTCCTCTTTAGAATATTACCTGTACCTTTGGACCAATGATTAAATCATCTCAGATTAAGAACACATTATCATTTCCGTAGAAACCTTTACAGAGGAATTAGTTTCCTTTTCAAAATGCCTCTAAAAAACTTCTGAGTATGAAGCACTTAAGATGTTGTTTCCTTGCCTCTCATGATCTTTTGTCTATACATCTCTGTAATACACTTTGTCTGACCCCAGTAAACTGATATTCTTTATTCTTTTATAATCAATTGTCCCCACTTAATCGACGTAGTTTATTCATCATCCCCATCGATTTTCCTGGCAGAAAAAAATATCTACGGTTTCCTATTCAGTGGCACTGGCTTTTTTTATCATCTAAGAACAATCATTTTTTTTAATCTGCTGTCAGTATTATAGTTTAACTTTTTTAATGTTTCATCTTATAATTCAAATAGTTCTTCAATGTTGCTAAAAAAGCACACAGTATATTCCACATAACTTACTTGCGTGTGCCCTTGGGAATGACAAGCTTGTTGGTGCATAGATTGGAAGTACGGCGCGTAAAGCTATTTTTGAATGATCTGTGTACCTTAATTTCATTTTTCAAGTCTCAGCTCGACTCAAATTGGTTCAATGTGTAATCAGACATGAAGTAAAAAGACTTCTAATGACGTAATTTCATTGTTGTGACATGAAAAGTGTGGGATTTACCAATGAGATCCATGAATACGAACAAAGGGAAACGTAATCAGAATACCTGCGTTTTTTTTTTCTGTGATGCATTGGTACATCAATAGATATCTATTGTCATTTACTAATATTATCAAATTAGCCACGTTCTTCAGATCTTTAGGCGCATGTATACTGCAATATAATGTATAGTAATCATTATATACACTGAAGGATGCTGGAACAGTTTACAATTCCTGCAAATTTATTTATGTGAGAAATGAACCCCCATTTCTCAATACAGGTCATCCCGGATATAGGATGGATTCACGACACAAAAATCAGGTCCTTTACATTAACACAAATTCTGTTTTTTCCCTTATAAATATAATATTATTACAAAAATATCCGCATGCCTCTGAAGATATCTTTTATTCAGATGCATTCACAGCTTCCTCATTAAACTCATCTACCTGGCTGTTTATAATATCTCATCATTTAAACGTAAGTTGTGTATTTTATCACAAAAAATATTCGTAAATTGTTTTCTTATAGTTTTTTTAGGCATATTCCCACAGCTGTTTTAGATTAGTTTCAAATTTTTGGGTATAATGATTATTCTTTCATCAAACTATATGTTTGATCATCAATTCTTGAGGTTGAATTTTTGTTTTGCTTTTTGATTTGAAATAATTTTCCCATGTACATGAAATTTTTTTGGAAAAGCAGTCTCGTCTGAGAACTGAGTGAGTGTAATATGGAGTGTCAAGATGTATAAAATGAATCGATATCATGGTAAGATGGAAAGCTTTCAGCTAATACATCTCTGTTGGCCTTGAATTTTTGTTTGGAATCGTGTATTTTGTTGAGATATGAACAAAAACATTTATTTGAAAGACATTTTTGTTGGAAATCAATGTCTTATATCGACAAAAATAAAAGTAATGCATATTCTGTGAAGAATACCCAATATCTATGAGCATGTTTATGAGAGTTAGTTTTATATTCGATATGAAACACTCGTACGCAAAAAATTCTTGGAAATAAATACTATTCAGCTGTGATGTAAGCATATTGAGCGCATTAACAATAACAATAAACCTAAATTGAAAACTTCTATTATAAACAAGATATAAATATTATAAGCTGTGTACAAAATATAAGTAAAGATATAATATTCAGATGGCAATTTTGTATGTACATGATATCGGCAATATGTCATTTCTTGCTTGTATGTGCCTTCTACTCCCTCAGGGATACAATTTGTCCATATGGGTAACTCACAGTTTTAACCCAGGATAGGTTCTACTTACCTACAGATCATGGAAGGTTTATTTAGAGTAAACACTACTATATGAACCTAAATTTGAAAAATGAAATATTCAGGCACCATGCTCTATAAACTGAACATGCTCTTATTGTAGACATTTAGGTACTGAGGGTTAACACGAAGAGAGCCAATACAGACCGAAAATAAATGATATGAATTTTGGGTGGAAACTGTTAATTGGTCGCTTGTTATA
>OY735221.1:28774372-28891872 GCA_963457665.1 Thysanoteuthis rhombus
AAGCAAAGATCTTCTCCACAACTACGGAAGACAGAAAGTCAAATGAAGTGGAGACCTCAAAAACAACGAGGTACGCTTCAAACTTGTCACAAACTGCATACCCAGTGTCATCATACAATTTTCAAAGATGTACAAGCTTGATGTCATCCAAGTCTACGCTAACACTCGGCATTCAACCAAAAGAGAAATAGACAAATTTTATGATGACTTGGACTCCCTACTGAAAGATACTAAAAGATACTTCATCATTGGAGAATTCAATGCTCAGTTTGGACAAAGAAACGAATGCTGCGTTGGCAAGTCCCGATACAAAAATACAGAACAAGTGAGATGACAATCTTGTAAACTTTGCATCTGAAAACGACTTTATAATCATGAATACATTTTAAGAAAGAAGCTCAATGGAAAATGGATTTGGAAGAGTTCCTAACATGAAAAAAAACCCGAAATGAACTACATCGAATAGGAGTGATACCGTTAAAAAAATAAAAATTCTAAACCAAGTGAATATTGGAAGCTACCATAGAATTGTAAGATGCGAGATGCCAATAAACACCAAGAAAAAAGTTCCAAATTGAATTGCCACCACTAAACGTAACAAATGAACACATCAATCCATCAAGCTGGAATTGAAAAACAGATATAAAACCCTTACCCAAGAGAACAACACTAACATCAACGAACTTCGGAGCAAAAAAACAACTCTTCTAACAGAAGCTGTTGCAAGATTTAAACGACGAAACACACACACACACGCACTATTTGTTAAATCTCAGACTGAACCAAGAAACTCATTAAAAAACGTAGAAACCTCAAACCACCGACAACAACATGGGAGAGATAGAGGAAACCAAATTGAACAAAAGAATTAAAAGAGTACGAGAGACAAAAAGAATGTATACGAAAGCAATCATTGAAACCTCTCTCGAAAAACGTCGTAGCTTTGAAGCAATAAATAAAGCTCTCGGTAAAGGACAGAAACGAAAAAATTCCATACTTGATGAAAACGGAGACATAACTACGGACAAGGATAGGATCGTTGAATGCACCCAAGAATTCTACAAGGAACTTCACCCTTCAAGACATGGAGAACAAAACAACGAATAGGATACGCAGGATGCAGACAATCAATTCGAAAACCATTTATCTTCACAAAAAAATGGTACGATCGTCAATAAAAAAACAAAATAACAAAACAACGACTAGCAATTCTATTTTACTTGTCTCTTAAACGAATCAAAGTCATGGAAAACTGGCTCGTGGCAATCATAATCCTCTTATATAAAAAAAAGAAAATCCAGGAGACATCAACAACCACAGACCTATGAGCTTACTCAACTGTATCTAGAAACTTTTCACAAAAATATTCACCAACCACATCAATAAAAACACTAGATGAAAACTAACCACAGTGACACAGAGCTGGATTGAAAATAAACTGCTTGTCCATGGACCATCTCCATTTAACGAATCATCTGAAAGAGAAAGCAGCAGAGTATAAAATGCCACTAACTGTAGCATTTATAAACTTCAAAAGTCATTTGACATCGTAGAAAATCTCAATGATCATGGAGGCTATCACTTTTCAAGGAGCAGACAAATTAAACTAACGTATAACCATCCATGGCAACTCCTTTGTCAGTCTCCTGGAAGGAGTAAAGCAAGGTGATACCAGCTCGACCAGACTTTTCACAGCCTACCTCTAGATGATCTTTTAAAACTTTGGCTGGGGAAAAGAAGAATCAAAATAGATAGCAAATATCTGAGCAACTTCAGATTTGCAGACTACTCGTATATACTTTATAGGTTGGGAAGGTAGTTTATATTCGAAGGCCGGTTTCCAAAAGTTCATTTTCAAGCCAAACTCTTTATTTCGTACTTTCATAACGCAATTTTCCTTCAACATTGCTCTTGTCTAATATTGAGTTACACAATACAAATAGTCTGCAATTGAGTTTGTTACGTTTTTCCATTTAGCAGCACTGGTCGGTTTTTGATTCCAGATAAGTTAATGCTGATTATCAAAGCAACTAAACTTTCCATCTTTTAGGAGAAAAACGCACAGTTTTTTTCTCCAGCTCTTGCTTTAAACCATACTCAACAGAGTACCTTGTTTTCATGCTGTGATGATGAATAGTCCCCGCGAGTGAACCCAAGTATAATGCAGTTCTATTCAACATTTACGGAATCAGAGACAAACGCTTTTGGAAAAATGGGAGGTCAAACATCTTATAAAGAACATACTTTCCAAGGTTGCTTAATTTCGAAGTTTGAAACTTGACTGGCTTTGTCAAACTCAGCATTCAAAGACCGGTTCTTCAGGCATTTCTAATATGATTTATGCTACACAATCTCCCTTCGTGCATCTTCTTTCTTTCAACCATGTGTTATGCTATGTTAAAATAGTATCAAGTCAGGGATCTTTTGGAAGGGTAAAAATAATCGAGCAAATGAGAGAACATTTTGAAAAATGCAAAAAGGGACACAATATTGCAGAAAAAAAATCCATTATGATAACGATGCAGGTTTTTCCGTCACAATCAGTCGGTCTAAGACTCTTTACTTGCAGTGATCAGATTTGACAAACTTTTTGAATATATATATAAAGAAGTGAAAGTCAAGATAATATGTGAATATAGTGAAGTTGATATGATAATGTAATATATAGATATTTATATATATGTATATATATATATATATATGTGTGTGCGTGTGTTTTATGGCATCACCCTGTCAGAATGTGATCACTATTTGTGGTCTCTCAGTACTTCGAAACTTAGTTTAAATGAAGATTTGTTAATTAGAAAATCACATAAATGGAGAAAGAAAAAGATAACCAGGAAGTTTAAGATACCATCCAAAATCTGGTAAAAATAATAATGAGACAGAAACTCAACTTCAACAGGTGTTCACAGTATAATACGACATCCATGAAAAAATATACAGGTCTGGTGAGTCACTCATTACTTTCATGTTATTAACGTTTTCTTGCCGGCATGCTGTGTCGAGAGTGATCTGTGAAAACTTTGAAACAAAGGTGATGAATAAATGAGTTACATCTCTCAGCCTTAGTTTGGAAGTAATTCCTGAAAAATCTGTTTTAAAAAACAAATAAGCATGGACATTTTTAGATACAAACTCGGGGATCAATTCAGCATACACTTACGATGCAGATTGAATCTCCTGATATGATTCTATTTAAGGGAGAATTTCATGAACTAAAGAACAAAAATACTGTGAACATTATTAGGAGTAAATGTTTAGATTTAAGTCCCATTACTTCATTTAAGCGTCCAGTGCAAATAATACATAGTAAATCAAACAGTTCATCAACTAGCTGGACATACTTCAAAATTGGGTAAACCTCAGTTTTGATGACAGTTTTGGTTGACTGTTTCACTACTTTTTTAGCCTTATGGAATTTTCCTGTTTTATTGCATGGAAAATGAACGTATTCTAATGGATCAACCAGTTGTGATGAGTTAATTCAGGAGAGAAACGAATTATAACCTCAATGAAGAAAAACTATAAGCGAGGAAGATTCTGCAATAAATAACAATTTACGAAAAAACTACCAAATAATTATATAACAACATTATTTATTCATTCATGAGTAATATCTTAAATACTATTTAAAATGTCATAACTAGAAGCCTTATGAAACCATTAAGAATTATGGAACGCGAGTGAATCGATTTAACTTCATCGACATCGTTTGTTTTGTTTGTTTTGTTTTTTTGATTTTTTTCTGACGGCCTGTGGGCATGTAGACAGTGACCTTTGTGGTTCAGAAAGTATGAGTGTCTGCCTTGGTAATTAAACCCTGTTTGGCCTTCTTTGATTCGTCCGTTTTAGATGATCACGATTTGTATCACTCACTTTGATGTATACTATTTACTGTGCGGTAACTGATTAAAGGCAAAGAACATTTTTCACGAAACCATCACTAAAATATATCATTTTCATTATATATATATATATATATATATATATATATATATATATATATATATATATAGATAGATAGATAGATAGATAGATAGATAGATAGATAGATATAGATATAAAACGACCATGATTGCGTTGACTTCTGCCATGTCTTACCAGCAAATCATTCCGTCTCATATCGACATTCTGTGTCTGATCTCATCCTACTGCGGTGTCTGATGAGCACTTATTAGTTAAGCTTTTATTCAATGTTTGTTAATTTCTTTCAGCCAAGTGTCCAGCCAATCACCATTGCCATTGTATGAATATTTGTATATCATCATTCCGTCTTCTCTTCTGTCTGGTTCGTGTTGATCCGTTTCCTTCTCTTAGAAGTATCTTTAGCATTGCCTTTCCATCGCTGTCTGCACAATTATAAGATTTGTTATTTTCCGTTTTGCGTCTGTAAGATATAACTGGTATCACGCTTCTGTTGCATTCTGGCAAGGTCTAAATATGTCTTCATTCATACCGGCTGGCCATTATGCGTCATTATCTTTCGCGTCTCTAACTTTCTTCCTGATCTGAGTGAATTCACTTGACAACTATTTTAGTGACTCACTCTGCATACATATGGTTTTTGAGTGCCTTTATCATTAAAAATTAATTTTGACTGTTGTTTTCATATTTAGTTCTATCTTTTATTTTCCCTTTTTTTATCTTTTTACTTATATGCTTTGAATTTTCGCCAATGATTCTGTTCAACGAACCTTGGTTGGTTTAAATACTCTTCATCTATATTTTTTTCCATCCCTTTGCATCAGTTTTCTGGATTTTGCTTTTCTTCTCAATACTTGATTCCTGCCATTGGGTTGAGCACTGATGTATATACTATCGAGTCAAATGATTTCTAATGACCTACAAAGGTCAAACAAAAGAGATTGTTGCATTCAAATGACCTTTGGATAATTTGATTTATTGTATGTAGGTGCCCTCTTGTTAAAAAGCACTTCAGATAACGTTTGGTTTATTCCAATCAGTCAGTGAGTATCTTTGAGAATTATTCATATGTTAAGTAATAGTATAATAGACTAATAGTTGCTAACGTCATTATTAATTCGTTTTTTTGCGGAGTTGTTATACTATTTTTCGTACTCTTCACTTCTGCATGTGCAAACATGACTTCAGCTTTTGTTAAGTCCCAGATACCCGCAGTATTTATCGATTGACCAGTCAGTAGTGCTTTTTTTTCAAGAGTACCATTTTACATACTTTCTTTATGCTTCATTTTCGATAAACTTCACATCCCGTTCAGGTTTTACTCTCTATGATTTTCTATCCTGATATTTTATTCATGCGTATAGTTTTATAACAACCGGTCATGAAATCGTTTTCCCTAGGACGGATACAAAAATGAATTAGGAAAGGAGGTAGAAGAAATAGAAATAAAACAAGACATCCCCCCCCCCTAACAAAACAAAATAAGCCTTTCCCAAATAACATCCAAAATAGGGATGATAAAGGAACGGATAATTTGTGCACGGAGGCGAAAAGGGTAGAAACATGATCGTCTTCTTCTAAATGATGTAGCCATTGCTGAACTAAAAGATTTGGCATTAAACCAGGGTTTGTCTTCGACAAGC
The DNA here is from genome assembly GCA_963457665.1 of Thysanoteuthis rhombus. Classification (NCBI taxonomy): domain Eukaryota; kingdom Metazoa; phylum Mollusca; class Cephalopoda; order Oegopsida; family Thysanoteuthidae; genus Thysanoteuthis; species Thysanoteuthis major. The sequence goes on from OY735221.1 coordinate 28,779,943, forward strand.
ATCAACTTTCGTTGTTCAAAAAACCAAATTAAATGATAGAGATTTCATTTAATGAAGAGAGAAGAAAAAAAAAAAATATATATATATATATGCAATGATTTTCCAACATGGAATGGAGCACTCTGGTGGATGAGGAATATATACGATAAATAAATACATCACCTAAATCCAACTTCACTGAACATCCAAGTCTGTGGAGTAGAGAGGTATTACAAGCCTCTGGGTCTGAAGCCAAGGTTTCTATCCTGACCCCTGGTACCGGATGGGATAATTGATAATCTATAGCCACACTGAAGAGTTGTAATACAAACAAACAGTTGTCTGTGGATGACAAAATAATATATATATATATATATATATATATATATATATATATATATATATATATATATATATATATATATATACATATATGTATATATTGAACGCATACCAAACTTCAAAAAAATACCTCATACGATAGAATCAACTTTCTTACCATATGTAAATTGACAAGTTGACCAAATTACCAAAGAATGCACGTTTCATTGATTGATAGTTTGAATAGAACGCTGATATGATCAACTGATACATTCTTATCACACTCTCAAAGAGATATAAACATGTAGAACTGGAGCAAATCACCCGTATTTTGTGTCAAATATGAAAAGATGAGAGTCCTATCGCATCACGTAATATTAATTCATCAGCCATTGATAACCATAACCCCTTGACTAATTTGCAAAAACTACTCAATATAACTCTATGCAAATTCTGTGGGTACTTCTTGGTGGTTAGTCATGTTTCCAGCAATTTGGATTCAAAAGTCATCCCTTGAAAATATTTTAAGTAAATCGATCGATATGAAGTAAAGATTAATTTCAAAACCTCGAAGTTGACATTCTTTGTGTTTTGCTTCTTTAAAAAACTCTATTTTCTGTAAATATAAACTTTAGTCAAAAATGGAATTGTTGTTTTCTATCTTTTATGGGATCGCTGGTAGAGTAAGATGGAAAATAGTGAATTGTTTAGATAGGAACTAAGAATGATCTATGCATTTTGAAGTGTCTTTTGATTGCATCATTTAACTTTTAAAAGATTAGAGTAATACTGAAAGAAAATGCATCAATCTTTGCAAAGCACAAAGTATGACAGTTCTGTTTGCTATTAGAGTGAGGAAACATAATGCAAAATCTGACAAAAATGCCCACAGAAATTTGCGACCAGGAATGGACTTTTACCAACCGATTGTATCAGAATGAGAGAACGTAATGATTTGACAACGCAGATTGGCACTTTGTCTGGACATTCATGTCATTACACGTTTTCATCTTCAGATGACTCGTTGTTCCCGGCGAGTACATAAATGCAGTTGCCAAGACCAGCTCAAAGCGAAGTATATGGCGCCCAAACATAAAGAAAAGAGAGAGAGAAGAGAAATGAAATGCAGTATAATATGCAAATCTTTGTGCATAGAAATGATGTACATTCATCATGTTAGTGATATTGTCAAAGCACGAATGACTTGGCATAGCGAACAGTCTGTTGGGAGCATCGGTGTTATAGCATCTGTATCAGCATATACCTCAGACACTCCGTTCGTGTAAGTCCATTGAATATGCAAATACAACTGCTGGTTCTTGTGTCACCATCCAAAGACAAAATGCACTGCTATCAGAAATTACTGCGTACAGAGAAGTACTTCCCGTGCCATCCCAAAACACGAACTCAAATCAAGTACACATACAACTGGACAATCTCTAACCAACGTGTGAAACCACCTATGTTTTCTTTCCTGTTTAGAAGGAGTTGTATTTATGAACAAATTATTTTAATGGCAAGTACTGAAATAATAGGAATTTCCAAAAAAAATATCCTGTGCATTATTGAACCCAAACTATTTGATAAAGATCACTGAATGTACCTGCATGTCCGAGTTTGATTTTTCAATTTTATGTTTCTCAGACTGATCTTTTAATCATTTGAACATCTTATGCTCTCATCATTACATTGTTGATTTGAACTTCTCACTAAAACCTCTATTAGTTGGGATATTTTCAACAAGCTCACAAATTACTTTGTTGGAATCTGGCTGAGGTCGGTCAACGACCCTCTTTTAGTATCAGCTCACGCACAAACACACAGGGGGAATTTTGTCACCCCGTCCGTCGCTTTTGACTAATATATTTTATCAAGTGTGTTTTAAATACTGTAAGGTTACGTCACAGTTTTTTTTTTACATTGTGCCGGAAACCAGGGTTGAGTTCTGTGTAATATTCACATGGTAAATAAAACCAACAATGTAAAACCCGGGAAGTATGTAATTATTTTTGAAAGATATTTCAGCTTTTTTATGACACGTTTTGCACTTGATGAAAGAAAAGTTCCATTTTAAAAATTTTAACGTTTGGTTCAATTATTCAAGTTCAGCAAGTACACAACAAACTGTAAAATAAATCGATTCTGATAAATATGCTTTTATACTTAGTTGGTTGAGACATGATCGAATATCAGAAATTTTTCGCATTATATATCATATTGACACGTTGACTTTCCCCTTTCTGGTGGCTATCAGCTTTCCTTTCCCCTTTGGTCCTGTATCTCCTAGCTTTTATTCATCCCTCACAGCCATTTAAAGAGAATGTCTGGCCTCCCCAACTTTTACCCGGCAGGCAATATCAAGCTTTTCTCAACTTTGCAAACTCACACAACCCCTTTCATCACTACGCCTATAAATACTTCAAAATAGCGATATCTAGCCTTATATCCGCTGGAGGTTCACAAATGTATCATTTGGGGTCTATGTGCAACTGTGGTAGGAATACTTTCAAAAAGTCTGGTACCCCAATTTGTATCCGCTGGACGTTCACCAATTTATTACTCGGGATCTCTGAGCTATTTGTGAAGGGAGATTTTTAAAAAAAAAGTCTTATGTATGGGAGCCTTTCGAGTACGGATATGAACCCATCGAAATAAAAGTGGTTCCTTGAAGAATTAAGGCTTGGGACCACTGTGTCGAAGATTTTGCTCCACGTAAAGATATTGGCGTCCTGACCTATCAGAGAATGCAAACCTAAAAAAGCTTCCTGACCCGTTGAACAATGAAAAGTATGTTTCCTATTAAAATACTCAAAATTCTGAACACTCTCTCACTTATGTATGCTATCTTTTTTCAGAGATGGCCTGTCTGTCTACTCAAGATATCTTAAAAGCTTTTTCATATATTTTTTTTTCAAGTTAATAAAGATTCTTTTTGAATACTTTTTCCACCCAATGTAGGGAAATATCTTGTAGATTACCTAGATTACCACTAGTCAACTGGTTTGAAATAACAAATATCAGCTTTGCAGTGAACTGAGTGACTTCAAGAAACTTGCTGTTACTCAGTCTCCAGCGACGATTATCAGGCAACTGGTGTAGATGACGATGAAGATAACGATAACAGTACACAAAAACTATACCCGAGAGATGACGCAATAGACTGCTAGTGAAGAGGAAATAAGGCAATTCAGGACTCATCAAGATAGACAGCTGTCTCAGACTAGAAGAATACGTGCAAGCAAACAGAAAATACCTTATAAAGAGCACCTGAAGCAGTGCAACGAACAACAAAAACGTAGCGAACGATAGAATACCACAGCAGGCAAGGGAAAATAGGAGCAGAAAAGACTAAACGGATAATTCAAAACAGGATGTTGCAGACGAGAGATCAGAGACATGGCTACGAAAAGGAAACCTATAGAGAGAAACAGAATTGAACACCATGTCAGAATTATTTCATCAAGGTGAAAATTGACAAAACACAAACAGCAAAAATCATCTCTGTGAGGAAAGGGATGGGGATCTTAAACTACAAATTGAGTGCATGTACTGAACTATCTCAGAAGGAGTACAAACACATTAGGCACCAACGGTTATACAATGAGAGTCAGGCAAACGAAGGGGATACAGGCATGTAGGAAATTGATACCAGCACGAACTGAACGTAGCCAAGTACAACAGAAGTCAACCATTACTCTTTGATTTTGACTACCAAACTTACCACCCCATCCAGGTGAAAAGACCGGAAGCGGTAATCGGGGACAAAAAGAGGAGAACTTGTTGAAAAATACACGTGGCCATGCTTGTGGATTACAGAGTAAATAGGCAAGAAAGTAAAAAGATAGGAAAATATCAGAGAGCTTAAGAAGGCATGGAACGTGGGGGTCAGGGTAGTACCAGTAATAGTAGGTGCACTCGGAACCCTACCAAAGAAACCGAAAGCAACATAGGGAGAACTAAGTAAGGAAGAAGGATTTAGACAATACAAACCACAGCGCTGTTCAAAACTGCACACGTACAGCGAAGAGTGCTAAACATTTGGGATCTACGAGTCTTACAGTGTGAGGACTGATTGGGACTCTTCAATTGAATATTCTATTTCATTTTTAAGTAGTTGATTCTACTATTAAATATTATTTTTCGCCGGAGATACATACCTGGTTTAAGATAAGCTACGGAGTAACTCTTTTCAGGCACCAAAAGGACTATAGAAACATTTGAGTAGATTAATTGATAAGATATAGGGAGGTCGCTAGGAACCCCTGCATATAGATAGCCGGTAAAAGATACTTAATTAAAGAGACATTAGGAGAAAGAAAGTGAGAAGGGATTAAGTCGTGCGAACAACCTTATGAACACGAAAAATGTGTAGATATTCGCAATGAACAGGGAAGAACTCGAAATGATGTTCAACAAAGTCAAATAATATAAGAATGACATCAGGATAGAGTTCGTAATAGGAAGACTCGATCTAATAATGATTTGCAGTCGCCTACAAAAAATAAAAAATAAAAAGGAATACCTTTGGAAAATGGAAAAAAAATTAGAAACTAAGCTAAGTAGCAGAAATGTAATGGAAGGAATGAACACAGCGGCTGTATTGGTATTAAGATTCATATTTCTATTTCTTGGATGAACAAAAGATGAACGCAAATAAATGGGAGGGTGAACCAGGAAACTTATAACAATGAACAATGCCGTACTTCCTTGAGAAGACATATATTGACTGTATGTGAATAGGAGAAGTAGCTGAGGGCCCATTAGCATAGAAGACTTGGTCTAAAGTCCAAATTCAGGATAAGTAAAGTAAGTGTAAACATGCTGTAAGATATTATGGAAGGCCCTCAAAACAGTGCAGCAAACAATTAAAAAAAAGGAGGAATGAGAATAGAAAACGCTACACTGGGAATCCAAAAGAACAATAAGAACACTCATAGCTGCAAAAAAGAAACCTGAAAAGAGAAACAACACCCTTCATGATAGCAACCGAGAATAAATGCATCAAGACAAACAATACAAAGCCAAAGATTACAGGATCAAGACAATCAGTAAATGCAGTTCTTGTGAATAGACTGTAAACTACATCATTTGTTAATGAAGCAAACAAACGTAAATTGAGCACATGAACGAGTACAGAGTGGTAGCCTATGTTAAACAAGGAAATACCAGGACTTGGCAAAGGAGCTAATTATAGGGTGCTACGTTGAAGTCGGGTCAGTGCCAAGAATATTAAGGGCAAGGACGAGATTTTGAGAGCTAGCAATAATAGATACACAGTATGTATACCACAGCTCTACTGGGGTCTGTGCGAAAACAGAGGAGTGTAATGAGAATGTGAAATGTACAACCTGCAGTAATCAGCCGTGACTTAACAGTCAGAATGAAGAAGTTATGTGCAGTTTGAGTTGAGGAATGTTTATACAAGACAAACCACTGCATCGCAGTGATATGTGAGGACGATGAGAGGAGGGCAGGAAACCGGATGAAACTTTTTATCAAACAGCGTTCGGTGATGATCACCTGACATGGAAAGAAAGGGGAAACTAAAACAGCTGTAGACGGCAAGAATGCAGAGCTGTGGGCTGGAACCAGTGTAGCAGGTCAGATTAACCACCGCAAATTTCTTCCCCAAGTTAAAGTTAACAGTACTTTTTTTTTTATATCAGAGAGTATTTTAAAGGCTAGTCCCGTTCATTCTCGGGGGTACCAACATAGTTAGTCTACTTCATACTTACTTGGCCAGATTACATCCCGGGGTATAAAGCTAATTAGGTCAGTGAAGCCTGCATGCATGTGCGTTAGTGATATGGAGTATGTGTATTCGTATATGACGTTTTCGAATGTGTCAGTTAGTATGTGTTAGTTTGTATTTGTTACTTTGTACTTGTGAGTGTATTTGGTATGTATATATACGTTGAAGTTGCATGTGTGGTATGAGTACGCATATGCGTGTGTGTAAGTGCTTGTATTATCCATATATATATATATATATATATATATATATATATATATATATATATGTACGCTGGCATGCACCCTGTGTATATGTATGAACGTGTGCTTATATGACACATGCGTGCGTATGTAATATACATGTATATGTATATATTCGTATACGTGGTATGCAGGTAAGTGTGAGTATATGTGGCATGTGTGTTGTATGTGCTACCAAAATTGGCCAGTAAATGCATTGGGTAATGTATTCTGTCAGTTTTTATCAAAAGAGCTCGAATGATCAAGCGTTATATCTTGAGAATGGGTCAGAGAACTCTGATGCTGTTAGCTAATGATTCATTGTAGTTTCTCTTTCTCATGCTGATCTCCCATGGTTGTCTCAAATAAAGTCATTTTGGAAGGATCCCATTGTTTAGTCATTTTTACTTTCAAATGATACATCATGAGAAACAAATGCGTTGATGCAACGGATATGCAAACTCATGTATAGCATGAATCGAAAATTATCTTTTGAAATATTGCTTTCGACGAATAACAGTTTCATACACACCATGAATTAATTGATGAGAGTATTCATCGTCTCCAATCATTTTCTGAGGTTCAACAGGGAATCTAAATGTAGCATATTCATCTGCATTTGCTACGTTTAATCAAACAATTTCCATTCCTGCTCAAGACTCATTGTTTTCAATCCCCTTTATCGATTTGAATGTTGTTCACTTTATACTTTGGTGTTATTATTCTGAGCTTTGCCCTCGGTGTACGATTATTTAAATGACAATAAAGGAAATGAAATGTAGGGATCAGTTTCTTTATTTCAAACCAGGTAAACCAAATTTATTCTGAATACATAAGTAATCACTCTATAATTCCGTATCTCAACAAATCACCGACAGGCTACCATGATTTGGCTATACAACACCATCTGACGATTGATGATTTGATTATTTCAAAGAAGAAATATGCTGCCTCAGATTCGAACTCATCTATACAAATCTGTACGATTTGCCACTAACAATGCTAGCAGAGAAATTGAAATAAATAAAAGTAAAAAATATAAGATAGACAAAAATGGATACTATTCTAAATAACAATTTGCGAAAACAAAAGCTGAATTACGTGTTGTTCTTGCAGAAATGTAACTGATAATAGACGCACAATATAAACAAATATCGAACAGGAAATAATCATGGAAGCCATTTCATAGAGATATTTTTCCATTCCATATTTGGATAGGAATGAAGAATAACTATTTTTCTCGAATCTTGGAACAATTTGCTATTGGAAATGACACTTGTATGCAAATTATGATTATGATAATGATACAAACCAGACACAAATATTCACTACCATGCACAAGCAAGCTGGAACATACCACATATGCAATATTCTCAAGATCCTTTACATATATATATATATATATATATATATATATATATATATATATATATATATATATATATATGCTTTTATTGTGGATATGTATGTGTGTGTTCTTGAGTGTATGTTAGTGCGTGTGCGTGTGTACATATATATATATATATATATATATATATATATATATATAGATATATATATATGTGTGTGTGTGTGTGTGTGTATAAACATAAATGTATATACATATCTATGTTTACACAGATTCACATTGATAAAAAGATGTCTACATATAAGTTTCCAGATGTATATACAAAATCATCGATTTATCCATTCGCCAATACACAAAAATGCATGTATACATTTGGCTGAACATCGATACATATTGAAAAACAGGGTCTCACACACACACACACACACACACACACACACATACAATCTCCAGGAAAGTAATAAATCTGAACTGGAGGTCTTTTGGGAAAGTAGCAGGACAGGACATATAATATCAACTTAGTATGGTGTAGGTTGATTAATGGCATTTTAGTCTCCTCAAAAATAATCCTCTTTCGGACCTGACGAAGTTCGATCATACGCCGCTTTGGAAACTGTCTCAAAAGTTTTGATATTGCCTTAGACTGCCTTGTTGCGTTCTACTTAATCAAGTATGAAGAGTTGGTTTAGCCAACGATTCTGGATGATGATTTTAGTTAAAAACCTACCTAAGACTTGGAGAATGGACAGGCTTAGTCATTGTGAATGTGATGTCATTTTACAGTACACAAACTTAACCACTGACATTTTAATGTCAACAGATTAAACCTATGGAACGGTGTCTGTTCATGCTCACTGAACAAAATGTTATCAAACGTCTTCCAAGCTTTATCAAAACTAAAACTTGGGTTCAAATTATTGAATATTTCACGGAATAATCTTGCAGTATTATTATAGGAAACTGACAAAAATAAAAATGAAAATCATTATGTATAGAAAACAGGGTAGGGTACAAAATGAAGAGAAGATCTAGAGATGGAAATAATATTCGGAAAAAATAATACAGGGATAATATTATGTATCATATTATAGAGTATTAATAACTTTAAATGATTAAATGTTTTGCGAAGAACTGCCATCGTAAACAACTTGCAGACGTTCCAAACAGCAATCGTTATATTGTTGTTAAAAATTACAGTGATCCAGTGTTCAAAAACTCCAAAGATGAAGACAAATAAAGTGTGTGTCAAAGATATGAAACAAGGAACATTTTAAAACTACCATTCCGAAAACCGACGTAATCATAAACATAGGTCAGATGCAGAATCCTAACAAGAAATATGCAATCAGTGACTCCAGGAAAGCGTCAACAATCCAAATATCACTGGGAAATTTCTATGTACTGTGTGAAAGAATATGATGTCTGAGGTTCAGACTTCCAAAAACCACCCAAAAACATATAATTTGACCTATTTTTGACCATGATGATAAACTATATCGATACAAACAATTCAGCCATACGCGAGTAACGTTTTACAGTGTGTACTTATCGACTTTGGACTGCAATGATTTAGATTGGTTGCAGATCTGCTGCGTTCGAAGTATGTTCATCACTCAGTATTGCTGGGAAGACAAATGCCAGAAAAAAAATACTTACCATTCACAGTAAAACGTACAACAATAATTTCTTTTCACCCGTGTGTTTTGCAACATAATGGAACCTTTTCTCCTGATTCTCCCTCTCGAAACTATAACTTCCACTTCCTGATAGACGATTCCACATTTTTTTACACAGGGTTACATTCTGATATTGAGATAATAATGATGGTCCAGTAGCTATCCAAAAGATACCGTAACGAATAGTCGATTTGAATATGGTTCATTCCACGATTCTTCATTTCTGAGATTTCATTTCTAAGAGTACGACTCTTCAGATTAGCATGGATTAGTAAAAGCTAAAACTTACAGGTAATCCGAATGATGACTATTGATGAATTCGATTCATTGTAAAGCACGTTGAAAACAAAACAAAAAAATCACATTGTGACCAAATGTAAGAACGGTGAATATATAATATCCTTATCCTAAACCCTAACCAGATACGAAGTATTAGTAAACAAAAAAGCCTCTGGTAGAATAGGAGTATGGAGAAAATTTTTAAAAAATAGCTGTTTATAGTCAGTTACTATCCGACCAAATAAGTACCAAAAACTGACAGATTTCGATCCAAAAATAAAATGTGTAAAAAAAGAGAATAAAGCATGAATATATTGCAGGAATTAAGTTTGGGTTAAGGCATGTGTATCTGTTTGGAATAGTGTTTGATAATAGGACAAACGTTAGAGTGTGAATAGCAGCTTAAAGACTACAGCAATATAATACAAATTATCAACAAAAAAGAAAATATCACTCAACTGTTCTACCAATGATGAATATGAACGGGAGCAAATATTAATAATCAGGGAAACGTTCAGTTTTGGCGGGAAAATCAATATAAAAAGAAATGGGCGAAGAAAAGTAAATAACGCGCGAAGAGGGACGAATAAAAGTGCCAAAAACAACAAATCAGTCACAAGCACAAGGACGCGTGCGCACACTCAAAAACACATACTCACGCACGAGTATGTAAGCACCAGTACACACATCAGATTAGAAAGGCAGCACGTGCATATATAGATTGGCGTATACACAACATGCGCACATGCATTGATCTCTTACGGACACATATACACACATGTATTGGGCATGGTATCAACTCAAATAAAACAAGTGGTTATTGGCATAAACTATTGAACTATCTGATAAGGAGAAATTGGTCGCAGGAGGAAAAGTGATGGATGAGCAGTGAGATTTGACCAATTGGCATTCGAACATATAATTGAATGAATTAGTAATCGGTATTTTGAGAAGAAAAAACATCGATCATGGAGTCAATATTTTGTGAACGTTGCCATGCCTCGTCAACTCACTATCTTCAATCGTACAGAGAAATACACATTCATACTTTCACATATGAACAGTACCACGATATATATATATATATATATATATACATATATATGTATATATATATATATATATATATATATATATATATATATATATGTGTGTGTGTGTGTGTGTGAATGTGTGTGTGTGGATAGCGATTTCGGATGTGTTTCAGATTGCACCCCCTTTTCCTTTGGTAGAGCTGCATGGGAGCACCATTTTGAAATTCAACAGAGCGCACCTCTACTCTGATTCTAAACAAAAATGTTATTCCACACTAGGTATCTCCGTGAGTACAGTACTAGTATATATATATATATATATATATCGGTCGAGGGAACGGCGTAAACAAAATTATCTGCAACACCCATAGAACTTTCAATAACAATGCACTCAAATTAACTGACGATTACGAACGCTGGTCAATAAACCACACAAAAATACTTATATCTCACCACCGAATTCGCAAGTTCTGAATCGATATTAACACTTCCACAAAAAAATATCATATATTTATTCAATATCTATTTTGGCTCGAATAGTCCTCCGAAAACTATTTTACGGATTCATGATGAAGTCACAATAATAGTAACTACCAGCTTCAGCTTCAAAATCATTGGCTTACATGTGCCCTGAAGCATTTTTTCCATCTGATCTTCTTGATCATAACTCTGGGTGATTTTGCAAGTATATTTGAAATGCTCCAACCCGAATTCTCGAAGAAAATGAATCGTCCAAATTGAAGAGACCATTGTTTCAAATATTGGGCAAGAGGAATTCCATCCTGTTTTAGAGTCCAGTGTCACGAACAGAAGAAGAAAAAACGTAACTTTGATCAATATACAATACGGAAGTTGGGAGTTGACAGTCTATACTGGAAGTACTATTATGATCTCTGGGTTCTAATATATATATATATATATATATATATATATATATATATATATATATATATATATATATATATATATATATATATATATATATATATTCTAAGAAACTGTGCTATTTTAAAAAGAAAACATTAACAAATAACTTTCATTTGTGTTTCAGTCACCTATTTCCCAATATCTGTCAAAGCAATTTATGTAATTTTCCTCCGTGTTTTTTTTTCTCTGTTTCACAAATACCCTGTTATTATGGCATAGTGTATAATGTGTCTCCTGTTTTGATCATCAGTTGTTTTCTATGTAACTGTTTCGAGGACTTTATAACAAAATAATTAAATTAACATGGCACTCAGCAACCGTCTGCCTTACTATCTAGTTCATGTCATACATGTGATTTTTTAATATATAAGTTAATATGCATATTGCATATTGATATTCTATAATACGTAATTATTTTTCCGTAACAGAGCTTACTACCATAAGTAACGTAAACATGTTTTTAACTGTTTGTGTCATTTCTAATGAATATTCAGTCAGTTGTGACAGTTTCAATCTCAGATCGCATGCGCACAAACTCATGTTATAATCTTAAAAATAAATAATTTTTCAGAATAAAACTTCTTTGAGTTACCGACGTATAGCTATGAAAATATTCTGATTTTTCTCCATTAACCTCATTGTCAAATTCTCCACGTTGAATATCATCAAGTTTTCAACGAATGTTTTCTTATTTTCAACGTTTTTGATTATCAGATAATGTATCCTTATATGCATGATTGAAACAAAATCAATGATTTTCCACGCTAACAAAGCCTGGATCAATCTCTCTTAGTCACCTTGTCACCCTAACATTATTACAAATTGATTTATTTCTATGTACACCATTTACTGTATTTTTTTTGCGCTCGATAATATATTCTTTAATGTTTTAATTATTTCGTTATTGTCAAGCTAATATATTTCATTTCAAAAGGACTGAGATGTCCAAACATGGCTAAAATCAATTGCCTGAAAATCTTACTAATTTCATTCCTTGACTGATCATTCTTACAACTAGAAAACAATTGGTAATAAATCAATACATCTTTGAATTACTCGGTGATCATCAAATGTTCTGACACTATTGTTTCATGAAATATATATGATAGCATGCTAGATGTTTTAAAATGTATTCTCACTTTATGTGTCGTAAATTACCGTTTCAAAACTAGTGTAACGGATAATTTTTTCCAGGCGGGAGGTCAATTGTTGTTACTATCCATGTTTAGTGTAATAATCTTAATCAATCAGTATTTCTTTCCCGTTCTTATCCTCTTTCCATTTCTATCTAGCCTTCACTCCCTCTCTTTTTCTCTAGATATACCGAGAGATAGAGGCGGGGGGGATGAAAGAGACGGTACAGGGGGTGGGAGAGAATTGGAGAATAAAAGGGAGGGGGATAATGTCCTTGTTTAGTTTATTCATAAAACAAGAAAAATGCCTAGAATTCGAATGATAATCGTCAGGTAAATATTTAATTACTGAACGATTTTGGGGGGGGGGATGGGTATGTATGTTGATGGAATTTATAAAAAGAATCTTCATCTGTAAGTGCAGGTTAACAATCACATCGGTGTGGATTTCCTGTCAAGACGTTCAATGATATTAGCTGAATATTGGTTGTATGAACGTTTATATAGCTATGTTTGATATATGAGCAGGAAAATCACACCATGTTTGAATCTATCACATAATTCTACACAAATTATACTGATTTAAAATCGTTTGTTTCATCAGAATAAGTCAAATATCTGCTCAAAGAGCATATTTGACTGCGAGGTCGGCATAATTCACAGTTTCTTTCAATGAAGATGCCTAATATACTGGTTGGATTGAGTTTAGATTTTTGTAACTGAAACATGACAGAACCTTTGATTACAACAAACAATAAAAATTTGCTCTCATGGTTGCAAGGGTTTCAGTCGCCCGTACATGGAAAACTGATCCCACCATTTTGAGTGCAGGACCCTCAAAACCGTCAGAATCGTCTCTAAATACATTAGAATTGTTGATTGTACGGAAATAATTGACCTATATTCGCTTCAAAGATAATAAATGGCGCTAGAATTTAAATTTATGCGAATCAGGTGACTCGGCCCTACATATCAAATCGTGCTTATGAAATGACGTGTTTGGTTAATTTAGTTGATTGTGTCATGAATAAAACCTGATTTTCTTTGAGATTTATGGCCTGCTCACTGATTGCGTGAGATGCAATACTACTACGACAGGATGGAGCCTAGTTATGATCTGGGTTTTAAAACCATCGTTTTATTCCTTCATACAAGAGTGCTGTTCTACTATTAATTGATTCTGAGGTAGATGCTGGCCAACTAAATTAAGCCTTGAGCAAATGCAAACACCACAATATCTAAATTAAAGGTTGCATCGATTCTTTACCTCTGGCTATAAAGCACAATATATCTGATAGCAGGGTAGACACAGAGATATGCGTAACGCAATTACATCAGAAAATGACAAAGAAGAGAAACGTTTACGAAGAAAATTCCAAACAAATAAATAAATGGGTTTGATTAATCACCCAAGAAAAACTGTTATGAGACCCTCATTGCATTTTGTTGAGCTGTAATGGATGAATAGTTCCAAATAAAAAAAAAATCAACATTCGTTAACGCAAAGGGACACGATGGGTGACGCCGTAATGATCAAGATCTGAGGTGAGGAAAATTCAGATGTCTTCGATCGAATCCTTTGAGATGGGGGTAGGGCTAACACGTAATTTGTTCAAATTTTGACAATTATGATTTTTGGAATCATAGTATAGAAAAATCGATTTCGTTTCCAATGGTATATTAATATACAGCATTTCAGTAAAATATATTCTATGCCAGGTGATGTCTATACATAGGGTATAACATGAGGTAAGACACCGGCAAACAATGGCAGTAATAATAATTCCTGAGCAGACATGTTTATTCCATGTATATATTGTATTATGCATTTAAATATAACGCAAATATTGTATGCAAACTATAAATAGTATAAATATTTTCTATGATGTAGAATATTCGCTTCATACATAGTTTTTATGAAAAACTATGTATGAAGCGAATCTTCTATGAGATACCTTTTTTTGTAACAATGATAAACGCAGCAGAAAGAAATGATCAGTGGATGTGGTGATGAGGACGGTAATATATATAGATAAAATGCCACGTGATGATCTATATTCTATATCAGTGAAATTTTCCAAACAGGATAACTATTGGATGCTAAAAGTTCTAGTCCTCCGTATTAATTTCTTTTTTTTTCTAAGTAAAGAAAACATCCCGTGATCTGTGATGTTGAACAGAAAAAAAGCAGTTTTGATTTTCTACACGTATAGTCGATTCACAATTTTTATCGGGATAACTATCATTTTTTGACGTCATAGATGAACTAATAATCAAATGAATACCATGCCCATGCACCATTGTGGAGATTCCATTACCTATTTGTGTGTCTGCGTGTATTTTTTGAATCGACTTGCTTACCAAATAAGAATGCAACGGAATATGACTGACTAAAATATCATTCGGTTTCAGTATCTCTAAAAGTAGGAATCTTCATTCTATCATATATGTCTTGGAATATCTAATAGCCCAAAACAACATTCGAACAATGAAATTATCCAGCCAACGACGAACAAACTTGTTAGTCGTTTGACACAAAAAGATTTGTTTCCTCCAATACCACCGGAAGTTAAATAAAGCGGTAGAGGAAGTAACAACAACAACAACAACAATGACAACGACAATAATAATAATAATAATAATAATAATAATAATAATAATAATAATAATAATAATAATAATAATAATAATAATGATAATAATAATAATAATAATAATAATAATAATAATAATAATAATTGAATAATAGTGAGAACAATAATGATTATGCAATTTTTATATAAATCGTTTTAGAAAGCAAGCTTTTGTGAGTAATTTTATCACCAAATCTTAGGCTTTGTATAGAGAAACCTGAAAGTGAAATCACAATCCCTGTGCAATGCTGTTTATAATTCGATTTCGTATAGCATTATTTAAAAAATTGTCAGGGAGGTTATTCGATTAGAAGAATCTTTTCGATCAGAAACACGCACACACAAGCGCACACACACTTGCACGCACGCACACACACACACACACACACACACACATATATATATATATATATATATATATATATATATATATATATATATATATATATATATATATATATATATATATATATATATATATATATATACTTACTCACACTCAAATAAGTACAAGTTCTAGATGAGGGGAAATCTAGCTAACATAGTCCCTCTGAGGTTTTGCACTATCTACATTCGTCAACATAATTGATTATTCTTCTTTCCATTTTATATATATATATATATATATATATATATATATATATATATATATATATATATATATATATATATATATATATATATATATATATATCCAAAAGCACAGACAATCATTCGCCTGATGGGGCCTACAGAGGGCTGACTCATAAACTTGTTTGTGTAGCGTATCAACATCTTATTGTTTATATATATATACATATATACATATATATATATATATATATATATATATATATATATATATATATATATATATATATGTATATGTATATGTATATGTGTGGGTGTGGGGGTGTTTGTGTGTGTGTATACGTGTATGTGTCCGTTTATATATATGCTTGAGTGTTTAAGTATTCACTAGATTGCGTGTCCGTGCTAATATATTATACATTAACTGAGTACTAAATATCCAATACATTTCAAAAACTCTATATTTAAGTTCTCATAATGCTTCAAAATCTACAAGATTTGACCAAATATTTAGAAAAATTAAACCATTGAAAAAAAATACGTGATTGTTTTTTACTTTTTCTCTTATACATCGGTTACATGTATTTGGGATGTTTATGTTCTAGTTCATATTCTTCTTATATACATCTGAGCATAAATATGTGGACGGTTTATGTTAACGGACGACTAATGATCACCCAGATCTATAAGATAAATGAAATTGCTTAACTTACTTCGAAGTATTACATGGAAAAATTGTAGAGATGTTATCTAGGGGACTCAAAACCTTGGTTAATTAATTACTAATTCAAATATCAATTCAGCGGGTTTCTTATCTTAGTCTACCACACGTTCCTCATAGCAAAGCACACGTTTGGTTACAAGTCATCACATGAGCAAATGTTTACCAATAAAACACGCTAAAAATATCGAAGTGGAAAGAGACGCAGTCAAATATAAGCTTGAAAAACAAATTTGATCAGATTGCTCTTGAAGTTCAGAAAGTAATCTTGCCATTGAACTTGCTAAAATTATCAGCCACGTATCACTGACCCAAGGGCAGGGAGATTAATAAAGAATCACAAAGTAAGCAGACAAGAACTTTGGATCATGATGGTGATATTCGTACTTAATATTAAAAGATTACCACAGTTTCGGTTCTGAGCAGTGCTGATACTATATCTCTGAATTTTTGAGATGAGGTATTATTATTTGGACTATCCTCATCTTGGTTGTATTTTCATACAACGTTTCGGCTGTTGTACTCTACAGCCCTCATCAGGTATCATCTGCTAGGTGTGGGGAAGTATTATTGTCTTATAGCAGGATTGTACCTAAAACCATCAGATTACTAGCAGTAATTACGTAACCCCTGCGCTATGTGTCCATGTGTGGGTTTGGTTCATTACTTCCCTACACCCACGAGATGATACCTGATGAAGGTCGTAGAGTACAATGGCCGAAACGTTGTATGAAAAACCACCAAGATGACGATAGTCCGAATAATAATTAAAATAGAAACAGTACTGATACGATATAAAATGTAGTTATCAGTTCCGATTGCTTCGGTTTATAATGGTAGGGAGCTCGATTTGTTGTCAATCTCAATCTTTCGTCACTTCCGGTCTCTTGAGACAGAGCAGGGTGAAGTGAGTGAGCAGGTCGTTCGGTGTGTCACGTAACATTCTTCAGCACAATACATCATGATGTTGAGTGTCACCTTTTTGTGCTTTAGCAAACAGTTGGTTTCGTTTACACAGTCCACCAAATGTTGTGAAGGCTTCAAAATACATGGTTTGGTTTAAAAAGTTCTTGTAGACTGATGGCCAATCAAGTGCCAATCTGCCTTGCTATTCACTCATAGCTGATTGGGTGAGAAAGGATTGATCAACACCTTCCACAAAACATTAGTTTGAATTGAGCACAAACAGTTGCCAGTATGAACTCAGCTGATAGAATCTATATTCCATCCTTCCAATAGCAAGGATACCCTATGTCTGTTAACCAACAGCTCTTCCTAGCTTGAATTATAAAATAACGTTATTGTAACAGCCACCGACAAACAGTTTTGTCCTGAAGTGTACACGTTTAGAGGAAATTTCGAATCAAACACGATCATTACACATTCATGGGAGGATCCTTTTGAATAGAACCGTACCCAGGTCTCTTTGATCAATCCAGCTAATTGGCAGATTTTGTGTTTTTATATGTTTGACAAAAGCCCACGTCCATCCCACACAAATTCACTGTTCAATGATACATCCGATTCTGAAGTTCCAATGTAAATGAGGCTTCCATTGAAACCAATGTATAGAACAAAAGAAGTGACACTTGGGTCAGAACTTGTCATGATTGATAATTCTCCAGTTTAATGAAACATCCAAACGCTTTCAATGGGCACTCATTCACATGAAATAAGGGAATCATTAGAAATGATCTGTTATCAACCTGACTATAGTATAAAGGAAGACACAACGAATCATCATCGTCACAGGAAGGAGAAAAAAATTTCTTTCAGAGCAGGAAAATAATAATGATAGTAATAATGATAATGATAATAATAATAATAATAATAATAATAATAATAATAATAATAATAATAATAATAATAATAATAATAATAATAATGATGATAGTGATAATAATAATAATAATAATAATAATAATAATAATAATAATAATAATAAGAAGAAGAAGAAGAAGAAGAAGAAGAAGAAGAAGAAGAAGAAGAAGAAGACACTTTAATATTTGGCTATTTTTAATTCAAAACCCAGAAAAGATGAGCGGGTTAGGGATACAGAATACTGAAAAACACTCTGTTTTGTATTTGGATTAAATATATTCCTCTGGTATTGCCACTGTCATAAAGCTGAAATTTTTTATTAATAAATATAACTTTTTTCTCCACTGTTGACTTGACACATGCATGCATGCACGCGCACTTACACGTTAACACACATACGCACATACACAAACACACACACACACAAACACACACACAAACACGTATATATATACATATATATATATCAACAATTAAGGAAAAAAGGAAAGAGAAATCAATGTGAGAGTCTAGTATATGAGTGTCAGTTAATAGAAGTTTGTTTTTTTCATTAAATGTTCAGCTAAGCATTTATCGGTGTTTGAATACATGACGCTCGGTTATCATCCTCGCTTGGATTGCAAGCTGACAGTTTTTAGTATATGCATGTACATGTGTGTGCACTTATGCATGTGTGTTGTACGTCAGTGGTTATTGCTACTACGTAAGAGAGGGGTCCAAAATACCCCACACATAAAATAATTGAACATAATAGAATTCAAGGACTTATCGTGCCTTTTGATACCCTGTGTAGTGCTAGTCGACCATTTTGAAACCTTTCGTAGTTTTTGATCTGATTTTTCAAATTATGGTTAGGTTCGGAGCACATGGAAATAATTACATTTGAATAACAGATTTTCACAGAAGCATCAGTCACATGTGTTAGTTGACCACTCAAAAGATTAGAATCCACCCTGATGTTTCGAAAGAAATGAAAAAGTCAACAGTTGAGGCCGGCAAACACTTAGCAAGAGACATGTATCTTTCAGCTTCGGCAAAAAATGTTTTGATTGCAGCTAAATAGCCCATTTCTCAGTGACAGACAAAGGAAGGGTCAGAATCTGTTTTTACTGTGGTAAAACGCAGGGTCAGATACATTAAGTAAGTAGAAATGGCTGACAGTTTTGCTTGATTATAGAATATAACACAAATATTCATTTGTGAAAAAAAAAAAAAACGATAGCAACAAAAAACTTTATTTCTGTTGTGTTATTGCGTAAAGGCTATGATGCAAATTACGGGTTTTTTTTTCAGCCTCTCCGGCGGGAGTTACGCAACGGATGACAACAAAAGATATCTTCTTGCCCTTTTCCTTTCTTTCCAGAGTTTTCGTTTATTTTGGTATGTTATGTCTCTCTTTGTCTCTGCTATTCCGTATAACCAGAGCTGTCAAGTACAAAGAACTTTTTCGCTATAATGTACATGATAGTATAACTGGTAGAGATTGTTGATGTCCTTACTTTCAGATGCACGTATCCCAGCCCACATGTATTGCTATAAGAGTTCATGAACAAGTATCATGAAAAAATACGTACATACAGACATGCATATGCACTCATACCATCTCTAAGACACACACACACACACACACGCACACATATGAATATAGATGTGTGTGTGTGTGTGTGTGTGTGTGTGTATGCGTGCATGTGTGTGTGTGTACATTGAACATCCAGTTTTTGTGTTGATTGCATTACATGCCCGTGTGGCAATCGGCATACCGTCTACTACTCCTGAGGTCATGTGGGGGCAGAGACTGATAGAATACATGAAACCTTCCGGGAAAATATTTTGCAAGTGAAGATGTTGGGTTTTTTTATTGATTGTTGTATTGTCTGCATTTGTTGTTGTTGCTGGTATCATTATTATTGATATATTATTATTATTATTATTATTATTATTATTATTATTATTATTATTATTAATATTATTATTATCATTATTATTATTATTATTATTATTATTTGGAATCTCACACCAGTTGCCTGGTGGTAACCGCTGGAGTTTGAGTGACAGCAAGTCTCCACGTCTTCAACCCACCTCTCCTAGTACTCATAGGTCGCAGTAATTCTACGATTTACAGTTTCACACCGGTTGCCCAGTGGTTATCGCTGAAGGCTGAGCGACAATAATTCTCCTCAGGTCCTCAGCTAACGTCTCCTCCCTCTTTCGCATATCATGACAGAGCTACTATTCGTTGCAGTACTTATATCTCTAGCACCTTCCTCAGTATCCGTGCAGTTCCAAGTAGTGCTGTGGTCTGTACGGTCTCTACCCTCCCCTTAATCCCGATCTCCTCCAGTCTCTCCCTCAGCGTTTGGGGGACAGTTCCTAGTGCTCCCACTATGACCGGTACTACCCTGGTTTTCATGTTCCACATTTTCCTTATTATTATTATTATTATTATTATTATTATTATTATTATTTGCAATCTCGCACCGGTTGCCTGTTGGCTAGAGGCTGAGTGACAGCAAGTCTCCCCAAGTCTCCAGCCTTCCTCTCCTCATTCTCATAGATCACAATAATACTGTGGTTTACAGTTTCACACTTGTTGCCCGTTTGTCATGGCTGGAAGCTGAGTGACTGTAGGTCTCCTCAATTCTTCAGCCAACGTCTCTTCTCTCCTCCGCCTATCACGCCGTTGTCGTGGTTCTCAGTCTCTATATTTCCAGCACATTCCTCATTATCCGTGCGGTTCCTTGCAGTGCTACGGTCTGTACAGTCTGAATGGTTATTTTCATGCCGAGGTCCCCCAATCTCACCCTCAGTTTCTTTGGGACGTTCCCTAGTGCGCTTATTATTACTGGTACTACCCTGACTTTCATGTTCCACCTCTTCTTCAGTAATTTGTATTTTTCCCGTTTTTCACTCTCTTTCCTATTTACTATATGTTCTGCAGGCAAAGCCACGTCTATTCTCTGGGAGGTTTTCATCTTCTTGTCTACAATTACCAAGTCAGGTCCTCTTGAATGGATGGGGTATTCGATTTGGATGTCAAAGTCCTCGAGTTATTTGTGGTTTCCATTCTCCAGGGCTGCCTTTGGTTTGTGCTGGTACCACTTTTCCGTATGGTTAAATCCCATTCGTTTACTCAGTTCCCAGTGTATCACCGTCGCATCACTATCGTGTCTGTGTTTATACTCCTTCTGGTCGAGTTAACTACATTCACTAGTTATGTGGTTTACAGTCTCATCTCTCAGGCGGCACTAGCGGCACTAGCTGTTTGTCTGTGTTCTGTCGAATTTTGTTTGATATGGTTTGCCTGATGCATTTGTTTTGAACTGCCATGATGAGTGATTCCGTCTCTCCCTTCAGGTTTCCTTTTCGTAGCCATGTTTATGATCTCTCGTCGGCCACATCTTGTATCTGTCTTTTAAATTCTCTGTACAATTTTTCTTTTCCCATTTTTCTTTCCTTGTTTGCTGTGCAGTTCCATTGCACATCTTTCTATTCCAAATTCCATCCCAATGTCATCACTATATTCTTATACTTTGTTGAACAGCGTTTCGAGCTTTCTCCTGTTACCAATCAATTTCATATAGTCAATGTACATTAGGTGATTGATGTTTAGTTTTGTTTTGGCGAAATGGCATCCTTTGCAGTTCTTCTGGATTTTATCGAGTGGTATCATATTTGGAACAAATAATAGTTTGGACATCGACTCTCCCTCGAAGATTCCCTTTTTTATGCTTACCTATGCTAAATTTTCTCCAGTGGCTTTCAAGTCTACTGTCCAGTTTTTCATAGAGTTTTCGATGAGTCTCACCACCGGCTCGCTGATCTTGAACATTCGAAGGCATTTGAGCTATGTTGAATCATGTCGTACGCTTTTTAGTAGTCTATTCATCCCTTAACAATATTTTTTCCCTTTATCATTATTAATAATGATGTATGCCTATAGATATAAGAACCAGCCTTCTGTGATCAGTATGTATTTTTGGTGGAGGGTGATTATAGTGATTTTTCTTCCAAATGGCGTAGAGTGTTTTGAAGTCTTCCCGTCGGCTACCTCTGTTTTTCTTATTTTCCATGTTATTTAGGGATTGTTCTTTGAAGCCCCATACGTATTATGATACTGCTGTACTGTATGTATTTCTTTGGTCAATATATGTGTTATGTAAGTAATTCCTTTGCTTCAAAAGGCCATCGGTAACCATATATATATATATATATATATATATATATATATATATATATATATATATATATATATATATATAGATAGATAGATAGATAGATAGATAGATAGATAAATAGATAGATCGATGGATAAATAGATAGATAGATAGATAGATATGTTCACCTTCAGATTTTACCAATCTGACTAGCCGAGGGGATGTATCATCATTCTCCTGAAGATATGCCATGAATAGTGATATACTGTATTGAGAAATTTTGTCCTAAGTTCTTTATCCACCAAGTACACCTACATATGATTTTAAGGAGAATCTACATACTGGTTTAGCCCCAGAGACAATCAAATTGTAACAGTTACTTTATATATATATATATATATATATATATATATATATATATATATATATGTGTGTGTGTGTGTGTGTGTGTATTTATGTATGTGCGTGTGTTATTTGTGTGTGTATGTGTGGGTGTTGTTTATGTTTATGTGTGAGTTAATGCTTTAATCTGCGCATGTGTTTATCGATATGTATCGATGCAAAAAAATTTCTGTTAGCTAATTGAATATATATCAGTTATTATACATTCATCCAAAGACGTAATGTTCTGTCCACTCCAGAGCTGTCAGATGGGATCAAAATTTTTCAATCCAGACCGGTGTCCTGTAGTCTATCCTGCCCTACACACAACTGGAATGTCAATTGGACCTATTCAAGTGATGTGTTTCAATGCATAATTTGCTATATACTAATCTGCTCAATTCAAGAGTTAAGAGAGTGTTACATATTTACTTTTGGCGGAGGGGGGCCTTACCTGAGAGTGATCAACAGTAAAGATGGGGTGGGTTAATAATTGATTGATGATGTGTCATCTACAGACAGCCGTTTCACTTTTATACGACTTTTTAGAGTGGTTATAGACTCGATATCCACTCCAGAGCTGTTTTGTAGAATCATAGTCTAAAATTTCGGTCCAGACCCGGGGTCTGGTAATATATATATATATATATATATATATATATATATATGTGTATATATATTTTTTTATATATATATATACATGTATATATATATGTATATATATATGTGTGGGTATGTGTGTGTGTGCATGTGTGTGTAGGTGTGTGTGTGTAGGTGTGTGTGTAGGTGTGTTTTGTAGGTGTGTGTGTGTAGGTGTGTGTGTATGTAGGTGTGTGTGTGTAGGTGTGTGTGCGTAGGTGTGTGTGTATGTAGGTGTGTGTGTATGTAGGTGTGTGTGTAGGTGTGTGTGTGTGTGGGTGTGTGTGTAGGTGTGTGTGGGTGTGGGTGTGTGTATGTAGGTGTGCGTGTGTTTGTGTGTGTGTGTGTAGAGATAGATAGATAGATAATGTATGTATTTATTACACACGTATACACGGATGCTCGAGTATATATTTCGATTGAGAGAAACATTACATAATATCCAGAATATGAGTGCCAGTGTATCATGGAAATAATTGCCAAAGCTTATTCAATTAAAGTTTTCCACCATTTTGAATTGAACAAAATTTTAGTCATGCGTTGTGCACTCATGTTCCAGAACAAATGTGATTATCCTGTGGATTATTTAATCAAAAATGTATTTAACAACGATAAGTGGAAATCAAATACAATAAACACATATTTTTTTGCTTACTCAAAGCATATCTTCATGCAGAAATGAAATTAAGCAAAATTGATGATAAAAATCCACAAACTCACACCCAATATATATATATATATATATATATATATATATATATATATAGATAGATAGATAGATAGATAGATAGATAGATTTATATTGTTTCTGAATCCCTGAAAGTATTACACGGTAAACAACTGATGGTAACAAAAGTGTCGAAAATTACCTAAATTATATTAGCATACTAACTGTTCTCTTTTATATATCTAACACATATACATGTATTCCACAACACTAAGTCAGTTACACATACTATTGAAAGTAATAATTAATTTCAGTTACTATCGCACAATAATTAGCATTCTAGTCTGACATTTATTCTGTTGCTGTATTGAGTTTGAAGTCACCAGGAACCTGTTACATAGTTACGTAAATGACGGTGTTGGGTGTACTGCAAAATTGTTAACTTCAGTGTAATTGTATTGATATGCTTGAAAAATATTTTCGGGATTTTATGAAATCTCTAAACATTCTGGCAATTAAAATTTACTTAATTATTTGATTGGTTTAGTGAAGGTTACAAGGCTTGTGATGCCAACCATTATTGCTATAATGAATTCGATTGTGTGTGTGTGTGTGTGTGTGTGTGTGCACGTGCTTGCGTCTGTGTGTGTGCGTCTGTGTGGATATTCCAACGTCATACAAAGAGCTAAAAGATCAATTAACATGAGTGATCGTTTTATTCAATGTTATATTCACCATTTTATGCAATTGAGTGATTCAAACATTCTTCATTCCGTTCAGTGGAGGCTTGGCTCAAATAATTATTCAGCATATTTCTAGTTCGCTTATAAAGCATAGGCAATTAGAAACGCATGGATTGCTTGTGAGATGTGCATCAGTTTTCGGTGCACAATACGTTCAGATATCGATATGTGAGTTAATGGCTTTCTAATTCCAATGTCTATTCGTGTTGACGCTGATCAGCATACGAATAGAGTAACTTTTTTCCATTGAAAATTGATTTCAGTATTCACTCACTGAAATTGATAAATGGACGATTGATTTTCACATTATATAAATATATATATATATATGTGTGTGTGCGTGTGTGTGTGCGTGTGTGTTGCATTTATATATATATATATATATATATATATATATATATATATATATATATATATATATATAGGTATATATATATATATATTTTAAGTATGTGTGTAATTGTTTCAATATGCATGAAGAGAGAGAGAGGGAGACGGAGAGAGACAGAGGCAAATTAATTTGAGATGAATAATTTTGCTGTATAGATACTAATATCGATTCTCTTGGGATGGAATTGTTTCAAATTCTGTACATAAATTACAACAATACCGAAATATGTAGAAAGTGTTGACATATTCATATTTTCAAGAACTTTATTATCGTTTATTATTGTGATAACACTTTCTTCTTCATTTTTCATTTCATCAATGTAATTGTTTTTTATGAAATTAGTATTGTTATCATACATATTTCTCTTCCCATTGTCCACAGCTTACATGTTTTTACAAACATTATATTTTGGCCAATACGATTCCTGTGTGTTAGACCAGATACATCATTCTCCCGAGAAGAACCAAAGTATGTATCACCCGAAGCTCGCTACACAAATGATATGAAAATAATAGTTCGAAGATTATCCTCCAAAACAATTGTTTACACAATAAATGAATTTTTGAAGGGGTATTCGTTGGTCTATTGAATCATAGATGCCCCCTAACTTTAGATGACCCCTACTGATAATACCAGTGCATTGGAGATGATACTTCATGGATTTCTGAAACTCAAATGCCGTCTCATATACCAGCATATACGTTATCCAATTGCTAATGTCTATGCTAAGTATGTTTTTAGTTTAATGAACTGGATTAAAAGCGTCTTTTCCAAATGAAATATACTGTTTTACTCTCTAACGTCTTATTTCCAAATCCGATGTTTAAGTATAACATCATTAAATTTACTTTCTTTCTTCCTAAGAAACAACTTAATTTGATAAGGATTGTGTCGCATGAAAGGCAAGTTATTTTATGTTTGTTCCATGCAGCTGTCCAGGTTCAAAACTTGAAAATATCGAAGGAACCCCATTGGATAGAACGCACAATTATTAATATTTTAAGCTTCTTTTAGGTGTAATATACACAAAACTTTTGAGATGAAAGTAACTGCCTTTTTGGTAATGATACATTCTTGAACAAATGTCTTCGAAAATAGTTTGCTGAATATTGTTCTGCAGGCGGGGGCGATCATAGATATGTTCTCATTTAGCTTAGTTTTTGGCCTGGCCATGCCAGTTGGAAACACTTTTGGTATATGTGCACTACCTTAGAAAAGTTCTGCAAGTTGTAATCGATAGACATCAGTCTATGCCAGGTGTCAATTATAATTTACTCAGCTAATCTAACCGTTTAACGTCTAGAAACGAGATTACAGCTTCTAATAAGGATCAAATTCACTATGCTGATAATTCCACACAACAGCTAAATCCAGTTTGAGAAGCAACTTGGCTATTTGTTGCTATTCGAGATCTGCAATGAAAGTATCAAGCCATGTAATGTTAACGAAAAAATACTGTACCTGATACAATAATTTTTTCCGCTCTCTCTAATGTATTTCCCTGAGGAGTTCAATTACTTACCTCAGTGTCCTTTACAGAGTCTGTAAAATCCTATTTGGGGAATGCCATCAACTGCCTTGTGGCGTCTTTTCTAATCTTGTCCACGGTATGAAATATACGACCTGTCAGCAGCAAAATCCCCCAAGTCGCAGGGAGCCAAATGGGAATTGTAAAAGGGAAAGGATGATGAGAGACCATGATTATACGATGTTTTCCAAAAGCTCCTTATGAGACGTTGTGAACTGGTATGTTAAGTCAATTCTGAATGTTGGGGTCACAGTCCACGCATTTTTCCCAACGGTGTCTCACTAACAGCCAAATACCCCAAGATAAAGTGAGTATTC
Organism: Thysanoteuthis rhombus; assembly: GCA_963457665.1. NCBI lineage: Eukaryota > Metazoa > Mollusca > Cephalopoda > Oegopsida > Thysanoteuthidae > Thysanoteuthis > Thysanoteuthis major. The sequence goes on from OY735221.1 coordinate 28,807,178, forward strand.
AAGCATGTACCGTGAAGTCCACTCTTTGTTAATGCTAATTTACGTCAAAACCGCACAACTGGTTCCTGAGATATTAAAAAAAAGACTTGATATTTTCTGTATAGACCGCGTGACAAAAAGCTGCAAATGCTAACGTAGATTATGCAAGTTTATGAATAAATTATCGTTGGAAAACAAAAGAGCAACAACACTCAACACCAGAGAATTATATGTAAATGGATTTATCAACTTAACAAGTTCATTTTAGTGTTGACTACATCGTAGATTGATTCCAACGGACATTCTATGCAATTATCAAGAGAGGGCATTCAACTCATTGAAGCCCATTATCAAATTTTCAGTCAAGTCACCCCAAAAATTTTAATGAATGGCTACTTATGAATTATTCATGAAATATAATAAGCGACGTTCCGTTTCACAAGGAAGAGTTGAATGATGTGGTTTTGATGTCCGGCTGAGTGTGAAGAGAAATTTTCATAAATACATACATAGTTAGTCACAGATAAGTCACTTATTTATTAGCAATTAGTATTTCATTGTTTCCATATTTAACTATCATCGTTGGGTTGAGCTAAAATAATGTTCAAAATGTTAAGTCTTCAATATATTTTCTGATAAGTATCCTCATGTTTGTTAGAATACCATTTTCTAGAATATTTTGCATTACAAAAATGCTTCATACCAAACTTGTTGGGAATAAACTTGCCCGGGTCTTACTGATTTATCTTAGAAATATTACAGTGTTTTTTGGGGTTTTTTTTTTTGTAGAACAAATGCACAATAGAAAATAAAAAGAAATCCAAAGTGCTTTCTAAAACTCACAAGATGCGTTATCTGCTTGAGTTTTAAAGCAAACTTTTATCTCCATTTAGATGGATACTTATTTTCCCGACGCAGTAACACTTCAACAGATATGATCAATTTACCCTGCACTTACAAGTTAGAACTACATTGAACTGGCCGAAAATACAGATAATTGAAGCAATCAAAACGGTATTTTCTCAAGATTTGATGAAGAGCAAACGACAGGACTTGTAACTGCACAATTGATCAATAGAGGCAACATAAATTATATAAAAAAAGACTTTCCTGTCAAATTTTGATCGGATTAAAAGGATGTCGGACGACTGGCAGTCGGCTATAGAACCTAACATCTGCCGTGGACTGAACAGAACTTGCATTGTGTAAGTCTGAAAAAAAAATGGATTTGGTCAACCTGGATGGAGGGGGATATGTGGATGACATGTTACTGGACGATTTTGTACCAAATATAATCAAACCATTTGAGCATATATTGTTCATTTCAGAGAAAAGTAAAAAAAAAAATCATTTGTTACCGGAAGATATAACTATATATAACTATATATATATAAGTGTGTGTGTGTGCACGCATGTGTGCACGCGTGTGTGCGACTTTCCAGCCTTGCGTGTGTATAAGCATAGTCATTAAAAACAAGACTTTCGATCAAATCCTGGTCAGTTTAAAAGGAGACCAGATTACATAGGATCGAATTATAGTACCTGTTCCACTACAATGGAATTGAGATTACCTAGAAATAGCAAACGTGAATGTTTGACGGAAATTCGAAAACAGTTTTACTGGATTAAATAGCTGTCCTACTCAAAACCAGAGTACTAGATTCAAATTGAAATAAGTCATTCTGATTATCTTTTTTCCCGGGTTGAATAAAGGCCAGACGATGAAAATTCCTTTGCTTCTTCAAACATTCTTCCGATTGACATTTTGTTCGATCACTTCTAAAAGGGGTTGCTATTCACCAATTATCGACCGCTTCGGAAAATGTGGTTGTCTCGACTTGATGAGCGGTAATTTGGTGAGATATGCAAGTGGTGACCCTAAGTGTACAAAGTGATTTACATTTCTGGTTGGAAATTCTGTCACAGAATCAACACTTTACAGCTAAGATTCTAGTCTACATTGATGCAAATCAGATGATGTCAGTAAATCTACAGTGATTTATATCGATAGAGTTTATTAATGTTTGGCCGATGATTATTTTTTAAGATTGTTGCTTGAGCAAAGAAGGTCATGTTTAGCATGATTCAAGGATGTATATTCGATATTTGCTTTCATGACGTAAACGAAGAAAGATACATAACCAGGCTGCTATTCAATGTGAATCACTAGAGGAAAATGCACCTCGATTAACGTAACAGTGTGGACACGCTTATGATCACTTAGTGACGTACATGTGCCGATAAGTATATGCAAAGTAACATAACATGCACAGACAATTACACATATTAATATATTGAAATCACACTGATATTATTGCCAAAAAAAATTAGTGTGACCAGTGTTACTGTTGATGTGTATAGATCGTGGTTTAAATGCTGTTATCTATTTGAATAAAGTGAATTTGAGGTGTGTGTATGTGTGTGTGCAAGTGTGCGTGTGTGTATTTGTGGAAGTGTGTCTGTGTATGTGCTCATGTGTGTGCATGCGTATGTGTGTGCATGTGAGTAAATAGGTATATTTTCCAACAGAATGTAGAGCATTCGCAAAGTAACTTCACATTGGCCGAAAAAGGGCGAAGAAAATAAGCAATTACATTCAATTTAGAAAAGAAAAAGTTTTTTAATATCACCATTTCGCTGCATCATCGTCGTATGAAGTGGTATTTGACACAAATGACTGGGTTCGGAGGTATCAAAAGGAGTTGCATTGTGGGCATTGCATCTTAATGACTCACTGCATAACAATTAAACAACGGTATGCTCGCTTGCAATACTAATTTCCCTTTATAAGAATTCTCTTGATGAATGCATATAACAGAATACTTTTCTGTTGATCATGAAGATGGAACATAATACCACAAAACTGTACTGTGGGTTATTTAACTCTTGTTCTCTCTATGGCGTCTCTAAAAGAGCTAACTGGACATCTACATGTTAGTTCGTATGAGTCAAAATCTAAATAGATAATAAGTTATTGAAACGTACTGATTTACGCATTATTTTCTATGAGTGAAAGTAGACAAATTGCATCTCAATAATTCATGGAGAATCTTAATGCCATTTCATGAATATTGATCAATATTCTTTTGGTGCTTAGTCCAAAAGAAACAGTGAGGATTAAATTCCCCACAGTGTCCTCAACATGTACCTCACTCAAAGTAATTGCTCGTCTAGTGTAATTATCATTTTAATAAGATTTAGGTCTGCAAGGAAGAGTGACCAGGTTACTAGTGAGAGAATGGTTGTCTGGTCGAAAGCAGTATTGCATCTAAAAGAAATTAGCGTCGAATGACCGAGACACTGTCGGTGTGCAATTGTCTATTATGCAGACGTTACATAGCTCATTAGAAAACTTTATGAAAATAGTAGGTGATTACGTATATTTCCTGTCCTTTCCTAGCAAGTGTGTGTACCTCCAACAGTGACTCCGTCGAAGAAATACAGGTACTTCGAGGAATTTTGATAACTTTTGAGGAGCCCGATTATAAGATGATATATACATATACATACATGCATGCAGAGGTTGATACATCAATTGGCTGTACAATTCAAAATCAGTTCATGCTTTTATTAGAATTAAAGCTATCAATTCCATTTCATATATTGTTACATTAATATATACGGTAACACCTGAAATTTACAAAATCAAAACTTGCATTATTCAATATATATATATATATATATATATATATATATATATATATATATATATATATATATATATATATATATATATATATATATACACTTTTTATATTAACAAGATTTTTTGTCTGAAGTTCTTGAAATTTTAGTGATATATATCCGATTGCTATTTTCATGTTATTTCATATTTACTTGCTTAAGACACGTTCATTTATTAATCTTTTCTTTGATTAAATATCTCTTTTCCGACCAAAGATTTCATTAGAATAAAAACGCTATAAAGATAAATTACACACGAAACTTACCCATGGTGATTCAAAAAGAACAGCCCAATACAAAGGTGGCAAAGTTAGAATTAATGATAATAAACCTTTAAGAGAATAAGCATCAATTCTGCAATAAAACATAATCTCTAAAGGCCTGGCAAAAATGTACGTATCATTATTCTAGGTATGAATATGTTTAAAATAAAATAAAACACCATTGAAGCTTAACAAATAATGTGCACGGGCCAAATGTCAAGTAATTGGAGCTATGGAATTGTGAATTGTGGAAGTCAAATAACACTGCCAGGACATCATGTTGTTCCATGGTTTTCATATCGTTGTGATGAACATCATATATTCGATGAGAATCATTTGAATTTGATCTGGTCACACAGCCACATCACAGCAAAACGCGTAATTGGAAATAAAAGTACATGAAAACAAGTTATTTTTCCATATTTGTCTAATCATCAAATTAAACATTGTTGCAATTACCATTCCACTTATACATCCGCACTCTACATTCAAACCCCGACATACACACTCACGTGCATATAGAGAGAGGGGGAGAAAGAGGGACAGAGAGAGAGAGAGAGAGAGAGAGAGAGAGAGATCAATGGATAGATAATACTGTGTTCAATGTGTTGATCAACAACGTGCGCTTTTCCATTTCAGCAACAAAACTGATTCACACACACACACACACACACACACACACACACACACACACATATATGTATATATGAGTGTGTGTGTGTGTGTATTATTCTATTGCCACTCATATTTTCTACGTTTCATTCTTCTTTGCCAATTCTGGGATTTACTGCAAGCACTTTTATGTAGATTTTTGCAGTCAATGTTAATGTTTTAAAAATTTAGGGTTGTTTTCCCTGGTAGCAGTGGTTTTCCCCCTAGCATTCAATTAAGAATATTTGCTTTGGGTATAATGCCCTAAACGCGTGGAAATTCTCTTGTACAGATTTAAAAAGATTTACAAAGTTGAATTAAAAATTAACTGTATCTCCCACAGTATTTGACAGAAATAAGGAATGTCTCCTCGTATCAAACCCGATGTAGCCAAGTATCTTTTGTCATTGGTAACTGAAAGTGTCTTTGAAAATGCATAAAAGCAGCTTGATTTTTCCATTTAAAGTCATTCTATGAAGAAAATATTAATTAATTTTTTGATGTCGGCGTGTGACAGTTCCGCAGTTGAAAAAAGTTCAAACTTGGAATGAAAAGATTAATACTTGAATCCATTGTCCTCAAAATATGACACAGAAACAGATTGATTTTTTTCTTCATGTCCGGCTCGGTGTAACTGTATTTTCCTTATGATTCGGCACAGAAAAAGATCAAATCTTTTCGCTGCAACCCAAGGAAGCCGAGTATACTCTGGTATTAGTGCAGAAAGAAGGAAATGACTGAGCTCAACTGGGGTTTCCCATTTCCAATTAACTTATAGCCCCTGACAAATAACCATGATATAATCGTTTGCTGTCGGCCAGGAAATCACACATTTAAATGGAGATTACAATGGGAAAAATCGAATCATTATTTTCAAAATTAGCCACATCATTCAACATTATCCCTACCAGAGCAACAATATTGTGTGTAATTTTTGACGGAAAGAAATCTTTTTTAACCCAATCAGTGAAGTGTCTATGGTCTGTTTCTGGTGTTTTAACTGGTACAAAAAATGACCAAATTCAACTTCATTATTTCTAGCCACGAAATTAAGTATATAATGAGAATCCAGGGTAAATTACTTTCAGTACACATTGCATTCTTAGATTTTATCGGTTATCGTTGATATGCATATTGGTTGAATCCCCCCTCAAAAAAATCGGTCATTTCTGTCAGACACATCCTTTTTTTGAGTACTTTATTTGTTGCTTTTTTTTTGTATTTTGCCGAAATCTTCTGCTGCAGAATTGTCCTTTAACCAGATTGCCTTTGTGCTGATTCGTCGTATGTTGAATTTTCTACGCAGAAGTTCCTCGTGCCGAATTATCGGGACATCTGCGACGACAGAATCGTCCTGTTCCTGAAAAACTTTCAGTGCCTAATTTCTGGGTGTCAGAATACGAAAAACAGTGTTGGCTGCGATTGCTCTTTACGTCTATTGGATAGAAATGCGAAAAAGAAAAAAAAGAAAAAACATTTATAATATCACGATTCTTTTAGTTTATCTTTGCGTCCAGCGAGAACCTCTCATTCCAAAACACGATATATTGCAGGGGTGAAAAGCTTAGTAGGGAGTGAATTGATGGTCTCCGCATATGTGTGTGTTGTGACACTACAATGTTGCTCTTTTCTTGTAGTTGAAGCTCACGTCTAGTGGGATCTCTTATCGAATCTCTGTTTGTATGTTAAGCGTACCGAATATATATGGCGCCTATTATCACTTGCCTGTCATTTTTAATTTACCATCCACTTTTCAAGATGTCAATGCCAGCAGAAGCTGGCATCGAAAGAAAACAGATCGACTGCTTTAACTCGTAAGTGTTGCTTTTTTCTTTTCTTTTTTTCAAATTATGTCTTTTTTCGATTGCGATTGTAAATAAATCCTCTGCATGATTCGAAGTGAATACCTGTCGTTATAGAATCGTGATTCTATTTGCAATTTTGTCTTCGTCTCTGGATGGTATGATGAAGTGTTTCAAAGTTTGCTTCTGCAGTTATTTCTTGTTTCATGACTTTTAAGAGTATTTGGATTGAGATCAAGTGTCAGCAAGACTTCTTTATGTTCCATCACTCATACCATGTAAGTTAGTTCCATATTAGTATTTAGCTGGAACTTAAGTAATATTAATTGCAATAATCTATTATGAAAATTTGAGCGCCATGCGTTACTGATCAAAATATTAGCCTTCATTCATCAGGCCTTGATTTTTCTTTCCTGAAGGTCAGGCAATAAATTAGGTCATCTCGTTTGTTGTGTTTGGTGTCTGGGTTTTTATGTATATCTATTAGTTACTGTGAGGATTTGTGTTAGCTATTGTGTGTTTGATTGATTTCTATTTTTCTTTTGTTGGAATGATTGTGAGGTTGTCATCTGCGAGTTTTGTGCATTGTTACTTTATCATTTGGGTAATTCTTTTTTTTTTTAATGTTTTGGGAACGCTGTACAATTGATCAAATGTTTGTGTGGTTTGAATTATGACTTACTTTTTTTACCGTGATTATCTGTCAACTTGTTTTATATTTTATGTATTTTTACCTTTATATTTCCTTCAATATTTTTTTTTATTATTACTTCTTTTCTCATGTTTTTGTTTTAAAATATCAAATTTGAAATTGAACAACTGTGTTCTCTCTCTCTCTCTCTCTCTCTCTCTCTGTCTCGGTGTTTATATATTTCTGTTTTGTCAAGATCTTCCTTGGTTTTGACTGTTTATCAAATTTTCCTGTCTATCAAATTTTTGCTGTGTTTTCTTTGCTTTTTTTTATTTTCAATGTTTGCTTATGTAGTTTTTAGTCATTTTTAGTATTGTTCTGTCTATGGTTTTGCGTAGCTTGTGTGTTTTATTGGAGAATGTTAATTCTATGTTGATATTTATTGGATATTTGTTCTTTTATTGATTGGATAAGGGATGTAAGTATATTTGCAGGTCATCAAACTTACGCCCTGTTAAACGTTCTTCACACACCTCCTCTTGCAAAGGTGATGCTAGACGTATTGCCTTCTATTTCCCTGGGACACCATCAGCAAGCTATGATAGGAATTCTGAAAACTGAGTATCCAAGAAAACCAATTTGTTTCTACTTGGTAAGGAAGGGATATTCCATCGCCTGTAGAGACAGAACAGGACCATTCATCATCACAATCATTATCATCAGCCATTGTAAGCCCACGCTTGGACACATGCCGTGATTACAGGATTTTCTGCAACATATTACCTGCAAATCTTTCAATTTTATGCCACCTCATCCATTTAGATTTTGTCTGCGTTTACTGTCTGATAGACACCAATGGATAAGCTTTCGCTCCGACTTTTGTGATATCTTCTTGCCAAGTGCCCAGCTACTCTCTATTTTTGTCCCTTGATTATTCGTCTAATATCCTTAGCTTCAATGCTCCCTCTGATATATGTCCAGTTTTTCTACCTTTCGAAGTTATGCCCAGCATTACTTTTCCCATGGCCATATGTACAAGTCTGAGTTGGTTTTCAGATCTTTTAGCCAATTTTTTCCTGTTTCGCACCTGTGTCATGATACATTCATTGTATACAGTACGTTTTAAGCACAATGGTGAGATAATCTCAAATATGCCTCTTTTCAACCAAATAGATTTCAAGACGATTGTTGTGCGGCTTTTTTGCTCCGTTTCATGGTCTTTCCCTAACTTTCATACCTGTTCCTGGTAAGTGAACTTTTCAACCTCTTATAAGGCTCCATCTAGTCTTATGGTCTTTATAGGTATTTTTAAAAATATTACTTGTGTTTGTGTCTCTGTTGTGTTCATCTTTAGGAATACTCCTCCAATTTATAATAGTAAATATATTTTGAAATTCTTCCCATGCTTCTAATGACATGGAAACGTAATCAGCACATCTCGAGTAGTTCGACTGTCTACGTTGAATCGATTCAATTTATTTTTTCCAAAAGATGCTTTCAAGACTTTTAGTAAGAAGTCCAGATGATATCGTATCCCCTTATCTTACTCCTTCTCAGAAATGTACCATATTCATATCTTCTTTTAACCTAATTATTGTTGTACTGTTTTTGTATATGTTTTAAATAACGTGATTCTCTTAAGAACTTTGTTCTTTCATGGTAATTTTATGAACGGTTTAAGTATGTTAGGTCTTATAATAAGAAGTTGGTTGCTGATGTCATGATTATCACTTCTAGTGGTGAGTACGCATACTAGTCCTAACTAGGAGTGTCGAGGTATTTTTCTGCCTCGAACACTCTGTGTGAGCAACAGCGTTAATATTTTGTAAAAATCTTTCTTATAGAGGAAATGTTGATATACTCAGCTCACCTAGAGCTTTTTGGAGCTTCGTTTCTGTTGTGAAAACACTTAGCAACCTTCTGTTGTGTCAATATATCGGCTTATTGGTTTGTGATACCCCTAGATTTGAAGAGTACCCATTACTACAGTGATATACAGATATCATTCGAAGCATGTCGTTACATTCGATACTTTCTCTTTTTCTATCCTTCAGTGATAGCATCTTTCGCTTGCTAGTGTTATTTGATTAGTACATGTGAACATTTTTTCAACCATGTACGTTACTTTCCATGCTCTCAAAGAATACGTGATTTTTTTTCATTGTGATAGCCTTATGATTTGATCAACTTTGAAGAGTTCTTCTTACGTAATAAGAACTAGTGAGGTATAATGTTAGTAATTTGAGAGTGATATGCTATGTCGAAAATATGTGTGGGTGTGTTGTTCTGTTCACACTCCTTTGCTGTGAGAAGATTGAGGGAGCCAGTGATTATGAGCAGCTGACCTCTTCCCAATGATAGCTAGTCAGTGAAAGGATTATTTAGGGATTAGGTTAGGGGGCCAAAAGTAGCTGGTGAACTTATGGGTGCGTTTCAGTAGGTTTCAATTGACACGCAGATAGACGTATGTACTAGAGAGCATGTGTGTAAGTTTGGCTCATGAAATTATATATATTATATATAGAGAGAAAGGGATCTTCTAAAGCCTTTTCAACTGTTTACACTATCGAGCGAATGACTATAAAAAAGCCAGGCAACTTGGAGATATCAGGAAAACGAAACACATTGAAAAATCTGAAAATTATAGCTATGGGAAGAGATATTTCTTGAAATTGCATGAAAACTCAGAAAAAATAAAAACAATACATATAAAATGAAACTTGAAAGGATCAAAAAGGATCATAGATAACAAAAAACAATATCTTTTCTCCCCAGTCCCTTTTCCATCAAATCATTTTTTTTCTTTTTGACTGAACGTAGTGTATTTTTCAAGTTCGTCTTTATTTTTTTTTCGATTCATGATGAATGGGCATTGTTCTTTTAAGATGTTATGCACCCGTATTTCTATGTCTGTTTACATTGTCATTGTGATTTTTTTCACATATTTTGCCTGTTTTCGACTTAAGATGCGTGCTAAAAGCGTAATAAGATTTACCTACTGAATTGTGGATTCTCTAGGAAGTCAAAACATAGCTGAAATAACGTAGTCAAATAATACGGTGGAAACATTCTTCTTCGGTGGAAATGGTCATTCTGAGATTATAAATCGTGTTACCAGTTTTCAGTTGAAGGGATTTTTCCTTACCCATGAATGGATTATTCAGCTCTTGATTTTCTACATTCAAATTTATGTTTGATTTTTGTTATATGTATTCTGTTAATTTTGTCATTGTTTGCATCTGCATATGCACGTTGAACGGAATATCTGTGGCAAGAGAGACAAAAAAACGAAGAATAATTTTTTCCTTACTTTTTTTCTCAAAATCCGTCTCCAAATGCTGTAATGATTTTCGTTAGTATCAAATGTATTTGACCCGTCGATATAATCCCATCTTTGATGCTTTCAAAATCCATGCTTCAATGTTTTACTCAATGAAATAAATCAAATGAATGTAAACCAGTGGAATTCTTATTTGACACCTTCAATTGTGTTTCTGTGGTAGGTAAAAAAAATAGCATTCCTCACAAACTAGAGAGCCATTCTCCCATTTTAACTGACCCATACCTTCCAAATCACAAAGAACGACGAAAAAATTGAATCAGAAACGGGTACCAAATTTCAGTTAGTTATCCTTTCAAACAGCATCGTTAACAAGTGCTAAATTTGAAAAATTCTATTTGCAGCTTGCGCCTGTAAATTATTCGAATTCCAATCTGTTATAACTTTTGAATCATGTGTTCAATCGAGCTAAGTTTCATGAGGTGAAATTTTCTTTGGACATGTGCACACGTGATTCTGTCCAGATATTATTTGAGTTATGTATTTTTTTTATTTTTACATAAACTATCGACTAACTTCCTAGAAACATACTAACTTCCAAGATGCATCCAACATTGGCTTATAGAGAGGCGACGATCTTATTTGACTTAATAATTTCAATACTCATAAAAACAACAAAATCAGAAACCAATTTACTAAAGAATTAAAGAAAAATGTGTTTTGAAATAGAGGTTAATGCAAACGTCAAAATTTTCGACTCAGATTTTATTTTCAATGTTGATTTCTAAACCATAGAACAATACAAAATCATCTTAGCTCTCCAATTTATATTGATAGAAAAAACATTCTCAAGCCACTCTAAAACAGTTCCAAATTTAATTTATGATAGATCAGCATTAACTTCATTATATGAATGAGTCTTTAACAAAATGGCAAACTTACCAAGGAGCAGGAAAAATAGTATTTTTGTTAAATGTACACCAGAATTTAATTATAAAATAGAAAATAAACAAAGGAAAAATACCCAAACCAAGAACAGATGTAGAAAAACTAATATAATTTGTTTTACCCCACCTTTCAAGATGCAGGTAGTAATTTGCAGCGGTGAAATCTTGATTTACTTGCATGATATTTTCTATTGAACAACTAAAAATTTAAATTGTTGTACAACTACAAGAATAATATGAAGGGAATGATCTGTAACCACAATGATACTGTTTTAAATGAGATATATAAAACGAAATCAGAGAGAGATATGAATGAAATTGTAATCATAGGGAATAAAAAAAAAAAACGCACAAGAAATGGTATACAAACTGTAAATCTATATACAGGCGGAATAAAGTGATTTGAATTCTAAATAAAAACCTCGAAAATAAATTTCAAAAGCATATTAACTTAATATAATAACTGCTTTATTCGTGTATTACACAAAATGACATCAAACTATCCGTTCATTTATGAAAACTTTGGGAAAGAGAAAGATATCAAATGATAAGATGGACAATTAAAAGGGAAAGGTGCGTAGAAACCTTATTCAAAATACAAACTCTGCCTTAACAAATGACAACAAATTTTAAACTCTATGGATAAAAACGAATTTTAACCTTATTCAAGGTCAGATATCGGTGTCAAAGGACTGCATAGGGAGAAATTTACTTTCACAAATTAAAAAAAAACTAAGAAAATTTAAAATGAACTAAACACTCCAGTAAAGTTTACAAAAAACAATCAAAGAAGGAATAGATAATGATGTAACAGAACAGAAACTGAGAACTGAGAAAATTACTAGCGATTGGAAGTTGAGGTAAAATGATCAAACCAAATAATAAACCCTGCTCAGAGATCATGAAGGGAAAGTCAAAGCAGATAAAATAGAATAAAAATTATACAATGCACTGGGAAACCTTTACTAAAACAAATGAGAGGAAAAACATTTTGTGAAAAGATCGAAATAATGAAAGATCAAAAGCATGCTTGAAAATAGGTAAATAGTGGATTGAAGATGAAAATATCATTTAATTTAACAAAAAACTAACTTCAGAAAAAACAAACACTGCAGAACAATTTAAAGGAGAGGAAGATAAGCGTAATGTAAACAGGCTTAACAAACATTGATGAAAGAAACAGCATATCATACTTGCGAGGTAAGTAATTACAACTCACTCTAATAAGCACATTTCAATTCATTGGCCAAGTTACACTATTCATCTGATGAGCTGAATAAAACAGGACAAAGGAATTATATCATCATAGACACATACACTTACACATATACATGCACAAATACATACATAAATACATATATACATACGTACATATATATATATATGTGTGTGTGTATGTATGTATGTATGTATGTATGAATGTATGTATGTATGTATGTATGTTAGTATGTATGTAGGTATGTATTTATGACTGCACAGGAGATGGTAATATTAATGACTAAATTTAGCTCCATAATTGATATTTATGAAAGATGCAAAGGCAGCTGGCGGGAAATCAAAGTAAGAAGGTTATGTAGTGTGAATATATGAGGTGCAACGGGATCGCCTGCTTAGTAAATCAGCATTCTAGTATTGTATATGTTAGGAAACTGGTATCTAGAGTTGATGGGATCAAACACGAATATGACCTAAATATTTCCAAAGCTTGGCTCAGTGTAGTACAAGACCACGTGATGCACTTATGAAACACACATTATTAATGTGTTCCCAAGACCAACTTGACAGCCACAATAGAATTGCGGCTCCCGAAGGTTTTCTGGCTAAATCGCACGGCACGGGGGGGGGGGGCAGGGGTATTATATATCATACCGAGTTTTCATGGATTTATGTTGAAAGTGATCACGAAGAGGAGTTAAATGATTGTTTTTTTGTACACGGACGATGATTGCCCGAATTCCGTCAGTTTTCTATCCAGAAATCGGATTAAAACTAGTCCGGTTAGTCACTCAATAGAAACCATCACCTGATTAACATTAACCTGATTTCTAGTGACATGCTATGTTGGGAGTGATTAAGTAGGATAATTTTGGAGTTCAATGAATTTATTTCTCAAGAATTTTGTTGGAGTTCTAAAAAGTTTGAATTTGAAGGAAAAATCATGAACTCAGTCAGGCATTTGTTCAACCTAGCATTGCAAATTGATTTTTAACACTTCAGAAGACACTAAAAATGCTTGTTCGAATTTTCAGCTTTCTGGTTATTAATATGTCCCAGTCAGATATACTCGTGTAAGAAAAATATACAATTACGTATCATATCATTTCATCTCTACCTATCTCTCTGTCTCTGTCACTCTTTCTCTGTCTTCCTCTTTTTCTCTCTCTATTTCCTCCCTCTTTCTCTCTCTCTCTCTCTCTCTCTCTATATATATATATATATATATATATATATATAAAGAGAGAGAGAGAGAGAGAGAGATAGACAAACAGACGGAGACAGAGACAGATAGTGAAAGAGAGAGAGAGAGAAAGATAGAAAGAGAGAGAAGAAGAAAGAGACAGAAATAAAGAGAGGGAAGGGGTGAGAGAGAGAGAGAGAGAGAGTCAAGAAAGCTTAACAGTTTTAAACACCAAAATATTGAAACATCATTTCATCCTTGAGGTTTGGTCCCTTTATAACATTACCATTTAGTGCGAGCAATATTTCATAATATTAGTACTATTTATTAAGCATTTGGGGAGCCCCTACATATGACATTGAGACACGCTTCTGTCTTCTCTTTTGGCCTTTTGGTGAAGAAAAAGTCCCTCTGTTTCTCTGTCTCTCTGTCTGTCTCTGTCTCTGTCTGTCCGTCTATATCTCTCTCTTTCTCTCTCTCTCTCTCTCAATATATATATATATATATATATATATATATATATATATATATATATATATATATATATATATATGAATGATCTGCCATCGCAGAACTAAAGTCTTTTGACAGCGTGCTGCGTTGGGAAAGATTAATCAAAAAATTCCCAAATGTGTGACCGATGAATAAGTTACTTTCATTTGATTGGTCGAAAAGGTTGAAATTTCCGAAAAAAAGACGTGAACGCTGCTGGGTGCATTCATAAAAGTTACTTTAAGATGAACTGAGAAAATGATAACCCCATCTAAAACCTATTCAGTGAATTTTTGAAAAACAAAATAAAAGCTTCTTACTAGCCATAATAAGCACAAAATGCTGAAATGTTCAGCGCAGTAAACCCATAGCAGAGGCATATACACACGACACATACATATCCAGCAAGCCAGACAGAGCTGGTCAGGTAAGATCACCTAAAAACTGGAGAAACTTTCATTTTGTTTGATGATGATACATATATATATATATATATATATATATATATATATATATATATATATATATATATATATATGAGTGTGCGTGTGTGTATTTGTGTTTTCATGTGTGTGGGTGGGTCTGGACCCAGTGGTACTATTATCTACAACATTTATTTGCCTTTTTTTTAAAGAAATGGAGCTAAAAAGCCAAGATAGTTTTCTTTCTTTCGAAAATGTCACTACCATTTAAGCTCCGATGCTTCCGATGCCCCCGTTTATAAATAATCCGATTCGAATATTTTTTTTTTAGTTTCCTGAAAATTCACTTTTTTTTTGTTTGTTTGTTTTATAATTTTTCCTCCTTGTTTGAACTGGAAGCAGTTACAAAGTGATAACAAATTGCAAACCATCGGAAAAAATCGTTAATTCAATTTTTTTTTATCAGTAGCCGAACGGCCGTAGTTGAGTATTTTCCGTTCGACTTCATATATTTTCACAGTGTAGAGTTGCATGCTCAATTGTTTCTCTCTAGGGTTCATTCATTCATCATCATTAGTGAGTAGAAAATGTTCTTTTGTAGACAACGGATACGTGCAGATACCAATTTATAACAGTCGATGTTTTCGTCTATGCCCCCGCAGGCATATATCATATGTAGGAACTTAGCCCAACTTTGCTCTTTCCAATGATCTGCTTGTATTCGAAATGTTGTGGTGTTGGAGATGAGGGTCATGCTATTTCGTCCGTCGGTTTTGTTTTTGTCTTTTTCTTGTTTTGTTTTTTCATACTTGGGCATTTTCATTTTAATCCACTACCATCTTGCTATGCCTGCTTAAGATTTACCAGATAACCGTTAACTGTGTATTTCGGGAACATATTCTCTCCTAGTCGACTTTACCAGTTAAGATTAAGAGTCATCCATGTCTTAGATCGGTTGGCAACCAAGGCTCCAGTGAGACCAACAGCTCACCCGCAGCTGGGATTTGCACATTGTCAGTTGGTTTGTATCACGGGAAATAAAATCAGTGTACATAGTTCAATCTCAGTTTGCTTCCACTGCGTTATTAGTATGAATAAACAATCGTTGACAATATGGACAATGCAGCTTGTAAGTATTTGAACAATCACAGATTCATTTTTTCCTACACATGATTGCATGATTTCCAAAGTTTGTATTGTTCTTGTGAGTTTGATCGATAATGAACGATAATAAAGCCAAATAGAAGACAATATTGGTTTCATCTATTTGACAATTCAACTCCAATAATAGAAACATTTTAACAGAAATTCAACATTCAGACACTCAGCAATGAATAAACAGATGTCTTGTTTTGCAATAAAATTTGGTTCTTTCTTGTTTTTAACGCTCATATGCCATATAAAGAAATCATATTTATCCACATGCCAAAAGGCAATTATATACATATATATGTGTGTGTGTGTGTAAGTGTGTAAGTGTGTGTGTATTTTTTAGATTTGCTTGAAATATTTGAAGTCTAACACACCAATAAACAAAACGATACACACATATGTACGAATTGGGGAATAAATATATGGATAGATAGATAGGTGGATGGATGTAAGGATTAATATTTAGGTGTTTGGTGTATATTTTGTATCCTCGTAGAGAAAAACCCTGGTGTATCTGTGTCTGTTAATACGTATTCATAAAACATTGATCTCCTCAGTAATACAATGCATGATTTTGGTACATCCGTTACTAGTGTGTCCAGACAAAAAAACAAAAACTGTAAGTATATGCAGGGCAGACATTGTGTACCCTCATCAGATGGCATTACATCCCTAAGGGGGTGTTTACTATTGACGTGATATGAGTTCATAGGTTCTTATCTATGTGTGGATGTTCAGATTTTGCACACAGAAAATGGATTGTTCATAAACATTTTTCAAATCCACTTGTGTGGCTGTTGTAAAAACGATGTACTTATCCCATGGTAGAGGTGTTTATTTATACGTCGGTATATCAATAAGTTGGTGAGCTAATGACCTAAAAGGCATATATTTATGGAACTAATATTTTTGCAACATAGTATTCTTTTCGGTTGATGGACTTGAGGTAGTGGAGTATAGAAATAACAAAGATCGAACATTATCTTGGATTTATATTTGTAATTTGTAACGACGTATCAGCTTGTAGATTTATGGATCAGCCCTATATATCAAAAAAGATAATCTAACAAAAAAAATGTATTTCTAAACTTATTGAAATGTATTGTCTTCATTCTTATAAACGTGCTTCGTTGATCCTTATATGAATTGCTAAAATTATCTGTACGGAGATGTTTGTTTTCTACTCTTGGTACGCCAGTTGTGTATTCAAATATTCCCCCATGTGTGCAAGCGTTTGTTTGTGTGTATTTAGGAGTGTTATTGTGTTTGCGTGTCTGCATGTGTTCAATTGTGTGTGTTATGTCAGAGTTGCACATGTAGAATTATGTGCCCTATCAGTCTCTAGATGACCCCGGCATTTTCATTCGGTCACGTAGGGGGAATTACACATTCAGCCCGAATAGTCTGTAAACACCATTTCGTATTCATATCAGACACGGCGTTTTAAGATACCCAGTCTGACCCAACCTCTCTCTACCCTAAATCAATATGCACCGTACTTTTTCATTCTTTAATTCACAGTTCCTCCTTTCTGTCTTTTTCCTGTTTATTCATTTATTTTTTTCATAGCTCATATATTTTCATTTTATCATAGATGTCAGTTAAAAACCATCAACGAAAACTGCCAACAAAAGTGTCGACATTAGCTGGGCTGGCTGGTCATTTGCATGTACGCATGTGATGCACATATATGCTGCATTGGGCACTACTCCTTATTAGGGACCCTGCCTAAGCATTGCAGATTTTGCCTGACGAAATGTTATTATTTTTCATTACCCATGCAAGGATGTTATTGATACTGTTCGTTCTAAAGGTAAACAAACTTTCTACAGCCAGTGCTATTGACGTTCCTGGCTAAAAATGGTCAAAATTACTGTAGAAAAACTTCTTTTACTGCTTAACTAATATAAACAGAAAGAACCCAAGAACGTTGAATATGGCCCTCAATTTAAATATCAAAATCGTCGCCTAGCCTCATGATATTTACATATACGAATGTAGTTTCCGAATGAAAGATTAACAGTCCTGCTCTCTGGACGTTTGAAGACAACACTCAAATAAACAGGAAAAAAAACGTAAGTGAAATTAAAAAGCTGTTTTGAATGACTGTTTGCTTTTCTGTAATGATAACGGAAATACTCCAGTTACCTCAAAACAAAGGTTTTGTGTATGATGATAAGATTAACACCCCTACTCACCTGGGTTTTTGAAACTGATGCAGAAATGAATTGAAAAAATAGAATCATCAAAGGAGATGGAAACAATTTTCTGTTTAAGAACTTTTTCGATTGAAAACAGAAATGATTGACTTCCTCACAACAAATGTAGGTCTGGTTTCAGCACTCGAGGTTTTAAAAAACACACAAGGCTGATACTCTACTGAACTAATACGATTGTTCTAAATAGTCAACCTGTCTGTCTGTATTTGGTGTTGACCAAAATAAGTTATCACTTCACATGACTGATAACACTGTTTTGCCGAGGACAGCTACCTAAAAGATGTTTATTCCTGGTCATGACTATTTCCAACGGGCTGAAACGGCTGCTGCTCGCCACTGGTGACACATTCATGTTAAAAATAACCCTATTTGTCCGTATTCGACTGTATCTGATAGATACCGATGTAAATAAACGATGCCTTATCGTATTCGTTATATTGAATGACGGGCTAAGACTGCTGACAAACAGTCAAAACATGTTTATACCTGATTATGCTAGTCGTTTGCAGACAAACTGAAACCACTTCACTAATTTGCCCGACGGGATGAAAAGGTTTTTTCTCGCTTACATTGAAAAATAAACCTAATTTATTTAAAATCAACTCTAACCAACAAACATTCATGTACATGAAATATACCTGATCTTACTTGTTACATCGAATGACGGGTTGACACAATGGACACTTGACCAGGCGGTCAAAACCTGTTTACAGCTGATCATACTGTTGTTTGCCTGACAGGCTAAAATTCCATTGCCAAAATACAGCTAAACGGGCTTGCCTCAGGTCAAATTAAAAGATTTTGTCTATATTCGACTTATATACACACACTCATATATATATATACGACACCTGACCAGACTTCTTAAATCAACTGTTGGGCTAACATCACCAAACCTGACAAGCTGTCCAAAACATATTTATACCAGATTATGCATCTTGTTTTCCTGACGGGCTAAAACTGCTTTGCTCATTTTACTTGACAGGATAAATGGGCTGTTGCATACCCCCACCGACACGTCCACATTGGAAAAACCCTAATTGTCTACATTTGTCTTTAATTTATCGATATCGTTATGAATGAACGATACCCGACAGTACTTATAACACTGAATGAGGGGCTAAGAGTACTGACAATTTGCCGACCGGCCGAAACATGTTGTTAGCTTCTGCTGATACACTCACGTTGTAAAATGTACTCTATATGTCTATGTTTGACTGAAACCGGTAAATAATATGTAAATCAACGATATTTGACCATATAAATTAGATTACCAGACACGTTAACACCGTCAGAACTTTGGAGGGTGACCAAAACATGTTTATAGCTGATCATGCCTGGGCTAAATTTCAGTTTCACTTTGTACGACGGGTTATAACAGCTGTGGCTGTCTGCTGGCACGTTCGAATTGAACAATGAACATTATCGGTCTAAAATTGACTGTAACCGATAAATATCAATGTAAATAGACGATACCTGACGGCCCACGTCAAATAGCCCGACACTGTAGACTCTTGGTTGGGTGGTCAAAACATGCTTATACATACCTGTGCCCGACGATCGCCTAACGGGTTGAAACTGTTGTGCCCTTTAGCCTTTAGCTGTTGGTCAGCTCTAAAGACAGAATAGATTCTCTTTCTATATTTGACCAGATTTATGCAGATATCGTGCCCTGACTGATTGTAGTTTCACCTCATGAGACTTGATACTGCTATTTGAAGTCCAAATAGACCCTAAGATCAAAGCACTTGTGTCGTTGAACCTGCATCAGCAAGGACTGAGAGTATGCATGTTCGTGTGCAGGATATGCCAACATTCTATTCCCATTGAGGATTGGACAGATAGGCTGGCTAATAGAAATTCCTATGGAGAACAATGCCTGACCGTTCTTGTCCTGTTGCCGGACCAGCTAACACGGCTGACTCAGTCGTTGTTTTGCCTAACCGATTGAAACCGCTATGTCACTGAAACGGTTGTTGTTCTGCTCTGCTGACACGTACACGTTACAAAATCAGCCCAATCTATATTTGACGCTTGTCTAATATTTATATGAGACACCTGACAATACTTATGACCTTGCATGACGGGATAAGATAGCTAGGCCTAAACCAGCCACCACGTGTATAGGATCGTGTGTTGGTTCCTCCGTCCATTGAGGAAGAGAGGACACCTACCTGCAACGGGAATGAATTCGATGCCTGAATCTCATCAGCGAACGAGAACAGATCGCGTCAACGGACCGGAAAGAAAGTGCTTTCGAGTAAAAGATGAGGTAAATGCGATGCCCGCAACACTGAAGCCGAGCAAAGAGAGATGTTGACGAAGTAGTCACTCCGTCCATCAGAGACATGAGCGCAAAAGCATATCCTCGGAAGGATTGATGTTCCCAGGCCTCAGAACAACGGAGAAGCCCCTTAAAAACACTTCACACGAATAGAATCTTTGCCACTCGTGCAGCACCGGATTGAGTTCCTCTGCGATTGCAGTGAACGTTCCCACCTTTTTAGTGGTGAACAACGGCCGCTGGTATTGATTATAACAGAAGCTCAAACGCTGTGACATCTGTAAGGAGACGCGAGTCCAACCCATACTAGGAATACAGGAGGTTGATCCCTATCTTGCGTGGTTAGATTGACATGGTTATGAAATCTTTCACAAGTTTTACATGTAACTCATCTTTGTAAATGACATCCAAGGCATTTGTCTCAGACGAGAACCACAGTAAAATTGCTGTGATACACACTGCGAGTCCTCTCGATCATTTCAATGCACATTTTGCAATAGAAGAATAAGTGTTTTTTGCCAACATTTCTGACGCTCCAACTAGGAGGAGCAACTGCAAAAAGTTGAACTTCGTAGAGCTCTAGGATGGGGTTTTACCAGGAAGGAAAAGAAGGGATGGAATTCCTAAGAAAAAACTATCTACCAGCATTTACAAATCCCGAATTGGAATTTCAGAGATCTATGCGAACCAACAGATACTGATGCGGACAACGAAGATGAATGCAGCGCAGATATAGCTGTTCGTTTCCTTATCCATAAAGAAATCAGACAATGTCGCTTTAAAACCCTCAAAGAGGTTTTGAAATTGATATAAGTCCACACTCCCTCTTAACAATCAACAAAGGGATAAATAGACAACTTCTGCGAAGACTTGAACACCATACTTTATCCATACTTTAACATCATTATGGGAGACATCAACATCCAGTTGGGACAAGGACATACACGTTGCCTCGTCAAGTTTGGATTCAAAGCACAATATGAAATCCAAAATCATGAAGACCTCCTTCAAGAGAAGCATAACAGAAAATGTACTTGCAGGAGCCCCCAGCACAGAACGAAATCCTCTACATCTAAGCAGAAAAAAGAGACGCAGAAGAATACATTCAAATCTCAGATCAAGTCAATGTAAGGAGCGACCATAAGAAAGAAAAAAAACACAAAAAAGAGTGCAGGAAAATATTTAGCACAAAACTGCAACCATTTACCATGAAAAGTAGCCTTCAAGCTTTAACTTAGAAAAGGGCATAAATAACATACCACGAGGGAACATTAACAAGCCCAACAAAAAAATAAGACATCTCTGATAGAAGCCAATATGTTTGAGCCAAAGAGTAATCAAACATTCAGTAAAATCTCAGAAAAACCACGACTTTCAAGGAAAACGCAGAAACATCAAACCACCGTCAACAAGAACACAAAAGATTTAGGCAAACAAACGTGTCAAACAAAACCAACCAAATGAAACGAGAAGATTAAAGAAAAGATACAGCAACAGTCATTGAAGAAGTTTTTGAAAAGGTTATTGGCTTTGAAACTATTTAGAAAGTCTCAGCATAAGAAAATGCAAATAGCTTGTGTGTTTGAAGACAAAGGAGATTTGTCAACTGATGGAGAGTGACTTTCGAACGTGCCCAATAATTCTACAAAAAAATAACCCCTCAATATCTCTAAACAAACGACACGAAAAACAATTTGGTTACACAAATTACAAGTAAACAGTTCGATGAATCACTCGTGGTACGTAAAGCAAACCATCAAATAAACGGAAAGGAGGACAGACCCTGGACCAGATAACATCACCATCGGCCAACTAAAAGTAGTAAAGTCATCACTATCGATCTCAATCTACTCAAAAACTAAAAAAGTCTGGTGAAGACATCACTAGAAAACTAGCCATTTTACTAATCAGCTTGTGCCCAAGGCAGATTGAAGTCCCAGAATATCGGAATACAGCAATCATAATGCTATAACAGCGGAGAGGGAAACCTGCAAATCGAAACAACTACCGGCAAATAAGCCTACTCAACTTTATCCGAGAACTTATTTACTTAAGTGATCCTCATCCGAATCGCCAAAACGTGGAATGGAAATCAACCACGAAAATTGGCTGGATTCAGAAAGAAAGGCTATTCAACCATTGGCCATCTCCATTTAGAAAATCAACTAAGACAGAAAGCCACAGAATGTAAAATGCCTTTTACCGTAGCATTTGTCAAATTTAAGGAGGGTTTTCACCTCAGTGGAAATCCTCAAGGTCATCGATACTCTTGTACATGGCGTATACACAGTATATGTCAGTCTTACAACATATATACCAACACATAAGTTTAATTAATAAGATACATAAAGACTTTTTTCAGTTTGGAAAGGGGGCAAGACAATGTTATACCAGCTCGCAAAAACTCTTCATAGCTTGCCTCTCGTATGATATT
The DNA here is from genome assembly GCA_963457665.1 of Thysanoteuthis rhombus. Taxonomy (NCBI): domain Eukaryota; kingdom Metazoa; phylum Mollusca; class Cephalopoda; order Oegopsida; family Thysanoteuthidae; genus Thysanoteuthis; species Thysanoteuthis major. Next base: position 28,829,816 of record OY735221.1, read on the forward strand.
CTGGAACCCAAACTGGAAAATAGCAAGAAAGTTGGCTTCCATGTGATCGTCAGAAGAACAAATGTTACGTACAATAGATATGTTTAGGACAAAAACACGGAGATTCAAATCGCAAAAACAGAAAAAAAGTTGACGCTTACATTTACATTTGACAACAATTATCTGAAACCCTCAAAAGGGAAAGAAATCAAGCAAATAATCTTTCTTGGTTGGCAAGCTTTCTGTAGCATAGGCTCAACTCTCCAGGACAAGAAAATTCCCCCCAGGTTTAAAAAGAAGAGTCTACAAATAATGCATCCATGAAGCTGGAACATAGAACATAACCAATAGATTGACACTCGAACTGGAACCCATGCTACATCCACATGAGATAGTCATATTGAATATAACGGAAATTTCTCAAAACAACGCTGTATTTTAGAGATAAACAGGAGTCAGGCGTATCAGAGAAATCTATTAAAAATCTCATATGGCAATGGGCTGGTCAAAAATTGTAGATTACCAATGGACATGACTCATGATGTGAATCCTTGAGATCATCTGCAAAACTATGGTTGGCAAAATCTATGACGGCATGATGAACTAAATAATTTCAAGAAGTATTGGCTCCGTGATGAAAATGTTGAAAATCATTTCCTGTGAGCGATGGTTGCTAGATTCAACTCAAAACCCTCGCTAATCAGCTGATCTGTTGCTCTTGCCACTTTAGCCGTGGCTGAGCATGGATCACAGTCGGATTCTTACGTTAGAGTTCATTTTTCAATTGAGCGTATCAGTTCGAGCGAACAACAACTGTTTTAGACCGTAGGCAGATAATCACGGCAATTTTAGCCCTTCAGGCAAACGACAGGCATGATCAGGTATAAACATCTTCTTGTGGGCCGCCAAGTGTCGGCAGAGTTAGCCGGTGATTCAATTTGAAAAGTACGGTAAGATATAGTTTATTTACATCGATATCAATTAGCCAAAATCAAATATAGACAAACAAGGTTTACTTTCCAACTCAAGTATGTTAGCTAAGCCACGCAACAAATGTTTCAAACAAGTACTGTCAGTTATGACTTATTTACATCGATATCTATTGATTAGAGTCAAATATAGACGGAGAGGCGTATGTTTAACATGAACGAGTTAGCAGAGTCTAGAAACAGCTGTTCTAGCCCGGCAAGCAAAAAAAAAAAAAAAAAAAAAAAGGAGAAGCAGTTTTAACCTGTCAGGTAAACAGCAGGTATAATCAGGTATGAACATGTTTTGGCCGGCTGGTCAACCATCAGCAGTGCTGGCCCATCATTCAATGTAATAAGTATGGTCGGGAATCGTTTACTTACATCGTTATATATTGGTTAAAATCGAATACTGAAAAATAAGATTGATTTTTAACAAGGTGAGCATGAACTGTTTAATCTCGTCAGATAAATTAGTACTAGGATTTAAGAAATGATACCTGTCAATCGAGCCCCATCACTGATACCCCGTCATTCAATGTATCACATATGGCCATGTATCATTCATTTACATAAATATATATCGTTCATGATAAAACATAGACATAAGGTAAATCTTCCGACATGAGCGTATCAACTGAGGCGATCAAAAAACCGTTTCAACCCTTCAGGCAGATTGCAAGAGCAGTTTTAGCTCATCAGGAAAACAATTGGCATGATCAGTTTTAAACATATTTTAGCAGGCCAATAATACGTTGGTTGTGTTAGCTTGACGGTCAGTGTAACATCTGTTAGAGTCGAATATAGACGGATAAGGTAAATTTTTCAACATGACTGTGTCAGCAGAGGCACGCAACAACCGTTTTATCAAGTCCAGGAAAGTGGCAAAGGAATTTATACCCGGTCAAGCAAATGGTAGGCATGATCATGTATAACTATGTTTTGGCTGGCTGACTAAGAATCAGTAGTGTTAGCCCGTCATTCACCGTAACGGGTACTTTAATTTAAATGGATATCTTTCGGTTACAGTCGAATGTACACAAAAAAGGTTATTTCTAACGTGAACAAAAGCCGTTTTAGCCTGTCAGGAAATCAACAGTTATAATCACGTATAAACAAATCTTAGCTGACTCTCCTGGGACAAACAGTGTTAGCCGTCATGTGAAGTAATAACTCACCTTGGCCAGCATCAAGTACAGACAGATAGGGTGTAGTTGTTAACGCAATTTTATCGGTGGAGTAGAGCATTAACCTTGTGTGCTGATTTAAAACCTCGAGTGCACAAGGTTGTTATATTCGGGAACCAGACCTACATTAAATCGAAAATGTTCTTAAATAGAAATTTGTTTCCATCTAATTTGATGATTCTTTTCTTTTCAATTTATCTGTACATAGGTTTTAAAAACCCAAGTGAGCGGGGGTGTTAATTTTGGAATTATGCACCAGAGCTTTCCTGTAAAGGGAAACCTGTGTACATCCGTTTTAAATTGAAAACAAACTTTCATTCATAATTTTTTTTTCTCTTTATTTTCCATTTCCAATTCATTTGTGTATCGTCTTTATATGTTGCAAGAGTAGGGCAGTTGATTTTTCACTCGAACCTACATTTGCTTTAAGATATCGTGAGGCTGAGGGAAAATTTTAATGTTACAATCGGGGACCAAGCTCTCTGATTGGAGGTTCTCCCTGATTTCGTTTTTTCGTTTTTTTATGATAGAAGTTTTCGACAGCTACTTTGACCATTTTTAGCCAAGAACGTCAATAGCAACGGCTGCAAAAATGTGTTTAACTTTTAGAACAAACAGTAACTAATACATCCTTTCGATGGTAGGGGTAGCAGATATTACCAATTAGCAAAACAAAACATTCCTCCAGGCAAAATCAGGTACAGTAAGGCCGGGTCTCTCAATACCGTGCTGCACTAGTCGAGTTATATTTCCATTGATACATGTTTGAAAGCCAGATCAGAGATGCACAAGTTCTTCCTCTCTCTCTCTCTCTCTCATTTTTTCTCACACTCCTGCATTTTCAGACATATATCCAATATCGAGCAGAAACAAGAGGTGCTGAGAGTCCCATATATCAGTCAGTCACTGATGGTCATCTCTACTAATCGTACATAAAAAAAAAAATCATCTGCTTCTTGCTCATTCAACATTATTATGTTTCTCACTCTTCTTTTACTTCTTCAACTATTCTATACTTTTCAATGTTGATCCTCTCATTTGGATTCATTTCTTCAATTTTCTTATCCCTTTTGTATTTCTTCATTTACAACCATTTTTATTCAACTGTTCTTTTACTGTTTCTTTTGTTCATCTTTTCCTATTACCCCCTCTTACTTCTGTCAGCCTCCTCTATAGCTTATATATTTATATATATCGATTTTTATTATCTTATTTATATTTTCCCAACTTTTCTCTGTTTTCCGTTTCAGTCTCTATCTCTGTCTTTATCTCTATGATTCTCACTTGTAATCCTTCTTTTCCTTTGGAATACATATAATTTTTTTCACGAACGCTTCTTATTCTTAATATCCTTCATAATCATCTTATGTATTCCTCTCTTTTCTTATAATATTTGTTTCCCTGGTGGTGTTCCGTTGGCACACAATACGATCACCTAACAGCAATATGGCTAATGTAAAAAAAAAGAATAGAATTACATTACGAAAGGATGAAGTGAAGAGTAAACAAAAAAGCTATTCAACACGCACAATATGGAGTAACAAAAGTGCAATAAAAACTAAAGCCCTAAAACCCATTTAGTCAAAAGCCAACCTCAGCAGTTATGCAAATCAGTCTTTTTATCAACACTAAAAAATAGTAACTTTCAAATTCTGACATGTCGGAGGTGTCCAGCTGAACAGCTGTGATAATACACTTTCTGCGTGAAACACAAAATTTTTTCTTAAGTTTGTTTTCTTTTATCATATTTGTAGCGTTTAATTTCAGCTGTGCGAGTGCTGAAGGGTGTTGAATTGTGAGGAATGTCAGAAAATCTGCACGAATGTTGGAAATGTGCGTATGAATCACTTCTTCGAAAACATTTCTAAATGAAGCTGTGTTTTGTGGTTTTTGTTGGCAACAATTTTTGATTACGCTTAATTAAACTGGCACACGTATCTGACCAGGTAGTCGGTGAGCGTGTCTCCGACTGCTTTATTCGTTTTGGGGGTATGTTAGTACCTAAACACCCCTTGACTCGTTAGTGTTTTCCCGCTTTAGCCAATCGATCCCAGCATTCCCTCATTTCCTTTATTTCTCATAAGATATACGCGTGATGTTCAAGAAATTGTTCCGCGAATCGAATCTTCTTCATTTGCCAAGACATAATCTCATTACTTTATTCAATGGTCGAAGGATAACTTTCATGTTTGAATCATTGATTTTTCTCGGGGTGAAAATCTATGAAAATCCAAGTAGCACCTCCCATGCACACGCATATTTTACATGCACGCACACACACACTTGCACACATACGCAAAGACACAGCAAAATACCTCACTATCCCCTGGTCCTACTCTCAGTTCCAGTCTCTCTCCTTCTTCTTCTTCTTCTTCTTCTTCTTCTTCTTCTTCTTCTTCTTCTTCTTCTTCTTCTTTTCGCTTTCTCTTTCACTCTCTTAATATATATTCACAGCTATGGGCATATCAATAAGTATGTAGCAAAATGATGGAAAGACATTCATTTTGCACCGTAAATATTCATTATCAACGAAATCCTTGCATGTCAATGCATATTATCCAACGGTCAATTCGAACATATTTAATAAAACAAATTTGAAAGTCACTATATAACTGTGTCAGGCCATGAATGTGATGCTGTTCACTTTGATTAAAGAGGAAATTAAGGACGTTTTTTGTGCAGCAAGTGACTCAGTAGAAACCATCCCTTATGCAGTATTATTAAAATACAACATTCGTCTCTAGTGTATGCTTTAACAATTTTTCCTTTAAATAGAATCCACGAAAGACAATCATTATATAAAATGTGCACACAGAAAACTGGTGGCTATTAAGGCTTGATTAAGATTGAGATCTTGTGTTTCACTGAAAAACCTTCTCGGGTAGGTCTTCGAACTAGAAGATAAAGTTACACAGAAATATAATATCAGTTGAATTCTGGAGAAAAGCAAAATTACATCTTTTCTTCCCAAATGTAGGCGTAACATAATCGGGCAGATCACACTCCTCAGCTGTGGTTGGCAACCAGTTTAAGTGATTGAACTCTCTGTATTAGAAACTTGGAAGGTCTGCTTCTTCGTGCAACGTCGTCATCGGCTTGGAACAGACGAAGTAATTCATCTTAGTTGAAGGTTCAAGGGTTGATACAACACAGAAATTAACTATTATTACATGATACTGCAACAATCTCGATATTACATGCTGATAGATGACAAACATTTTTTTTAAAGATTATTGTGCAGTTCCCAATGGTTAATCGCTCATTAATGTCAATATGCGTATACGACTTTTGAGGAGTAGTATAACTTTGAACTGAGGTCGTATTTTGTAAGTTATTTAATTTACGTCAGCTCTTTAAGTAGTCCATGAACAACTTTCCTCTGCAGACTCCGTCTGCCTCAGCATGACACATCATTTATAGTTATCATACATCTATCTCACGGATAAGCAACATACTCAACAGCATATTTGCAAAGTAGATACGGAATACATGCAACCTGATCATGCATGGTTTTTGTCATCATGTGACCAATGTTACCTGAAGCAAATCTCTTTTGTATGTAAACAGGTTCTTCTGCAGATGGGCGCAGCACACCGCCAGGACAATATTTATCACAAATGGTAATATCCAAACCCGCGATATAAAGCAGATATAAAACAGAAGAAAAATTTATTACAGATACGCGAATCCAGAGCCAAGTGTTAGTGTCTGAATGCGTTTTAGCATCAAGTACAATATATATCCAAAAACTTGATAGGGAAATATATCTCTGTCACGAAAAACCTTCTGAGCTTTGGCTCTTGAACCCACGGTGATGACCTTAATGAGGGGCACAAGGACACTCTGGGAATTGCAGGGGTCATTTGAAAAAAAATGATGTAAAAAAGTATGGCTTTTATGCTAATATATTTTAGGAATAAAAATAGTACAAAAGTATATACACATTGATTTTGCGAGGTCAAGTGTCAGTGAATACCTGCACTGGGAAATAGTTGCCTACAATGAATTATCTCTGCAGATATTAAAACCCCTGACGTTTCAGATTTTACATGCTCAATTATTAAACTTTATTATCCAGTTATCTGGTTAATATTGATCCTGTTAGAGGAAAGATCCATCGGAAGATATACGTTTTTTTTTTCATTGTCTTTTTATTTTACAGATTTTACAGCTGACAAATGCCGATAATTAAATCAACCAAAAAGTTACGTTAACAATATTTAGACCTCGGTAGATGAGTTCAATTGGTTGACTAATATTAGTTTGCGGGCTAAAAAAAATTCAGCTCAAATGTAAATGTTTTTGGTATATACTGGTTTTGATACTTTTAATGGATATGATTTCAATTAAGTATGCAAAGGGGAGTGATATCAAAGGGTAGCCATCATATAAATAACGTTGACCATCTGGTAACAGTTATTTGTATTGAACACTGAGGTAGTGCATGTTACATTTTCTTGTATTGTTGTTCCTTGTATGAAATTCTCTCATTTTTTTAGTTATTGTTACCCACGAGAACCACATATGAGCAAAATGTCACGCTGAAAACAAATGAGACATCTCGAGAGAGAAGCGTAAAGCAAGTTTGTAGCATGAAAAAAGAATAAACAGCAAGAAGCTGAAATAGATCAAAATGATTTGGTTCTGAGCCAGGTCGATTCAACAACGGTTGATGTGAAGAAAACGATTTTTACAACAATTTGTCTCTGGCGGAACAATGTCATTATCTATCATTATTCATGGCATTATTCTGACATTTGCAACATTCGACACTGCTATTTTGAAGACCATTTTCAGGAGAGTAATTCATCAGTTTTTTGGGGTTTTTTTCTATTCAATCGGTTAAAACTGACGGACTATTAAATAAATCAACCATCATAGAATGCACGCATTAACTGTTCCGTGTCAAGGTATTCCTGCTGTACGTCGAATAGAATCGTCTGTGAACTACATTATCCTATTTTCTATCGTCTATGGACTGGCCTAATTGTGGGATTGAGAATTATCGTCTTCCAATGACTGTTTAGTTTGACAATCTGATCTGTGGTCAGTGGAATATAGGAATGCCACAAGGGGGATACCTACATTCTTTGTGGACGACCAACTTGAATTAACTATATTCAGCGGACAACATAGTCATGGTGCAAATTCTACCGGGAAACCTTTCTTACTGAAGCAAGCAGCAGAAAAAAGAAGTCCAACTGAAGCCAATCCCGACGAATTACCACTTCTGTGAGGGTCCTCGGGAAATCTAACAATTGACATGGAAGACACAAACCATTCTCTAAATTTTCCATTTGCAAAGCTGAACCATAAAGGTATGTATATAATTCTCTATCTCTGTGGATTATTCAAATGGAAGAGGCAAAACATGTATGCACTTCTTATTTCAGTTTTGTCTCTTTGTCAGATATTTAAACAAAGATTCTAATCACAACTGACACAAAAGAGGATTATTGAGTAATCCCAAGAACGAACTGTCTACCACAATAAACATACATATATTGAATGTAGTAGCTGGAATCAGTTACATTTGCTAAGTATTCACACGTATAGCGAGTTCGGTCGTGGTGTTTTGACCTGTTACTCTTGATATGTCCCTAGTTGAGCGCTACCACACACATGTGCATGTTTGCACGAACACAAATGCACACACTAAAGCATGTATATTCATACAAACTTTTTCAGTGAGTGCATTGATTCCACAATCTCATGATTGGCAGAAATAAAAGAGAGCAGAACTTTGCTCCTATACAGATTCAACGGATTACTCCTTTTTTATTCAAGATAGAGTTACGTTGGACAACACTTATATCCTAAGCAGGGGTGCTGATACACATTTTACATATTACCATTTTCTTACGATTACTATATTGATATGAATACAATGGTATCAGATGATACTTCAAAGATATTCAAATGGTACTAAGATAGTGCAGAATGCAAAGCACTGTGATATAACGATTATCAATAGCAAGCTATAATGATTCTCAGAATAATCATGGCATAATCTTTCAAGCCTGACAACGCCCGACCAGGCTACTTGTGTGTCTTCTAACTGTGTAATTTCTTGACATTCTCTCATAGCACGGAAACAAAGCGTGGAAACTTTTAATGATAGTAAGTAGAGAGATTAAGTGGACGAAAATAATTGGATAAGAAACCTGTCTACATTTTTGTCAAACTGCTGGAGTAGATACAATCTCTGTCGAATGATTACACGTTCAGTAATTCGTAAGCCATCAAAACATTTCCAATCTATCACACTTGACGCCTAGCCTAACAGGATTTGCTTGTTTAGCGTCTGTTAATACTTTCTGGGAATAAATCAATTAGTTGAATCTAGAGAAACCGCCGAAAGAGAGTTAAGGAAGGATGCTGAGTTGCTGATAAGAATGGGGCTTTTTCGAAATAATCAATATGCATACACTGATAAGCCAAGTTATTATGACAATGAGACTAATAAGGTCTTGGTCGTACACGTGCAAGCTGATGAGGTTGCACATTTGTCAGGTATTCCTTTTGAAAGTAAGAACTGATAGAATCTGCCTGAATTGTGAGGTTCTACTAGGTCTCTCAGAGATAATGAATATGAAACTTCAGCCAGGAGAGCATGCCTGACACAAGGCTCCTTTGGTTGCTAGAGCTGTTATCTTACAGCAATTTGTGCATGCAATTATATATCTAAAACATCCTTTATATATACATATATATATATATATATATATATATATATATATATATATATATATATATATATATATATATATGTGTGTGTGTGTGTGTGTGTGTGTGTGTACTTCGCAGTAATTCTTTTTTTAGAAGTGTAATGGGGAATACAAATTCAAAAAGCCATAATAATTCATCCATATAGTTTGCTCTGGGTGTTCAATATCCATGTAGTATTTCGATTGAGCATGATAATATTAAGAAAAATGGAGAAACGTTCACTGAGCTTTTTGGAAGATGCTCCTTCCTCAAAAAAATAGGAAAAACACAGCTAAGGAGACACTATTTGTAATTTAGGCATAACAGTGATAATAGTTTTCTTCAATGCATCTACTAATGACATCATTCTTTAGTTTGATAGGACTTCCGTGTAGACAACAATAAACCCCTTCAGTTGGGTGCCCGTATGGGGGGGGATTGCTTCGAGAGACTGAGTTGAGACAACAACCTTGATAGATTGTTTTCGTGCTTTGCAGATAGCCAGGGCCATAATTGGGGTTTGAATCTGTTGAATTTAAAGAACAGTGGGTGTTGGAATTATAGGAACTCAATGGATGAATCCGACTTTTTGTTAACCCTAGATTGGATATGGGTCTCAACGATAAGTAAACCAAACTGCGTGACAGCTGGCAGCTCAACTTTTAGTTGAAGCCTAGTAAGTACATTACCTGGGTACTAAAAATGCATAATCATGGAATGTGTATGAGTGTGAATGCATTTATGTTAGTGTGTGTGTGTGTGTGTGTGTGTGTGTGTGTGTGTGTGACTCCTACTCAATGAAAGGTAACTGTTCTTAGTGTGAAAGCCTTTCTTTCTCTAGAAAAAGGCTAGAAGAACCTCAATCTTGATAAAATAAAAGATAAGAAATAGTTTTTGTGAAATCAGACATGATCTTGGATTTTTTATACAAAATATCAAACGTGTAACTGGTCTACATGCTTGTTTCTCTATATCCTAGATATAATGTATCAATCATAGGGTTTCAGTGTCTCATTAAATACCAATAGAAAACTAACTCCTATCCAAAGATATTTTAGAGTTGTGTTTATTTTCTTTCTCCTAAACTGTGCAAATCTGCCTTTGTTTGGAAGCAAGTATATTTCCAGAGAAGAAACAGTTGAGAACGATTGAAATTTCATATTCATGATAATCTAATTGTAAAGAGTTGTTTTGCCATTTGCCAAAAGATGTATTTGGGAAAATTCTAATAGAACCATATTCCGTTTCCCAGTTCAAAACCACAGATTTACCAAAGAATGGCATTTGATTACATCGAATGGCTTACCTATGGGAGTCCAATTTTTGAATCTCCTTGTTGAATACTGAGTCAATATGTATTGCTGTTTTAGAGTGATGGACGCACGGATGATGGAACAATATATATATATATATATATATATATATATATATATATATAATCCCTTCAAACTGAATTTTTTGTATGACTCAAATTGACCCCAGGATAAACATTTGATTAGTGACCATGATATTTTGCATTTCAAAAGATCAATTTTTACAGATCGATTTAGGGGCATACAATTTTTTTCTTTTCTTTTAAAAGTCAAGGGAGCTTGCATATTCGTTATATATAACACTTGTTTTTCAGAAGCTCACGTGGAGACCACTTTCTTGACTGCTTCGTTTTGTCTGTCTGGCATCATCTTGAAGTCATATAGGTTCTAATTGAATGCAGGACGGCGTCTAAAAATCATACGTTGTTCAAGTATTTTTTGTCTATTCTGATTACCTTATTTCTTCAGTGCAGGTTCCGGAACATCACCTCTACGCAAGCTGTGAAGAGTTCCAGTCGGCTGGTATCTTATTTTGTCACCCCTTTTAAGAGTTGGAGGAAGTGAGAAGCTTTATGTAGCCTGATGAAAGTCCTGCTTGGACGGCAGATATACTTCAATACTATGACATATATACTGGGTCCACAACTTCTTGGGTGATAGCATGGATAACGCTGAGAATTTCACACGAATCAGAGCCCTTCTCGGAGTAAAATGCTATAGCAAGTGCCTTTTTATAATATGCTGCTCTCAGTCAATTCACCGAATAGGAGTTGTCAATGGCTGACTAGATTCTTCTAAATCAACTTGTTTGGTTCTCATTTAATGCTATGCAAAATTGCTTGGTAATAAGATATTAAGCAGGCATATTGACATATAGTTGTTGATATCCCTTGCATTCCTTTTTCCATATAAAAGCATTATGATTGCTGTGATCCATTTTCGGGGGGCTTAACTTTATTTGGGCATAAGTTGAATAGGGTGGCTAGCTCCATAGTGATGATTTCACCAACTTTTTAAGTAGGCCAATGGTGATCTTATCTGGTCCAGGGGCTTTTATTTATTTGTTTGTATATTTGTTGGCTAGCTCCGTTCCCCCTGGAGTAAGTTCTCGTGAATCTTGGAATTTGTTCCTCGTGACATTCATATTCCCCTCATCTCTCTGCGTTCCTCGTTTGGAAGAATAGTCCTCGAAAGAAGACAAAATCGGGCAAAAAATCTGTTCATCTTGGCAATCTTCATGAGGAGGAAAATCCTGTTAGTGCTAAAAATAAGAGTACACCACCGATATATCCCCCAATAGACACCTAAGGAGCTGAAACTTGGAATCCAACCCAGAAAAAAGATGGTGCGTGTGACATAAAATGTAGATTTCACATGACAAAAATATATGCTAGTGAAAAAAGAGTCTGATATATCATTGAATGTTCAGAATGTACTGGTACCATGACACATAGGGGAGGAGGGTATGGTAAATCTTATGAAGGTTTATGTCAAACGACAGACGTTAAAAGGCTCCCACCGCTGCTGCTAAATTATCAGAGGGTAATTGAAAAAATGTCCACTCCAAATTTCACTGAAGAATACAGCTTCAAAATGCCTTCGCCACTAATAACAAATTTGAACTTCTATCAAAACAAATGCAGTGTATCTAACAAAAATAAAAATGAATGATAATTCAAAACGTGAACGAAGAAACAATCACGATTCAGCTGATTCAGATTTTTGCACTTGAAAAAAATCTAAACATCACGTTCTGCACAGACATTCAAAGGTTGAACTATGATGGGAATCTTTTAAAACTATAGTCTAAACCATACAAAGCGTAATACCTAAAGCTAATTACGGTTTTTTGGGCGGGGGGGGGGAAACTTCCCGACTGAGAAGGTGAAGGAATGCTCACCTAGTAAAAGATTGTGTTATAAGTACATGTACATATTTACACCTGAAATTGGAAGTCGCTTATATTTATGCGTTTAACAGGTATATTACTGCAATTTTAATGCACACACTCAACGCAAAATTCGCTTAAACAATTACTAATAGATGTAAACTCAAAGAAAAGGGGGTGAATGCATGTTCTCAGAATGTAGACTCACTGAAAGTAGGACCTGTTATACTGACCACGTACAAAAATCTCTGTTTCCCTTCTTTGACCCCACAAATAAAACAGCCAATTTCTCGGTGTGTGCAATAGAAATACAAGAGTTTGAACACAAAATCAATTTCTTGTTCTCATGAGTTTACGTGGATACTGTTTCCCAAACTTCAGAATATATCTCAGGGCTTGTTATTGGCTCAATGCAATTGACTGATTGCGCATGCAATGAACAATTGAGAAATATTCGACTTCTAAGAAGTTTATTCAAGGACATTGCACCATCTGTATATGAGTAGACTCATCAATGTTTTTTCGTTCGATTCCAATAAACTGAATTTAGTGATGAATATTGATCAGATAGATCGAATAGCAGACTGAAAATTTCATGCTACACTCTATGATTAGTAACAATCCAAAGCATCATTCTGCAAAAGAGTGATTGACAAGGTAGACTTGCAGGCAATTAAGACTAAAGTGAATCAGATCCCAACTGGCAGACCCATGTCTTGTGTCTTTGAGTAAGATTAAGCTGAACTTATTAACCGATTGGATACTACACCGTCTCATGCACAACTCCCTCACACTAAAACCACGAACACCAATCGACCAGGTTCCCAGATGCAACCCCTATGAGTTGAGAAATATGAACTACAACGCACTAACAACGTGTGTGTGTGTGTGTGTGTGTGTGTGTGTGTGTGTGTGTGTGTGTGTGTAAATTATGTTGATTATAAATTTAAATGTTTGGTCAATGTCACCGGGTCAGTTTAGAATCAGTGGCCACGATTCCTGGGGCGTCAGAATGTATCACTGTTTGTAAGTAAAACACTCATGTCAGCAGCTGCTTAGCAACTGCTTGTTTCATCATCCTCATCATCAGTCTTTTGGCGTCCGTCGTTGGACATGGAACTTCCCCAGGATTCACCACACTCCTCTATCGTTGCAGAGCCAGTACTTTTTGAATTTGTCTAGCTCGTCTCTCCATTTAATATTCTGACGGCCTCAGTTCCGTATGTGATCTCAGGGGATCCATGTCGTGAGTCACGATGTCCATCGGTTGTCTGCCATTCGTGTAATATAGCCTGCCTACTGCCAACAATAGATATAGTGATCTATTTTCTCCAATTTTGAGTCCTTTATTTTGATCTCAATTTTTTTGTTTTATCTCAGATGTGGTTGCTGCAAACGATCTTTGTTTTGCTGAAGTTCATGTGTAAGCCAATTTTCTTGCTTTCTTCATTTAGTTCATCTATTATTTGTTGGAGGTTGTGTACGTTCTCTGGAAAAAGGGCAATGTCGTCTGCAAATCTGAGGTTGCTCAGATACTCGCTGTGTGTCGTATATTTAATGGCTTGTTTCACCTGCTACAGTGTTACTTGTGGGTAGTTCTCAAGTTGATTGCTCATGTTTTGGGTATCCTTTTCATTGTTTTGTGGTTTTTGTTTGGATGAATAAAGGTTTTGGTAAAATTCTTTGGCACGTTCGACAATCCTGTCTCTGCCTGTTAGGTTTCCATTTTCCTCGAGTATGCTGGTTATTTGCTTTTGTCCTGAGTTGGAGCGTTTTTTTTTAAGCTTTGAAGCCCCGACCTCTTTCGAAAGTTGATTCGATGATTGCCGTCATGTACCTTCTTTTGTCTTCCCTTTGTTTTTTTCTTGATTAGTCTATTCAGTTTGGCCTCTTCAATTTTTCTCTCTTGTTAGAGGTTGCAGTTTTGTGTGGAACATTTTCCTGCGTTGTCTGTTGGTGTTTACTTGTATTTTACATCGTACCATTCTGTGGTCGTTGCCTACATTGACTTGATTCAGAACTTAGATTCCCTTGATATTGTTTTTGTTCTTTAGCATGTAATTTATTTTGCTCTTTGTTTCGTGATTACGGACTTTCAAAAGGCTGCCGCTTCAGTTCAAAAAGTTTGACATTTACGGTGCTTCGGTGTCAAGGGATGCCAGCAAGTTGATCTTGAAAACTGATATCCCTCTGGGTATCTCTCTATATATTCATGTAGTCATTACTCAGGGCTTAGTCAGGAGTAGGGCATATTTTATTTGAAAAAAAAAAAAACGAGAAGAGATAGATAGATAGGTAATCAAATAATTATTGCAAATAGCAAGCTCTGCCTTTCATGAATATTTTTCCTACACCATAACCGGTAAATAGAAAAATGGAGGCAGATTTTTTTTTTTGAAATGTCGTTTTCCCTTGTGAGGAAGATTTGATTTTTGGGACAGCCATTTTAATCATTTTTGGCTACGCCCTCCAAAAGCTTTTCTCAGGTTGTAGGATCACCGGTACATCAGTGACAATCGATAGACAGATATTCATTCATAATAAATTGTCCCCATGGCGCTTTAAATATATACTTGGGTAACCGAAATAGTTAAGAATATGACCAATTGAAATAATAAATTTGTTTGAACTTGAACACTGACCGATGGCACCGAATAGAATAAGTTTTATACGCCTAAATCTTTATCAGTTTTTCTTCTTTTTGCCCTGAAATAGAATTCCATTCCATTCCTTCAATCATTTACCAATTTTATTGCTTCATTATTTCGGTCTTTATCCTTGCTTTTAACCGATTACTTTCCAATTCTTCATTACATTTTTTAAAAACTTTTTTTTCTGGCTTTAGTGAGCTGAGTGATATGTATTTTATATCAACAGTTTTATTTTTAACTTCTCTTTTTTACCATCTTGTTTAATACTTTCAACGTTCTCTTAAATTTCTTATTATACTTTTTTCCATCCTTTCAACATCTTTTTTTCTACTTCACCAACCTTATAACCTGTCTGTTTTGATCCAGGAAAGTTTATTTATCGTCGGCAAAGGAGATGCGTATATCACAAAGTCGAATCGGAAAGAAAAAAAGTTTGGGTAAATTTGTGTAGACAAATATTTAGCGAAGAGCTTACGTCGTGTCTTATTTGCACAACAGATGTTTGTATCATGACATCAGGAGTTTTGCAATAAGGCCTGGTCGAATGACAATGGAAATAACTGCAAGAATTTATCACTTCGTCAAGATTTATCCAGGAAATTGCATTTTTTCTCACCGGGTAAACATCAATGACTGCAGGACTGCAAATAAATTCTTCTAGATTATTAGTTTTAGTGTCCTGTTCTGAATTTTCACATCCCTGGCCCAAGGTTGCTTTCGATAGAAATTAAGTGACAGCAAGCCTGTTTGTATATCAATAAACCTATTCTGTATTCTTGAAGAATTCAACAAGGTTTTTGCCTAAAATGGTCTCTTCATATATGATACTCCAATATTTTCCCTAAGAACAGGCCAGGCTATTGTCGACACGAAAAGTACTGGGAATCAAGACTGAGGAGAACAGAGAAACGTCCACCCAAGGTCATCATCCATGGGTGTTCTGGCAGTTCAACCCTGTATCTTTTTGTGGTCCTATAAGATCCCCCCCTTTTTCTCTGTCTCTCTGTCTCCCTGTCTCTCTGTCTGTCCGTCTGTCTATCTCTCTCTCCCTCTATCTCTCTCTCTCTCTCTCTCTCTGCAAATGCTTTAAGGAACCATTATCATTTTAACTAAACATTTCTTATTCTAAAAAAAATATCAGACTTACAGTAATTAAAATGATATTCTATAGTTATGTTAGATGATCACTTCAGATATAATATGTAGGATTATGGACATAATTTTATGCTTAGAATATCCAATAAAAGATGAATACCTAAAAAACAAAACATAATTTTGATTTGCTTGTAAGTCTGAACGGCGGCACTATTGTGAAATAGACGAATGTAATTAAACTCGCACAACCACTTAGTAATCTAATTTAACGGCCATATGAACTAGGCATTGTTTGAGAAAATGGATGAGTGTGGACCAATGAATAGTATGCGAAAATACAATGCATCTCAGGAAGCTGGGAAGTCAGGATGAGAATTCGCCGCAGTATAGGGGCTGATGAGATTTGTTTCATAAAATATTTCATTTATATCCGATAATTTTCGATTCTAATCCGTAACAATATTTTTGTTGAAAGATACTTTTGGATGATCATATGCAAACTGCACTTACATACTTGGCCATATATACTTTATTCACTCCAAGGGCAGGTCTCTGAGACACTGGTTGAAAATGGGTCATTCCGGGCAATGAAAAAAATGGTGTAATACAATAAGGGGATTGGAACTGGGAAGGGTTTATGATCAGGCCTTTTGGTTTTGAAGAACCATTTTAAATATTCTTGAGATTACTTTCGTTATCAGGAAGTTTACAAATGATTGATGGTTTTTTCATTATTGCGAATGCAATCACTGTGACTTACCCTTAATCTTTCTCCGTGATTATAAGTTTCAATTGGTTGGTTATACCATGAGTTGTTATAGAAAATATCTATCATAAACTGTAATCTTTTGGCTATTTGTTGTGTGTTGGTTAGGTCTTGTGAGCAATTAAGATATATATATATATATATATATATATATATATATATATATATATATATATATATATATATATATATATATATATATATACACATAATTATGCTATCTTCAGTCGGTTGTTTCATCGTACTACAACATTTCAATGTCACAATATCAATTCGATATCCCTTCCATTCGAAACCTTCCCTCCTGACCCAGGAGCAAATCCTCAGTAGTATCTGACATATATATATATATATATATATATATATATATATATATATATATATATATATATATGTATGTATGTATGTATATATATATGTGTGTGTGTGTGTGTGTGTGTGTGTGCGTGTGTGTGTTGGCGTTACAGAGTAACTCTTCCCACAAGTCAAAGGGATCATATAAACATTAGAAGTGAGAAAAGGGATTGATAAATAATGGAACTTATTTTAAGTGCGGAAGTAAGAAAGATGTATATTGCACGAATTACAAAGAAAAGCGAGAGGAAATCAGTCGAAGAAAGGGTAGATCTTTTATTTGGCTGGTTTTCCACTTCTTGTCCACGATTACGAGATCTGGTAATCTTGTTCATATGGTTCCGAGGCAGTACCCGGTTTATGCTGGTACTACATTGTTTTCGAAGGCAAACCTATTCGTTCACACAGTTGCCAGTGTATCACCGTTGCTACTCTATCATGTCCTGTTTATACTCCTCTTGGGTAGTCAACTATATTCATTAGTTCTGTGGTTTACGGTCTCATCCCTTTCCCTACGTAGGCTGTATTTGCTGTTTGTCTCTCTTTTTTCGATTTTCGTTTTGATATAGTTTTTTTTCAAAGTATTTTTTGAGCTACCATGATGAGCGATTCTGTTTATCTCTCTAGGTTTGTAATTGTAACCATGTCAATGATCTCTCGTTTGTAATGTCCTGTTCAAGATTTTCTGAATACCTTTTTTTCCTCGTTTCCCGTGCTGCTCAATTGTTTTCTACTTTTTTTATGTTTGTTACACAGCATCGGGCTCTCTTTATGATGTCTCCAATGCTTCAACACGTTTTTATGCTGCTGAGTTCTCTGCCAACCTCTTTTCTCTTCATGTACAGTCAACCCATGTCATCTGTAGGATGCAGGGATTCGTGCATTTTCATGAACTTTCTCCATTCTTCGGCGGTCCATTGGCTCTTCTTCAGAGTCCTTCTGGATTAGGTTGGTTCTGCTTTCTGCCATCCATTCTAGGACTTACCTTCATTTTTGCAGCTTTGGAGTTGTTGTTGAGCCCGTCGTGCAGTGCAGTGAATTTTCAAACCAATATCTGTGAATCATATCAGATCCTTGAGCTTTCAAATGGCTATTTTTGACAGCTTGTCCAAACATGGTTTTGTTCAATACTATTGGTTCTCCATTGCCCCTGTGACGGGATTCTCTTATCAAGCTTTTTAAACATTCTGCGGCATCTGGATTTATTTTCTGTTTTCTTCCTCTGTTTAGATCCTGGAAAAACTTTCCCTCGTTGTCTTGAGATATGCGGTTATGTGTGTATATCTATTTGGTCTTGCCTTTTGGCTAGTTTCCTCTGATGTATCTCTTTCACTGCCACGAGGATACTTTTTGGTCTCACGGTGTATTGGTTTCATAGTCTTACACGTGGTCTATTCGTGTATGGTGCATTTCTCAGTAGTCATTTACCTCGTTGGAGTTGTGAGATCAGTCTTTCTAATCTTGTTTCCCAGTTTGATTTTTCCATCGTATTATTTGGAGTTCTTCCTTGTGTTGTGGAGAGCTCTGTTACCATTTTCGCTCAAGCTCTGTTAAGCCGTTTATTTCATTACACTACAAAGGGTAGTTAAATATGTTTGGTTGCTTCTTTTAGCTTTCTCCTGTCCTTGTGTCCTAGATTTGGGAGTGTTGTTTTTTTTCATTTTTGATTTATGTATTTTTTTTAAAGTTTGTATCCAATCTTTCCCTTCTTCCTTTGGGGGTGTCAGTCATTCTCTCTGGTGTTTGCCTTTGTTCAAAGATTATTTTCGCTTTGGTTATCTTACGGTTGTGTTTTTTACCATGTTGGTTGTATTAGGATGTTCCTCTTTGGACTTTCATGTTTTCTTATTTCATTGCAGATCTCTTGTTTTTGCTCAGATAATGTTCCACTTGATCAGCTGGACGAAGGTTTTATATCTCCATAGGGAATTTCCCTATCCTGTTTCAAACATGTGTTCCCTATTGCACAACACTGATATTTTGCTTCTGGAGTAGCAATAATTTACTAACCTGTTGTCCTCTTTTATCCTTTTTCCTCTTCATGTTCTGGCTAACTGCTGCTCGATAACGGCTGTGCCTCATCTGGTTATCATTAGTGAAGCATGAGCTATTGCTTTGTCCAATTGTCATTTGGCAACGACTATGTCCCCCCTGAAGGCTACTCAAGACGGGGTTTTGGTCAGTAGTCATTAGATGACCAAGTCCCTCCAAATAGTTAACAAGGGAGCACCTGCCGTTTATGACACTGAAATCTTGAATCTGCGCCTATTTTTTTCTTTTTGTTTTTCTTTTTGCAGTAAATTGATTTGGTTGTACCGTTATGTTGGGTTTTTGATGCTTCGACGTAGCACCGAACCTCGATGGATTGGTTAAAACTGATGTGATTCAGGAGAAATCTTTCAAATCTTGCAATACTCAACTATCTTGTTGAGTTTGGGAAAATAAGATTCGAATTTTTGACCGACGTTAATCATTCTTTTTTGTATTGATTACATTTTTCATTTGATTTACTTCAGATTATTTTTTTACTTCTCCTACCTTCACTGAAATGATCAACGTTCAGTAAAATCAATACTACTACAACTATTAATAACATTAATACAAATACTACGATTAAACTTTGAGGAGAAGTTTCTTCACATTTTTCAAGTGTTTTTTTTTTCTTTTATATATATATATATATATATATATATATATATATATATATACATATATATATATATATATATATATATATATATATATATATATATATATATATATATATATATATATATATATATATATATATATATATATATATATATATATATATAATACCCTTCCCAAGCCATCAGTTCACGAAAGTGAGAAAAAAGCACAGATCGGAAATATAGAAAAAATATTGAAATAACGGAACAAAAATGAAATAATAATAAAAAAAAACATCAACGATGGTAGTGGTTTGGTAGAAAATGTACACTTAACAATTCTCACTATATCCTAGCACCAATTTGCATGAGAATTTTTCAAAGGAATCACACCATTCCCGAGGATATTCCTCCTAATAATCTATCTAAAAAATACTAGCAGGATTCTGCAAGTGAGCATTGTACTCTATGTCTGCTCGCCTCTGTAAAATATAACACACTTTTTCCTGAATTCTCGACTACTTTATTACTAATACATTTCTTTTTACTGTCTGAATTTCTGTCTGAATTAGTGAGATGAGAAATATTTTTTATACTTGTCCTTGTCTCATGTTGTCATTTTTTTCGGAACATTTTGACTGATAACAAAGAAGAGGAAAACATTTTAAATAAATCAGCGTACTATCATGTATCTGTAATCATCAAGCGAGGGAAGCTACGCAAATTTACATCCGTTTTACCCGTGCACACATGTATGCACATATAATCATATATATATATATGTATACATATATATATATATATATATATATATATATATATATATATATATATATATATATATATATATATATATATATATAGATAGATAGATAGATAGATAGATAGATAGATATCGATTGATCTATGGATCTAACTATCAATACGTCGATCCACAGAGAATATCTGATACAAATTATATTCTAAAGACTGTCTACATTTATAAAATTGACCGATCTTTATCCAAAGATTGAAAAATACAGGTATGAGAAAATAAACAAATAAACCATGATAAGTCATTGAAGTCTCAGGTTATTTTAGTCAGGATGAAAGTTTCAAAAGGAGATATACGATAAGAAAATCGAACTCATGGAACTGCATGTGCGTTCGTGGGTTTAATATCTGAAATTTCTTGTTATGGTAGATGCGCCAGCTAGAGTTTTAAAATAACCATATATTTTCCTCATTTTGTATATCAGTAAAGGATATGTCATCGCCCTCTCTCAGTAAACAATGATTTTAGAAATCAAAAATGAAGAAAAATATCACATCAATATATTGACTGAAACAAAAACAGCCACCTGATATGCATTGTTTTTAAAAATGTTAAAAAAACATTCTGGATACAAAAAGTCCATGTGAAAATGGCGTTCAGATAAGGATAATGAATGCAGTATCGTTTTATCAGATTTAACATGGCAGGTAATGTGAATTGATAAAATCTCTAAAAGAAGCTCAACCTACACAAAGC
This sequence comes from Thysanoteuthis rhombus, assembly GCA_963457665.1. Taxonomy (NCBI): domain Eukaryota; kingdom Metazoa; phylum Mollusca; class Cephalopoda; order Oegopsida; family Thysanoteuthidae; genus Thysanoteuthis; species Thysanoteuthis major. Next base: position 28,850,862 of record OY735221.1, read on the forward strand.
ATGTCATTCAGTGCAGGTTTACGTAGTACCTTTCATCAACTCTTTACCTATGCATTTCTGAACTTGGGATTTTGGACAATGCAGGGGTTCTCGTCTTTAGAAATAAAGGATACACCATTGTGAAATGCTGGATGATGTAATTCAATTATCATAATGTCTTTTTTTTAAATAGAATGATGCTTTTGGACGTAATTTCGTTGGTCTTGAGTTTCTCTTTTAGTATCAGGTTCACGATTCTACACTTGAGATGTAATTAATATCTGACACTGAATTCATTGCACAAATTTGTTGTTGAAATTGATGATGTTGTATTCTTACACTGCAGACTTATCGAAGTGCTATGCATATATACATACAAACGGATACAAAGATACATATATATATATATATGTGTGTGTGTGTGTGTGTGTGTGTGTGTGTGTATGTGCGTAAGTGTGTTCTTTTGCTGTGTTGATGTAACCGACAAAAGGTTCGTAAATGACAATTTTGAAGGTGGAGAGAAGTTTAAGAGAAAAACGGGTGGTACATCTTGCAAATTTGTCTCAACTTGTGGGTATGTTCAGATGTATTTCGATGGAAGAAACACACAAACACACCCCCACGAAAACACACACACACACACACGCGAAAGCACACACAAAACATACACAAACACATATGCATACATATACGTATATGTATATATACATTTTCTCTGACCAAAGGGCCATTTTCCGATGCAGGCTTTGTTGAGAATGCAGCTGTTATTTTGGCAGTATATATGAACAGAGATACCAAGCGTCGCCCGGGGAGGGAAATAACTTAAAATATAATGAAACGGGATAATATATTTTTCTTACACAACACAGCAAGACGAGAAAGAACGATTATTTAGACTACATACACATGAAAGAGTAGATGTAATGGAAAAAAAACCCAATTTACCAAAAAAAAAAACAAAGAAAAAAACGAACAAACAATGCTTTTTTCACACTACAGAAATGTTTTTCCCATAGAAAACTTGGAGGTCATGTAGAATTAGGGAATGAGTAATCTAGATGCACTTTCCCGAACGCTTGATCATTCCAAGGCGTGATTATTTCCGTTGTTGAGAGCAGAGCCGTGTATGAGCTGCTTCAAGCCACACACGACGTTCTACATTTTCTTTCTTTTTTTTCTCATATATTGACGAGATTTGAAGCAATTCTGTTTCAAACTGGTTGAATATAATTCTTACTGAAACGTATTTTTAATCATCCTACGCACACACACACATACACACAACCACACACACACACAAACACACAAACATATATATATATATATATATATATATATATATATATATATATATATATATATATATATATATATATATATATATATATATTCAAACAGTTCTTTAGCTAACTACCATAATTGAATTGGTTTGCGCACAACCTAATTCTTTTCCATTTCAGTCATTTCTTATCCACATTTACAGTACTTATCATATAAATACATATATATATATATATATATATATATATATATATATATATATATATATATATATATATACAGTGGCAATTTGATATTAGACTCAACAATTATAGACATAGGATTAAGTCACAAAACAATTGTTGCCCACTTCCCGTAGAACTACACTTTTGCACACCTGACCACAATTTTGCCACAGACGGTAGCTTTACCATCATAGAAAAAATAGGAAAAACTACACCAAATGACATAACTTCTGGGGAAACACGAATATCTGTGGATCAACAAACTCAAAACCCTATATCCTAATGGATTGAACTTTAAACTGAACAACCCTCATCACACAGAACCTCAATACACAAAACTCCTACCATTAATATCTTCACATCAACATCTAAGATGCATTCAATAATGGAAGCTTAAAAGTCACCCAGACTCATAGGAAAAATTTCACCTCAGCCAGATATAACCCATGTCCAAATCATAGACAACACATTTTCAATAACTTATAAAGTTGAAACCTATGCAGCTCCTTGACCTCACCACCCTTCCATTTACACTATCCCTAACAAACCAAAAACTCTAACCCCACAACACTCCTCCCTACCCTGACACACTCTGCCCTCCCCAGGACCAACTTCTGCTGCTTAGCCAAAGACCTGATACCTAACTGGACATTCTCCCACTCAACAGAAGGCCTCCAGCAGCCCTACAACACAATTTACCCACAATTCATAGCTCCTGATAGTGGAATCTGGTTCCACATGGGATCTTTTTATCCATACTCACACAGCACACACCACTGAAGATAGGAAGAATCCTGAAACATGTCTGGACAATTTACATCTAAAGATCAATAAACATTACCTCTAAGCACCTAACTCCCGAGTCTGTCACACGCTCTACAGTACACATTATATATATATATATATATATATACATATATATATATATATATATATATATATATATATATATATATATATATATATATATATATATATATATATATATATATATATTGTTCAATGTGCCCTGCTTCTGTGGCCTCGTGTCAAACTAAGCTGTATGAAGACTCCTAATTCTGCTCAATTTGAAACGAGTCCACACATGATGGGCACTTAATGGGGATCAAAATCATCACAGTTTTGTTATTCATTTCTCTATAGATTTTGAAATTTTCCTTCCATCCTAATCTTCGCTGTAATTCTTTAATTGTTCGCTTTCATTCTTTAGTTACCCGCCTCAACCCAAACTATTCATAAAAAGAATTCAAAGATTCCTCCAATGAGAGGAGAAAAGGTTCCTTCCTGGTGTTTTTTCTTTATTTCTGCACAGTGGCTGAAATAATTGCGTTTATATTAAAGTTTGATCCCGGATTGGCCAGTGTTGTTTCTAATTCTCACTGCAACATGTATATGTTTTAGAATGTTACGATGTTTGTCATTCAATAGTTATCTATCATCTCGTGCAATACATCTTGGAAAAGACTCTGCCATTTATGAAGTGTGAGCTCACGTTTGATTCACTTCACTTTGTTAATTTAAGTTGATGCCTTGCCTTTCGTGCTGGCTTTTTTCTTTATTTTTGGAATCACATGAGTATACGTCTGTGTGTACGTATGGTATTTTTGAAAATGTCAAGTCTAGAAAGAAACCTCAGTTCATCTTTAACAATAACATTTCTTTTAAAACGCCACAGGACTTACAAAGGGGGGAAACATAAAAAAAGAACAAATTTTTGTCTCGAATTGAATAATTAGAACAATGAAATTTTTTCTCTTTAGAAATCTTGGGAGAATAAAACAGAAAGGAAGAAGAAAAAAGAAGATGTAAGAAAATGAATGTTAGAATACTAAGGATAAATAGAATTAATAATATGAAATAATAAAAGAAAGAAACAAATTGGGAAAGCAAGGTTGAAAGAATGATGTAAGGATGCAGAATGGGGGAAATAGTAGATATATATATATAAATACACAACGATGGCAATCAGATTAGAAAGAAGGAAGAAGAATAAAACAAGGAATCTATCATAAGGAAGAAAATATAAACATAAGGAGAAAAATGTTGGTGTAAGAATAAAAGATATGGTTCTGGGAAAGAAAATGAATCTGCCAGCAACAGAAAAATTTAAAGGTCTGGTTAGTCACTCAACAGAAATCCGTCTGATGACTAACGTCTTTTGGCAGCATGCTGTGTTGGAAGTGATCGATTTGAAAATTTGATGATCAATTCATTCGCTATTTGTTGGTCAGTGTTCACAAAAAACCTGACCTTTCAAAAAGCAAGACTGATGTTCAAATGGACACAAAGTAAGAGACAAATTTTGCATAAAATTGAATCGCTAATTGAACCATCACTCTAAAATCCTATTTAGGGTGGGTCAAGAGACTTTTTTCTCTCGGCATAAAGAGGAGAAGTTTCAGGATTGCAGAAAAACGATGGCTGATTCACTTCATTACTCTCAAAAAAATATCACTATTTACGTGTTCCATATCTTGTGGTTTTCAGAATGCATACCCTTTTTTTACTGCACCATACTATGGAGGTGCAAAGATGCAGCTTCGACGACACAGAGACCCAATAGTTTTAAAACTCTGAGATAATCCAATAAAAGAAACCCTGCAATGCCGCTGAATCGACATAACTGGTTCTATTTTTAAAACTCGAAGTTTGTGAGGGGAAAAAACTATATTTTTTATTCACATCTACGTCGTCTTCAAATTCATGGTACTCTTTTTTCTGAAAGACAGGACAGAATTGTTAAAGAGGTCAACATTAAGGATGCAGTTTAGTTATTCATTCGACATAAATACGAACAATGGGGAAACTCAATCGACGAACTGCAAGAGTAACTGCATTTATGCAAACGCCCAAGAGGTCAGTCAGTATTGAGTTCTCTGAACTAAATGCTGATTTCGAATCTGTTTTTCCCGTGCAAAACGCATGTCCCAATCACCGACACGGTCATATACATGCCTACATATATGTCCATGCATCGTGTGTATCAGGACACACATACATATGCACATGCATGTAAATAATGTACGTGCGAGTCCCTATCTCCCTCTATAATGAATGCTGCATCACACACACACACACACACACACACGCACACACGCACACACACACACACACGCATACACACATGGGCATGCATACATTCACACGGGCCACATATAATAAAACACACATATAGACATCTCCTGCCATACTCCTACGTGGCTGAATGCTTAACATCCAGTGACTCGTAATTAAAACATACATCTGATACCCCAGACACTGCAAGGCATCTATTAGGTTAAAAAGTCCTCTCAACTCGGCCCAGATTATCTTAGCAAAGATCAATTCCGCAACCTCTTCAAGCAAAATGCTCAGACCTGTTTTTCTTCCCCTTTCAACCAGCATGGGAAACACACACACGTATGTTAACAGCCGCCTATATCTTGAGATGCAAAAGAGGGGTATCAAAATTACTGATCTTGTACCTACATGAGCATATATCATAGCAGTATGAGTGATACATGCCTAGCCAGCCAGCCAGCCAGCCAGCCAGCCAGCTAGCCAGCTAGCCAATTTTTTTAAAAATGAAGAAATCTATGTCGACGGTTTCGTTTGATGTTTTAGGATAATGCTGGAGAAAGTGACCTACGAGTCATAACGAGGTAAAACAATCAAAATATTCTCCTAAAATCAATATAATTGAAAAAATAAAAAAACCCTAAAAACCAAGAAATAATATAGGAAAATAGCAAGAAAGGAAACATAAGCGATTGAATTGACACTGACACACAAATTAATGAATGGATTAAGTGTATCACCTGCAATCTACTCAAGCAAACACTGTGAAACATTTAGGACAGAAAATGACACGGTGAATAACTAATGCATGGTAGGGGACAGAAAACACAACATGAAGAAGTAAAGTAAAAACTGGAGCAAATAATAAATATTGAACAGGCATGATATCTAGAACATGTTACAGTCGATAAAGAAGCGGGAGCTTCGATGCCACGGGCGAGAAATAAATGGAAACGGAGAAAGAATGAGGAAGGAAAAGTAGAAAAAGGAAAGAAAAAAAGGGGAATAACTGTGCTAAGAAAGTTACGCAAATAATTGAATGAGTGGTAAGAGTGATCGGACGAGAAATCCCAGAGGGACAGAAAAGAAAATTCAAAGTAAATACAGATTAGCGAATAGCGTGAGTTAGAAAACAAGGACGGATAAGGAGAAAAGAAATAAAGTAAATTCCGAGCCACCGTCTATTTCTGTGTTGTCACCGTGGATGCAACTGTCTATTATAAAAAAAGACCTCATCGTTATTGAATAACGGAAACACCTGAGGTGAACGTTAAGATCAACATCGATAAAGAAGCGGACTAGTTCTACAATTCCCCGAATCTCCATGCTCTACGGTCAACCAAGAACACACCAACCTGGCATCTCCGCAAGACTCATCAAATCAGGAATGGGTAGCACCCCTCTTTCGGTAGCTAGAACAGTAGCGATATTTTTAACTTCACTACAAGGCACCATCAGTGCAATACACCGTTAAAATTCAGAAAACATTGCACATGAAACAAAACCAAGAAAGTACAATTGTGAGGAACAAACTGACAGTCACCTTGAATATAAATCTCCTCTAAACAAACATGCCTGTGAAAAAATGTCAAAACTTCTCCGGGGATCACTTAAAAAAATTCAAAACAAAACCTTACATCAGTCTTGCATAATAATAATAATGATGATAATAATAATAATAATAATAATAATAACAACAACAACAACAGCAACAATAATGATAATAAAAATAATGATAATGATAATGATAATGATAATAATAATAATAATAATAATAATAATATTGACTCAGACTAAATAATAATTATAATAATTTTAATTATAATTATAAGTGGTAGTTGTAACATTTGGACCGTATGAATGAACCCAGTGATGATTTTCGAAGGTTTAAAAGATATTTTACTTTAGGCTTTAAGAATGATTATTCTTGACATATTGATGATATTTCTACTTCTGAGATGGTTTTTCTTTGCGATTCTGAGAAATGTTCACCTAGATGAATTGTCCACTGCCAAATTCTACCTAATGAAAAGAAAAAAAAAAAAGTTGAGAGTGGTCTGTTGTTTCTTGGAGCTGCACGTGGGTAAGTGGAATTAAATTTAAAATTTATAGTTTAATGCCTAGCTACCCCCGAGTATGTGAATGGAGTCTGTCCACCCCTGACCGTTAGGACCCCTTACTGCTAAGTAGATATAGGGGGAAGTCCACCATTGGGAAAGAACACAGATTGCGAGACTTATACTAAGTCAAGACTTAGAAGATTTAAGGGAGACGTATGACCTTCAAGGTTGTTAATTTCACCCAGATGAAGCTTAATGTGTTAATTGTTAGGTCTGAATGTAGAAGGGGATGGTCATACCACCAAATAGATATATCTGTGCAGCAGAATGGCCTATCCATGTAAGGTTATACCATGGGTTGTAACAGCTGGTGGGACTCCGAGAGTGTCACTGAGCTAATTGCCCACAATGAACCCACCAAGGTCTGGTGCTACCTTAAAAGAACTAAAAAGAGCTGGTGGGGCTCTCCGGTTATTTCTGAACCACATCGGTCTTAACCAACCCATCAAGGTCTGGCGCTACCTTGTAGGAACCAAAAAGAGCTGGTGGGGCTCTTCGGTTATTTCTGAACCACATCGGTCTTAACCAACCCACCAAAGTCTGGCGCTACCTCAAAGAACCAAAAACCCCTATCATGACAGTACAACCTAACCATTTTACCGCAAAAAACGGGGCACAAATCCGAGATTTGTGTGTCGTAACCGGCAGGTGTTCCCTTGTTAGCCACCAGGAGGGACCCGGTCGTCATCCTGTGACTGCTGGCCAAAACTCCGGCTCGTGTACCCTTAATGGCCTTCAGGAGGGACACAGTCGTCACATAGCTACTATTGGCCAAGACTCATATACCACTAATGACACCCAGGGTAGGCGCGGTCCTCACGGAGTGACTGCTATAAAGAGAAAGAGATGGACAAGGGAGGAGAATAGATTAGTTATGTATTGTTACTTTAAAAGCAAGCCTTCAGTGCGATCTTATAGGGAGCGTATGCTCCAGATATGGAGGGAAAAATCTGCTGTGGAAGTATCGAACCAACGCCTTGCTGACCAAGTAAAACAAATCCAAAAGAGGAAATGGCTGTCTGAGACAGAACTACTAGAGATTCGCATTAATGTAGAGAGAGACTCAGGTGACACATCTGTAGAATGCCCCCCCAGCACAACTAGTACCAATAACAAAACTATAAGAATTCCCCATAAGACCCCCACAGTAAACTATGCACCAGAGGGTGACGACGAGGCACCAACAGCAGAAGAGAAAACCAAAATACAAGCTTTGAAAGAGATCATGCGAGGAGAGAAAACAACACTCCCCTCCCTAAGAGACAAAGACAGAAAGAAAGTTGGAGAAGTGACCGAACAGGTCAACTGCCTCTTACAGCACATAGAAACAGACACCCTCCTAGAACTCAACAACCTAATTAACGCTGGGGCAAAAATGGTAGCACAAAGCTTCACAACACAAGATAGGAACCTGAGCAATAATAGGGAAGGGAAACCCAACTGGGAGAGAAGGTTACAAAGGCAGATCTCCCAACTACAGAGAGATGAAGTACTACTTAGAAATACACCACACACAGACAGACCACGAGTAAGACTTTATAACAAATACAAAGTAACGCAAAAGGGCATCGCAACTGTAGTCGAAGAGTTACACCAGAAAAGACTAGCCAAAGAGGCAAGACTAAAAAGATACAGACTAAGAACGGCGCAATACACACAAAACCGCACATTCCAAAACAATGAGAAAAAGTTTTACCAAGATTTAAATGGGGATAGAAGGCAGGACATGAAACCTGATGCCACAGAGGCCAAGAACTATTGGAATAGCATATGGGGGCACCCAAAAAGACACAACGTAACACCGCAATGGTTAGGAAACATGAGAAAAGAACTAGAAGATATAGACAAGGGAGAACCAATAATACTGAATGGAAACACATTGAAACATACTCTTAGGAAAGTAGCCAACTGGAAAGCACCGGGGCACGACGGGATCCATGGGTATTGGTTCAAAAAATTCACCACGTTACACGGCAGACTCACTCACCTACTCCAAAATTGTCTAAATGAAGGCAAAGCACCAGAATGGATGACTAAAGGCAGAACCACCCTCATCCTAAAAGACCCGGGAAAGGGGAACATAGCAAGCAACTATAGACCAATCACGTGCCTACCACTTATGTGGAAAATCCTGACCGGGCAAATAGCAGAGAGAATATACATGTCAATGGATAGAAGGGGACTACTACCAGAAGAACAGAAAGGGTGTAGGATAGGAACCAAAGGGGCAAACGATTTACTCTACATAGACCAGATGATCTTAAAAGAAGTAAGGAAAAGGAGAAAGAATATTGCAATGGGATGGATGGATTACAAAAAAGCATACGATATGATTCCACATAGCTGGATACTCGAATGCCTTAGAATGTTCAAAATTAGCGAACCGGTGGTTAAATTCATTGGTAATTCGATGGAAGACTGGAAAGTAGATTTGACAGCCGGAGGGGACAAACTAGCCGAGGTAGGGATAAAAAGGGGAATCTTCCAAGGAGACTCATTGTCCCCTCTATTATTTGTTCTAACAATGATACCGCTTAACAGAATCCTGAAAAAACAGCAAAGGATACCACTTCTCTAAAACAAAAGGAAAGGTCAACCACTTAATGTACATGGACGATATTAAATTGTTTGCAAAAAACAGGGGAGAGCTTGAGACTCAGTTCAACGAAGTAAGGGAATATAGTGAGGACATAGGAATGGAGTTTGGGATAGAAAAATGTGCAATCATGGTGATGCACAAAGGAAGGCTTTCAATGACTGAGGGAATTGAACTTCCGGACAACAACACGATTAGGGCATTGACTGCACAAGACCGATACAAGTACCTAGGTGTCCTTGAATGTGACACGATAAAACGGGAAGAGATGAAGGAGAAAATTAATAGAGAATACCTCAGAAGGATAAGGAAAATATTAGAAACCAAATTAAATAGCAGAAATCTAATAAAAGGAATGAACACCTGGGCTGTGTCAGTAGTTAGGTATACAGGACCATTTCTAGGATGGACAAAGGAAGAGCTCCAATCAATGGATAGGCGAACAAGGAAACTTATGACGATGCATAAAGCATTGCACCCTAGGGATGATACAGATAGACTATACGTTAAGAGAAAAGAAGGTGGTAGGGGGCTCATCAGCATAGAAGATTGTGTCCAGAGAGCTAAAGTAGTCCTAGATAGATATGTGCAAACAAATAGTGAAGAAATCATAAAGAGCGCGAGGGATAGTGCAACAAACAATAAAGTAGAAAACAATGGAACAGTACAGCAAACTAGAAAAGAAAAGTGGGAAGGGAAAAAATTGTACGGCGAGTTTAAAAGACAGATAAAAGATATAGCAGACGAGAAATCATGAACGTGGTTACGAAAGGGAAACCTTAAGAGAGAAAAAGAATCGCTCATCATGGCAGCCCAAAACAAAAGCATAAGGACAAACTACATAAAAGCAAAAATCGACAGAACACAGACAAACAGCAAATGCCGCATGTGCGGTGAAAGAGATGAGAGAGTAAACCACATAACTAGTGAATGTAGTCAGCTCGCCCAGAAGGAGTATAAGCATAGACACGATAGAGTAGCAACGATGATACACTGGGAACTAAGTAAACAAATGGGATTCAACCATGGGGAAAAGTGGTATCAGCACAAGCAAGAGGCAGTTTTGGAGAATGACAACCACAAACTACTGTGGGACTTTGACATCCAAACTGACCACCTCATCCAGGCAAGAAGGCCGGACTTAGTAATAGTAGACAAGAAAAGGAAGGCCTGCCAAATAGTAGACGTTGCTGTACCTGCAGACCATAGAGTAAAAAAGAAGGAGGGTGAAAAAAGGGAAAAATACCAGGACCTAGCAAGGGAGTTAAGGAAAATGTGGAACATGAAAACCAGGGTAGTACCGGTCATAGTGGGCGCACTAGGAACTGTCCCCAAAACGCTGAGGGAGAGACTGGAGGAGATCGGGATTAGGGGAAGGATAGAGACTGTACAGACCACAGCGCTACTTGGAACTGCACGGATACTGAGGAAGGTGCTAGAGATATAAGGACTGCAACGAATAGTAGCTCTGTCATGATATGCGAAAGAGGGAGGAGACGTTAGCTGAAGACCTGAGGAGACTTGTTGTCACTCAGCCTTCAGCGATAACCACTGGGCAACCGGTGTGAAACTGTAAATCGTAGAATTACTGCGACCTATGAGTAGTAGGAGAGGAGGGCTGGAGACTTGAGGAGACTTGCTGTCACTCAAACTCAAGCGGTTACCACCAGGCAACTGGTGTGAGATTCCTAATAATAATAATAATAATAATAATAATAATAATAATAATAATAATAATAACTGAAAAAGCAAATGGGATTCAACCATGTGGAAAAGTGGTATCAACACAAACCAGAGGCAGTCTTGGAGGATGACAACCACAAATTACTCTGGGATTTTGACATCCAAACTGACCACCTCATCCAGGCAAGAAGACCGGACTTGGTAATTGTAGACAAAAAAAGGAAGACCTGCAAAATAGTAGACGTGACTGTACCTGCAGACCATATAGTAAAAAGGAAGGAGAGTGAAAATCAGGTTAAATACCAGGACCTAGCTAGAGAATTGAGGAAGATGTGGAACATGAAAGCCGGGGTGGTACCGGTCATAGTGTGCGAATTAGGAACTGTCCAAAAAACGCTGAGGGCGAGACTGGAGGAGATCGGGATTAGGGGAAGGGTTGATACTGTGCAGACCACGGCTCTACTGGGAACGCTGAAGACCTGAGGAGACTTATTGTCAGCGATAACCACTGGGCAACCGGTGTGAAACTGTAAATCGCAGTATTACTGCGACCTATGAGTACGAGGAGGGGAGGGCTGGAGACTTGCTGTCACTCAAACTCCAGCGGTTACCACCAGGCCACTGGTGTGAGATTGCAAATAATAATATCGAAGACAGCCTCGCACATTTTTTGACAAAAAGGCCTCCTTCCTTTTCAAGATGAATTCTGGTGACTTACTTTGAAGACCTAACTAACTCAGGCTAGATTTTAAAATTTACTCTGTGATTGAATGTCTTATTATTAATAATAATAATAATAATAATAATAATAATAATAATAATAATAATAATAATAATAATAACAACAATGCGATTTTGACTACAGGCTGCCCCTGATGATTTTGTTCTGGGCTTAGTTAAAGAAGTTTCCTTTAGATTCTAATGATACTTAACGTTTGGCTTTGAGATGAACTCTGATTATTTTCGAACATTTTAATGATATTTTACTTTGGTTGATTATTCCTGATATTTTGATGGTTCTTCTTGAATGTCTTATTAATAATGATATTAATAATAATAATGCTATTTTGACTACAGGCTGCCCCCGATGATTTTGTTCTGGGCTTAGTAAAAGAAGTTTTCTTTAGATTCTAATGATACTTAACGTTTGGCTTTGAGATGAACTCTGATTATTTTCGAACATTTTAATGATATTTTACTTTGGTTGATTATTCTTGATATATTGATGGTATCTTTGTACCTCTGAGATGGTTTTCTTTGTAAGTCTGAGAAATTTTCTCTTGCAATGAAAAGGCCACTGCCAAGTCGAAAAAAGTTGTTTTTTGGACCTGCACGTGGGTAAGTGGAATTAAAATCAAATTTAAAATTATTATATTTATAATTTATAATTCAAAATGAGTTGTCCCATAGAAGTATAGAAAAGCGAGGGGCGAGTATATATATGTGTGTGTGAATGAACTTTTCCACTTGCAACCCCCTCCCCCCTCCCTCCAGATTAGTATAGTATAAATTGGCTGTGGTCGCTTGGCCATCCACCCAGCGGGCATTGGAAGAAAAAACAACGAATATCGAAACTTATACTAAGTCGAGACTTATAACATTTATGGGAGACATATGATCTTTAATGTATGTAACCCCCCCCTCCCCAAGAAAAAGGCTTAGTGTTTCTTCTTTAGTTCAACAATCAGGTAAATGTCATATTACTAAATAGATATCTCTGCAAGCCTGAATGGCTTGTCCTTGTGAGGCCATACCCTGGGTGGTAGGAGCTGGTTGGGCTCTTTGGTTACCACTGTGCACATCGGTCTCAATGAACCCACCAAGGTCTGGCGCTACCTTAAAAGAACCAAAAGGGCCGGTTGGGCTCTTGGGTTACTTCCGACTCACATCAGTCTTAACCAACCCACCAAGGTCTGGTGCTACCTCCAAAGAACCAAAAACCCCAATCATGACAGTACAACCAAACCATTTTACCGCAAAAAACGGGGCACAGATCCAAGACCTGTGTGTCGTAACCGGCAGGTGTTCCCTTGTTAGCCACCAGGAGGGACCCGGTCGTCATCCTGTGACTGCTGGCCAAAATCTCAGCTCGTGTACCCTTAATGGCCTTCAGGAGGGACACAGTTGTCACACAGCTACTGTTGGCCAAAACTCGTATACCACTAATGACACCCAGGGAAAGCGCAGTCCTCACGGGGGTGACTGCTATAAAGAACAAGAGAAAGAGATGGACAAGGGAAGAGAATAGACTAGTTATGTACTGTTACTATAAAAGCGAGCCTTCAGTGCGATCTTATAGAGAGCGTATGCTCCAAATATGGAGGGAAAAATCTGCTGTGGAAGTATCGAACCAACGCCTTGCTGACCAAGTAAAGCATATTCAAAAGAAGAAATGGCTGTCTGAGACTGAACTACTAGAGATTCGCATTAATGTAGAGAGAGGTTCAGGTGACACATCTGAAGAATGCCCCCCAGCACAACTAGTACCAATAACAAAACTAGAATAGTCCCCCATGACACCCCCACAGTAAGCTACGCACCAGAGGGTGATGACGAGGCACCAACGGAAGAAGAGAAAACCAAAATACAAGCTTTGAAAGAGATCATGCGAGGAGAGAAAACAACACTCCCCTCCCTAAGAGACAAAGACAGAAAGAAAGTCGGAGAAGTGACCTAACAGGTCAACTGCCTCTTACAGCACATAGAAACAGACACCCTCCTAGAACTCAACAACCTAATTTATGCAGGGGCAAAAATGGTAGCACAAAGCTTCACAACACAAGATAGGAACCTGAGCAATAATAGGGAAGAGAAACCCAACTGGGAGAGAAGGTTACAAAGGCAGATCTTCCAACTACAGAGAGACGAAGTACTGCTTAGAAATACATCACACACAGACAGACCACGAGTAAGACTTTATAACAAATACAAGGTAGCGCAAAAAAACATCGCAACTGTAGTCGAAGAGTTACACCAGAAAAGACTAGCCAAAGAGGCAAGACTAAAAAGATACAGACTAAGAACGGCCCAATACACACAAAACTGCACATTCCAAAACAATGAGAAAAAGTTTTACCAAGATTTAAATGGGGAAAGAAGGCAGGACATAAAACCAGATGCCACAGAGGCCAATAACTATTGGAATAGCATATGGGGGCACCCAAAAAGACACAATGTAACACTGCAATGGTTAGGAAACATGAGAAAAGAACTAGAAGATATAGACAAGGGAGAACCAATAGTACTGAATGAAACCACATTGAAACATACTCTTAGGAAAGTAGCCAACTGGAAAGCACCGGGTCCCGATGGGATCCATGGGTATTGGTTCAAAAAATTCACCACGTTACACGGCAGACTCACTCACCTACTCCAAAATTGTCTAAATGAAGGCAAAGCACCAGAATGGATGACTAAAGGCAGAACCACCCTCATCCTAAAAGACCCGGGAAAGGGGAACATAGCAAGCAACTATAGACCAATCACTTACCTACCACTTATGTGGAAAATCCTGACCGGGCAAATAGAGAGAATATACATGTCAATGGATAGAAGGGGGCTACTACCAGAAGAACAGAAAGGGTGTAGGATAGGAACCAAAGGGGCAAACGATTTACTCTACACAGACCAGATGATCTTAAAAGAAGTAAGGAAAAGAAGAAAGAATATCGCAATGGGATGGATAGATTACAAAAAGGCATACGATATGATTCCACATAGCTGGATACTCGAATGCCTTAGAATGTTCAAAATTAGCGAACCGGTGGTTAAATTCATTGGCAATTCAATGGAAGACTGGAAAGTAGATTTGAGAACCGCAGGGGACAAACTAGCCGAGGTAGGGATAAAAAGGGGAATCTTCCAAGGAGACTCGTTGTCCCCACTATTATTTGTTCTAACAATGATACCGCTTAACAGAATCCTGAAAAAACAGCAAAGGATACCACTTCTCTAAAACAAAAGGAAAGGTCAACCACTTAATGTACATGGACGATATTAAATTGTTTGCAAAAAACAGAGGAGAGCTTGAGACTCTGTTCAACGAAGTAAGGGAATATAGTGAGGACATAGGAATGGAGTTTGGGATAGAAAAATGCGCAATCATGGTGATGCATAAAGGAAGGCTTTCAATGAGTGAGGGAATTGAAATTCCGGACAACAACAAGATTAGGGCATTGACTGCACAAGACCGATACAAGTACCTAGGTGTCCTTGAATGTGATACGATAAAACGGGAAGAGATGAAGGAGAAAATTAAGAGAGAATACCTCAGAAGGATAAGGAAAATATTAGAAACCAAATTAAATAGCAGAAATCTAATAAAAGGAATTAACACCTGGGCTGTGTCAGTAGTTAGGTATACAGGACCATTCCTAGGATGGACAAAGAAAGAGCTCCAATCAATGGATAGGTGAACAAGGAAACTTATGACGATGCATAAAGCATTACACCCTAGGGATGATACAGATAGACCATACGTTAAGAGAAAAGAAGGTGGTAGGGGGCTCATCAGCATAGAAGATTGTGTCCAGAGAGCTAAAGTAGTCCTAGATAGATATGTGCAAACAAATAGTGAAGAAATCATAAAGAGCGCGAGGGATAGTGCAACAAACAATAAAGTAGAAAACAATGGAACAGTACAGCAAACTAGAAAAGAAAAGTGGGAAGGGAAAAAATTGTACGGCGAGTTTAAAAGACAGATAAAAGATATAGCAGACGAGAAATCATGAACGTGGTTACAAAAGGGAAACCTTAAGAGAGAAACAGAATCGCTCATCATGGCAGCCCAAAACAAAAGCATAAGGACAAACTACATAAAAGCAAAAATCGACAGAACACAGACAAACAGCAAATGCCGCATGTGCGGTGAAAGAGATGAGACAGTAAACCACATAACTAGTGAATGTAGCCAACTCGCACAGAAGGAGTATAAGCATAGACACGATAGAGTAGCAACGATGATACACTGGGAACTAAGTAAACAAATGGGATTCAACCATTGGGAAAAGTGGTATCAGCACAAGCCAGAGGCAGTTTTGGAGAATGACAACCACAAACTACTGTGGGACTTTGACATCCAAACTGACCACCTCATCCAGGCAAGAAGGCCGGACTTAGTAATAGTAGACAAAAAAAGGAAGGCCTGCCAAATACTAGACGTTGCTGTACCTGCAGACCATAGAGTAAAAAAGAAGGAGGGTGAAAAAAGGGAAAAATACCAGGACTTAGCAAGGGAGTTAAAGAAAATGTGGAACATGAAAACCAGGGTAGTACCGGTCATAGTGGGAGCACTAGGAACCGTCCCCAAAACGCTGAAGGAGAGACTGGAGGAGATCGGGATTAGGGGGAGGATAGAGACCGTACAGACCACAGCACTGCTGGGAACTGCACGGATACTGAGGAAGGTGCTAGAGATATAAGGACCGCAACGAATCGTAGCTCTGTCATGATATGCGAAAGAGAGAGGAGACGTTAGCTGAAGACCTGAGGAGACTTATTGTCACTCAGCCTTCAGCGATAACCACTGGGCAACCGGTGTGAAACTGTAAATCGCAGAATTACTGCGACCTATGAGTACTAGGAGAGGAGGGCTGGAGACTTGAGGAGACTTGCTGTCACTCTAACTCCTGCGGTTACCACCAGGCAACTGGTGTGAGATTAATAATAATAATAATAATAATAATAATAATAATAATAATAATAATAATGATGATAATAATAATAATAATAATAATGATAATAATAATAATAATAATAATGATAATAATAATAATAATAATAATGATTCATAAACTCACAACTAACAAATGTATTTCAAAAGAGGGATACCGTAAAGGAAAGTCCTGCTTACCAATGGGATTGTCGATCGTCGAGTAGATAGCTGGATAATTTTTTTCTGGACTTCTAAAAATCAAACACTTTTGTAAACATTTTACCCAGCATCACCATTCATTTCTGTTACATTGATGACTCCTGAAATACACATGCATACAAAAAAAAACAAAAAAAACAGATGATCTATTACTGTATGGGCAACCCGTGGCCTGCGGGTCGCATGCATATCATTTGACTTCCAATATTGCACACCTAATTTTACAGGAAAATAATGTTTTATTGAAATTCAGATGCTTCTATTTTTTTTTTTTTTTTTGCTAGCCTGCTCACGCTTTTTCTCGATTATGGTATTGTGAATCGAGTGTCAAAAGAAAGTACAATTTTAAATGCTATAGTATTTTCTTCTACTTGCCGATGCTCGTTGTAATATGAGTAAACCCGCGAGAAAAAATAGAGATATAAGTACACGCCATCGTCAGCCGTGTGATTTTCAACGTGCCTTTCATGATGAGCTCTGAGAGATAATGTGCAGCCACCCAATACATCAACCAATAAAAATGAATTATTTAATGTTCAATCTCTGTCTGTACCACTTACGAACAACTTGTTGACAATTCTGGAAAGTTAATAACTGTATTCACATAGGCACATACGCAACGTTGCCAGGCAGGGTCGGGGGAAGTTCAATTTCAAAGTCTATGAGTCTAAGTTGATTTATTTTTAAAATTGCACATCTTAATAGATACTAGTCATGGTCCCAACGAAGAAAAAATGAGGATAAATGTACGGATGATTACTTTGCTGTTGACGTAAATGAACTAACTAATGTGTATAATATATTCTGAATCTTTTTTCTCATCGAAAGCATTTACCACTAGGCGTCATTTTGGGTATTCAAAAGTGATATTAGGAACCCCAAAATGGAAACACCAAAGGAACAGATAGGTTGCCTAAATATGCCCTCTTCTAAGAGGCAGAGATATAACACATCTATGTTGTCTCCCATCTCGAGATGGGTTGTTGAAATTCTACCCGTTATGATAGCAGAAAAAAATAAGAAGAATTCAAATCATTTTCATTTACAATCAACGAGTGTGCCAATATTTCCGATTAAACTCAACAGCCAATTTTTATAAGTGATGTCAATAAAAGCCTCCAATATATGAAGAAATACTTAATGTTGAAACAATAGAATATGCCGTTACAAGAAACAACTTACATGGAAAAATGAAAAAGAAAAAAAACAATAGCAAAGTTTGATCATTCTATTTCAAAGCTTGACAGTGTATCAACCGATAGAACCACAGTTGTGGTTAGGTCAAAGATTTATTCCTAAATTCGACGTATTCATAGAAGGAATTTATGTGTCCAATCAATGAAATTTAAAATGTCATGTGCATTGTTGTTCGAAATTATCAATTTCATAAAATCCCAAGCACTTCACTATTTGATCCCAGTAGCACAACTCAATATAGATAAATGTAACCATCCATAGAATTCACACGCAGGGGATGAATCTAACGTCAGATTAAGCTACCTGAACATCTTACTATGTACACCAAATTAAAATATAATCAGTGCATTTTTCAGAACGATCCACAAAATGATATATTTTTTTTTTACTCCCACTACCAGATAACACAAAAGCAGCGGATAGTGATAGGTTTCACTGAATAAATCGCAGAATATTTCTCCAAATACTCACACTGAGAACAAAAATGCATTATATTTTTGGGGCCCTTCCAATATCCGTACACTTTCATACATAATGAAAGAGCAAAAGCGTACAGCATTCAAAGAACTGAAATAGAATATCAAAAGCTGAATCATACTGCTGGGCAACTCATTGGCCATCGAACTTGTCAGGAACTTGATAAAACAAGATGTGAATATTGTATTCAGCACTTCCAGGACTGTTAAAGATTTGATCAGTAAGTTATATAAGAACCCCCCTAGAAGGGGACAATTCACTCCTCTGCAAAGTTAATTTGGTGAGTAATTGGTGTTTCATAGGAAAAATATTTATCTGCATCATAGAGCCCCTATCCCCAATGATAACATAAATGCTTGAAAAATGTCCCGATAATTTTGATCTGCAAAAGGCCCAATCAATGAAAAGAAAGTAATAAAAATACCACGCAACGAACAAAGTGCAAGAGGTATTTCTTTATTTCGGGGAGTACCAGTATACAATACCCTGGATCAGTTATTTGAGAAAAATTGAATCACTGTCAATGTAAATAGCAACCATACATAAGAGATTGGATGAAATCCCTAATAGGTCTTTTCATACAGTGAATTAACCACTGATCCTTAACACATTTTGCATCACTTCATACTCTCAAACTTATATACACATTAATACGTAAGTGACCACGGCTACACGCAGACTTAGACAGAATCATACACATCAACTTAGAAAATACACAGGTGAATATCCATGAACAGACAAAGTATCATAACTCTCGGATGACATAAACATTCAATGGATAAAAGATGACAACCACATTCTACCCACCTCCTTTCCCCATTACTGTGAGGTTGAACTTTGACGTCTTTGTCGGCTGATATTCAAATCCGTCGATAACCCTTTGTTTCAAAGTGTGGTATCGTTTTATTTCCACATGTGCCTGAAGAAAAGTCTGTCCAATGAAATGTCCAAAGATCTTTTTCAATGAGCAGAAATGTGAATACACTACTAGTTTATTCTCAGTCTTGTAGATTCAATATTGTCAATCAGTATTAAATCTTATAGGATGGGATATTGTGTTACATCATATTATATTGTAATTGCAATTTGCATATATATATATATATATATATATATATATATATATATATATATATATATATATATATATATATTCAATTCTGAATAAAAATTCAACAGTTAAATAGTCTTTTGATATTGAAACATAACTGAAGTTATGTACAGAAATGCTTGTAAAAATTCTGACAATTTCAAACCCTATGAAGATGTTGCAATCAATCATCTGGAATGCACTGGATGCTTTGTTGTACTTACTAAAAGTGTACTGAGTATTTCAGTCGTTTCTGTGGGGGCAGTGATTGGAATAAATAGAAACCAGGAAGATGAATAGGAACTGAAAAAGTACTGTAAACGGAGAGTGCAAAGGAAAGAAATAAGAAATCAGATGCACTATTGATTTTCTGATTACTCTTTCAACACAAAAATATAACTAACATGCAAACCCTTGATCTGTGATGGCTCTTAAAAGGTCAAACCATACGAAACAGCTTCACCTCGATTGGAAGAAGGTAACTTATTATAATGTTTTCGAAGAGGCAGTCCAGTATTTAAAACTCTAAAAGACAAAGATGTTACTACTTTGTTTCCAAGCATGAGTAAATCTTTATACAACTTGTAATCCAAGAAATTCTTCCACTTTTAAATCTTTCTGTATGATTATTTAGTGCAAAACAAATCGCTCAAGCATTTGCGATGGGAGTGGTTGAACACTATGGCATTTGATCATTCGATATTTGATGTATCTGATTTATTTATATTATTGAACTGTACAATTAATTTCAATTCGTTGCATCTGACTATTAAATTACTTAATGTTTATTGGAGTTTTTAGCAGTCCTAACAATATAATTTTTTTTTTTTTAATTATCAGTTGTGACGTTAGGATGGATGATCGAGTGTGGGGCTCTGCGACCGTGGGTGTTGGGAAATCAATGCTGTAAGTGTATTTTTGAAAAAATCAATAAATATTTCTTATGAAATAAAAGGTGATTGTGTGGGAAATTTCGACATGATAATTGTATACAATAACAGCTGGCTGATTTAATGCTGAAAAGCACGATTATGTATTTACAAAAGAAAATGTCATGAAAGCTGAAGCTGAAATTATGATGCAAGCACTTATTAGAAAGAAATGGCAGTTAGAATAAAGGGTATGAGAAGTGAGTGCAGCCTTCGAGGTAGGAGAACGACGTGGGCCGATCAAATAAGATTTAGTTATCTAATTTGAAGAGAATAACGGAACTTCATTGAGCGGAAATAGAACTGGCATGAATGAAAGATAATGGAAAAAGAGATATGGAAGTAAAAAGTGAAGACATCAAAGGGAAAGAAAGAGTTTTTTTAGGTAAAGGGTAAAGGAGAGAAATCAGGTAGAATGTGTGGAGAAATCATCAAGAGAAAGGCAAGAGAGGGAAGAAAGTTAATCGTATTTTGACGAATAACGAAATGAAAAAGAAATCGAAAGTTTTCCGGAGGAGCACGAAAATCGAAAGAGAAAAAGTGGTTGAGCAGAAGAGCAAAACTTTCTCAGAGAAACCGTTGAGGAAAAGAAAAAAAATAAATTGCTGGTTTCAAGTAAACTAGGATGGAATCCAAATACGCAAAACAAGGGCGTAGTTGATTGAAAAATAAATAAATTTTTTTTTCTCTACTGAAGGATCAGGCAAGTTGATCACGTGACTGTGACTGAACTTAGTTTCCACTTGCAATCCGGTTGCTTTTCTATTCACTTCCTTTTCCTCCTAAGATTCGTTGAAGTTTCTTTTTTTATTCATTTTCTCTCTTATTGATCATGTTTCCTTCTATCTTTCTTTTTTTTCCCTATTTGCTTCCTGTTGAATTTAACGCAGAAAAAAGCTCGTGTTGCGTCGGTTGGTATTTCCCTTTGATTTGTGGTTGTTATGTGAATGGATCCACGTTATCTTCAAATGGGAGTGCATTCCACAAATTAGGTACAGGAATGGCAAGTTTGGCTCAGCTCCAAAATCACGTCGGATTATCTATTTTACAGTGCGAACAGTGGCTATGTCATAACAACAAAATGCATTCGGCACGCTTATCATGCACATTTCATGGATATACACAGGTATATTCATTACAGGTATACATCCCCATTATGGACTTGTTTTGATTTGAGGTTCCCGTCATCCATATATATATATATATATATATATATATATATATATATATATATATATATATATATATATATATATATATATTGTACCATCCACAGATAGCTGTTTCATTGTGACAACTTTTCAGTGTGGTCATAGACTTGATATCCCTCTCAGTACTGCTAGGTCGGGTCGAAACTTACACTCCAGACCTAGATGCTCAACCCTACCCTTATGCAGGTCGGTGGGACTGAATTAAACTTTATATATATATATATATATATATATATATATATATATATATATATATATATATATATATATATGTGTGTGTGTGTGTGTGTGTGTGTGTGTGTGTGTGTGTGTGTGTGTGTGTGTGTGTGTGTGTGTGTGTGCATTTTAACCATCTACCAGAGTGCTCAATCTCAGTGTTTGGAGAGGATTGCATAGTTGCTTATCACATATGGGTGCCTCACGCATAAGTAGCCATGTATATTATGGAACTTGATATCATTTCTGTGTAGTCTGTTCCCCTCGCTATCAAAAAAATTAACATTTCTATGAAAAATTTTCGTAATCTGGGATTGTGTATAACACGGGAACAGAGGGTTGTCATCATTGGCAGCAACAAATAACTCTTCAACCTTTTTAAAATACACCATATTACTTCCTATCATTTACAATTACACATTGAATCAACGTTGCAATTGTCTGACATTCCTGTAACACTATTGATATACGACTTTTCAAATGGTTTGCATGATATCCATTCATCAATTTTTTTCTGTAATATACTATATTTTCTTATGACCTCCCCATATGTATTATCCATTCTTGGACACGTTGCATGGTTTCTGTTTTGAACTCCAGTCTTAGGTTTTGTTCTTTGTTCCAGTGGATAATCGAGAGGGAGCATGAGTTGTACACAATCCTTTGTTAAACTGATACGATTTTTTTCTAGAATGTTCATCTTGCTATTACCAAAAGCCTGACAAATTGAAATTATTTTTTAGTCGATTTTATTGAGATCTATTGTCTAAGTTATCTGCACTTTCTTTAGCTCTGTTTTTTTTTCTTATAGTTTCGAAAGTTGTGTATGCAAACGCATCATTTTAATGAGATTCACACCGAGACCTGCAGTAATGCTTGCTCCATTCTGTTCACCTACCATTACTTGTAGTTTATTGAGGTTCTGGCCTGAGAGAACCTTGCTGAACTACAAATTACTATTGTCAGCAAGTCTTAGCTTTCCAGCTTTTACTATTTATTTTATTTTTTATTCTTTCCATCCTAAATTACAGTGAATAATGTTGATCAGAAATTATCGCTAAAACAGCATTGTAGCAGTCACAATAAAAGAGGGTTCCTGAAGAAAATAAATTCGAGTCTCGCCGAAAGCCTGTCCTCATGTCCGATCCCTTTTTTTTAATGATGGTTATTGAGTGATAAATTGAAAAAATGCAAATAAATCCTAAAATATTAAACTGATTTTGTATTTCATAGGGAATATTCGTATAGGAATGGAAGAGAAATACTGAAACCTCAAGCATATCGTTCTTTAGAAAATCAAAAATCCTCATGACACGTATTACTTCATCTTCTCCACATTCTGGCCTTAATTTATCCATTTATGTTATGATCCTGATATCTCTCTCTTTTAAAACAGTTTTAGGTTTCTTCATTATAGAGCAACCTTTATAGCTTTCAAATTATCAATTATCATTTTTCTTAATTTTTCTTGGGGCTTTTTATGCACAATTATGTTAGTTCCTCCATTATTTCTACTTATTCTCGTTTCATTTTGATTTTAATTTTTCTCATACGTGAAATTTTTTTCTATCATTTTTTTCTTTTCTTATTTCTCTGCTCAGTTGGCTCGAATGATTCAAACGAAAAATATGAACAGCATATCAAGAGACTCGTCCGCACTGCCTTAGGAATCCTGCCCGTATTGCATCCCAGAAAATAACCGTCCATTGTGATTGGTGAGTTTTACACAGCGGGCAAATGCAACAAATCACGAGGACGTGACGTTCTAACAATGAGAATATTACAAGAGCGGAAATGCACTTCACTTGGTGAAAAATAAGAGGGTGCCGCAAAAAATGATAGCATGAAAACAAGAAATCAACTTAATATTGATAGGCTTTTTTTCGATTAATATTTAGTAGAATTCTTATTTCATTTTCGTACAACGTCAAGAGTGGATTCATTTCTCTTCAACATTTCATATCATACAGCCTTTTATATCTCCATGATTTTAGCTTCTCTGGCATATTTTATTTTTGTAAACCCCTTGGTCTATTTTAATGCTGTGAAAGCAAAAGCATATCTGACAAACTTCAAAAAGTTTATCTTGACTTGCTTATAAAACTAAAAAAATATGATGTTTCATTACAGGGTCCAATATCCCAAAATGTTAATCAATGTATTATATATATAGAGAGAGGATTACAAGGACATATATCCGTTGAATATCAACATTCTGTGCTCAATACACTCTTCAGCAACTGGTAATATGTTTTGTTTTCCTAATTACGAAAATAAAAAAAAATATTTTCATATACATGACATATACTTATCATCAAATTTTGTTCAGTAATCATTAGAAATTAACGATTCTAACCAATGATTACTATGTTCCTGTCCCTCAAGTGTGAAAAAATATGCAATTTTCCAGAATGCAAATATATTTCTATTACCTTTTGATTATCTTCAGTTTACGTGAATTCATTTTCCATGTATATTAAACCTTATACTATCTCTGAATAATTTGATGAAAAGCTTTCCAAAACATTGAATTCATGAATCTAAGTAGAAATTGGCTCACAGAAACCCTCAACTTAAAGAATGCATATTGTTAGAAGTAAATCATTAGATTCTAGAAAAAAAACAAATCTCTTAAGTGGAAAATCCAATCTGAAAACCTATTGTAATTAAATTTTGAGCATGAAAACGAGAAGAGTGAAAACATTTGGATTATTGATATTATTTGTATTTTCCCACCTAAACAAAACACACACCTTTAAACCTGCACATAGAAAACAACGTTCTAAATCAGCACCTACAACGTTAGAACACTCTCAGTAGACTCTCACCTAACTAGTCAGGAAAACTAAGTCAAAGACATCACCTGAGGCATCATCAGTTTTAGCAAAATGAGAAGACCCGGAGAAGAACTAACAGAATTGAAGAGAAAACATCTTCTGTACAACTACAGAAGAGAACAAGTAAAACAAAGTGGAGTAGACTTTTTTCATCAATAAAAACCTGAAAGACAGCGTGGTACGGTTCTCAGACCGCATAGCCAGCGTGACAACTCTCAAAGAAGTTCAAGCTAAACGTTATCCAAATATACGATCCCATTTTGCAATCAACCAAAAAAAAAAAAAAAAAAAAGAAACAACTCCTATGATGACTTGAACTCCCTATTTTTAGATAAAAAAATATTTCAATGTCATTACGGGAGATTTCAACTCACAAGCAAGAAATAGAAATGAACGCTGCATTGGATAATTTGGATACAAAAGACGGAACAGGAGAGGTGAAGATCTTGTTAACTTTGCAACTGCAAACAACTTCAAAATCATGAATACATTCTTCAGAGAGAAAGCCCAATAGGGTATGGACTTGGAAGAGATCCAACCATGAAACCAAAAACGAAAAATGAACTACATCCTAACGGACAAAGGCGACACAATCAAAGACATCAAATTCTAAACCAAATGAACATACGAAGCCATCGTGGACTCGTAAGATGTAAGATGCAAGTGAACACCAATAAACGCCGGAAAAAATATTCCACACCAAACTGCTATCACTAAACGTACAAAATGAACTCAGCCGACCTTTTGAGCCAGAACTGAAAAAACAGATACAAAATCCTTACCAATGAAAACGACAACAACACCAACAAACCCCACAGCAAAAAACAACTTTTCTAATAAAAGCTGCCACTATGTTTAAACCAAAAAACAAACAGACCATTAGCAAAATCTCAGACAAAACAAGGGAACTGATTTAGAAGTGCAAAAACCTCAAACCATCAACAACAAAATAAAAAAAATAGAGGACACCAAACTTAACAAAACAACCATTAAGAAACTAAGACTGCAAAAAACAGGTATACGAGAGCAATCATCAGAACCACTTTCGAAAAACATCGGGGCTTTAAAACAATAATCAGAGGTCTCAGTGTAGGACAGAAACTGATAACTAATATACTAGAAGAAACCGGAGACATAACAGAGAACAAAGATAGAATTGTAGAACACGCCCAGGAATTCCACGAAGAACTGTACTCAATCAGTTTGAAAATATCCCAGAGGTGAAACAAGCCATCAAAGGAACCAAGAAAAAAAAAGCTCCAAGACCAGATAACCTCACCATCAGTCTACTCAAAAAAGCTGGTCAACGAAAGAACAAGCTACTTTATTTAACTTGTGCCTAAAACAGAGAGAAGTCCCGAAAGACTGGGACACGGAATCATAATGTTCGTACTTAAAAAAGAAACCCAAAAGACCTTTACCACTACAGACCTATAAGCCTAGTCAACTTTATATACAAACTTTTCACAAAAATCATCACCAACTGGATCTTGAAACACTTGATGAAAACCAACGACATGAAAAGGCTAGATTTAAAAGAAAATACTCGACCATGGATCATCTCCATTCCATGAATCAGCTGAAAGAGAAAGCAGCAAAGTACAAAATGCCACTCGCTGTTGCATTTATAGACTTCAAGAAGGAATTCTTCTCTGCAGGTCATGAAAGCCATTACTCTACAAAGTGTAGACCCCGTATTCATTGGAGAACTGCAACATATATACAGGCACAGCAACTACTCTGTCGGGCTACATAAAGACTCTGAACCCTTTCAGCTCCCAAAAAGAGTAAGGCAAGATGATACAAGCTCACCCAAATTCTTCACATCCGGCCTTGAGATGATATACCGAGACCTGGACTGTGGGGAAAAAAAAAAGGGAATAAAAAAAGTCGGCAAATATCTGAGCAACTTGAGATTTGCAAACAAAACCACCCTTTTTGCAGAAAGCCTACACAACCACCAACTAATGCTAGATTAAATAAATGGAGGAAGCAAAAGAGTTGGCCTCTACATGACCTTCAATAGAAAGAAAATCATGAGAAAAAATTGCGTCGAGAATAAGAACATAACTGTCAAAATCAAATATTCAAATCTGGGGAAAGTAGACCACTACATATATCCAGCTATACGAATGTATATGAAACCCACAAGAGAAAAAATAAAGTGAAGAATAAGTTTAGGTCGTATCTCAACCTTCAAAATCAGGACAATCCAAAAAATCTTAAAAAGAAGAGTATACAAGCAATGCATCATGCCGATAGTCACTTATGGAACTCAAACATGAAAAACGAAAAAAATCAAGAGACAGACCAAAAATATGCTCATGAGAAGATCATGCTTAACCTCACACGGAGAGACCAAAAGAAAGCATAGAATATTAAAAAGAAAATTGATGTCTGGGACATCATAGAATCTACGAGAAAACTTAAATGACTATGGGCTGGTCATGTTGCAGGAATGGCAGACCACTGATCGTCATCACGACTTACAACATGGATCCCTGGTAGAATACAAGATTGAGAGATTAACAAGACAAATTAAAAAAATACCGGTTCCCTGAGGCCCATGATGAAAAAATGTGGCAGATCTTGGGGAAGGTCTATATCCAACGATGGACGATGAAAGACAGATGATGATGATTATATTTTATCCAATTCTCTAATTCATCTTAAAAATAAGATATTTCTGGGATGAATAACTTATACGAATAAAACCATGTATAAAACACATAGATGAGTACTTCTCATGGAGCATTAAGACTGCATTTTCCCCCGATGTTTATCGGATTTGGTGCAGTTCATATAGTGAGATAAATCTGTAACCCATTTTTCTCCTTCTAATCGTCATTTCAACCAAGATTTGTTGGATGATTTCACATCCACGATATTAACTATCATCTCTCTCTGATCACTAATGAACCAACTGTACTATAATTTTATTATGATCTTTCATGTATTTTGAAATTACTATGTATGAAAAAAAAAATGTATTACTGAACTAGATATCTGTCATGGTTATTGAAAATACTTTATTCCATTATATGGTTTAATAAGTATAGTTCAAGACCATAACTTTCATTGAAATTGTCAACTTACACAGTTCAACAAAGCAAATTTAATTTCAACATACATGCATAAACATGCACCCACACACACACATACACACAGACGCACAGATGCACGCAGAGGTGCACATACACAACAAGCTCTCACACAGTCACACACAGACACATGCGAACACACACACACACACCAATATACATATATACACACACACATATATATATATATATATATATATATTTATATATCTATATATATACACAGACACACACACACACATATATATATAAATATATATATAAATATATATATGTGTGTGTGCGTGTGTGTGTGTGTATATATATATATATATATATATATATATATATATATATATATATATATAATTGGGTTATATAAACATTATAATATAATCAATTTATGAGTAGACATCAGTACAAACTATCGATTTTTTTTCAATTATATGATGAAGAATGAAAATGATATATTAACAGATAAATATTCTGTGAACAGCTGCAGATTTTTCTCTCTAAAAATTACTGGCCCCCGTCGGAATGCATTGAAAAATGTTCACAAAATGAAAAAAGATGTAACACCTGCTTTCTCTTAAATTTCCCTCTATGCCTTCCATTGTCACTTTCATCAATGTACACACGCACTGACAACTTGCGCACCCCATATATATATATATATATATATATATATATATATATATATATATATGTGTGTGTGTGTGTGTGTGTGTGTGTGTGTGTTTGTGTGTGCGTATCTATGTATCTACGTATGTATGTATGTATTAATTGACGATCTTAGTTAATGATTTTCATGGATATAAGAATGTCATTCTTTTTTTATCAAAATAAAATTTGGGGTCCATTCAAAAGACCACAAATTCATTCATCCGACTTATTAACTCGGTTTGATGCAAATGAGAATTCCGCTGATGATCCCTGCAAACTTAATCTTTTGTATTTAAACAAGTTTCTCCAGAAGATGTGAAGGCAGTCGAGTATTTTTGTATTTTTTAACCTTCATATCACATTTTGTTCTATATAACATTATACCAGCTTCCTATGCTCATTGAAACTTGTAAACGGTGACATACAAGTTCCTATTCAGTCTTTGGTACGTATCTCATGAAGCCCGACGAAGAGTAAGGCTTTCCTGGTTTGAAACTTCTCCTTCTCTTTGACTTGTAGCCAACTAAGATTGAAAAACTCTATCCTGTTATTTACCAATAGCTAAAATGGATGGTTTCTTCCCTTTCCAAAGGGTATTAGTTCAAAATGAACACCGGCCTTCATAGCTAGAGATGGAAAGATCCCCTTTCCAAAGATGTTAACTTATTCTTCCCATCCCTGCTTTGTAGGCTTGAAATATATTGTCTTAGTATCAAGCTATCGAAACATTTCAGGCAGCTCATTTATCTATGCTTTTAGTTAGTAATTTAATTCATGTAATCCTATGATATCTACTCATTAATTAATTATTCATCCACTTTTATTGGCATAAGAGTGAGCAAAAAGGACATAAATTGTAGCATGGTGAAGACAATCAGTAATTACATTACTTGTTCTTTTGTGAACGGTAGTAATTTATCGAATGAGACGCTGATGAGATTGAACAATTTATTTTCTTTACTTCTTCGATCACAAGCCCTTTTGAACCACACGGCCCGCTTGCAGTGCACAATACATCTTATATAGTTGGTGCAAAAATATCTGATACATTGTAAGTGTTTACTTCGACAAATGCAATTTTCAAATTTTGCAGAAATGACATTCTATTGTTGTCTGGTCTGTTACCTGAAGTCATTCCTCGATGCTGTCGCCAAAAACCGATGGGAACCGATGAGATATTTGAGATTAATTTTCTTACTACAAATGCAAAGAAAATCAATGACTGATATTGCGACAAAAAGTACAAAAATTAGAAATAAGAAGAGCTAAATTATCCTATACATTCCAGAAAAAAAGTCCAATATTTGATTGTATGGAATCAACTAGCAAAGACATGCTTCGATCTTCAAAGATAAGTCGCCACCAAGTTTAAACAAGTATTATCAGGGATTTCAGCATTTCATTCTTGGAAATCCCCTTTCAGAGCAGCAAGGTAACTTGGATTTTTCTTCTTTTTTTAAAAATTTTCTTGAACTTTCCATTTTTCGCCATATATCCTGTTTGGAATTCAAGTCAACACTGATAAAATCAATGAATGCAATTTTGTTTGAGAATGTGACACCACGAGTAGTGTCGATTTTACAAGCACGTGCAATTACAAACCGTTGTAGATTCAAATCAGAGAAAAGTAATTGTAACCTTGGATTATATTGCTGTTTCATAAAATAAATTCAGATTCGAAGCGCTTCACAATGTAGGATTCAATTTTTTTTAATTGTCTGTTGGATGCCCTCGATGTCAATCAGATCCTGTAAGCATGGGTGTAAGCTCACCCTGACGATTGAGGGTTAGGCAAAAGCTTAGATTAACCCAAAAATTTACACGGTTTTATCGATATAACACAGATTTGCCCAACATTTAGCACTGTTTTGTTTGAATTTAGGAGAGCAGCCCCCAACCTGTGCCTTTGCTTGCTAGTAAACCTGGGCCTGTTAGGGGAAATGGTGATCATTATTGAGGCAAATGGGGTTCCTGAATATTTTAATTATCTTAGCCGTCACCTTAGGCCATTCCTCGAGGGTAATCGATGTTGAATGAGAACTGGTTCACTATCTTAAATTGAATTACAAAAATATCTATTCAATAAAGGAACTGATAATGAAAATTGTTAGTGTTAACCCTCTTAGTAGTTATTCGAAATAATCGTTTTGCATAGTAAGGTATTTGCATGAGCTTTATCAAAATCCATGATGTAAACTAATGATCACGATTCTACAATACATGACAGATGATGTTATATGGACATTGGAGCATGGTTGATTGTTGATATAAATGTTATTATTATATTCATAAAAGGTTAAAAAGATCTCGCAAGTTCTCAAATGTTATAGCACACAACCTGTAAAGAACTCTACACCACTTGGGATCAGAAGCAGGAGCCAGAACGAACACCCATTTAGACCAAACCAAAGACGTATTATCCAAAGGGAGATAATCTTGAAGAATAAATTCATAACTACATTAGAAGTCAGCCTTTGACTTTCATTCTGTCCGACGTGACTGATAAATACATCGTAGAATTTATATCTTTAACTCTCACTTGAAGAAAATGCCCACTTTCAGCAGAGAGTCGTTGCTTTTAATCATCACTGATATGATAAGTACTGCTATTGATTACTTTATGATCGATGTCCGATCGTTATCAATTCTACATGTAACCAATGTTTTGTTGTTGGATACTTCCAACCAACAGCAGGAATTTTCGATTAAAATAATCCAGTGTGAGCTGAGAAAGTATCTTGTGTGAAGTGTACCGCAAGATAAAACAGACTGTTTTAAGATACATTTTTGTTGCTCTGCCATTTCCATGCGTGGGATCGGTATCTTCTTGATCGATTTAACATCATCGTACTTTCAAGAGCCAGGCAGATAATTGCAGGAGTTACACAAAGATTTGTCAAAATGTAGCACCATCCATCTTCCCTTCAATTGCATGATACGCGTTAGACCTTGATGGAGAAATAATGCTCCACACTATCATACCATATCCACAAAACATCTCTCCCCGGATGTTGGTCTTTGATGATTTTCGCTCTATATCTTCATCGGGTCAGAGTGTTTTTGACCTCGCTTGACCACTTCATGGGGGTTCAGAGAAGTCACAGAAGCCTGTATTCGTTTGTAGGATAGAGATTTATCGTTGGCAAATGTCAGACTATATTGAACATTTTTAGATTTTAACGATGCAGAATCGATTGATGCCCAAGTATTTTTTGAAAAATCCTGAGAAAGTGTCTGATAGTTTTAGCGTATACGACTGTTCAGAAGTCTTCCAAATATTTATGAATATCTCGGAGGGGGTTGTTTTTTTCGGAATTCACCATCCATCCCCGAACTTCTTTTTCCAGCAGTAAAAACAGAAATTAGGGAAACACGTCCAGACCGAGAAATACTCTAAGCTAAATGATGAAACTTGAATGAGTACATAGTATCGCTGTCATCGAATGATTGAACATTTATTAGTCGAAATTTATCTAAATCCGAATAATGGTGGGGTAACATCATCAGTTTTTGATTGTTTTCCAGAAACTCTTGGCACTGCTGATTCTGATTTCAATATTCCTTTGAATGTTCTAGAATGATAACCTAAACCAAAATATTTTAGATAAATCACAGTGCACCCTCCAGTATCTTAATATAATATATATGTGTGTGTGTGTGTGTGTGTGTGTGTGTATATGTATGGATATATATATATATATATATATATATATATATATATATATATATATATATATATATATACATATGTATGTGTGTGTGTGAGTGTGTGTGTGTGAGTGTGTGTGTGTGTGTGTGTGTGTGTGCGTGTGCGGATGGAATGAAAATTCTGTTGCCAGGCATCTACTTCGCTGAATTTTAATCAGAGATTTTCATTGAATAATGTTAGATCTAGATGGTTGTTATTCATTACTGAATCACGTGCATCGCCAAAAATGATATTGAATTTATTTTTGTTGCGTCAAATAAATGTTGCACCGAATGAATTTTTTTTTTTTTAATCATTTAAGTGGAGTCATTGTACATGAAATGAGATGTGAATACGTTTGTTCAGTTGTGTTGGTGTCTATTATTTGAAATCCTAATTCAAAGGTCAATCCGGGTCTCAGACACTTTTCTCTACTAATAAACGATTATAGTCCATATGTATTTACGAGTGAACACTCGTAAATGGATATGGACGATTGCTGTATTGGAACATGGGTGATTGAAATCTGATATTACCTACAATGGCAGAAGTATATTCCCAACACTAATAATCTGTCATGTATTATTTTGTAGTTTTATTTTGATATCTTAAACTTCTAAGTAGTTGAAGAATAATTTGGGAATGGCGGTAAGCTCAAGCCAAAATTAACTTTAGTGATGGTTTTTTTTTATTTTAACAGTAATAAACTAGTCAGAAATCATCAATTATAGAGAAAAAGTTTAAAGTCTACGTAAAGTTCTACTAAACCAAAAGAAGCTGTAAAAGATAGAAGTAAAAAAAGTTGTTAAAAAGCAGAATCGGAGTTACTTTTAGAATGTGATAAAAACTACAGACTTTGAAGATGATAAGGATAAAAATAATAAAACACCGATGTAATTGAGTCTGGCTAGAGACAGAGAGAAAATTTAGTGCTAGAGACTTCATTTCTGAAAATCGAGATAAGTCTCTGCTGGAAGAGGTTAACTTGATTCACGAATAAGTTGGAATTAAATGTGAATGATTTGAACGAGGACAAAAATAATCCGTATATTTTTCTTTGAGCATTTTTTCTATTGGAAGCAACATATTAGTTGCAACCCTAGGACGTGTCACGTTCCTGTGATTCCTTTGACACTCATAGAGTGGTCATTGTAGGGGGAACCTCATGAACTCTCTAAGAATTCGATGTTGGAGGAGTCAGTCGAACATTTAGTGAGCCGAAAAGTTACATCAAAGAACTAAATAATACGAAAAAACAGAGAGTAATAAAATGGAGAAGAAATGGAGGCAAAAATAGATTTAGAAGGATGGGGGCACATTGATAATAACTAAAATAAATAGGAAGAGAAACAATACAGCTAATAGAAATATGAAATGAGTTGCTGTACAAAAAAAGAAATATGTAGATTTCTTGTTCCAAGCCAGCTATGGGAGAAATAAATTTGTACCAATAACTGTCTGGTCTGATTGACCGAACAAATTAACTTTTTTAAACCACCCACAATCCATCCAAAGACAACAAAATTAATGACCCCCCCCCACTCTGCAAAAAAACCCAAAAAAACAGAACAACTTATGTCCCTTTCACACCTACTCATCGTTCCATTCATTTGATGACTGAATGCTGACTTGCAGCCCTAGATAGATGTAGTTATGTTGTTTCTTCAGATCTACATTTTCGATTTTGATTATTCTTTCTTAGTCCTTAACTTGTCTGTTATTCCGAACATCCGTTTTGTGGAATCTCATGTGGTCGCCAACATGCTTGATTCGTTTACTTCGTCTAACATTAGGAGTCTGAGACATCGTAGAAACTGTTGGAAATCTCAAATGGCATTGGGCTGAACATGTTGCAGTAATGCCAGACAATTGCTGGATATCATGACTGATAAGGCAGATACCCGTAGATCGTATGCCAAACAATGGCCGAAAGTTAGATGGTATGACTAGCTAGATAAATTCAGTAAGTACTCTTTCTGCAATGTCCATGATGAACTGACCAAGGGAATCTTGAGCAAGGTCCAACAGCAGACGCTAACAATATGATGATTTTTTTCCTTTTGAAAGTTCACATTTGATGTGAGTTTCGAACCAAACATTTTTGAAAGATGAGAAAGCATTTTTTGATATTTTGTCAGATCTCATTTCGAAGGATGTCTATTCAGTAGCCATTTTGCTTGATCCAAATATACGTTGCATTGGTCATGGTTAAGCGACAAGTGATCAATTAGAAACTAATGGAGAAAGGGGGTGATCAATAAAAACACCTTCCGTTGGTTCACGAGAATTTTCAAATTATTTTTTTCTTTAAGTGAGTGCAGCCTGGAGAAAAAAAAAAAAAAGAAAATTCCCATAAAAGTCTTACCTCGTAAATTGAATCATTTAGCAAAATCCTTCTTATGAAATGCGGTTGAAAAGACAAACAAAACGTTATAACAAGATTATTATCT
The DNA here is from genome assembly GCA_963457665.1 of Thysanoteuthis rhombus. NCBI lineage: Eukaryota > Metazoa > Mollusca > Cephalopoda > Oegopsida > Thysanoteuthidae > Thysanoteuthis > Thysanoteuthis major. The sequence goes on from OY735221.1 coordinate 28,885,512, forward strand.
GGACGTAAATAGGAAATAACGTATACGCACAGCTTCCTAGCTCCATGGGTTTGACGTAAAGATACGTATATATAATTATAGATGGATGGATAGCTGTCCAACTTTACTTATTTGAAGACTGAGTAATTCTTTGTTGATAGTTTTGGTAGGCAGTTTCAGAAAGAATGAAAAAAGGAGAAATAAGTGAAAGAAAGAATTATCTTAGGAAAAGATAGGAAATGACTCAGACGAGGATGAGCAAGAGTTATCTACAACAAAACAAGGTTATCACTGCAAAAGAAAAATTGGATAAAATTTATTAATAGATAGAAACCTGTTCCAACACAACACTTCATAAACTCACTTTTATAAAGAAATACAACGCTGGCGTTGGGCGAGCAGCTCTAATCTGTAAACGTTCTTCCTACTAAAACTGCAAAGCTTTCCTAAATTCAATTAATGTCTACGAAAATAAGTACAAAAAATATCTGCATCCACAGAAATCCCACAGGTATTAATCATTATCTAAAAAAAAGATCAGCTTTCCTCTCAACCTTTACCTATATTTCCCCATACATCATACTTTTATATTCCCTTATCCATTATACTATTCGTTTTCCATTATTAAATCTAACTGTTACATGCATTTTAATTTGATTTATTTGCGAAATCTTTTTGAAAACCTACCTTTTTTCTCACCTCTACTTTCTTACTTTCTCATTAGACTAACGAATTTTTTTCCAACCCTCTGAATTCTTACCTACATCCAAGTGCCTGAAATCCCTGTCTCCTTTCTCTCCCTTCTTACTTCCACGGCGAAGAGTAGAAATATTTTAGTTCCCCTCTAATGAATTCTCTCATTGAAATTAAAAAAAGGTAATGTTCGAACGCAAGAGACAGAAGCAACCAAAATTCTATTGTTGACAGGGAAATGTTTCAAAAGGAATGCTGGAAATTTGAGAAAGTTGGTTGTCCCACGAAAACGTCAATCGTTACAAGTAACGTTGCAATCTATAGGAAAAGTAAAAAAAAAAAAAAAAAAAAAAAAGCTGAAATCTATTTGGGCAATCTTCTACCGACAAAAATCTCAGGCGTCATATAGCCTGGTATTTGTTTGCTTCCAACTGAATGTGTGGAATGATATACAATTTATATTTTGCTCAAACAGAGCCCAGAGGGCAGAAATGCAATAATGCAAACTTAATCATCTCCCTGAACAGAAATATGCATTTGCACTTAGATTTCAACACAGAAAATATGGCGTGAGCTTTTCCTGTCCGGGACTTGCCCTCAGTAGGCAAATCCGAGTGCAAAAGCTCAAAGAACAAAGATCACAAAAGGCCTGAACTAAGACCTTGATTCAAACAATCAAAATGGCTGCTTATCAGAAGGTAAAGTACGCATGCTCCAGCAATATGTCCATCATTTAGTGTTATGTTCTCTCTCTGCATATTTGGCTCTAACACTCATGGTCGTTCAGTGCATATAAAGTCTGTTGGCGTGTTTTCAAGTATTAATTCTCAGATAGTGTCACTGGAATCTTATCGCCTTTTAGATCATGCATTTGTTGTATGCGTGACTCGATGGATTCCTGTAATGCAAATAAATGTGAGAAATATTTCAACAAACTGATCAACGAGTTATTTGAGCACTCTAGAGGTTTTCAACGTTTACATATATAAAATGACAGGAACAGGAAACAAATGACCTAACCTGTCACATATAAATAATAAAAATTGCATCGATTCTCGTTTGTCATACAGTTCACATTGAAGGCCTGTATGCATGTGTGTGTGTGTGTGTGTGCATGTGTGTGTGCGTGCATGCGTCTATGTAGGTCTGTATTTGTGTTTTTGTATGTGTATGTGTTTGAGTTTGTATCTTCGTGCATACACATGTGTTTGTGGTTGTATGGAGAGGCCCGCCTACGAAAATGTGATATATATATATATATATATATATATATATATATATATATATATATATATATATATATATATATATATATATATATATATATATTATATATATATATATATATATATATATATATATATATATATATATATATATATATATATATATATATATATATATATATATATATATATGTATGTATATATATATATATATATATGTATATATATATATTGGGGGGATTAGACTATAAAAAAGAATGAGATAACTTGACACTTATTTCGAACATGTTTCCTCAAAACAATGGATAAGAGTTTGAATATTACGTGTTAAATCCTGTTAGCAAAATATTGCAGCAATATCCTGAACAGTATTCGATTCGTGCACGCAGTTCAAATTCTTACACATTTGGACAGCACCTCATATATATACTTTTACTTGTTGGTTTAATTTCCCAAAGCGTTTCAAATATCTTTTTTTATGTATGCATGAGCTTTTTTAATACACACACACACACACACACACACACACACACGCACACACACACACACACACACGCACGCGCGCACACATGCACCTAAAGGAGAGAGATAGTGAGAGAAGTGAAAAAGAGGAGAGAGAAAGAGAGATATTTTCATGAATATATTGATAGTATATGTGTGTATATATATATATATATATATATATATATATATATATATATATATATATATATATATATATATATATATATATATATATATATAGTGCTACACAAAAGTCCAAGCAGTTTGAATATAGTGCACGAACTGTGTGTGTAACGGACTTTCTCAACGGATTGTAAATTTTGTATTTTTCTCTCATAGCTTTGTACATTGCCAAGCGGCACTTCTTCGATGGAAACAGTTGAAAGTAAGCGATAATATGAGTTGATGTTTCATGGTTGAGATCTTGGACATTTTTTTGAAGTACATCGATTTTATCATAAAATAATTCATTATTTTATATTGGTATCATCCACTCCTCTAACATTAACTTTATGCTACTTTTACAGAAAACCCATATTAATATGCCTGCTATCTGGAATAGCAAAAAAAAAAACAAACAAAAAACAAGGAGAGAACTGCATTGAAAACATTAGTACTATTTCTGAACAAACTTTTTTCCCTCTCCTTTATTACCTACATCACTGCCTGATTTGAAAGGTTAGCAATACGCTTGTATATTTAACCATCAAGTCTCAATTACTCGTTTATACAGTTCTTTGTAGGCACTCAAAACAGCAGCAATCCTGCATTATATCTACGAGCTTTTCAAAAATTAAAAGCATTCTTTTCTGAAATCATTGTAGCATTGTGAATTGTAACAAAAAAGCACACATTTATAAGTTTAGGAGCATTGATAAATTGTATGTCTCTTAGTATAAAGACAGGAAGATAGGAAAATCATATCAACCATTAAATAAATCAAATTCCAATGTGACAGCCATGTTGCAAGAGTGTCAGACAATCGGTGGACATCCAAACTAACAATGTTGATCCAAAAAGATCATTTTCGAAAACTCGACCGGAGTAATGAATCTGGGGTGGTCATGATAGAATATTGTTTATATTTAGGAAAGTCTACGACAAACGATGGAAAGGCTGAAGAAGATGGAATGAGATTAAAAAAAGACATTTTGAAACAATATCATTTTCATACGATCTTAATTATTATTCCAAGTTTTTTTTTCCCACACGCATGACAAATCATTCCAGCAATTCATATCTTTTTAAATTCTTGATTTTTTTCTCTCTGTCCATTATTTTCTGATAATCTTCTCACTTTACTGATGCTTGAACGTTGGTGCATGTTGTAGCATTCTAATTTCGTTCACAAAATTTCAAGTTTCTTCCTCAGCATGATAAAATTCAAAACTATGAAAAGAAGAGAATCAAATATTGACAAAGAGATAGGTCAGCCATATTTGAGCGGATGCCAAAGAGATTTTAATAATATATTTTCATTTCTTTGATATTTTTATCATCCAAATATGTTTCTTGCTTTATGTTGATCAAGGTGACAACCCTACATATTAACTTGTTTCTGCTCTGTTTCCCTGTATTTCGAAAAAGCAAAAATGTAAAATTGCCCGATTTCCAGAGCATGACACCAGAATCAAATCCAATTCAGCACTAGGGGAATGTCCTGAAAGAGAAGGTAAAGGGCGACAACCACCCTACAAATACGATCTGGAAGAATGTATGCTGTGTGAGTGGAAAAACATTCCAGTGATTGTTTTTGAAAATCTATTCAAGTGCATGCCTTAAAAACTACGAGAGGTAATGGGAAATAATGGAAATCATATCAAACATAGATTCTAAATACATTTTTGTATTCATCCTTGATGGTTACATATTCATTTTCTCCGTGTGTGTATGTGTGTATGTATGTGTGAGAGAGAGTGTGTGTGTGTGTGTGTGTGTGTGTGTGTGTGTGTGTGTGTGTGTGTGTGTAAGTGTAATTTCAACTGCAAATATTGAACTGCTGCAATTCTTAATTTGGGAGGGGATTTATTTTCTATATAAAAGAATCAGTAGAGGTGTATCCATTTATGGGTGACAATATGTCTCAGGATTTGCTAAAGGATTATTCATGAAAGAAACTTAATTAATGCGATACAGTTAAATCCCTTGTCTAATCTTTTGCAAGACTGCAGCATTAGAATACTCGGAGAAGATTGGGCACACGGATAAACCCCAAATTCTATACAGATTGTTATGTATCCTGGAACCTTTTGAAGTTTTGAAAATAAATAGTTATTATTCCTACGTTTTTGTTGACCGTCTTTTTAAATTATACGAAAGAGCCCTATATTATCAGCACTTTATGGGGGCTATTCTAATTATGTGTTTCCGCTTAAATTCAATGTGTATAAACAAATATAGGTGACAAGTGGAAAGTATTAACACGTAGAAGATATTACAAACTGAAAGTATCACCTTGTTCTTTTTTCTCGATTCGACGGAGCGAGGTAGTTTATTCACCACTATCCTAAAAGACAGCGTTCCTATGGAAGGGTTTTGAAACAGAAATGGTTTACAATGAAGAAAGAACATTTATCTGATTTATTCTTTCAAACTTTAGATGCAAACGGGAAAATTTTGATTCTTGTCAAAATTCTTATTTTCCTTTCTCAGGGTAAACCTCTTGGTCTCTTTTTTTAATGCTAAATTATAAAATATGTCTTCACTTCCAAAAATCGTAAAAGTATAACAAAGGACTATCAATAACCTACACAATTTGTGCACGGGTTTTGAGTTTCCCGTCCGTGTATTCTAGTAGCTCATGCCTTTGCTTATTGCATTGTACTTAACATCATCTTTTTACCATAAAAAGACATATCGTTGTCCAAAAGACCACACAGAATGGAAAAAAAAGTAAATCATGCATTCTGGCCATGTGATGTAGCTTACATCATGATTACGTGAACTTGAACCGTATATAAAAACATCTTCAGAAGACTTGGGGTCTCCTAGGGAAAGTCAGACGATTCAAAATAGAAAAATGTTATCCTTGTTTCAATCCCTCATTTTCTCTCCAACCTGTGTTCCTACTAAAGAGTGATCATTGGATCACAACCAACACAAATTGAGTATATTCTTTGCACTCTACCATAAAGTTCAAGAGATTTTTGGTCTTACAATAGTTTATGATAAACTATCAAGAAAAAAGTCTGATAATTTTCGATGATAAGTATTCTTCAGTCTTGTTCTTTTCATCAACATGTTTTTTAAAGCATGGATACCGAAGATAAATAAACAGGGTTAATGGATCCATTAGTCCTACTATTTACCATAGAGTTGGAACCATGCCTTTTCCGAGGGTATTACTGCTAATTGGACGTAGACTGCACGCCATTTCCATTTTACCATGTTCTTAACTATTATGCTAAACACATTTTCAAAAGTGCACTTTATCCAATTGATTCAAGGACATTTGAACAAGTCTAAAAACGATTAAATCAAAGTTAATTAATCATATAATCAATTGATTATAGTAAAAATATCATCAACAATTTATTATATATGAAAGTAAAGGCAATCCTCCAAATAATTGCTGTCTGAATTTTAGTATTATTTTCCGGAGAGATATGAATCGACGTCTATCTCATACCATAGTAACCTTGTAAGTCAAGAAACATAAGTTCTAAAAAAGAGCCATAAGTTCAATCAGCCTGACGTCTACATAGCTGCTTCAACTGCAAACAATCTACAAACAGTGACACAAAAGGAGACAGAGAAGGTTTTGATCGTTAGAATAAATGTCCTTTGCCTTGGTTGTCGATTTTGATTTAGACTGGGATGCTTTGTCTAAGAGTCCAGACATAATTCTCTTTTCAATCCAACTTAATATGGCTCAGAAAATTTATATTTAATATGAAAAGTACTGACAGGCCAACGAACACACAAACCAGCGAAAAGGTGACTTATCAAACAGGTTTTTC
>OY735221.1:28896872-28921872 GCA_963457665.1 Thysanoteuthis rhombus
CCTCTCTCTCTCACACACACACACACACACATATATATATATATATATATATATATATATATATATATATATATATATATATATATATATATATATAATGAGTACACCCATAGAAAAAACAGAAATATTGAAACAGTGCGTCGATGAGACATTTCAGCAGGCTTGTAACAACAATTTTATGTAGCCAATTGTTGATAGATACACATTTCAAGGAGGAAAATCCCAAGACTTGAAAGACGTCAAAAGTGTACCAGTAGTGGAGAGAACTGATTTTCATAACGTAGATCGAGCAGTGTATTTTAAGAGAGCCTTTTGATTCAATTATATGTAGAAGTAAACAAATTCACACATGCAATTTTAAACACTCGTACATATACGTACATATATATATATATATATATATATATATATATATATATATATATATATATATATATATATATATATATATATATATATATATACGTGTGTGTGTGTGGATGTACATAAATATACGTGAGCATTATAACTTATGACGTTGTTCATCCTTGAATAATCTTTTACCTCATAAATACACGTAATTTGGCGGTTGATATCAATCACAGAGATCAAACATTATCCAGTGAAAGTAAACATAAAATCGTGTCTCAACAAAATTGCGTGATGAGAAAAATAGAACCATCCATACATTTAGCATCTACGTATATTTGGACCATATTTATATAATAAATATCCATTTTTCAATTCACTCAAATGATTAAACGTGTCGAGAAGTGAATATTATTAAAAGGTTTCGATCGGTAGAATTGTTCGTATTCATAAAGAATCCCTCCAGCGAATTCTAAGAAATTTACTTTATCTTTAGAATACGTCTGAGTAGAAAAGTGCTACCGACCTATCCTGAAATGTTTTTCGTTCTCAGACCGGACTAAACACACAGATGCTTTTATTCATTCATGTATGAACGTGAGCACTGGACATTACTTTATCTTTTCAACCCAGGTGTGCGAACAAGTAACATTCACTTTATGTGTCCCCAAGTTTCAGACGACCAACGGCTATTAGACTGATTTGTTAGGGATAGACAGGAACTATGGATATTTTTTCCCTATTTTTTCGTATATCACTATTTACCCTTGAACAAGCTTACGACGTTGGGTTGTATTTACACTTGAGAGTTGCCTGCACAATCTCTCCCTCTCCCTCTCCCTCTCCCTCTCCCTCTCACAGATACTTCATTTCGGCATATATATATATATATATATATATATATATATATATATATATATATATATATATATTAGCCATTCGGTAAAGCTTCAGTGAGAATATTCTGTGAATAGTGTAGTGATTTATATTATTCTGTTGATACTATCTTATTTGGCATTTTCTATGCATACATATGTAACATATTCTTGTAAATACACTCACACACATACACACACACACACACACACGCACACACACACACACATATATATATATATATATATATATATATATATATATATATATATATATATATATATATATTATATATATATATATATACTCCCGACTGCAGGGACACACTCATGAAGACAGAAGCACAATGTCCTTTGCGCCGATGTCTTTTTCGCCTCGAGCATCATCACCAATAACCCATGGTGCCCAAGCCTTTTAGCTCTATTGATGCTGCCCGTACGCGTGATACGTACATTGTCACTGAGACTAAATTAAAAGCTGAAGAAACCTATATTGAAAGTTTTGTTGATATTTTTGGTTCAGGATTTCTAACATCATTGATTATTGGTGACAGCAGTCAAGATATTTTCTCTGTTCTCAGAAGATAATTTTACCGACATGATAATGAAAACTTTGCATGTATTTTGGGAAAATTAGTTTGTAATTCTAGCAGATATATCCTGTAAATGTTAGTATATCGAATAAATATTTTCAGATTAACTTTTCATCAACCCTAAAATAATGTAGGGTAATAGTCTTCCAGTATGCAGAGCATCGAAAAGATATTAGTGAAGTCCAAAATACCCTGTTGACTGTTGTAGATAGGATGTCGTACACTGCCAATAAGGAGGAACTCTCTTTGGATCCATCTCTTTGATGTTACAACTCATAGACGGTCATCTTTTGATGTTTTCCCATTTGGGTCATGTTACTTGTTTTGAATATACGAATTTTGTTGTGAGATGCTTGTTCTCCTCAACAATGCGAATCTATTTAATCGATACTTATTTTGTCCATTGTTTTCCCCTCAGAATAGTAAACGTATAGGATGTAATTAACTCTTTCTCTACCACCTGCCAAAGCACCAATTATTTTTTTCATTTCAAGGAATGATTTTGCATCGCCAATAATGTCTGACGTGCTATTTTCATTCGGAGTCACGATGGTAAGGTGTTGTTTTTCCCTTATACACATTGCGAACTTCTGTCAATGTAGTTACCAGCTCGATGAAATGTCTGATGCCGAGGATGTAATAATCTATAACAATGAAAAGCTTTTTCACTCCTGTATGGTAAGCACAATTTCATCGGAATATATACCGATGATACTCCAATATATTGGAATCCCCTCTCTTAGCTTTTCGTGACCTTACTCGCTTTTATAAGAAAACAAAAAAAGAGATTAAATTCCAATAATTAAGTTACAGTGAGTTCCTTATATAGTCCATGCAAGCTCTCTCTCTCTCTCTCTCTCTCTCTCTCTCTCTCTCTCTCTCTCTCTCTCTCTCTCATATCCCATTCTGTAATACTTCTAAACATTCAACAATATAATATCACTATTGTATGGGTCTGGGAACTTTCAAAAATTCTCAACTTGAGTTATTAGGAATTGCTGCATAGCTATACATCATTTCAACATACGCAGTGTTTTCCGAGGGAAGCTCATCTTTCGAATAGCTGGTAAAGCTATCTAATTGAAAACAAGCAGATGTAGTTAGTTTCTCAATATAAACTGCCTTGAGACCAACATGTTTTGGCAGAAAGTCGTTTTACTGATGATCAATTTAAAAACTGAAAAGGGGTTATTGATGACCAATGCACTTTATGTATAATATACTTTCTCTGGTGGAAATCACACATTTTCGAAAATACCGTAAGTGTTAATGCTGCTAAACACAAACTAGGGAAACAATTTGATTTACATCGTGAATGGAACCCATCCTAAAGCTTATCGGTTGAGTAACCGCAAACAAAAATAAATGATTTTTTTTCTTAACAAGAAATTGATCTATTCGGGAAGCCTGTGCACACATTCAGCCAGCTCTGCAGACCCAGTTGAAAGAAGCAGATAGAGCAGTTTAGGAGACAGAGTTCATGGATTAATTTTAATACTAATACCATGAAGAATGACAAGATAATCCTTTTGATAGTTTGGGGGGAATTAATCACAAGACAATATTTTTTTATCGATCTGATCATCTGATATGCAATAGGACTTTGCCAACAATCACAGAACAGTGAGTGCCCCCCACCAAATAAGTCATGATTTTAGTGCGCAGTTCCCAATTATTAAGCATATTGATGCAGTGGTTGGAGAGAAAAAAACTTGAAATTCTAGGCACGCATTCCACATTAAATGATTTTTGAAAGAAAAAAAAAAAACCCGGCAAAACGAACGAAGTAATGTCCAAGCTAACATTTGGAGTCATGATAACAAAGTTACGGAGAGCATATTAAATAGCGTCATTTTGATGAATTTAAAATCAATTGGAAATGCATTTAGGAAATATTTAAAATGCGCATTAATCCCACGGTAATCAAGAATAAAGAGATTTTCTTTTTGAGATTTGCTTCTGTAAAGTTAACCCTAAAGTGACCTCCTACGTCGTAAAAATAATGATATTGAAACGACATCATAGCTTCAGTCAATGTCGATCAGGGGCAAATTTAATGGGAGCTGTGATCGTGAGTACATGGTTTTGCTACTAGTAATACTAATGATAATGATACTGGAAACGTCGATGTTGATTTAGATTTACTTTATAGTAGTAGAGGCAACAACAACAACAACAACCACACCAAAAAATATATGTGACGTGGAAAGATCATCTGCAATATTCCAATCCAGACCGCTACTCGATGCAAACAAGAAGACAGTCAGAAAGAGGGTATATTTTTTTTCTATTGATACTAGTTGTTCCTTCGTGCAATAAAACAAATATACCAACATGATTCCAATGAACTAGATGATCTTTCTTGGCTGGACTAAAGTTGCTATTGCCTGTTTAATTTTGCAGAATTTTAAAATCATCAGTTTGGTAGCTTGTCTTATTCTGCAAAATTTAGCCTTTTATCTACGATTAAATACTGGACGAATATATCCATTTTTACTTAAACTCTAACTAGATGTATATTTTAGAAGTTTCTCTTATATGTTTTTTCATTTCACCATGCAATTATATTTCAACACTCATAGAAATATTGCTTAATCATATAATTGTTTCATTCATAGTTCAAGTCCAATTTCCTATCTTTCTTAGACGAATTGTTGAACATTGCTTTTCTTGTGTCTTCAACATCTACCATTGTTACAACATGTATGAAGTATTTTACTTTTCTGACTAGGACAAATTTTTGGCAGCTCTATGAAAGTCAAATGAATGCACGTTTATTATTAGTTTTGTCATTATTCAATGTTGCCTTATCTATTAAAGACTTTAAAAAAATGAAATCTCAACATAGATGTCTTCAATTATCAAGTTATTTTGGTTAGCTGGCTATGTATGTATTGCTTATTTGGTCCTTTGTTTGGTCTCTGCAGCGTTCATCCTCGTTTTTTTCTTTTGATATAAACGGTTTAGGGTTGACATCCCAACAAAAGGCAAGACAAATAACTTATTCATTGATCATTTCTTTTTCTATTTTTCAATTTGATCACCCTGAAAAAGCATGCTGCCAAGATACGCTGGTCATGCAAAGGAGCCTATTGAATGAGTAAGTAATATATATTCTCTATGAAATAGTAAATAATCCAATTCGATTTTTTTTCTCCCAAACTGACCCTTTCTTTATATGTATACGTTTTGTAAGCACAGTCATTGGATATCATTTTTGACATTCACTTTCTGCCCAAATTGCTGGAGTAAAAAAACCCTAGAACAAGTATTTTTTCTCTCCCCAGCTCCATCTCCGTTTAGTTGAATGATAATCACATTCAAACAAGGTCTTTCTACTAAATGGTAAAGGGAAAATCTTATAAAATGAGCTAGTAATCACAGGAAGTGAACAAAATCTCACGTGTTGGCTTCCAAGAGAATTACTCCTGAAACTGACCTTCAGATTTATGCCATGAACTCACGTGATATATCATTTTTTGTTTTCATCATGAACAGTGCAGAAAAGTTGCTCCACTCCAAAAATGTATCACCTTTCATTCTGCTTTAGGGATATGTTTGCTATTTCAACCTTTTCGATTCACTTAACAAGCACTATCAGTCAAGTACTTATGAATCCTGCATTAGTATTAATTATGATATTAACCAAGTTTATCCAAACAGGAAAGAAGTAATGATATCTCGTATGATTTTAGATCTTAGTAAGTTTCAGCAGTTAATTCATCACAAAACTGATGAATTTTATCAATAACTGAGGAGAGTGTGAAGTCAATAGAAATGCATTCGGTTGATAGCCTATTTTTTCTGCCATACGTTGAGATAACATCGTAATCTAAACTGTGCTAGTTTCCTGTCTGTTTTCCTCTTCTTAGATTCAGACATTGTGCATTTAAATAATTTTCTGTGTTATCATTCTCATAAATTTTACAACGGCTGTCTATTATTCCCTTGTTATGTATTGTCCCAGCAATTAATACTGATTTGATCTAGGAAATCTGCATATCAAAACAACTGTAATAGTTAACAGTTGAATTGTAATATGATAATTTACCGCAAAATGTTCATGCCCAAGGATGGAGTCAGTTGAAAGCGAAGACACTTTTCAACGGTTATCAAGTGAACAAGAAAAAAAGCCTCGTTATGTGAGTTGTCGAAAAATAAAACAGTGGGAATTGAAGGTGATAATCGATCAAATTTACTTGAATTAACTTGCATCTGATTTCGTTGTTTAATACTGGCTATTATAATTTCATAAGCACTCGATCAAAAAATATTTTTTCAGTTTGCATAACAACTCTATCTCTTTTGTTATTGCGTAATTGATGGTTTTTGTGGCAAAGGTTTTCCCGGGGAGAGAATGAAAGCAGCTTCTTAGTGATCCAAAATATTTTTCCAAGTATCCTCGCATCGATAAGTTATGTTATGAAATCAAATTCAGTTGTTCTTCTTGATTTTGATTTTTCTTTTTGTTCTGAAGAGTCTGGAACACTTCATCGTACCCAAAACCTTCTGTTTTCACCAATTTTATTTCTTTGCTTTGGTGTAAATATTCATGTACATACCCCTCCCTAATACACTTTGAGTAAAACCGGTAATATCGCAATACTCTTCATCTTTGACGTTGTGATATTCAAATTTCAAATCAGTAAGATGGGTTTTCCCATAATACAATACATGTGTATGTGAACAACAATCGTGGATGAGTAATAATCAGTTTTCATGACGATTCTATTTTTATTGTGAGATTTTATTCGCTACATATTACAGAATTTATTATAATTCTATACTCTCCTATTGCTTTCAATCCAGTGAGCAAATATTTGTTCGAAGTCTATGCTATGATAATCAAATAACTTTTTGTTTATAACCCTTCATTGTTTCTCCCTGAGCATTTACATTAACTGTGAATATATTACTAAACAATAAATGAACAGCTAGTGAAAGCCAAAGAAGCTTTAACAACAGGCCCCGTACGTAGACTCGCTCAAAATGGTTGCCGCTCAATATAAACTAGCTATTTGAATGAATGTTTTGATATATTCATATCTATGTGATTATTATCAATTGGATTGCCTCAAGTTTGAGATAGTGCATATCCCCAACGGATGAAAAAATATCGTCTTTTTCATAGACTTAGTCTATATAGTTTGTTGAACGCTGGGTTTTTTAGTGGTTAGTAGGTCATTCTAACTTGTACGGTTTGAGCAGAACATTTTTCGACTTGGTGACTGGCAATTATTTTTGGTGTACTTCGTCAACATTTAAAATTGATAATATTCTCATGTTTTTTTTTTTTTTTTTGTATTCTTATGGCTCTCTCTTTCTCTTCCAACGATTTGTAGCAACATGTTTTGCTTTTTTGGTGCGAGTGAATTCATTTTTCTGCTTACATTTCGCGTGTTCGTTCATCTAACCTAAGGGATATTTTCAACATAAGTGTTAATTTATTTCAGTACAAATCTGTAAATTAATTTTCCTTCTTATGCATACTCGTTGAATTCGCAAACATACTTTAGGCAGCACCTGTGATATTCCGCCATAAGGATCTATCTAAAGTCATACTCAGTATTTGCTGATATTGAACAATTCTATGTATTGGTTCACTCATGTCTAACATGATTGCCTATTTCTAACTGATGACGGAGGACGATGTTTGAGCCCCGGTAAAAATGTTAATATTTGGGATGTTGGTTTCAAAAGCAAGCGGGCATTTTTAACTAAAGGTTTAGTGCAATGAATTAAACCTTATTTCCTTCCTTCCATTTACCCATTATGTCTATTTCCTTACTAACTTTAGCTTAGTCAATATCGATAAAGTGATAGACATATTGCAAAAAAAATGCATGAACTGACAAGACTACAGGGACTGGCAGATGAATAGATGCATAATGTTTGTAACTTAATTCTGTGCTTGTCAATCAGGAACATTTTCGGGTGATCTCTGATTTTTGCACTTCGACCCTGGGCTTCAGCGCTGAGTTTCTGGCAGATAATAAAGATCAATATTCCCTGCTTACGTAATACAAACCAAGATATCGGAGTATTTACGAGTATTCTTCCGAATATATGCACAAAACTGGCGATTCATACATACATTGCAGAGAAAAGATCGATCAAAATGCCCTTAAATATACATATTCACCTTGAGTTATTTCTAAATTGATATAAAATCTTTGCTCGAATATTTTTTAAAAATTAAAACAAACAACATATGACCAACATCTTCTGAGAGCATATTGTTTTAAGGGAGATCATCCATGATGTCTCCATAATTGTAATTAGTCGCCGTACGTCTTTTTTTCCAAATGTCATGGAGAATTGTTAATATCGAACCAGTTTCCAGATCTTTTGGATTTTGCCAATTATTTTGAAAAAAAAAAAAAAGCAAAAACAACAAAAAAAAACCTATTTGTCATTGTAAGTTAAGACACCTTTCAGTAATGGATTTTTTGTTAAAACTTACAAGTACCAAGCACACCCAAGGCAATGCTGGTTTTATAAATTCTTGTGACGTCCATTCCCTACCTTCACTGTCGATGCAGAATAATGAAACTAGAATCAAATTAACAATTTATAAGAGCAGATTATATCATCGTCATGATATTCAGCATTTTAGAGTCTGCTGTTGGACATAGATCTTTCACAGGATTCACCAGACCTCTCTGTCATGGACATCGTGAAGCCAGTACTTACTGAATTTATCTTGTTTACGTAGTTGATACCTAATCAAACTTGATCGGATTTTGAATCCAAGAATCGAACCAAAAGTGTGTCTATTCCGAAGCTCTGGAGAACCGCAATTTGAAATGGACATAGTTAATGAGACTATTTGCTAGAGGCAATCAAGCAAAACTGCAATCAAAACTGTCAACATAGGCTTCTTGAAATTTCAAATGAGTTTGGCTGGCTTGCTGCCTGGCTTTGTAAATGTTGGGCCTACAAGGCGCTCAAAAAGATCTAGAGAGCTAGTAATTTAAACTTATTTTCTTTATAATACATGTAAAAACGTTTTTAAATTTTCCAATATGTGTTGATTGAGGTTCATTTTACATTGTAACTGTATGCCAAATTGGTCCTCCTGTTTGTGCCCCACAGAATTTACGCTGTGTTTTGAAAGTCTCCAGATTAAAGCCCATCAACTGGCGAGACGAATAACTTATCGATTGAGTACCCCTTTTCCAATTTCTATATTAGTCACATCCAACACGGCATGATGACAGAGGACATTGGTCATGCATTGCTGTCTCTCAAATGACGAACTAGGGATATCTCTCTAATTATTATATATTTGAAGTCTAAGATTAAAAATGACGTCATTTCCGAAGCCGTAAGAACAGTTATCAGAGGGAAGGAAAAAAATGTTTGTTTGTTTTGGGGTTTTTTTTTCATTCTAGAAAACGAAGAAAGAGAATATGGCCAGTTTCTTGGTTTAAATTCGAGCTGAGGATGTTCATGCTCAGTCTATATTGATGTCATTTAGAGAAACATGAATTCACTACGTCCTATCAGACGTAATTGGCAAGGAGATCTAATGACCTTTTGACCTAGGAAGCAGTCAATCTCAAGCCCAGTTAAAAGGAAGAGCGCTGTACATGGGGTTAGCAATTTTACCCCGTGAAAACCTGCAAACCGAGAAGAAAAACGTAGCAGCATATATGTAAATATGTAAAAGATAAGCAACGAATTCACGAATCACGGATCGGCATAATTTCTAAGCCATAGGTAAAAGAAAAAAGCATAAAATTTGTATATATCAAGTATGGAATTGTACCATGGTGAAAACAGAAGCCAGGAGGTGAAATGAAACTCTCTCATTAAACTTGTAATCTTAAGCTCAAACAAGAAAAATCAGTTGATGAAGAACTATTTAGCAAGAGTAGACGTACACCAAACCATTTCAACAATAATTTGACTTTTATATTTAATGAAAAAATGAGCATTGCAATATGAAATGTCACTTGCTGTCGCTTTTGCTGATTTAAAGGAAGATGTCAATGCTCTTCGATGTTATCGTACAACAGTGTTGTAAAACATAGCAGTTCCTTTATCAGGCTTTTCAAACACTCTGAGCCCGTTCAACTAAAAAAAATCAACCTCGAGGTAATTTCCAAAACCCGGACTGGGAATTTGAAAGAATCAGAAAAGACAACAAATACTTAAGTAGCCCAAGATTTGCTATCGACATTGTCTCTCATATTTGAAAACTTTATGACCCCACAACGAAAATACCTGGGGGAAAAAAGGAAGCGAGAAAGTCGGTCTCCACAGAAACTTCAGTAAAACAAATGTCATTCACAGAAAACAATCAAAATTGAAAACTCAGAGTTTAAAAACAAGCAGACTACTATAGCTACCCGTACTCTAAAAAAAAAACTTAAAAGAAGACGAAATCAAGCAAGTTATCACTCTAGGATGGCAAGCTTTCAATCGAGCAAGCTTGATGTTCAAGAACAAAAGAATTCCATAACTCCAAAAAGTATAGTTTACAACCAATGCATCCATCTGGTAGTCACCTATTTAGCTGGAAAATGGAACCTAACCTAAAGATTAACCCTCTATTTGAAAACCATGGAATGTGCACCGGAGAAAATAATACCCAACCTCATGGGCAGATATCACAAAACAGCCGAGAATATTATAAAGAAATTGTAAAAACTATCTCAGAAATCATCAGAAAACACAAGCAGCAATAGGCTTGCTATGCAGCAAGACTGTCAGACAACAGCTTGACTTCTTGTGTCCCAACTTGGATCCTCAGATGTCATATGCGAAACTGTGGCCTATATAAAATAACATGGTGTGATAACTTGAAAAAGTACAGGCTCCGCGACGCCCTTGAGAGAGAGTGTGAGAGAGAGTAAAAGAGATATGTTCAATGGCAGATAGCAAAAAAAAACGTCGATGATGATGATGATGATGATAATAATAATAATCATCATCATCATCATCATCATCATCATCATCATCTTCCTCCAGTCAAACTGACCATTTGACTCCAAGAAATTTACTTGGCTAGAAGCAACACAAATGTCAAAGACCAACGCCAATCTCAACTTGCTGAGTGGCCGAAATAATGGCATTCGAACCGAGGGCAACACATAGCGTTCTTGCCTTTCTGTATTTCTGTTACAGAAATGGAAACTCCTCCAATTCACACGCGGATATTTAATTTAATTGATGGAGAGCTTTCACAACTTTCTATCAGAAAAGTACTTCTCTGTTTTAGCTCCTACTTCTGAAAGGGAAAAGTGCAGATAAATGAAAGGAGCCTCTGAAATAAATGGTTGAGATTAAAGAGAAAAGAAGGAAGAAAGAAAAAAAAAGAAAGAATGAAGGTAGTTGTTAAAAGAAACATAGGATAGAAATGTAAGTGATACACAAAAGAAAGAGAGAGAGAGAGAGGAAAGAAAAAGGAAAAAACAGGACGAAAGACGGGAAAGCAAAAGGGTGTAAAGAAGGAAATTCAATGAAGAGAGGAGGCCGTGAATTGGTGGCAGGATTTGGAGACAAGAAGACGGAATAGGAAAAAAAAGGAAAAAGAAGGAAACAAGAAAACAAGAAAAATAGGAAGAAATAGAACGAAACGGAATAAGGAAATATGTGATCAGCTTCTAATGTGAGAGCAAAAAAAAAAAAAAAAGAAAAGGATATTTAAGAAGAAATATAGAGCGAGGGTGGTAAAGAAAGGGTCGAGAAAGCAGAACAAAGAAAAGAAAAAGGAAACTATAAATTTTACATCCCTTCTTCTAAACAGGCATATCGGTTGCTTATTTTATCGTAAACCAAAGATCGTCATTCAAACGTGCCTAGATAAGTTTATTTCATCGAAAATAGAGGATAATACTCCATATACAATTTGAACGATTATCCTCTCTCCATGGCAACATGATCCCAATTAGTCTATGAAGGATAACGTATGAGTCGTCTAAAATTAGCGATATAGATGTATCAATCCTTTCGATATAAATTTATACAATTTCATTTTGAGGAATAACAAAGTCCATTTTTTTCGAGCTGAAGCTAAGGACTATTAGAATAAGCATTGAATTTCCAGTTTTCAAGGGGGTTTGGCTGATAGACTTGCCTGCTGCCTATGAATGTGCCGCACGTACAGGCTGCAGGGTCAGTTGTAGCGTCACCATAGGGTTACCGTTCCACCAACTGACTATTGGGTTGTACAGCAAGGTTGCATGTGTCCACTAACTGGTGTGAGTAACCCTGTGCCAAAACTGTGCCCTTCTGTCACCCAAGTCTGAGGGAGTCTGATGTAGATAAGCTGGCTATTACAAGGTGCTGGTCGAACATATCTTCTGATTAACAGGGTTTACTTGATCGGGACACGTTGCCTCAGGGGTTAAAGTGCACCATATGCTGTCAGCGAAGACAACCATCGTTGTATTTTATACCTAAATTTCTGTCCCATAATTCCATCTTCTATTGTTTCGCATTCATTATTCTTTTGCCTTGTTCAATCGTATGTTTTCATCGTTCATACATTTTTGATGCAACGTACATTTCCAAACTAGGATGATTTCAGTTATTGACCTTTATTTTTTTTTTGTAATTCACAGACAATTACTGACACCAATCAACTTTATTAGCACCAATAATTAGTTTGGCTTTGTTGGTCAATGGACTACCATTCTTTCTGAGTTTAATTCTTTTTTTTTTCATTAATGAACATGGTACCCTAGGGCATTGCAGTCAGGGTTCCCCGCTCTATAACACAATTTGAAATTCCTCTTTGTGCTAAATCGGTCCTTCAATCACTGTCCAGCAACATTCACAGTTATTCTGTGAGAATTTTGATTTTTCCCATTGTCCACTGCCCAACAGTAAGCGACAAGAGAACCTAATTTATTGATCATCACTTTTTCCAATCGTGTATTCCATTAAATCCAACATAACGATCAAATTACCTCGGTGATGTGACAGTTTCTTTTGAGTGACTAACCAGACCAGTTCCTAAATCAACTTGGTTCGAACTTGTAGCATCCAATTATGTTACTTAGTTTATCGTCTTATACCTTTCTCAAGCAATACAGCGTTCCTTCTTTTTTTTCTGGGAAGTTCTACTCTCGCTATGATCAGTGCCCAATCAAGAAAAACAAAGAGACTGTAGAATTTGTTTTAACAAAGCACTATAATGTTTACCTTGCATAGAAAAATCAATTACTTTTTTTCTATTGCTATACAGTTAGATAATAGAGGAAACATATCCGACATTTCAGTGATAGTACTAGCGATTACTTCGTTTTGCTATGATTTGGGGGCATTAGTAATGACCGTAGTTTCAAATGTCCCTAAATCAGGATGTATCCCCACTTGAATGAATTACTCTATTCAAATTAGAACCTTAATTGGAGGTGATAATAGTCTGAAATCGCTAACCAAATCATTCGTAAAAGCCGATGGCTGTAGGGTACGATAGTAGTAAAGCGAGAGTAGGATTGCTGAATCGAAATGTTAGCAAGTATTCATCGCAGGGCTATTGCAAGATATGCTACAATTAGTAGTTAATCCAGAACTGTTTCTACTATTGTTTGTCATGGTTCATTTATTCAGAATACAAACGAACTTTCCTGTCTGAGTGATTGGATAAAAGACGACATAGGATACCAACTACATGTTAGTTCATTTAGTGTGGCAGGTGGCAAAGAGAGAGAGTCATGACTATGACTGCCATGACGGAAATGTCAGTCATTGCAGAGAAAAAAAAACATATTCATCAACTGATCATGTGAGAAATAAACGTAAAAAATCATTCAATCAATTGTTAAAGAAGCAATTTTTTTTTCAGAAAGTTACAACATAAATTTGGTACCGTCTGAATCCGGGCAGCCAGCATGTTTTCTCAAAGAAAAAAAGGTTTGCCGCCGCATTAAATCTATATTCTACAAAAGAATCGCACACAGCATTTAATCTGATTAGACCATTTTAAAATAGATTATAATCAGCTATTTATCTGAAGTTATTGCAGAGCTATTCCATAACGTTACCGAAAAAATGTTACTTTCGATTATGTCACTATTCATCGAGATCTTGAAAGAAAAAAATAAAGAGGTAATTTCGTTATGATTATAATAATAAGCTTTTTGAGTCTTGCAAAAGGTTGTTCATTTTATATGGTTAGGAAGTTTGATTGAACTCATTTTGTGAAAATACAGAAAATGTGTACACATTAAAAAAACATTTTGAGGTACTCTACATGAAGGGTAGAAGAAAAGGTGTATACTGTGAAATACAGCGAGTAAAAAGTCGTTTCCGTTTGCTAAACTACAGATTCAAGAAATTCAAGAAAAAAATAGGGAAAAGTATATGATGGAAGAAAAATTTGATTACAGAAAAAAAAACAAAAAAAAAACAAGTGTAGAAAAAACCCAGACAAGGACGTGAAATCCCAGCACCAGTAGACTTATTCCATATGCTTTTGGATATGCACTCTTTCAACCCTAATTTAGAAGCAATTGGAAGAATAATTTAATTACAAAACACAAATAACGAGTTTCAAATTTTGAAAAAGGAGACAATCACATGGAAAAAAAAGTGTGGGGAAAAAAAATCATTGTTTGCTCTTGACCCACAAGAACGTAACGTCAATTTTCACTCTCCACGTAGACGGAAAATTGATCTAACCTAATTAAGACGCAGGCCTAATCGAATTTACCTTTATTGTTCCTTATAGAAATCTCACCTGGCACCAATAAGTACATATGGAAGCAATGAAAGAAACAACGCACTTAAATTACAATTTGTTCGCGTTCCAAAGTGAATTCATCTTTTCTAGTTTACCCTTTATTTCTTCATGGCCATAGAGACTGCTCGAAGTGTGCCAAAGGGTACCCCCCCGGCAGTTAATCTAATACAATCTGGGATAAAGCAGAGTGAGACAGTTTGAAATTCGAAATCACACAGTTAAAACAAAAGGTACTACAATCCCATAAGTCCGAAAAGGTAAAGTATACAACCAATCCATCCAACTGATTGTCACCTATGGAGCAGAAACATTGAACCTAACCATGACACTAACCCTCAAACTAAGATTGATGCAACATACACGGGAAAGAATCATGCTCAACCTCACTTGAAGAAATCACTAGTCAGCACGATATATTAGGGAAAAGGCAGGAATCGGAGACATCATAGAATCCATTAGAAAACTCCATTGGCATTGGGTTGTCATGTTGCAAGAATGGCAGACAACTGATTGACATCACGACTCAAAACATTGATATGCAGAGTTTACATGCATGATCAGAATATAAGATAAAAGACGAACTAGACGATTTCAGGAAGTATTGGCCTCCACAACGCCCCTAAGGTGTGGCAAATCATGGGGAAAGTCTGTGTCCAGCGATGGACAATAAAAGACTGATGTTAGTGATAGTAGGTTGGTCGCTAAGATGTATGAGAGTACCCAATCTCACCCTAACTGGAGAAGAGCAAATTTTTATCCGAATGTGAAGTTTCCCCGCTATTCTTTTGACCAAATATTTTTTTAAAATACAGCAAAAATAATCAGGACTTTTCAAATACACTCTTCACTACATCACAAGTATACAACAATTTGTTTTTTACTTATCTGTAGAGAAGAATTCCAATTAATTTGTGTAAGTCTTCGATAAAACACCATCTCTTTCAATAAATATCACTGCGAGAACAAATAACAAAAAATCATCCCCATAAAGTTTAAAAAGACACTAGCTACTTGAAAATCACCTAAAAACACATTCAATTTTGTGGAGGTTTTTAAACACGTACAACTGCTAATCAATGTCTTCCCTAGATATAACTCATCATTATGCCGTGTGACAGCTATATTCAGGTTTGATAATCAAAACTGGTGTTTCAAACAAGGATATCAATATAAGAAAGTACTAAATTCGAACATCGTCACCTAGATCAATAATGTGTTTATCACAAAATTATATGAACACCTATAATTGAAAGGTTAACAATGAATTGTTTGAATGTGTCACATCGGGGATAATTCTTATACGGCAACTAAAATGAATAAAACTCAGCTGAATAATCAGAGAATGATTTTCAATGTGACTATATAGATAGTAGAAACCTGTGCAAAACCATATAGTTTGAAACTAAAGAAACTTTTTCCCAGCAAAAATTGTAAGTGATGGAAGAAAGTGTTGTTTTTTTTTCTGTTTCTGTAATAAGCAATCAGAATACATGAAAAAAAAATATAGAATGATTAAATCACTTCTTAATGACCTCTCTTTTTCGGGGTTATTTTTTCATGCTTTAGATTGATTTTGTGGTCGTTTATCCATCCTCAAATGTTTCACTACGAAACTAGTATCGGCTAAACATCGTTGAACTAGTTTTTGTACAATCAAACAGGTTCTCAGGAACGTGTACATTGCCTTCGGTTGCAATCCCGTTAATCCTTGTAATGTTTAGAATTCTACTCTACGCTCAGTAGGGTAAACCAAAGACCCCTCTCCTTGAACTTAGATTCCTCCACTGGCCTGGCCGTGAGTAACAAGTATCGATTCAGAAAATGGACCAAGGATCTGTACCTGTATATGTATTCGAATACCCCAAACTGGATTCAAAATCCCAGGACCTCACATGTTCATATCTCTCAACTCATTACGACGCTTCGCTATGGTGCAATGATTAAAAAAGTGTGTTCGCAGTTCATTACTTCTAATTTAAGAGTTAAAGCCCTATTAGGTGTATCATGCTTATTGTCTGTGCCAACATTAAGCTTAGTATCAAACCCTGCTTGCAGATCATTACATCTGATTAGGGAAAAGGGCCTCACTAGGTTCCTTCTGATTATGGTCTCTGCCTTAACTAAGCTAAATTTAGTAAATACTATTTTCCTCTGCTCATTAGGTCAATTCATCGTGATGTAATAGCTTACAAAATGGACTACCTGATTATAACTACAGAATGGTGAATTTGATCCACAATGGGTACCCTATGAAATTGGCCGAGTGCAATACCTGATAAACTGGTAAATAATAACTTCTCCCTTTTATTCATCACGCGTATAATTCTTCTAAATTTACTGCAGTACGATTTCCCGAAAATTCTATTCCACTGTGTGCGTAAGTATGGATGTGTGCGTGTGTAAATATGGATGTGTATTTGTGGGGAGAGATAGAGAGGAGGGTAGAAGCAGAGAAATATGGAAAGAGAGCGTATGTGTCCATGTCTCTATTAATATTTATTCATGTTTTCTATTCCAGTTTAGAAGTGAGTCTGTAAGTTTGCTATACTTTGCCCTCACGTATACAATAAAACAGGTATAAAAATATGTCTGCAAAAAAAACATGAAAATGCATTTATAAAAGAAAGCTTTAAAAGGAAAGAAAGAAATAGAAAGAAATGAAGAAATTAGCACTTTCCCTAAAAACTAATCAATCAATGTCCCTTAAAAAAATATTCGGAGGAGACTGATGCTCCAGGGAAGAGCAATCAATTTTTTTTCTTAAATAATGTTCATTTTTTCATCGTATGAGAATAATTAGCACAGAGTAGAAAAATAAGAACTTTAGAGAGAGAAATATGACAAATTCCCCTTCGCCCTAGCAAGCAGAAGCAAATGTTTCTTATAGAGAATATCAGGAGATACAGAGAAAAGCAGAGACTCACTACCATCTTCGGGAATACAGCCTTGCATACATACCCGAATGTAAATAAGAGTATATCAAAACATTCACAGACCTTCTTAGGAAAATTACTGTGGATGGGATAGTACTAAATAAGTATGGAAAATATGTGTCTTTACACAGGGATATTAGACGGATATGCTCAAAAACACACCCACACGAGCACACAAACATTAACAAGCATGTGTATGTACGTATGTATGTGTTTGTGTTTGCATTTTTTGTATCTTTCCTTGTGTGAGTGCATACATAAGACCAACTTAATCATTCGGGGAATTGTATTTGTCTAAGCACTGCCAGTGGTCAGCTTTCGAGGCCAGGGGGATGCAAAGTTTTGTACGTTGATTATTTATTCAGGCAGGTCATCTTAACTTGAAGGATTGACCCAACAATTTCTACAAAAATTCCATTTCTCATGGCATACTAATCACAATTCGGTAAATACATATATGCATATATGAATGTTGGTACATATGTGCCAAAAATAATATAAAGAGATAGAGACCTTTTTCCTTCTGTGCCTAATGTCCCTTGGGCACAAATTGTTCATTATTTTGTTGTATTGGCAGTCATTTCTTCTTGCAACGTGTCCAGACATTTTCAATTCTTCTGCCTAAGTATTCATATAATACCATTTATTCTAGTCCTCCCTCTGATCTCATTCTATATCTTGAAGCGAACTTCAGCTTTGCTCTTTCTCTTGCTCTCTTGACGTTTCCAAGTTGGTTCTCAGTTTGTTTGGTTAATTTCCATGTTCAGCACCCTAAACCATAACTGGTATTATGCATTCATAGTATAATTTACGCTTTAAGCACATCAACAAGATGCAATATGTCTTTACTTATATTGAATTCTTTTCTGTCAATTTTTATACGTCGTAGTACTAGGCTCTCATGGTCTACCTCTAACTTTATTACCTTGTCCTCTCTAAAAGCTTAGCCTACTATTCACATGGTCTTCTCGGGAAGCTTACTGCTGAACATTACTTTCATCTTTTCTTCTGCCCATCTTTAAACCTGTTGTTTAATTCCCCCATGTAGATCAGTTAACATGTTTTTTTTAATTATTTCGATATTTCTGACGTCATAAAATTGTCATCGATGAATGTGAAGTATTTTGAATATTATCTGTTTATGGTTATTCCAATTTCCTAACCGTCAGTTTTCTGAAAGATGCTTATTGGGCTCGCTATCAATACTGTCGGATATATCTAAACCCTTTATTTCATTTTGCTATCAGTCGTGTGTCTTTATGGAGTCTAATTATTGCAGGGTCGTTTTCGTATATGTTCTGAATTACTTTCATTCAACTCCAGTTAACATCTATTTCTCGCATTAATTAGAAGACTATGTCGTATATTCTACAGAGTCAGATGTTTTTATCATAATCTCCAAAAACTAACGAAGTGGTTTGTTTTGTTCGATTGACGTTTCAATTAGTTTATTTATTATACACACATGCCTATTTTTGGGTTACCACTTCTGAAACATGCTTGTTCATATTGCTGATTTTCATCTGGACGGTCTGTTAGTCTTTGAGTATTTACTGAATAGTTCAGACATATGAGATAGTTGTGTTATAGGGTAGCCGTTGCAGACATCGGGTTTATTTCTTGTCTCGTGAAGTAGAATCACGATTCTTAGACATAGAGTCTAAGGTACTTTTCTTTCTTGTATAAACTAAATACCTGCGATACGCCTTCGTGAAATATCTATTCTGCATTTTCCAGAAGGCCAATCGGTATGCAATCCTCACCAAGGCCTTTGCAAATTTCATATTTTGTTCTACAAATACTACTTTATCTGCTGTTTTACAAGGGTTATCAGTAATATTTATCAGCTTATGAGCTCGTAGGGCAATTCATTAAAGCATACACATTTGCATACTATAACCATAAATGAGAGTCTGCCCACTTATAATCTTGCCATTTCAATCTGTAGCTTCACAGTATGATCAGCAGTTCGTGCATACTTTATACTCTTTTTTTTCTGATATTCCTTTTCATGCTTCTCCCTTTTATTCCGTCGTTCTTTTGTTTGTCATTTCCCCCCTCTGTTTTCGTCTTATTTCGTTTTTTATCTCTATAATTCTCCCTTTTTTCTTATTAGTATTGTTCTACATTATTTCTCTTGA
This sequence comes from Thysanoteuthis rhombus, assembly GCA_963457665.1. Taxonomy (NCBI): domain Eukaryota; kingdom Metazoa; phylum Mollusca; class Cephalopoda; order Oegopsida; family Thysanoteuthidae; genus Thysanoteuthis; species Thysanoteuthis major. The sequence continues at coordinate 28,916,460 of OY735221.1, forward strand.
TCATTGTTCACGTTTGCATAGCTAATTATCTCTGCTGCTTACTTGATTTTATTCGTCAGATTATTACTATTTACGTCTCTGTTATTGTCGCTATTCCACAAGACCGGAAATTTGTTCTTCATCGCTGCAAGAAAATCACCTTCGTTCTCTATCATATCTTTTTCTAGCATTTTCCTCGTCTTAAGAATCATTTTGTTTTGTTTTGGCTCCAAAATTGAATTTTGTTTTGCATACTACAGTCTTATCGTAACTTCTGATATATTTTGTTGTGATACGATAATGTATTTATTGCTATCTATCTGGGCAGTAACTATGGAGCCTGTTTTATCTTTCGTTTTATCATTTTTGCTCCTCCAAGCCTACTTACAACCTTCCAATTCAATATATATATATATACGATAATTGTATATCCACCCGATCCATTATCGTATTGATGTCCGTTATGGAACAGTCCAATCACCTGGTCAGAAGGTACAAACATATGCAGCATTTCATAAGGATATATATATATATATATATGTATATATATATATATATATATATATATATATATATATATATATATATATATATATATATATATGCATACATAGGTGCGCAAAATAACGATCCAATTTTCATTCATTCGGGCCACTTTGTTTGCATGTCAGTTTCCTGTAACAAACCTTTCAATAATAACAGAAACTGTTTCACCGTACCTGACTTATATTGCAACTTTTATTATCATTTGTTGAGGCAGTTGCAGTGATGTTTGCAGCTGGTTCCAATAATTCAAAAAGAAGCACATGAACAAACACCTGAAAATATACTTTGCACCGTTCTGTACATCAATGTGACACTCATTTATCGATTGATATAGCATTTATTCATTGTTATCCTAGGGTTTAGTTACCTGAGAATGAAGATGTTAGTGATAGAGAATATATACATACGTGAACATATGTATAGAGAAAATGGTCTGACTATTGCACCAACTGACAAAAATTAAGTCATTGCCAAGTACTGCATTCTCTACGTGTACATACACACGCACTCATATATATACTGTTTTTAATGCAGACTTATCTCCCTGTTTTTATATACTTATATATATATATATATATATATATATATATATATATATATATATATATATGTGTGTGTGTATGTGTGTGTGTGTGTGTGCGTGTGCATGTGTGTGTGTGTGTGTAGTCATTCCTACTCACGTGTATGAGTAATGAAATGCATGTTTTGATATGCATAGTTGTTGACAGGTATGTGGTACTGACTGTATTTGCGTGTGTTTGTTTACAGATGAATAGATTGATTGATAGAGAGATAATCTCACAAGCTAATAAAAGTCTGCACGCACAAATGTCTGCAAGCGCCCAATTCCTTTGCATCCACGTCTGATCACTATAATCAGACACCATTCAAGCATAAACAGGAAGCTTAAAAATTTTACGAACATATATATACACACACACACACACACACACACACACACACACACATATATATATATATATATATATATATATATCACGTCCTCTTTAGTGTTTTTCTATACCAAGTGCAATAGAAAAAAAGTCACCAAACTATGAATTTTTCCCACCATTTTTTTCCGAATTCGTCTTTATGAACAATTAAATTCAGATCCACATATAACACCATTATTTTCAGGTAGGTTAAAAAAAATGGGTTCAGTAAAAAATTGTTTACATATTACTACCATAAACTCTACTCATGCGTAGATAAAAGTATCCATAGCCCATGAAAATGTTTCAAGAGCAGCCACTCCTCAAGTAACATCTTTAATTTCTATCGGTAAAAAATGAGATCTGAGAGATCTTTGGCGCAGGAGGTGCAGTTTCTCCATTTTTACATTATCTCAACCAATATCTCAATTTTTCCTTCCATACGCTGTGAGCAATAAATAGTAAGTGACATAATTGGTTTATATGTTGCTTTTGTGTTTACTGACGACTGATAATCTTTTAGGTAAATTTTTGAAATCGACGTTTTTTTGAGTGTAAGTGTTTTGTCACAGTCGTTTAGGCATGAGCACATATTACTGCGTTCACCCTTTAGGTGATAATTTGTGCGAAGAAAACCAGTTTTTTTGTAATTCTCTTCGTATTAATAATATTAAAAACCCTAACCAAAACATTTACCTATGTTCAACGTTCAGTATTGTTCCATAGAGGTACTATACCTCAATATCCGAACTTTATCTGTGATATATGATGAATCAATCATCAATTTTATCTTAGTGCAAATGCTTTTGGTATGAAATCATCTCGAGCCAAGATAGTTTTGCAACACAGTCAAATACAATACAACTTGCTTCAGTCGGAGGTGGAATATATCAAGAAAGATGTGTCAAACAAGAAACACATTGTTTTTTTTTTGCAAATCCAGAAAAATGTCAGGGGTGTAACGTATTCCACTGCGATTACCTCGTCCGTAATTTAATCGTTGATGAGTATGCTTGTCAAAAACTCGATAGTACATTATGTATTAACGTGTTTTTCATGATCAAAAGCATTTCTTCTGATTAAAATAAAATGAACCACCGAGTGGATGAAAGCACCAAAATTATATAATGTGGCATCCCATTTGCATCTTAAGCATCTAGCTTTAGAAAGTCAGTAAATGATGCATGAACAATAAACATTTTTAGGTTAGCACCTACTCAAAACATCGTCCCTAAACACTAGCGTAGTGAAGAACCTTTAAAAGAAGCAAATCAAATTATGATCATTGACACCTCGATGACGTGTCCGTGTGATGTTGATTTAAGGGGTTGGGGTAGTAGCGACAAAATGGATTGCAGACTTGTGTAGTATTTTTGGTTAACTTTGGGAAAATCGTGGAAATTATTCTGTTAAGATAATGAATATATCGCTGGTTGCTCTGTCTGTAATACTGGAACTAATTATAACTTTCCAAATGAAAGCAAGGTGGGGTTACAAAATGAAATAGCTTCAGAGCATTTGAAGTAATAAACACATCCAAATCTATCTCTACCTTTCCAAGCTGTCATTCCTTTGTTCTCCTTTAATGCAAAAGCAGAACGGTCTGATACCCGGAACAAGGTAGTCGGAAAGCTGGCCAAAGGTTCCCAGACAGCGAGTCCCTATCGGGCTGCTCTTTACATCCCTATTATTACACCTTTTCTGTATTCTCAGGATTTTTCCTAACAAACGCTGAAATGAAGTATCCAGAAAACTTGGAAGAGGTGCCTACGATTAAATGATTATTATGGCCAGTTGTTCCCCTCACCAGGAAATACACTCTTGGAACGGACATTTCCCTGGTGTAATATAAACGAATATCTTCTAATTGACTTCATCGAAGTATAGAAAATGATTATCAATCTCAGAAAAAGTCTGATTCACAGTGGCCAGTTAACAAAGGAAGCCAATATATTTTCAACTATCAATATAGTAATATTACCATATCGTTATGTAGGAACTTTTTTAAAAAATTAGGATAGGCATCATCATATATTGAATTTTTTTGGACAATTTTTTTCTCATCTTGTCTGGTATAGATTTTATCATAGACACAACATTTTAACTGTATGCTCTCCAGTCATCAACAGGTGCCAATTCATTTTGTTTTTTTTTCGGCTATTCATGCAAGAGATAACACGTATTAGTTCATATTTGTGTTCTTCCGTCTTTGCGATTGTAACGTATTCATCATAGGGAAACCTCCTGATCTACTGTTCCTCAAATGAATTAAAAAGAAACAACAGTCCTTCAAATCCTGAGGGACCACATTTTAATAAATCATATCATTTATATTTCCCCCCAGATTTGAGCACATAATTTCATAATACATCAATTCTCTTTCCTTTTAATAAAATTAAAATCGGTAGTTATAAAGAAAACATAATGAAAAAGTTATTGATTTCGATTTTAGATAAGATTTGGGATATCCAATATACTTACCTGCTATACAAATGATTGAAATCAATGAAGACAAATTCTAAAATACGAAAGAGTGAAGTGTTCTGAAGCTTATTCGAATTTTATTATTGGAGGAAATAAAGATATTTCGATGATTGGTCCTTACATGGGTGAATATATATCGTAGCAATATGACTTTGATTTGTTGGTATGTTTGTATTCGTGTTAGCTTTATGCGGCACACCGAAGGCAGTATTTTGTAAGCTTTTGTCATCCTCTGAAATGTTCCAAGCTGAAGAATGAAACTAATGATTTACAACTGTTGCATGATGATTTAAGGATGAAGTTCTTTTCACATTATCATGATTATGCTGAACTTGACACTTATTTTAAATCCATCAGTTTTGACGTCGTAAAAAAACGTCGTGACTTTCGCCCAGCTTTAAATTCTGATAATTTTTTTTTCCAAAATTCTTGGTCAAAATTGAAGAAAGGCACTTGTTTATAGCTCTCTAGTTCAAAAGTCGAGAACATTTTTTATGGATAAAGATTGATGGAAACTATTTTTCGATTTTAGGAATCAACATTGGAGGGAATTCTCCCTCTGTTAAGAGTCGAAACTGAGATTAAATATTTTTCCTCTTCAGGGGTCACAAAAGACAATTCATTTCTCAAGGGATTTTTTTGTATCAATTTTAGTTCTCAACAATTAGGTATTGGTTTTTCTTTATTGGTCAGGGTCAATGTTAATATATTTTTTTTAATTCCCTTAAAAGGTTCAAAGGTGAAATGAAAATTTTTTTCAGCTCGGGTGTCACAAATGAGTGCGGAGGTCAAAAGTTCGGTAAGTCTTTAAATGGTCAGTATATGCGGCTTTCAACCAAGAGTATAATGAATTAATTTACATCTACATACAGCAGACAATGCAAAATTAGAGACAAAATAAATTGTGTTCGTAATCAATCTTGTTTTTGAACGCATGGTGTCGATTGAATTGGCAGAGATAAATAATAGGGCGATCATTAATAGGATTGGCAGTTGTAAGAAGTTCAGCATGACTCGTTAGGCACATAGCCTTTGCTTACTACAGGAAAATCACTGTTGGCTATTTTGAACATCAGCGTCTATTTGAATAGGAAACTGTTCAGTCTGATGCAAATATTCCTTGCTCCTAGATCTGTAATGAATTTTCTTTCGTAATTTTATAATCGGCTTCCGATCAGTGGGTGAATTCGGGGAGGCGTTAAAATCAACAGTCGAAATACTGCTTATACATGAGCACGAACACCGTTCATTGGTGCCACTGATAAAGGCTAAAGTATGTCCACAACAAAGATTGTTTACCCTTTGGTTCGGTTAACTGGATTTTGGCAAGCTGGAGTTAGGATTATGATTAGATAAAGAACATACGCAACCAACAAGGAAACATGGCGTCACCTCGTCAACCGGACATCTTCATTTCCTGGAGCGAGCTGCAAAACAAAGGCAGAAAATAAAAGTTAGAGCTTTAGAATCGA
>OY735221.1:28924372-28939372 GCA_963457665.1 Thysanoteuthis rhombus
CATATTTACTTTGTTAGGAATTCTCTGAGGAAATTTTTATTTGGTTGCTCAAAATTCCGTTTTCTTGTAGTTTAGCTTGTGATATAGCCACTCAGAAATGAGCATTATAAAGAATCAATAGAAATGACAACAAACCATAATTTAAACTTCTTCAAAAACATCTGCCGGTCAGTAATTACAATATGATAAATAGTATCATCAGTACACATTTACTGAGGGACACGAAATGCCCAATATGACGTTGATTAGTTTTGATGTGTAGGAGAGTCGGGACGCAGTAACAGAGAGCTAAAAACAGATATACAAATAGAGATAGAAACACAGAGAGGTATTACAGGAATATTTCTCAGGTTTTAACTTGAACGAAACATCCAACTCATTCTTACTCAAAAACATAACTGATTGAGACCCACAACAAATCGATTACACAATTCTATGATATATATATATATATATATATATATATATATATATATATATATATATATATATATATATATATATATATAGTTTGTGTCCGACAGAATGTGGTGATTATAGAGACGATTTGAACACATATATTTACAATGACTTTCCCCCATGTTGGTACGAATGCAAAGCACTCAATTACACGTGAATCCACGGAAAAAGTAAAAAAACATGAGTGTTTTTCTATAAACTATTCTCATACATGCAGTCAGTAGGATGAAAGGAGGTGTATGCATTTTCACGCCCATGCACAGTATTGCAACTTTATACGTATATGTATATGTGTGTTTGTGTGTGTGTGTGTGTATATAATTATATATATATAAGACTATCTATATATACATATATACATATATATATATATATATATATATATATATATATATATATATATATATATATATATATATAAGTGTGTGTGTGTATATATATATATATATTTATATATATATATATATATATTAACTTTGTGTATGCGATCATAACTATGATTAGAATCTTTTCTGATGCGTAATGATACGAAAATATTCCCTAGTTAATTCCACTTCTCACGGAGAAATCAATATGTCTACCAGTAATAATGTTTTTTAGTGCCACCACAATAACTAGGAAATCAAAGTAAAGGAAATCATATATGGAGAGAATATATGGTGACCGTGTCTCAGTCGCCGGTATTGTCATAAATGTTGCCATACAACACAGCTAAGTGGTGTGAAAATACACATTTTTTTCATATCAAACTTACCTGCTGGTTAAGAGTGAAATTTGAGCTTCTTCAATCCTCGGAATTGTTATGTTATAGGTGTGCGACATGAAGACAGTCCAGAAAGGATTTGTTTTCTTTCAATAAATCAGGTCGGAAAAGGGGGTATGCATTTTTGTAAAATATTATACATGTGTGATGTGAAGCACACACTTATATACATTACCATGATTTAACTTGAAAAATAACTTTGAATTCAGTCTAGCTACAATTTTTTGAATAAATTCTAACATACAATGAATTGAAAAATAAATCCGTCTAAGTTGAATACAGGTCCATTGACGACCAATCACCCAATCATTATCTGGGAATGTGTAATAAGAAAATGGGAGGGATTAGCACACAAATATTCTTGGCATAAATGCACCCTCCTTCGTCAGCTGCATTTGTATAGCAATGACGATACATTTCTAATGATTGATGGATCTAATTTGGCAAGGTGATAATACCTTTATGGAATAAAATTATAATAAGATTGGCTGCACTATGGCGAAATTTCTTTTCTTCATTAAATTTTAAAAATCAAACAAAACATAATTCATCTCTCCATACAATATTATTGAAAACCTACATGCCTCATTTCATTTCTTTTTATTCCTAGTTCCTGTAAATGGGATTTGCAATCTATAGCCAAAAAAATTTGAACTAGGTTGGGCTTAGAAGTGAGAGTGACTTCTTCATTAGTGTTTTGCATTTGTCAGTATATCAGTGATATTTGTGTTTGACGTCACTAGTTTTTGTCAGATCGTTGTTACATACGGAAATGAAATGAAAACTCATTAGTAAGAGTTTGAAGATATATCAAGTGACAAATCCCATTGATCTTCAAGCAATTGATGATAATGACAATGATCTGCCTTTTGATATGACATAAATCTATTTCAATGTTGTTCATAGCATAAGAGCAAATTTATGAAAATTCTGGTGTATTTGTAACTTCGAATAATGCTGTAGTACTGATATCCTCCAGACTATTGATTTTTAAAAATCTTTTCGGAAGTGTTATTTGAACCATTACGCATGCATATGGACTTTTGATTGTTACAAACTGTCAACGAAAAACTGTCAACATTAATGTAGTCAAAATCAACAGAAATTTTTTGAGTTTTCAAATGAGTTTGCGTGAAAAATGAGTAATACGTACAGGAAGCACCAATTGGGCTATAGATATATATATATATTCAAACATTTACTCTTTATTATGTCTATCGTTTCCATTACATGATTGACTAGAACTCTTCTATTTCTTTTGCAGACGAGTGCTTAGCAATTCTTAGAGTAGTTTCCCTTCACTTATGATCCGTGATCAGTCGGAAAATTACTTCCAAGATTCGATAGAACTTTTCTTTCCTTCAAAACAATTACTTCCATCGTTCTTGCTTTCGATGGGGAGGTCATGGTGATTCCCTTTTGCCTTTTTCAATTCTATTATTTATATTTTTGTCATTTGATCTCAAGTGAGAGCAACTGGAATATAGTAATGTTAAAAATCCATCAGAACAGGTTGAAAAAAATGCATTTGTAAAGAATTCGGGTTAAGCCTCCCAGATGAATGATATTAGCAGAATCCAGAGAAAGTCTCAGGAATAATACGAGCAATTAACTTTGGGTTCAGACGCATATTCCAAGAACTGGTTTTATTCTGGTGAAAGGAAAAAAAGACTTTTTTCAAATCATGGAAATAGCTTTTTTTAAAATCGAATTTTACGTGATCAGGTCGAAAAAAAGGGGAGAAAAATCCAAATAACTTGCAAAAATATCCAAGTATAAATCGAAAAGTAGTGAACAATATTTCTGGATGCATTGGAGACTGTTCTCATGACGTATCAAAAGGACGGGAAACCCAATGAATGCGAAAAATAGTTGAAGCAGGTTTTCGAAGTGACTTTTCTAATTAGTAAATACAATGAGAATATGGAGGAAAACAATAGAAATTTAACATGATTGTTGTCGAGTTTAGACCAATTACCTTCGTTTCTGTTATCCATGGCTCAATCCATTGCAGGGTAGATCAAGAATTTCAAAATAGTACACAGTGCTTCTCTAGGAAACACACAAGACAAAATGATCGATTGGCTAACCTCAGGCAGAGGGGCTATCAGAAAAAAATGTTTGATAAGCTTGTCTCCTTAGTATCATCGAAGTGAGGCAACATCAAGTATGGTAGTATCGAAACGGCTGATCTCTGATGCATTGAAGTGATCAAAGATACAACAAGTCTGGCAAACCGGATATAGGTCATACTAATAGTTTTCCGTGTGTACCTAACCCCGTAAAACCTTAAATTGGGCCATGAGCTGAGAAAAACAATGAATACAGACAAAGTGCAAAATTTCTTTTTGAACATTGTAAAACAAGTGATAAATAGGAAATATTTATTGCATTATTGAAATAGTTTCATTTTCATACTGATCGACTGATATGAACATCCTAGCATGTAATAAAATTTTTACACACACACACACATATGTATATATATATATATATATATATATATATATATATATATATATATATATATATATATATATATATATATATATATATACATATATATATATATATACATATATATATGTAATATATAAATATATTGAAATAGAATATGAAATATCTGAAAACGCAGGCCCACATAGGAGTTTGCCTCACTTTCAAATCTTTTTGCTACTTTTTGAATTCATAAACATATTTTACACTTTATATTTAGGTTTTGCCATCATGTAAAAGAATGGTTATTAATCATGAGACAAGACATCTCGTCTATGTACCAGGACTGACAAATTGCTGATACACTTTATATCTCCCGTGGCAGCAACATGGACCTGCTGTCTCTTGTTCTCAATCACTGCAATCGCTGCCAGATTTAGTTATTGGGTTGAGGCAAGTGATAATAAATGCATTTACTAATGGAAGAGCCTTGGTTATGTCTAGTCAAAACATCAATCACTAAATTTAGACAGAGCCAGAAAGTCGTTTCTGAGCTCAAGATCTGTTATTACATCTCAATGATCAAGTGGATTAGAAAGTTTTGGTAACAGAACGGATTTCTTCTGTTCATTTCAAAAATTAAAAGTGACAACCTCAGCCGATGCGACAAAATAATTGTGAAAATTAGAAGAAACAATTTTTGTAATTACGTAATGGGTACCAAAAATGTGTTAGATTCAAACAAAATCTCATTCTTGCGGAAAGAGAATGAATTGAAAATGACAAGTAAAAAGGAAAAGCAGTAGACTGTGACAAAAAAAGAAAAAGAAGTAGAAGGAGAAGAGGAAAAAGAATTAGAAGGAAGAAGAAGAACGCGAACAAGAATAACATGAACGAGAATGAAGGAATGACGACGACAACATTAACAACAAAATAGCAGGAGCTGACAAGAAAGAAGATGAAAAGTAGAACAAGGTGATAATAATAGAAAACCAAGGAGAAGCATAGGGCAGAAGGCATGAGCTGATGACAGAAAAAGACAAATGGAACTTCGTGAAGAAGAAGAAGAAGAAGAAGAAGAAGAAGATGATGATGATGATGATGATGATGATGATGATGATGATGATGATGATGATGATGATTAAACTTGATGATGAATAATAGAGTAGAAAGAGGGGGAAAATAGTAATGGACTAGAAAGAGAATAAACGATGACTATCAGGCGATTAAAAAATAGCCAATCAAATAAAAAAAAACGTTTCTGATTAATCCTTTCATAGACACTGTCAAATGACCAACAGCTTTTGGTATAATATATTGATGGTGATCATCAGAAATAAAAATTGGGAGAAGGGGTGATCGATGAATGAGTTGCTTTTCATGCCTTTGTTGGACAATGATAAAAAAGTCTGAATTTTAAACTACGAGGTTGGCACCATCTAAAATATCTATGTGGCATGGACTTACATTGTGAATTGAAACTGAAATTAAAATATATATTGGAGGAACTTTAAAGGAAAAGATTTTATCAACACACAATAAAGAATGCATAATCAAATTTCCAGCCTCCTAGCTCCATTTGTGAGGATTGTTTACGTGATACACGCATACATATGTACATAGCCATACAGACAGCCAACCAACCAGACCAAGTGGAAAATTGAAGATGACTTTTTGTCCTAGCCACAATAAGTGGTCTATGTTTAAATGTTCAGTCCTTTAGCTCGATTGCTGCGGCTTATACACGTGATATATACATGCATAAATACTTTGCTTGCCAGTCATTCACACTTGCATATTCTTTTTGAATATTCATATTGATATCAATGTTAACCAATCCAATAAGCCTAAATACGTGAATAGAACAAAATGTAGCGATCCTAATGTTTAAAATCAGTTATCACTTTTCCCCATTGTTTTTCTTCATTCCCTGTTTCTTCAATGCAGTTTCTATTTGTTCTTTCAACAGTTGTTTCCAGGTATACTTGTTCTCTTGTATCTGATTTCTTGTTTGTCTTAGAGTAGCTTTGTTTCTAAGAATGTTGAAGACAATGATGTTAGTATTTAAGGAGACTGTCTTGCATACGCCACACGAAGAAGACCAAATATTGGAACGGCTGATTGATAGTGAGAAAAACGCAAAGTGTGATGATGAAGACAGTTTAGAAAAAAGAGTAAAAAAATAAAAAGTAAATGTTCAAAATGGAAAAAAGGAAACAATCTTAATCAATCCGTGATGATCAAAACAGAGCATGCAAAAAAAAAGCTTGTCCCCTACATAGAACTACTTCTCGGACCCATCCCCAAAGTATCTGATCTTGGCATCTCCACAAGGTCAAGTCAAGTCGCTCAGAAAATGTTCAATTCCTAACTCCAACTCATTTTTTTTTCAGCGGCAGGTGGGGGGGGGGGGTAAATCAAATTTGGGCCCAAGGAACTCTCATCCAACGAACATCAGCAATTTTCCTTAATCTCGAAGCTGAAGTTCCAAAACTCAGATTCCTCTCAGACGTCCCTGCATCAATGTTTTTTGGATGCCAGACACCCCAAATCGGCAATTCAAGTAGATGCTAATGTCAACCTCTCTCCAAGTGGCCAAGACTGATTCCCCTTCTGGAACACTGATCATCTCACATTTTTCTTATTTTTCTGGCATTTTCCTTTTACGATAATACTGATGAAAATTGAACCATTCTCAATTTGGAATTCAAAATTCTCCTGCTCAGCCTAATAAAACCTTACTTAAATTATCACTCAATACAACTCTACACATAACATATAGTACATTGTTTGCTTCCTGCTTCTTATTTCAAACATTCCTGCATTGTATCTCTCTCAGAGTATTTCCTTCCATTTCAATCTGTTTATTTTATTTTTCAGATTCTAATCGTTTCCTTCCTTCCCCTTTTTTGCATACATTTTAACTATGTTTTTTTCCTTCCTGTCAAGACTAACAACACCCTTTGCAAACAGTATCCTGTCCGTCCCTAGGCGTTATAAGCAACAGGCCAACAATCTGTGATACAGTAACTCTTTACTGATTGAAAACTTCCATAGCACCAATCGTCTATTTCGAAGAAACATGACGACACCCAAATTGCAGATAGCAACTGATGGGAACGATCAAACATTGATTATTTCTGGCTGCAGTCTTTAGTGTTTGCAGGTGAAAAGCAGACTGGGACAAGATGCCATCTTGGAATAGCATGGACGTTGCTGCCATCGAGAGCAGAGAGCAAATCAATGTAGAATAGACAGAATTATCAATGAAATATTTTGCTCATTTAATAGAAATTGTGATGATGACTGGTGAAGTAAAAGATGATTTTTCCCATTTTGAATCAACTTCATGAACATCGTTGTGATAAATCTAGCCTTTCTGATAATAATCAAGTAGGCTTATTTAGTTTGTTTATTTTGATGATGGAGAGTCTTTTATATCGATCTATTTTTCAACTCTCTATATTCTTCAACCTTGGCTTCTCATATGAGATCGATGGTTATAATCAATAGATCATGTGCTGTGAATATCTCGGCTGTTTCTGCACAGACATATTTCTTTACACATTCAACAATAATATATATAACAAGCTTATTCGAAGGAAAGTTCAGAGAAATGATAATGTATGCTTCCAATGTGAAGAATCGAAGGTTTTCTATAGTTCAGCACTCAATATGGCACGACTTATTTAAATATGTTTGGAACGGCTTCAAAACACCAACAGAGTAAACAACTTATCTAAATTTGAAGAAACTCCTAATTTGACCTTTCTGTTTACCGATACTATGTGATCAATTGATTCATTACTTGTCACGGCCAGTCTAATCAAGGAGTACAAAGTTGGGACGGTCGGCCTTTATCATGCATAACTGAGAGTAGTGTAGACATCATTATCCTCTTTGGGACTATCAACGATATAGCTACATCATCAGCCGCTGCTCACGACAACTGGTGTTCCCAAGGAGTCATTTATCTACGCATTGACCAGGTTCGACTGCACTTAACTAAGTTGATCATACGACGAGTTTAACCATTTCAATTTGATTGCAACATGCCTTGTGTAATATATAATTTCATTTTGGATTTTCAATGAAATTCCTTTCATCTGTGGAATAAAAGAAAAAGCGAATTAGAAACTTCTTGAGCGCATTATCATATCCGATTAGTCGATGGTTTAAATTGTAATTTTGCACAATTTCAGAGAAAGTTTAATTGTGCCATGCTATTGGAAATATTCCAAAAGCAATCATTGTGCCGAAAATGAAATATTCCATTTTGAAAATGAATATGACGTTCTTTCAATAATACCTTGAATAAGTGCCCTATACATTATAAACTACTCTCTAAATACTGTTGAATATGTAAATACCCAGCCCAATTGTTTTTCTGTATAGGAACAGCACGAACATTCGGAGCATAGGGGGAATTGATCTTCCCCATCGATCTCAGAAGGAAAGCCAAGGTCAAAAAAGGAAGAGAAAAATAGATCGATAGCAATCTTGAAGACTTTTACGCCCCTAAAATAAACAAACAAAATAATTCCCTCTGATTATTATCAAAAAGACTATTTTTATCACATGGATAAATATGACGTAGATATCGAGATAGAAAAATTCATTTTTTCATTCTTTATCGGCCGTCATTGCGACTTCTACCAGTAGAGCAACTGTATTTATTTTTCTAGATTGTATCGATAATTCTGTCTGTTTTGCCTAGTTTTGCTCTCTGCCCTTGGCTGTAGAGACATCGATGCCATTCCAAGATGGCATCTTGTCCCAGTCTGCTTCCCACCAACGATTCACCAAAAACTGGCAACGAAAATGATCGATATATTTGATCATTTCCATCAGTTGTTATCGGAAATCAGGCGTCGTCTTGTATTTTTTTTTGGGGGGGGTTAACGATTAGTGCTATGGTAGAATTCGATCTGAAAAGAGATGCTGTCCCAAACATTTTGGCCTGTGTCTTATTCAGCCCATGACAAGATAGAATAAAGGTTGCAAAAGAGCATTGTTGAATTCAAAACAAAGAGACGAAAAATTGCAACCACAAGAAGAAGAAGAAGAAGAAGAAGAAGAAGAAGAAGAAGAAGAAGAAGAAGAAATGCTAAAGTAATAGAAAGAAACAATTTGGAGTGCAAATTGAAAACTAAGAATCGAACGAGAATGATTTTAAAATAGGAAGTCATAATCAAGACATATTGCTTAAAAAAAGGAACGATAAAAGGAATGGTGAGGTTGAATAAGGAGAAATAAATCATGGATGAAGAGGTTATAATCATGAGAAAATGATATCAATGATGAAAGAAGTATTGTTTAAAAAAAACGAGGGATAAAATGAAAAAAACAGGAAAAAATGCAAAACAGGAAAAATTGAAGGTTCCCCAAAATCTGAAAAGCTATAGATATATATATGAAACATTGTATATATTGTAACTATTGCTGTTTGTTTGGGACTGGTTGGAATATAAAAAAGCTAAAAAAACAGTATTGTAGACCTTCACATACACAATATTCAAATACATATGTGTGTGTGTGTATATATATATATATATATATATATATATATATATATATATATATATATATATATATATATATGTACATATGTATATATATGTGTGTGTGTGTGTATGTGTGTGTGTGTATGTGTCTGTGTGTGTGTCTGTGTGTGTGTGGAACAGAGATATTTTTTTGTATATGCGTGAATAGTAGATATCGAACATTGTATATGTATAGATATAAAATAGAAGGATAGATAGAAAAAATATATATAGAAAAGTGAACGAAGATCCATATATATACATGTGAACATGAAAAGCTGTTTATTCTTTTCTTTGTGCCATTTTTATTGCCTTCCCTTTGCGCATCTGCTTCCGTTTGAAGTGTACAAAAAGCAGAATTTATTCAGTCGAAAGCAAAGAGTGTTTCGTCAAAGAGGAGCAGCGTTTGCAGCTGAACGATTCCATTGTAACGGATTGATTGTGCGCTTTGCCGGCAACAGCTTCGACGAAATGCAGCAGGGTTGGAAAGAACGGGGCGAAACAGTTAACGACGCGAAACAGTTACTTTGATGACTCTACGATGACAAATGGTAATGCCTGAATGCCTATGCTTGGAATCTGGATAAAAAAAAATGTTCCTCACATCAAGTATAAGAAATACAAGACAAATAAACAAATATACACGTAAACACACATACACACACACGTATATATATATATATATATATATATATATATATATATATATATATATATATATATACACACACACACATACACAAACATATATTGGAATGTGTGCATATATATATATGAATGTATATGTATCTATATATATATGTATATGTATATATATATATATGTGCATAATGATATAAATCTTTCTCTCTCTCTCTCTCTCTCTCTATATATATATATATATATATATATATATATATATACATATATATGTGCGTGTGAATGTATGTGTGTATAAATATAGGGAGATTAACACGATACATAAATAAGTTCAGTGATTGCATATTAGGAAATATCTTACATCATAAGAGTTCAAATAAGGCGTTTTATTCATCATATTACTATAAATGAAGCTTTGTGTGTGTATATATATATATATATATATATATATATATATATATATACATATATATATATATATATATATATATATATATATACGTACGTGTGTGTGTGTGTATGTACAATGTGCAATGCGCAATGCTGTTCCAACTTTGGGAAGGAGCATTTTTGCGTAAGTAAATATATTGTTCAATTCGGTTCTACTGACCATCCAGTCCTGCATAAGGTAGGGCACCTACCTCTTGATCCGAAACGAAGGTTTCGACCCTACTTAGCAGTACTGGAAGGGATATCGTGTCGATAGTTGTACTGAAGAGCAGTAATATAACGAAACAGCTGTCTGTGGATGACACAATTCTTAATTATTAATTGGAATATACATACATACATACATACATACATACATACATACATACATACATACATGCACACACACAAACACACACACACATATATATATAAATATTTATATGATATAAATAAAAATCAATTGCATAGAAACATGCCACATTTAGTAGATTATATAAGTAATATCATCTCAAAATACGTGCATTTCTTCTGTATGCAACTGTACATGTATACATAAAGATTGCACTTATCTCCACTCTCTCTCTTCCTTTTTTTTCTCTCCCTCTCTCTCTCTCTATATATATGTTTCTAATATGTGTGTGTGTGTGTGCATGTGCATGTGTTATCGTGCATGTTTGTGTGTGCATGTGTATTTTTATATGTTAATGGATAAAGTTGTAACGATGATATGGGGAAGAAATTAACGCATTGTGTAGTGCTTTGATTATGTATCTACACATAAGTGCATCACTATACAGAACACACAGTCATGTGTATTTGC
Organism: Thysanoteuthis rhombus; assembly: GCA_963457665.1. Lineage (NCBI taxonomy): Eukaryota > Metazoa > Mollusca > Cephalopoda > Oegopsida > Thysanoteuthidae > Thysanoteuthis > Thysanoteuthis major. Next base: position 28,935,465 of record OY735221.1, read on the forward strand.
ATACGTGCTTGTAAATAAATGTGTGTGTATATATATATATATATATATATATATATATATATATATATATATATATATATATATATATATATATATATATATATGTATATGCTGAATGGGGTACAGAATAGTGTGTGCATTAAAAAGAAAGTTTCTGACTCGTAACCTACAAAGCTTTCTTTAAGAGAGAATGTGGACATTCTTGTCTTATTTGGTATATAAAAACGGTAGCTGAGATCTACGCTAAGAGAGATTATTCTATCTGTCATACAACTTTCATCACGGTACATTGATATGATTTTTTTAAATCGTTGATTAAACTTACTTTTCAAATTAAACTTCATCATGTGTGCATGATAAAAATTTGTCCAGTTTCTTAGGCAGGTCGCATAATATATTTTTCCTGACAAAAACGGATTAGTGTACTGATGCACACAATTTGATCCTTACCTTTGAATTTTAGCCGACTAATGAACGGACAAACAAATCTCTCTTCCAGTACATTTTAATGAACATTCAAGTATATACATGTTTCTATCCATGCATATAAACAAAAGTTTGTACACATGTTGATGCATATATATATATATATATATATATATATATATATATATATATATATATGCATCAACATGTATACACACTTGAAGTGTATGTGTGTGCGTGTGTGACTGAATTATGAATCGGGTTATATTACATACAACTTTTTTAAAATGATATCCAGTGACCGATGATGGAGAAAATGAGATATATGCCTAAGAATAACTGGTGGTAGTAAGATCATTGTGTCGAAGCGGCTACCCTGTCGGTCGCAAGTTCGATTCTTGCCCCAACCCCATTTTTTGATATTGTTTATTTTATCTATGTTGTCTGCACCAAGAGATAAATAACCGTGTGATGACAGGTGATCTGTAAGTTTCTATTTGATATAATACAATGTTCTATTCATTTTGTCGGATCATATACATCCCTTTTTAATACACACATACAGACATATACATATGTGTGTGTGTGTTTGCGGATTAAAATATGTGTGTATACATATATACATTTGTACCCATATACATATATATAGAGAGAGGGGGAAACAGAGAGAGAGAGTGAGAGACAGAGATAGTAATGAATAAGGAATAGAGTGGGCTGAGAGAATTGAAGGTTCGAAATTAGAATCATACACGACAAGGAAATTGACAGTTTAAAAAAAACAAACCCAACCAAATAACACAGATGGATCCATAGTGAGATGCATAGAAGAGATATGTGAATGTTATCTTCGAAAATAATTACTTTCTATGCAGATTGTTTTGCTACGTGTATGTAAGTATAAAACTCTGCTTATGTTTTAGCGCGTGAAGATCAAATAAAATCTAAACAAAAGGCTCTAAAAGAAACGGCGAAGTGAATATTCTACGGCAAACTGAATCCACAATTTCCGCGTTCTCTGCATGTGTATAGAATTCAAGGACATGAAAGTATGTGTATTTCGGGATTTCCGTTCGCATCGGCAACGCTGTTCATTTCATCAAAAGATCAAAAGTAAATGCGACTTTTTTTTTCAAACCAATAAAAGTGTATTCATTGCAAAAATAAAAGGAATACGAAAATAAATACTTAAATCAAAATAATGAATGCTTACTAAATATATAATCACTTGGAGGGATCAACTGTTTGTTTTGTTTTGATGTATGTAACCTTATTTTGAATAAACGTGCATGGTGAAGATTAGTTGCCCAGAGGGATGCCTTGTATCAAAATGCAAGAATGATCTTCCGAAGAGGGTATAATTTGGTGTGCCACGTCACTATGCCTAAAACTAGTTATTTGCTAAAGGCGGCTGACAAACTGAGAGACCGAACGACCACGTAAGTGTTTCCATCATTTGATAAAATATTTTCTTCTAGAAGATACAAATGACCAAAAGCTTGTAACTTTGTTTATACATCCGCCTGTAAGCCCCTGTCTATTCTTTGCACATACACACACACACACATACACACACACACACACACACACACACACACACACATATATATATATATATATATATATATATATATATATATATATATTTACCATCCAATTGTCTTTTTACAAATATTCTATGGGATCACCCCATCTCACATCAACTATACATATATATATATATATATATATATGTGTGTGTGTGTGTCTGTTTGTGTATATGTATATGTATATGTATATGTATATATATATGTGTATATATATATGTATGTATATATACATATATATATATGTATATATATATATATATATACATATGTATGTATACATATATATATATATATATATACATATATATATATGTATATATACATATATACGTGTGTGTGTGTGTGTGTGTGTGTGTGTGTGTGTGTGTGTGTATAGTAATCCTCCATGTATAAATAATAGGTTGAATACAATTGAAAAAGAACATATCACTTTTGAACACCTATTACGCTCTTTGAATGGGAACATGCATTTTCCTTGGTGATAACAGGAAATATAGAACGAAAAACTGAACAAAAAATTATCACAAATGCATGATTCCTCCGACCACTTTGCCTACTTTCACTGGTTCTCGCTGTCAGTCAATTTGTATTTCTGTCCGTCTGCCTTCCTTTCTTCGTCTTTCTCCTTTCTCAGTCAGTCCGTCTGTCTGTGTGTCCGTCTTTTTTTCTCCTTACGCATATATGTGTGTGCGTGAGTGTGTATATGTGTATGTATGTGTGAGTGTGACTTTGTGTATGTGTGTGCATGTTTGTATCTAAGTCTGTGCGTGTATGAAAGTGCTACCCAATAATTCGATCAATTTAAAACATAGGGTTTTTCATTGAACAAAATAAGATAAAAAGACCTTACGTGGTCTCTAGTCGAATGACTTCGAAAGATGTGTAAAATATCCGCTGAGATTCAGAGAAAACGTTGACAACATGACAGATGAACGGATTGTTTGACATGTTGAAATTCCCCTAGCATTTATTTTTCGACTATATAAATATAAATCATATATATGTGTGTGTGTGAGTTTATATATATATATATATATATATATATATATATATATATATATATATATATATATATATATATATATATATATATATATGTATATATATATATATATATATATATACTTTCGAAAACATATTCTTTCACTTTCACTTATTTGTGAATATACACAGGCCTATTTATCATTTCCTTATTATTTGAGTTTAAAATATTAAATATTGAAGTTTTTATTTTCCTGAATATATACGCGTGTCTGGTTGTGTATGCGTGTGAGTGTGTGTGTGTGTGTGTGCGTGCGCGCGTGTGTGTGCACGTGTGTGTGTGTATGTGTGTGTGTATGTGTTCATAGAGAGTTTGAAGAATTTTTTCTCTTTTATACACTTATTCAAACTTACTATCATATTACTCTGCATATTTGGATGAACGACGGGTACATTCTTTGATAACCATTCATTTATTATACGATGCCTTCTCAAACCGATAAAACTTGTGGAGTTATATATTTAAAAATTCAATGTTCACTCTTTTCGGAGATGCTCTTCTCACAAAGTTGATAAAAATGTGTCATGATTGGAGTTTATACCCATGTCTAAATGGGAGGAAGAGTGACAAAATTAGAGCCTGAAAATTGAGTTATAGTTGTTGTAGCAGTACTTGTGGTGATGGTCTTTTGATTGTAGACCACTGAGTTATACCCTGCGGAATACTAAATGATTTCAACAGATATACCAGTCTTTTTTGCGTTTGCATGTTGTCAGGGTTGATATAGATTCATTCCACGTGTGATAATTACTTCAATAAAATCGTATTCTTTACTTGCGGTGTCCATATGCAAGAGTGATTACGATATCTCAGTTATAATCACCAGTAGGATTACCGTGGGTGACGCTAGTAAT
>OY735221.1:28944372-28951872 GCA_963457665.1 Thysanoteuthis rhombus
CCCTCAAAGGAGAAGAAAATCAATCAAAGAATTACCGTATTCATCTCATTAACCCTAAAACGAAAGGTAAGCATTCAATGCTTCTTCCCAAAAGACACTTATTGAGCTGAAACATGGAACCTAACCAAAAGACCGCCCCGCAAATTGAGAATCATGCAACGTGCACATGAGAGAATTGTGCTCAACCCACCATGGAGAAACCCAAATAACAATGGGATGGCTATGTTGCAAGGATGGCAGACAACTGAAGGACATCACAACTTACGACATAGATTCCTAGACATTAAATTCAGAATCAAGACCAGATGGAGATACGAAGTAAACAAATTAAGAAAGTACTGGTCCAGTAATGCCCACGATAGAGAAGTGCAATAAATCCTGGAGAAGGTCTATGTCCAACAACGGATGTTAAGAGACTGATAATGATACGGTTGACAATATTTATAGCTAATCCAAATTATTCCAAAACATGCCAGGCACCTTACCTTTAAATCAAGCGCTAATACATGCATCCCTATAAAAAAAAAAAAACATTTTACTAGAACTTAATTAGACGAATACACTTTCTTGAAACCCTCCCCTCGACTTTTACAAAAGAAATCACTTCAATCGTCTGTATTTTATCCATGATTTTGTTTTTTATAACCTACCATACCGAGAACTAAATGGTGCTAAATCAATCGGCAAATCCGATTAATATTTTTGAAAATATTTTGTCCTTACTAAGTATCACATGAAACCATTTTCTTGAGTCTTGGAATAAAGAAGAATGAAAAATAATATATATATATATATATATATATATATATATATATATATATATATATATATATATATATATATATAGCTTTACAAAAATACATACGTCTTGATTTCACTTGTCAACTGAGTTAATTTTTAATTTAGCGTACATTTTAACTGGCCAGATAGGTTAAACTATTTCCCGTGAAAATGATAGCCATGCATAAGGTTACACGTTTGATACTGCTGAAGCATATGAACTTCATTTCCCCTACCTCAAAGTGGCTTGAAAAGTCAAAGGAATGATTTTTTTTCTCAATATTTCTTACGTAGGTAAGGGACTCTAACGCCATCAAATATGGTGACTTTGTATCATATCTACATATGCTGTATAAGAAATGATATGTAGGGCTTGATCCATCATATTATGATTCATTGGATGCGTATTCCTCGGTATATGATTGCATACCTCGAGGACAGCTTGGGCTATTGCCATCTAATTTTCAGTGGTTACTTATGGGGGCTGCAGCATCTTTTTATCATATCGGGTTTTGACAATTTTTCCAAAAAATTAAATGGGGGTTAGTGCCCGAACTCAGACGATCAATATAATGATAAAAGTCTTATCCTGTTTATCTGTATGATCGAAATAGCTGAACCGGCGAATTGTTCACTGAGATATCGGAAATGGTTAGCCTTAAAATGCTCTAACCTGGATCTTGTTGGATCAGTGTTTGCGATTACCCCCGTTATAATGATTTGATTTCTATCAATATATGTATTCATCGCTCTTCCCCCTCCCCTCTCTATCTCCCTCTCTCTCACTCTATCTATCTATCTATCTATCTATCTATCTATCTATCTATATATATATATATATATAGTTTAACTATCTATCTATCTATCTATATATATATATATATATATATGTATATATATATATATGTATATATATATATACATATATATATATATATATATATATATATATATATATATATAGATAGATAGATAGATAGATAGATAGATAGATAGATAGTTAAAACTATCTATTACCCAAAAGTATGCTTCTTAGTAGAATTTTAAAAAGCAATATATATATATATATATATATATATATGTATATATATATATATATATATATATATACACACACACACACAAATACGCACACAAACACACACACACACACACACACACGCATATATATATCGTTCAAGAATAGTTATCCCCCAGAACTATGCTTTTCAGTGAAATGTCACCCCATAAAAATGAAAAAAATTGAAATCAAATAGATGATGGAATAGTTTTGGTCACTGAGCTTCTTAAGATATAAGCAGCTTTTTTCCCCAAAGATTGCTTAACAACAACATGGAATGGATCGTTCCCATGTTTGCTATCTTATATTCTGCAATTATCCTCATGATTCTTTTTAGCGATCATCGAAAACTCAAAAATTCCTGATAAGATTCACCGACATTCTTGGGCATTAAACACCATGTTGTGATTAATATCATATGCATACATATATATGTAATGGTGACAGGATATGTGCGTACATAGACGAGTTGTTATATATTTGTTATGATAGATAACGTGTATGGTCAAAGGTTTCTATCACTTGGGTATAAGAACATACCAACATTACCATGGGCATATACAAAAAACGGAATAAGCTCTTTATACATATATTAACAGCACAACGTGCACTTAATTTATCAAAAAAAAGCTAAGCTAAATGCATTGATCAATATAATTGACAATGTACATACATAAAAACGATTCATTGGTTAGATGCATTACATATATATATATATATATATACATATATATATATATATATATATATATATATATATATATATGTACGTGTGTCTGTATGTCTGTGTGTGTCTGTGTAAGCCAATATGCATAGTTTTGTAACAAAATACTTATATTTTGTTCATATTCGAGTTGTAGAAAAGATACCCCCATTACATTTTCTGCACAATTTCACTTTTTATTCATAATTCCCCAAATATATCGAGCAAGTGGTATGAATCAAAACAACTACTTCTCTGCACTGAAAGCAAGTCTTAGATTGCTTTTATGTTCCTTGCAAATCTGAAAGGGGTTGGTTCTTTTAATGTAGTTTAGTGGAAGTATAATATCTCCGAAGTCGATATATATTAGTATTAAAGTCTCTTGAAAATAAGTTGGCAATCGAGTTTTCATCGCATTTCAGAGAAATGATGGAATAAAATGAAATAATCCCTCATGAAAATTTTACTTATAGTCTTCGGACATGATCAATTTTCTATATTAACAAAAATAGAAAACTGATCGCTCAGGGATCAATACATTTTTCTACATAACTCCGGTGTCAGTTTTTTCTATACATACAAAATATATGATGCTATATTTTTCTTCATATGTAAGAGTATGAATAAGATAACACTTTCTTTTTTTTTGGTACTCATAATCCACAGGGAAATCTATAAAAATGGATATATTCATATGCTGTCTATCAGAACTATGGAAACATCAACATTTTACAAATTGTAATGATGCCAAGTGTTTCTTTCTTATGAAAATGTTCAAAGGTATCGAAGTAATTAAGTGGTATATATTATTTGAAGCTTTAATTTTGGCGTTATATCCAACAAACATAGCATGATCTTTTTACACCCAGTTTCATTTTTTTTTTGTAATTAAAACTAAATTTTTAAAAATTAAAAAAAATGTTCAGATTATTGCTATACATTTAAATTTATCATAAAAAGTTGGCAATGTACTTTTACCCGATCAGATAAGAAAACTGATCACACGCATTAGATTTTACAATTATTTTCTTGTTCTTGGCTAACAAGGGTGAATTTCTTATTGATTACGTATAAGAAATGTAGAAAAATGCCATTTATTCCCTTCAAACTTCACTGTTGAATCCGTGATTGGGAAAATTTAAAATCGGAATATTCATTTCCAATTGTACGTTGGGCGAATTCACACATTACTAATCAAATGAAGTACAAAAATATGATATTGTAATCCTCATGCTGGACATGAGCCACTTTTGAATGAAATAATAGCCATTGTCTACACACAATGGCAATCTGGGAAAATGGCTCTTCAGAGTGTTATTAACCCTAATCTCATGTGCACTGACTCTAAAGATAATGTCAATTCAGTGTTACATAGACAACAGTATTATTCTCCTTTACTCCAGTATATTTGAACAATTTTTGGTTAAGTATTCAAAACATCAACAATGTATCTGGTGTACACTATCAGATTTGAACAAAAAATGGCGTAGGTTTTTTTGAGCATCGCTATGCGACAACATTGGCTTTTATAAGAATAGGTACACGAATCCCCCCGCCACACATCAGTGATCCAACTCCTTGCTAAACTATAAAACAGCCTAAAAATCACTTTAAGAAGGGAGGAAAGTTTTTTTTCTTCAAAAAAGATTTGAAGCCATTTTATGTAGGTGTATTATGCTTTTGTGTATGCACAATATGGAATATGCATCTTATTAACATCCTTAGATAGGAACAAGTAATTAGTATATTCCTTGTGTGTTGAAAAATTTTTAAAAAGTTGGAGTATATATATATATATATATATATATATATATATATATATATATATAGAGAGAGAGAGAGAGAGAGAGAGAGATAGATAGATAGATAGATAGATAGATAGATAGATAGATTGATAGATATGTAGATGGATGGATAGATAAATGATCTAAATGCTTGACAACATGGAGAAAGCAATATCACATGCAGTCACATTGTAGTGGATATGTGTATCCCAGATAACACCTCTTCCATGAGGTCTCAGGATGTTATGAACGTGTCCCATATTCGACCTTCGATTTTCAATGCAGCAGTCGTATTCCATTGTCTGCAATTCTTCCGTAATGATGGAATTCTTGGACAGATATGACATAGATAATGGCAACCTGGTTCGATAAATAGATTGCACTTAGAAAAATGCATGTTTTCAATGCTTGAATGCAAATAAATGATCATTTCATCTATTCAAATACATATGTCCATATAGATCAGATTATGGAGACGTTTCTTTCTTTTTTTTCTTTTTTCCCTTCCCCTCTATGAATATTCTTTTTCTTTTTCCTAACTTTTTCTTCTTCTTGTGTGTATTGTTATCTTAGATTTCTGCATGTCATATAGCAGTGATTCAATATTGAGAATATACCTCATCCATTGCTGATTAAGCAGCTTTATTGGTACATTCTGTCGAAGACTTTAATGATGCATTTGGTCTTTTCGGGAGAACAGAACTGTTTTTTTTACACTCTGTGACTGAAGGAGATAAACGAATGATTGTCGACGAAGAAATTATTATTCACCCACAAAATACATAGCCAACACAAGGAGGTATGGTACATTATTCAGTCAGTAGTAGTATCGCATATACCTTATATAAAATCTATTTGTATCGTTCCGAATTTAGCATTAACACAGAAGATAGATTTGTTGAAAGCTGCCTTTGGCATTATTTACCTACAAAAAACAAATAGACATTTTACTTACGATAGCTGCTTTACATATGATTTATACAAAATGAACAATGACTAAATAAAAATTTCCAACAATACCAATATTAACAATACAGTTAACTATCAACAATTTTTTCCATCTACAATCTTTGACTTGGGTGAATTAATAAATCATTGGTGAAAAATAGATCATCATTCATTTACCAATAAAATGAAAGCCAACATTAGGTTAGAGGAGACACCAATTTAGCAATGACAGTTTATCTTTCGTTTTAAATAAAGTCCATTAGCAGTAAATATTTTGTAATCTATTTTTCAAAAGTCCTAGGACACACTCGCATATGTATGTGGACTTCCATCACTTATAGATAAGGAAAGCAAATCTATACCCAATCGTTTATTGAATTGAGTAGATAGATTCTAAACACCTGTTATATGATGTATTTTTGTTGTATAAGAGTTTTTTAATGCAGTTAAGTGATCATTCATTCAAATATTTTCCGTCTAGTCCTATTTCTTTAAGAATATCTTATATTTAGAATATTTTAATTTAGATGTTCCATTTTTTCTCTCGACAGACATCACTCAAGGCGTAATAGAATTCACTTAGGTTGAAAACAATTGAAAGGAAGAAAGTAGAATTAAAAAACAATCTGAGTACGCAAAATTATTTTCCGATGTTATTTTACGTTTAAGTAAAACCAAAATTCGGAAATAAAGAAGATATTTCAGTTATTGTGATAGGTTTAAAATGTTATAAGCGACTGATGATCATCGTATCACCGCAGTAGTGATAAGTTCTACTATTTTTTAGGCATATGCTGGGGTTCTATGTGTACAATATGAAATTTTCGTGGTCCGGGTTCTCACATAGGAATTTACATAAGATGGCGTATTCAGTGCAGAGGAAACAACTAGAGGCACCTATTATAATTTCAAAAGCCAATAGGATTTTACTTATTTCATTATCAAAAAGTCTTGGTTTGAGCTCATACCATTAATAAAAAGCCTCTACTATTCACAAATGTGGACAAGTTGAGTCGATGTTCACACATTTCCAATATCTCCTCAGTATTCCTGCAATTTCTACTCTTTCATTGTTTGTATCGATTCATTAGTTGCTCCACCTGTAATTAGTTTATCATCTCTACTAATACTGCTACTCTGATTTTTTAATTGCAAATACTATTAATGAAGTGCCTATTAGTAGTACTATAATTACTGTAATTGAATGAGGGTAGTTCTTCGTAATTATGATTGGGTTGGCCATGTCATCGTTAATTTTATTCATGCTGACATTTCCTAATCTCTTGTCTCCCGGAAAAAAATTATATTTGGTCGATCTTGATTGATCATCTTGAAATGGTACAATCAACCAGATTGATCAAATTTTTGGAAAACTACATTAAAAACTGAATATTAGATAATTTAAAAATCAATGGTAATACGTGGCCTGTCCAGAAAGTACTCAGCATTTTAATATTGGGGAGAATAATCCTCTGCCGGACGATGACACCTTACTCTCTTTCATAGTACTCTCTTTGAGACCTCATACTTATCCTAGTGTCCCATGGGTTCTCTCTCTGATATTCGGCGCAGCTGCAGTGAAGCAGTTTGCCCCAGGGCAGTGCTGTCCCATTGTGCTAAGAGGGACAGGTCGGGCGAGTCCTGACGCTTTCATGACCGTAGTTGCTTTAGAAACCACGGTTGCTTTAGCGATCTTGGTTGTGTCGGCTGGAACTTTTCTCCATACGCTGCTCCATCAAACCTTAAACCTGACCTTGTGTCGCAATTTGCTTACCGTGGGAGTGCGAATAAATAAGTCCTTTCCACTTAAGGAATCTGCTTACTCGTTGTGCTCTCACCAATCTCGACAACGGTTTGAATTGTTGAATTTTTTCTTAATCAGGATATGTCAGGTGGACCGATCTGGACATTAATGGGTGCTGGAAGATCCGGGTGATGTGAGGTTTCTCTTTACGAAACTGCACTAGACGTGAACAATCTGCCCGTCCACTCGTGAATTTGACATTCACACAATACAATATCTTAGTTAATGGCGTCATGCTGCCGATAAAGTGAACCCATTAGAGATTGTCTATTCATAGATGTGCCTTCACATGGATACTTTTCTGACAGACTTCATATATGACCATTGACGATCGTAGCTTCTGTCTGACCGATTCTCAATTTACATAGAAATAGAAACACTTTCGGTGGGAGTTTATTGACATAACTTTTACTTACTATAG
>OY735221.1:28956872-28966872 GCA_963457665.1 Thysanoteuthis rhombus
TTTTCCTCTCCAAGGGGTTAATACGAAAATCAAAACTGACGCATCTTGAAATTCAGATGTAAAAAAAAATTGCACTACCTACGTTCTTCTAAAATATTGAAATACCCTCACACGTATTCGCACATCGTATGCCGATTTATACAGATATCCATCTTCAACAACAGCTTTAAAACATTAAAATTTTACAGACTATGTATACACACACAGAGCGTTTTGTTTTTCGTTCCTCATGCGCAAATGATTTGAATTCGAATTTCTCCTTTCTCGTCAAAGCTTGATAAGAATTAAAAGCAATAACAACGATACAAATACATCATCTCCTCTTATTCTCAAAACTTTTTGATTTGAAAATGTTATCATTTCCCCCACTTGACGTTTAACAACGATAGAAACCTGTCCCTCGGAAGGTGTGACAGAAATGAATACAACAGTTTCCTAACTTTCCTTTATCAAATTCACCATTTCATCTTCATGCATAAGCACACAAACACACGCACACACGCACACACGCACACGCACACACACATATATATATATACATATGTATGTGTATATCTATCTATCTATCTGTATATATATATATATATACATATGTATGTGTATATCTATATCTACATATATATATGTGTGTTTCTTGTCAAATACAACAAACATATACATAAGAGTGCACTAGTGTGTGTGTGTGTGTGTGCATGTGTGTGTGTATGTGCGTACGTGCGTGTGTGTGTGTGTGTGTGTGTGTGTTTACACTTGGGGAATGTTGTCCGTTTTTTCTCCCTATTTTTTAGCTTTGTGAAGGAATGATCTATGATCAGTGAATTACTATATGCACTAAAATTTGAGAGACCATCAGATAACAAACTTCCATAAAATGTTGCCAACCATAACAATTCTGCAATTGATAAGAGCTGATGCCAAGCAATTCTTTTACTATAAACACCATATACATTCACTGATAATTACTGACATTGTTGCACAGTAGTTTGTTTTATACATTCAAAGCTACGTGAAAAAGATAAAGATTTTGTTCTTATATTGAAATTACCCTCGAAACAATATATTCGGATGAGAATGTCTGCGAAATGTTTTGTCTAAGAACGGTATTTTATTAAATTTCTTTTTCATGCCAGAAAACTCGGCAAATCAAGTTTGTTTATGAATAAATACACTTGATACTTATGTAAAAAAGTGATAATTGGTTTTGTTGCGATATTATATTATCAATATCGTAATAAATCTAATTGCAATAACTGATAATTTTACAGGAAAATTGCTTATAATAATATCACTTTTTTATGCCGCTAAACCTTTAGTTTATATACCTGCATTTTCATACCTGAATTATATATATATATATATATATATATATATATGTGTGTGTGTGTGTGTGTGTGTGTGTGTGTTTGTATGTATGCATGTATGTAGTATGTATGTATATATTGCAACTCTTCAGTGTGGCTCTAGACTATCCATTAACCAATCCAGTACCACGGAGTAAGATGAAAACTTTTGCTTCATAGCCAGGGGATGGCATCTTACCCCTGCCCTACCAAGGACTAAACGGTCAGTAAGGTTGCATTTAAGCGATATGATTTAATTACACACGCATATATTTCCCATCCACCAGAGTGCTTTATTGTTCCGGCTGGAAGTGACGAGACAGCACACTTTTGCATTATATCATGAGTCTCATACCACTTTTCTCTCATTGTCTTTTATACAACACACACACACAGACACACAACCATACACACACACACACTCACGAACACACACACACACACACACACACATATATATATATATATATATATATATATATATATATATTCTTTAGGAATTACATCTAATGTGATATTCTTCATAGAATTTATCATGAGTTACGCGTGTAAATTATCATTTTCATGTGCATCGATGTGATTATACGACTGTGTCTGGATATATAAATATATATAAATAAATATATATATATATATATATATATATATATATATATATATATATACATACATATACATATATATATATATATATATATATATATATATATATATATATATATTGTGTATGTATGTTACTATTGCATTTGGGGCCAAAATAATTGTTTAAGTAAATGTAATGAAAGTGTTTCGTAGGGATAGTCGTATACTCATAATAAAGAGCAATATTTCTTTAATCTAAAGTGTATTTCTTTCATCAGTTACAAACTGATATATACAACGTCTTACATATCTTTATTCATCTAACTAATTTTCACTGCTATTTTCACTGTTTTTTTTTTTAAATATTAGACGGAGTGTTTCAGAATTGACATTCAATAAGATTGGATCAAGGATCTTGAGGAAGGTCGTGCGAATTTTTTTTTTTTTTTTGCTGCACCTGTAATTAGGATATGGATGTCGTTCATTTAGCTGTCAAGGTTAATTCATGATTACTTAAGGTTATGTGTGTTTTTATCCATAAAACTTCATAATGTAGATATCGAGAAAAAATCAATTGCACTTTGCCCAAATATAATCATTTTTTTTTCAAATAGTACGGGAATAATATCAGTTGAATTCGTTATCAGAATGTTTAAAATGTGAGATTTTTATCTAATATTACAGTAAGATACCTGAAATTCTGAAAATATTTCACGTACATATCAGCAGTGTTATTTGCTATTCAATGCTGAAAAGTTGTCATTTCGAAATGCATCATTTCACTTGGTATATATATATATATATATATATATATATATATATATATATATATATATATATATATATATATATATATATATATATATATATATATATATATATATATACTCGATCTGTTGAGTGCAGTGTGTTTTCGCATTGTTTATATAATCATCATTCGACGCAACGAGGAATTCTGAAAAAAAATATTTGTTTAGATGCGAGAGCGCCCAGTTTAATGAGACGTGACATGTATCAAGATGTAATGTATTGGAATATCACTGTGTTGATTTTATAGTTCAATTTACTCACCTTGGTGTGCTCTTAGTAGTGTGACATAAACAAGGCATTCATTTTAGACTGAAAAAACTTCAATCCAATGAAATGATAAAACAGTATCGTTGCATAACTACTAATCTTTGGAATTCAGAAGATACTAATATTTCCAGATGTATGTCTTGCCCGGTAAAAAGAGACGCACGCACAGGATTTCGATCATTAAAAAATTGTATGCATCATTTACAAAACAAATGCAGTGATTATCAATCATGTATGATATACCAAAAATTATCCGTTGAATTTTCAAAATTTTCTTCAACAGTTCACAAATTTTTAACCCAAGATTTCTGATTTTTGTGAATTACATTTCAAAATTTAATCTCATTCAATACCGCTAGATCTTTCATATTTTGCAAACGTTGGTTCAATTCTTTTTCAGTTTGTGTCTATATGAGAATTTCAAAAATTTTTATGGAATGCATCAGATGCCTTTTTCTCCCAATGTAAACACACTTACTGTTTCAGACTCTGTGATATAGTTTTTTTTTTTTATATCGTATAGATAAATATTCTCCGAGTGTAAAGTAAACTTTTCTATGAAGAATTAATCATATAGAGAGAAAAATGTTTCTGTTACTCAAAAAGCGTAATTTCAAACGATGTGATATATTTTCATCAAAGATCGCTTCGTAGATTTTACTTCCTGATTTACAGATGCAAGTTAGAGAGCTTTTTCTTTCGAAGAATATTCAAATTAGGGAAAAAATTGCATTATTACCTAACAATTTATGAAAGAAATTCGAAACACACTAATATTCCTCTAAAAGCGTTTTCCCGATTATAAGAAATACGTATCCAACATTGCATTCAAGAGAGAAATATCTGCAATATTCAAAATGAAGCTTCAAATATCATCAATCCTGATTGTTATTCAGAGAGTGCAAAATACATCCAACAGATTACAAATAAACATCATTATACAGAGTTTTGGCCAAGGATGCAGACTTATGAACGTTAATTTCCATCTGGTGATATTATCTTTTTTTTCATAATTTCTTCAAAAATAAATTTGCAGTTTCTTATATATTTTTCATCGAGACATGAAGGTGGTTTAGCTAGTTAAAATGCGTTATTTAAAAGGATCTAATACACTTTTTCCAAAATTTAGTACGTGTATTGTTCTTCCTAATTCACTCACGCCTGCCAGTCTGAGATATCAACTGGAGAATTGTTCATCATGGAGACTGAAAAAAATGGTACTATCATAACTATATTAATTTTTGAGACGGATCGTGGAGGTCCAGATTATATTAGTAGTTTGGCAATCCTCCAGAATGAAAGTATGAATTCACTTTTTATTTCTGTTTGATCGATTCTAAATTAAACATTTAGAGAATCGAAGAGACCAAAAATTTAATTCCAAGAAAATTACTTATCTTGAATTCAAAATTCATAACCATAAAATATGACTGATTGCGTGCTACGTCATGTTGAAAAAGAAAGATATATTCTTGTACAATATTCTGTTTGGATTTGAAAAATAAAATATTGATGATAAGTGTAATAGCTGTATGTAGATGGCCAGTTTTGGTATGAAACCCATACAATAAAATGTGAATGTGAATGTGAATGTATGTATGTGTGTGTGTGTGTGTGTGTGTGTGTGTGTGAGTGTGTGTGTGTGTGTGTGTGTGTGTGAGCAAGCTTTGTTGGTGCATAAATATTTGCATTTTTTCAACATTTAATTCGAAGCTCCGTATGTCAGTTCAGAATTAAAGTTAGTAATTGAGAAAAGAACTTTCAGAACTGACAGATTGTTTCCAAATAGAACAAATCGATTCATTCTGGAAATATAGATTTCTGGTGTCCTGAAACCAATGAAATCTTCAGAGGCGTTTTGAGTTGCTGCTTGAACGTTGAAGGAAGACATCGAAATGTTTGAAAAACTGGTTGTCCGGCGGAGAGGAAACTGGGTAATATAGACTTTGGTAGACTTGTTCATTCATTTTCTGCAGGGAAATTCGTTTGTCTGCCACAATAATAGGTCTCAATTTTATACCATCATCACAGAAAAACGTCCACGTCTTCAGAGATCTTGTTTCTGTTTTGAAATTTGTGTAACCAACGTTGATCTGTTTTTGACGGTCCCCTGGCCAAATACTTGATTGATATCATGAGAGGTTTCCGCTGTTTCACCTTCCATTTAGAACTCATGCAACAAAATTATTCAAATTTGCATTTTTTCCCATCTTTGATTTAAAAGCTTCAAATAAACCAGAATAATTTGTGAAATTAACACTTTAAAATGGTATTGAGAGTGTGTAGAAGTTGTTATGAATATAACACATTTTCGTAAAGGAAAAATCAATGCATCAAAACCTTTGTCACGATTCAAGGAACGTGAGAGATTTTTGTCAATTTCATCGTCTTGCAATGAAATGCTATCTCTGTACTATTTTCTCAAAGACTTGAAGACAGATATATTACATATGTATAAAATTATATTTTGATTCTCAATTTATCATTTGCTTTTGTATTTCATTGAGACTTGTGGAGATATTTCTTGTGTATTACCATTATGTCAAATGTGTTTCTACTTGTTCTCTTTTTGTTATTTTCTTTCATTAGATTCAAGATTATTTTTCTCCCGACAATTTTGCGTAAAAATTGAAAATGACACAATATTTGAAGTGTAATGGAATGTGAACAATGTAGAAAGTAAAAGTGTTCAAGGATTGGGGAAAGGCCACATAAGAATACACAGAATTTCCCCATAACACACACATCCACAGGCACTTCCACTCGCAAAACGCACGGAAAAATATACAAACACACATACATGTATACATGCACATATCCACTCATATAAACACACATACACACACAAACACTCACATATATATAAATACATATATATATATATATACATACATATATATATATATATATATACACACACACACACACACACACACACACACATACAAACATATATACGTGTATGCTAAACCATCATCCGCCTGAGTAGTACAGACACAACTGTTGTCGAATTCTATGGTAACCTTCTTGCTTTTTTCAAACGTTACAGCAAAAGCCATGGTCAGATTCTATTAAAAACTGATACACTTTTCAAAAAAGGGAATAATAGTCAAAAAATAGATAAATCATGGTATTTTGCCTTGATCAGGATTTGAACCCAGCTAACTACGACCAGTGTCGGGACCTGGCATTGGTAAATCTGGTTCGAATTTCGGTCACAGGGAAATACATTATGTATTCATATATTTCTTTTACCATTATCAATTCTACCTCCCCCAATAAATTACGATCGCGTGTTAGCTATGATCATCTGGTTATAGCTGACACGGAATGCTCTTCAAAGACACGACAACTTGTAATTCATTGAGAGCTTTAGCAGATATTGATTACACTTGTTCACACACACATATACAAACACAAGCACACACATATACATAGGTGTGTGTGTGTGTGTGTGTTTGTGTGTGTGTGTGTGTGTGTGTGTGTGTGTGTGTGTGTGTGTGTGTGTAATGCAAAAAGAGAAAGAATTCCAGCATCCCCCATAAATTTCAATTTCGCTTTTTGCATCCCTTTGCTAAACCTTCCACAACATTCTATTGAAATCAATTGTGCGCTTTTGGAGATATTGTTAAGCCTATACATACAGCAACGATACTGGGAAGGTAAGTATGCATCGATAAATCGAAGTATGCATCGAAGGATTTGACCTGTTCATTTGCATCCAATTGCCCAACCTTCGGCAACATTTAATAGAAATTAAATGAGACCAAAATATTGCTTGGACAAACTGACTGCCGGCTAAGTAATGAAAAAAGAAAGAAATAGCGGAAAATAAACCAGGAGAATTTCGCAGTAACCATGGTCTGGAATCATGGTTGTAACGTCCACCGTATGATGTCTTTAGACAGGCATAGCTAAGAGTCACTGTGAAAAACGAGTTCTTTTTTTTCCCGATGACCAGAAAATGAAAAAAATGAATTTAGAACTTCCATAGAATTTATGCTGTTTAGGTTTAGAAGTTTTATAGTAAAGAGGGGACGGTCCTGGATTTGAACTACTTTCATAGCCCAATGCCTAAATTTCAAAGAATGATTCCATTGAAATGAATTGGGATGGTAGAATTAATAGCAAGAGGAATATAACGATGTATAGAGTATCTTCAAGTAACCTGGATTCAAATCGAGTTAACCATGGCCACAGTATCGGGTTCTAACCACTAGATTGTAACAACTGTCAATGATTCCTAAGAGGAGTAAATATGTTATCCATCGAAAACATTTCGAGATATTGTGTAATGTGAATATACTTATGAAGCCTGGAAGGTAAATGTGCATGGATCCAGAGAAATTCACTCCGTTCATATCTCCTTGTTCCCTCAAAATTCGCTAAATTTCATCGAGAACTTTCTGAGATGTCCAGTGGACAAGAAGAAAGACACATTGAACACATTAAGCTTCACAGGACATCTTTAGCAGAAGTAACTGAATGTAGACAAGGTTTTCTACGATTACTTAGTGGAATTTTAGTACTTAGTAGATAGTTACAAAAATTGTTTATTTTATATGATTTATTGTATGTAGAAATTATTTAAAAGCAGCTACAAATTACAATTTGACCAAATGCACATTGTCTGGGAATACTGGGCCATTGATTGGTGAAAATTCAGTGTTTCTATCTTAATTATTTACGGGATTCTTAAGCTCCATTTATTTATATTCTATTTTTAGCATATAAATATCCGGGAAATCCTCATCTGTTTCCAAGACACACTAAACATGAAATAATCCATGTTTACAAGTATGCAGAATAACGTTGAGTCTATGCTGTATTCACCTACCGTATATCACATCTGTAGAAGCAAGGATGACTTGAGAAAAAAACACCATAATTCTTTCAGTTTCCAAAACTGCCACACCTGCTGCATATAAGATGAATCCCCACATTTCTATGTTCAATAGTTTATAAGTTATTAATCTTCAAAAAGCGTGACATATCTAAATGAATATCTTTAAAAAAAAGTAAAAACTTTATGATCGTAACATGGTCACCAAGATACGGGGCATATCTGTGAATGATAGATTTGATAAGACAAACAACTTGTTTGTACTGAGATCAAAACTCGATTGACAGGATACTCTTATACAGTTATAAGTCATATTCAGGAATCAGGAAAAGAATTGGCATTCAAAATTGCACAATTATGGCAATGCACGAATGGATGAAGAAACACCACAAGGAAACCATCAGAGAACTCGATGGGATAGAAAGCAGTATATGCATAAGCATCTTAGAAGTAGACGCAATTGAACTTGGTGAGATGAAGGGAGAAAAAGGCAAAGAATACCTTGGAAGAGGAAAATAAAAAATACTGGAGACAAAATTATGCAGCAGAAAGAAAATTGTGAAGTTTCTTTGGCGGGTTCAAACGTGGGATTCTCCTTGAATTGAACTACAGAGACTAGAAAGACAGTGACAATGCATAAAGCCCTGCAGCTGAAGAACAACAAGTGTAAATCATGTGGATTTAATAATTCGGACAATCATCCAATTAATAATCAAACTGGCCAGGATGTTATATAAGAACAAGCATGACTGGATGGGAATGGTGATTTACTGTGAACTGTGTAAGCAACTACATTTTCATCGCACCAACCAATGGTACATGCAGAGGTTAGAGTTTGTTCAGGTTAATGGAGGAATTATGGAACCTGAATGATGATGTTAATGCAAATATTAATCAGAGCTCTGGGGCAATTCCAAAGATTCCTATGAAAGGCTGGGGAGACTGGGAATCAAGGAAGAACCGAAACTATACAAAAAATAGCTTTACGAAATACAGTACCGGAATACTGAGGGAGGTCCGGGAATATCGTGGATAATTACTGTCACTTGATCTCAAATGAAAGTCATCAGTGGCTACTGGTGGAAAAACTCGACGATTACAAATAATGATCGGAGAATAATAAGGAAGAAGAAGCCGAAAAAGAGAAAAATAGAAGCATTAGCGATAATATCACATTCATCAACTTATCTTTCAGAGACTCTGAAACAATCACAGTTTTAAACTGCTCTAATGCAAAGACATAAAATAAAATCACATTGTAAATTGAAGGTTTTGGACTGACGCATATATTTAGAGTTGTAAATATGAAAAATAATTCAACTTATTCAGACAACTATATAATTGAAATTTGCAAGAAACTTATGGATATTTGGAAGGTTTGAAGTTAGTTGGTCTCGTGCAAGAATAACAGAATGGGAAAACTAAATTGAAAAGAAGTCAGTTTGTTTTGCACAATGAATGAAAATATCAAATCGCACCAACGCAAAGACATAAAAATGACTAACAATACCATAACACAAATTGGCGGGTTTGAAAACACATACGAATTTTCGAACACGTTTTTCTGTTATGTCTCGAAAATTGTTATTTTATTCGAGTTAGAAGAAAAATTCTTAAAATAGCCATAAGTGAAAAATTATACATTCTATTTTTTTCAAATTCTGGTTTGACGATAAGTTTTTACTCTCATTGTTTTGTTTTTAATACTCGAAGGAAGAAATGATTATCAATAAAATCTATTACATATATTTGCACAATTTTTTCCCCATAGATTTATCTCTACATTATTCATATTTTGCCGGAAATATATTAATGTAGAAAAGTTATTGTTTTGCTATCACTTATAGCAGAATTCGATATTTGAAAGTTAGAAATTGCAATATATTTAATAAAACAGTTCTTCTTTATTACTTAATATTCATAATTCTTTTTGTGAATATCAAAATACCTGTATTGCTAACACTGCATATATATATATATATATATATATATATATATATATATATATATATATATATATATATATATATATATATATATATATATATATATTTATATATATATAAATATATATATATATACATATATATATATATATATATATTGCTCCTTCCGTACATATGTCCTTATGTTCATGCATTTACATCTATGTCTTGCA
>OY735221.1:28976872-28979372 GCA_963457665.1 Thysanoteuthis rhombus
GAACAACTAGTCGACTGAAAAAGACCCGAGATATTGGAAGCCTTGGAAGGGTTCTGATGTCATGACAAGCGTAATGGCACTATTACCACCATAAATTGTCACACATACATCGTTGAAAATCAAATATGATCTAAAATTGAATACAATCATTAGTTCCCTTTCATGCGATCTGTAAAAAGGAGTAAGCAAACTGAGGAAAAATATCTTTCCAATATATTTTGGAGGATGTGTGTAATGATGTATATTTAATGAATAAAAAGAATATAAGTGACGTATGGGAATATATACATGATCATCATTTATGATCAAGTATGTATCCTCATATATTGACAGAAAAGTATATCTTTGAAAAATATCATTAAAAATCAAAATGAAATATTTAAAATTCATCGAACTTTGCCCCAGCCATCATCATCATCATCACCTGCCTTTCAGCGTCCGTCGGTGGACGTAAATTTTCCCAATGATTCGCCAGGCCTCTGAACCATGGGAATTGCAGAACCAGTACTTTCTGAATTTATCGAGCTCTTCAAGCCATCTTACTTTCTGTTGGTCAAAATTTCGCGTGTGATGTCTGGGAATCCACGTTGTGAGCTGTGATGTCCAGCGGTTGTCCGACATTTTTGCAATATGGCTGGCCCTATTCCATTTGAGTTTTCAAACGCAGCCCATATTATTACTTTGCCAAAGCCTGAAGGAAATGATAATGGTTCGAAAGCGAATTCATAATACCGATTCAGATATTTAAGGAAAAAGCCGTTAAGATGTGTTCTTTAAAATAAAAATGCAATGTTCTAAACTTGATCTGGAAAGAACGAAAGGGCATTTGCCTAGGTCGTTGAGAAATTCAGTGAGAACACGTTTTTTATATGCCTCTATTAATTATTTTTGGTACATATTTTTCTGAACGCTCTTTTATTATCAGTCACGAACTGAAATACCTATTTACACAACGTAAAATATTCAAAGATTAAAAATAGGATCAAAATTTTCCGACTTTCAAAATATATTTCACTTCGCAGTTACCTTCCGAAGGGTGAAAAGTTTCTCTTTTTTTTCCGGTCCTTCAAGGGTGGGTGGTGTAATAATCCTTCACTACTGGCCCTATTGGTAGATAAAATTTCCCCTCTACTTTTCGCCCGTGAAAAGGAAATGTATGTTCTCCTTTTTGACACCTGGAGGGGCTAACCTCTCTTTTCACTCTTGTCACCTCAAATGAGAAAGATTAACGCCGAACTTTTGAGCTGTTAAAACTGTGAAAACCTCCACTTTACTTTCAATCACCTCAAGGAGAGGAAAAGGCTTCCTTCGTGTTTGACTCTTTAAAGAGGGACATTATGTCTTCATAATCAGTCTTTTAACGCCCATCTTCGGACATAGAACTTCCTCAGCATTCGCCTCATTTCTCTATCATGAGCGTCGAGGAGCCAGTATTTTCTGAACTTGTTTAGTTCATCTCTCCATCTTGTATTTTGTCAGCCTCAGTTTCACATGTGATTTCTGGCGATCCATGTTGTGAGTCGTGATGTCCATCGGCTGTCTGTCATTCTTGCAACGTGGCCTGACCATTGCCATATAATTTTTCTAACTTTTGTTCGTGTTTGCATCCTGTACAGTGCGTGTATGTGTGCGTGTGTGTGTGTGTGAGTGCAAACATGATGAGTTATCAGAGGCTGGGTTAGTGTTATATTTCTGAATGATAATCTGAGCTGTGTGCCAACAGTCACATATAGAGTTAAATTTTGGAGCATACGTGTAGGAAAATCTAGGAGTGGCAATAAGATCAAATGAGGAAATTTGAAATGTTCGATGCCAGGCAGGCAAAACCATCTTATGCAAAGAAAAAAATATCAATTAAAACGGTGTCATCTGTTGATGTGAAATAAGAACATATTTCTATCTTGAACGCTTCTTTTTGTAAATGAGCTGGGATGAAAAGTCGAAATAAACTAAAGAAGCCTTATTTGTGCACACCAATAGTCTATCCATTCAAATATTGTCAGATAAATTATAATACACATCAATACC
The DNA here is from genome assembly GCA_963457665.1 of Thysanoteuthis rhombus. Taxonomy (NCBI): domain Eukaryota; kingdom Metazoa; phylum Mollusca; class Cephalopoda; order Oegopsida; family Thysanoteuthidae; genus Thysanoteuthis; species Thysanoteuthis major. The sequence continues at coordinate 28,978,901 of OY735221.1, forward strand.
ATATATATATATATATATATATATATATATATATATATATATATATATATATATATATATATATATATATATACACACACACATATATATATACATATATATACACACATATATATACATATATACATGTATGTATATATAAAGAGAAAGAGAGGGAGAGAAAGGGAAAGAGAGAGAGAGAGAGATAGAGACGGACACAGACCCATATATATATATATATATATATATATATATATATATATATATATATATATATATAATTGTTTTGTCCTACAATTATGTTTATGTTTCTACCTTTTGGGGTTTCATCAGGCAAATGATTCAATTTGTTCGGATCTTTATTAAGAACGTCTCTTTTTTTTTTGGTGGTGGGGGGTCTATTCCCCGAGTGGAAAAACTCTGCTTTATCCTATTTGAATTTTTCCCTTTTTTTTTTCTTTTAACCCTTTGTTTTTTTTTTTGTTTGTTTTTT
>OY735221.1:28984372-29009372 GCA_963457665.1 Thysanoteuthis rhombus
AGGGGGAGGGATGGAGGGAGGAGGATTGGGGTAAAGAAAGAGAGACAGAGAGAGTGTGTGTGTGTGTATGTGTATGATTACATTGTCTTTCCTGCTCCTACACCCCCACCATGTCATTAAAATTTACAAAGAAATCCATTCTTCTCATCTGCCAGGAATGAAAGGTACAAATGAGTAACAGTGTTGAATAGATTAGCCGCTAATTGGCGGTATATTTACCCAGAGAATCAGGCTAATTGGTTGAATATTCAAATGTGATAAGAATTGATCAGGGCTATATTAGAAAATAATCTGATATGCGACGCCAGCTCGATGTTCCAACTGATGTCCTCCCTAACGATGTAAACAAGACAAGTACTGATATACTTTTCTATACATCTACTTAATAAGAACTTAATTTGTAACCTATCTGATGGGCGATGATATGACGTTGACGTCGCCAGTGCAAGTCTTGCGTCAATGGATTTGCACAAAAGTTGTATGAGAACCGGGCAGTACCTCGAATCATCATCATTTCAATGTAAAATACGTTGTATATTTTTGACTGACTGCAGGAATACTGGATTTTCAAAAAAAATCTTCCTAATAATAATAATAATAATAATAATAATAATAATAATAATAATAATAGCACAAGCCAGAGGCAGTTTTGGAGAATGACAACCACAAACTACTGTGGGACTTCGACATCCAAACTGACCACCTCATCCAGGCAAGAAGGCCGGACTTAGTAATAGTAGACAAAAAAAGGAGGGCCTGCCAAATAGTAGACGTTGCTGTACCTGCAGACCATAGAGTAAAGAAGAAGGAGGGTGAGAAAAGGGAAAAATACCAGGACCTAGCAAGGGAGTTAAAGAAAATGTGGAACATGAAAACCAGGGTAGTACCGGTCATAGTGGGAGCACTAGGAACTGTCCCCAAAACGCTGAGGGAGAGACTGGAGGAGATCGGGATTAGGGGGAGGATAGAGACCGTACAGACCACAGCACTGCTGGGCACTGGACGGATACTGAGGAAGGTGCTAGAGATATAAGGACTGCAAAGAATCGTAGCTCTGTCATGATATGCGAAAGAGAGAGGAGACGTTAGCTGAAGACCTGAGGAGACTTATTGTCACTCAGCCTTCAGCGATAACCACTGGGCAACCGGTGTGAAACTGTAAATCGCAAAATTACTGCGATCTATGAGTACGAGGAGAGGAGGGCTGGAGACCTGAGGAGACTTGCTGTCACTCAAACTCCAGCGGTTACCACCAGGCAACTGGTGTGAGATTCCTAATAATAATAATAATAATAATAATAATAATAATAATAATAATAATAATAATAATAATAATAAGAAGAAGAAGAAGAAGAAGAAGAAGAAGAAGAAGAAGAAGAAGAAGAAGAAGAAGAAGAAGAAGAACTAGAAGACTTTTTGATCCCGGGGAAGGTTCTTCAAATCCCCAGTAAACTATAACCAGGAAATAGTCCCATACTACATCTGCAACCTTGATACTGGACTGGAGATTTGGTTTCACCCTCTACTTGTTGTTAACAAAGATTACTATTTAACCATGGACAAGGATTCCTGTCTCTCCTAAAGGCTTTGAAACAAAATAAACCGAACCGTTTCAGAGATTCACTGAATAACTTATCTGCCCAATAGACTACCTTCATCTCAATGAAAAGAGATTTGTATAAATGCATACTGAATTTTATTCACTTTACAAGCGCTTGTAATGTTATGTTATTTTGCGTAAATGTATCTCCCATCCTAGGCTAGTTTATTAGGGAGCAAGTCTTGATCTTGATGGATTGTCTCTGGGCAATGAAGTCAACTGTGTAGATCAGGCGCCTGCAACAATGTTTGATTGCAATTGTTTTTTGTTTGTTTGTTTGTTTTGTGGTATATGACAGCATCCTGTTTAATGTTAAGATTAATATCCATTTGGTTACTGGTCTCGATAATGAATAGAGAATACCACAGTTACGGCTCAAAAATGATCTTTTTTTTACCATTCCAAATCGACTTAAAATTAGATATGATTTATTTTTTCATTTTGAGAAGAAAAACAATGCAATGAATGTACTTTAAACAGATATACTTTCTTTCCACGAAGTTAGAAGATGATTGCCCTCAAAATAAGCTCAAAATAAGCTCATAAGAAAGTATTTAATATACAAAAAATCACCCATAGCAAACAATATTCAACTCCATGTCATTTAGCGTTCCATGAACTTGCCGTATTCAAACAAGTATATTGAGGTCAGGACGTTGTTCCAATGTGTCTGTTAAAGCAAATTTAACACTCCCTTTATTTGCCTTCTTTCGAAGCTAATTTTTTATCTAATTATATTATCTTTGTGTTTCTTTCAACATGCTTTGGTTGTATTTTGTTAAAAACTATTTATGTAATATGCATGCAATTGCTTTTCTTGGACAACATCTTTAAGAATTAATGAATCTCATATACATGTCTGTTCTAACTAATTGATTTCAATGGTGACATCAAATTTCCATTCAATTTTTTAGGGGATATTCAAGAGAGAATGCAAGTTTTCAAGGCCAAACAAACTACTTGAAGAAAAATACCAAGCCAACATGCTTTCACTGAATTGGTAAACGTATAACAAACACAGTGAACAGGAAGATGCATATATATGCAGAAATCTTAATCTTGTGTAACAGAACATTGGACATAAATCTGATTAATTTGAATCTGGAGTTTATCCCCAAGTAAATGAATCTTTTGTTGTAAGTATGAAGAGTGGAAGACATTTTTGGTTTGGCCTGTAGGGAAAGAATTAATTTTATATTTGTTTAAATGGTATCCTTAACCTCTTACAATCTGCTGTCACTTTTTTCTAATTAAACCATTTTCCATTATCTTTGACTATTTGTATGGAAATGACTTATCTCTTCAAGATACAAAAAAGTTTTCGAGCAATGAATAATGTTCTATTCTTCATGTCAATGTTGTATTCATATTCCTGGTTATCGAATTTTCGCTAAGATTTATAAGCAGTGTATTAAAGTTCGCTGGATTTGTTGAATTATTGAAAATTGTTCGACAGCACAGCTAAAATTTTGCTAACATCTTGAGTTATCCAGAGATTCAATCTAAAATGACTCAAGTTTTTATCTTCCATTTCTGAACTATCTTAAGGAACAATGGAGTTTCTTATATACCCTCAGAACAGCTAGAATAAAGTTACTAGTTCAAATATTTAGAAGTATAATGATTTTGACATTTCTCAGAATCGCAAACACAACTAGACGATTAGGAATAGCTTGAACAAGAATGAACTTGTTTGAACAACTTAATGTTGAATATTAGTCATTCATTTCAATTCAACTCAAAATAAAGAAAACACTTGCTTGAAAACAGATATTTTATTCCATGAAATGCACTACGTATTATTCATGATTCAATTTAGATATTAAAAATTATGAAGTTGATTGAATTATTCATCCAGTGGAATGTTGTGATCTAAATTATTTAGATTATCATTCAAAGAGGTTCATGAACAGCATCATACAGTGCAGAGAATACACCACCAGAATCATTGTGGTTCAGGAAAAAACGAGATTCCGATATAGTCCAATTAGCTTATTACTTAATGAGAATGCTTCATCTTACTACTTTTGATGATTTATGACACTTGAACTGCATACTCGCAGGGAAATTGCAATCAAAACAATAAAAATTAAAGAGTGTGCCCTTTAGATAAAGATGCTTAGACTCATTATGTCTGGCAACATAATTTTGTACTGATTATTACGTCATCAGGGCACTGCCATTATTTTGATTCGATCACCAAATGATAGCAGTGTGGTCTAGTGCACTACCCACTGTTTCCAATCTAGTTACTCTAGCTTTGATTGTCCCTTATTAAACTAATGATTTTTATTGATCATTTCTATCATGATTGCTTTTACAACTGACATTTTATTTGGACTTGCTGTCTGTGATTGACTATGTTCCAATATTACGGCAATCGTTTCAATATTATTGTTTTGGTCGTGATCACAAATCTATCTTTATCCTTTCCTTCATTATATTTCCTCTTGCAATACTTTTTTTTTATATCTCTCCAAACCATCTAACGATGGTTTGGTATTTCTTTTTTAGTTTGATATTAAAACTTTTTTTCCTAAACAACAGGAAAGTTTCTCTCAACAAGTTTTGTAATTGATTTATAAATTAAACAGAGGTTTCAAAAATAGAACAAAGAAACAACAGACTCATGTAATTTTCATTAAACCGAGGATTAGCGAAATCTCTTATCAAAATAGAAAATGATTTCACTTTAATACATTGAATATTTTTTCTGAACATGACAATATTAGACTCGTAATTTGAATGTGTTTTCTTTATTCAGATTTTATAATTCATATCAAAAATTGTATCCTTCTAGATTTTGATTCTTTTTTCAGATTCTATAATTTTCTCTTCCTTGACTGGAGGAAGGAAAAGCTACCCATTACAAAAACATTATAAATTATAGCATATACTCCTAAATTTGTCAATGTTATGATTTCATTCAATTACCGTCAAACCACGTATTTGTGGAAAGTCATGCATACTGTGACAACTAAGCAAACTTTCAACACATAGGTAGATATATAGATATATAAACTGCAGATGAAGAATAAAATATATCGGTATGTATTGACAATTGCCTTTGCCTTTATACTGATCAACAGACAAAAAAGATATAGGGGCATGAAAATGAAGACAGTTGACGATATTGTCATATAAAGTTCATAATTTTTATTTATTTTTTCCAGGCCAACGAAGTGGTACGATGCAGTTATCAAACAAAGAAATGAATTGTGAATACCGGGCAAAATTCGATTCATGCTGCGTTGTTTGACCAGAGAAGGGACTGACAACATGTTAACATCCCCGTTTAGATACTTACATGCACACATACATGCAAGTGCATGCGCATTTTCATACAGATATAAACAAAGGCATACACAGGCACGCGCATACATGTAGAGGCCTGCTCATACATAAGCGCACACAGGCCCACAGAATTAAGCACATACACACAAACACACACATACACACACACACACACACTAAATAATAGACATAAATAGGAAGAAACATAAACATATATACATAAATGTCAAGACGTTTTTTGTGCATCACAAAGCAACATGCATTTGCGTTTATATAGATGTTGTTGTCGCTGCTGTTGTTGTTGATACTGGTGGTGGTGCTGCTGCTGTTGGTTGTAATTTGCGTACCACACTGCTTCATGTTTTTCTGCTATTGATTATTATATCATTCATCCTCCTCTTTTCTTTATAACAACATTTACTACCATTTGACCGATTCCCAATAGCAGTATTAGTAACAAAGCATTTTTTTTGGGTTTTTACGCGTAATAATCATGGCAATAGTAATTGTTTAAGGGTCGATTTTTGCGTTGATTACCGTTTTACGTGTTTTTTCCTATTAAGAGTGCCTCGTTTATATTTTTGTTCTCAGCATTCTTCTGCAAATTTTTTTTAGTCTAATTGTTCGTTATAACATTTCATTATGCATTTCCCCTTGCAATATCAATCATACGGATAATTATCTTGGATAATAAACAAAAATAAAACAATATTTATTCCTGCTTTGCTATTTTCATTTTCCCCAAATTTGGTTTGGCATGTCTGGCCAAACACCTATATTTATGTTCGAGGCAATTTGTAAAGGATAAAAATCTGAAGTATGTGTTTCCAGTACACACAGGAGTGGATTTTCAATGTATAGAAGTGTTTACAGATGAATGAACAGGTCATTCGAAATCGATGTGTGCGTGTGTCTATGTCTAAGTGATTGCGTGTATGCTGAATCATAATTGATTTAGTAAGCTTAAAGGGAGTAATGATAGGAAATTGCAAAATGCTGTTTTGAGCAACAGCAGTTCCCATGGGCAAACAAATGCGGAATATCTGATCAAATTTTACTGACCTTTTGATTAGAGCCCAGAGATAATTTCAGGGACACCATTGTTTGAAATATGATTCATCTGTCCATACAGGAGTAAAAACATCGTTGCTTTTCTTCTGATCAGTTATGCTATCTTATACATTTAAAAAAAAATTAACGAGGATGCACCTTAAGCTGTTTGAACCATCAAAAGCAAGACAATATCCATAATCATAAAAAGAAGCGTACCCAACCAATGCATCCTCCCGATAGTGACTAGTGGAGCTGAAACATGGAACCCGACCAAGAGACTTGCAAATTGAGAAGCATGAAACACGTGCATGAGAGAACCGTGCTCAACTTCACATGGATAGATCACAAGACAGAACAGTATATCAAGAAGAAGACAGGAGTTAAAGATATCAAAAAATCTATTAAAAAATTTTGAATGGCAATGAGCAGGCCATGTTGGATGAATGACAGAAAATCAATGAACAACACAACTAACATCGTGGATCCCCAACGATCACTTGCGAAACCCAGATCGATAGAATACAAGATGGAGAGATGAACTGAACAAATCCAGAAAAAACTAGCTCCGCGATGCCCATGGTAGGGGAATGTGGCGGATCCTGAGGGAGGTTAATGCCTAAAAACACACAATAAAAGACTAATGAAGATGAGGTCGTTCCATCCAATTTTTTTCGTTTTCAAATGTTGATGTTCACTTGGGCGGCAATATGCATGTGTACACGCGCCAGTAGTATTTTGAATATATATATATACATATATATATATATATATATATATATATATATATATATATATATATATATATATATATATATATATATATATATATAGTGAGAGAGAAGGAGAGGGGGTAAATATGTGTGTATGTGTGTGCACAGACGATTCAGTGTCTGCAAATTTAAGCGATTGATTTCCTCTACTGAACTATTTGAATCAAATCAATTCTCACTCTAGGCCATTATTCACAGATTTTGGGTTTTTATTTATTTCTTCTCTCCTTTGTCAGAATTTTTTTTTTGTTGCTGATTTCTCTACGAGCATATACAATGAACAATCCGTTTTGTTTTGTTTGTTTTCGTTGTTGCTTTTTTCCCTGCTTTTTTTTTTTTGCTTTTCCGAGCGGTGATTTCAAGTTTTGTTGAGGATGAAGGTGTTAGCCAAGCATCAAAATACCACAGGGCTTTTTGGGTCGAACGTTAAACTCGTTTTATTACCAGAAAAAATGAATTGAACTGGTTGACTGGAAAATAATGAAATTGATTCTTTATGAGATTTCATCAACTTGGAAAAAAAACTGATTTTTTAAAGAATTTCACAGTATTTGTGCGATTTCTTCTTTTTTTTCTAGTTTGCTATCTTTCAGGAGAAAAAAAAACAATTGTTTGCTCACAGTCCTTTCCTGTTAATCAATGGTACACTCGTGTACTATTAAATCCCGCAGTGTCAACACGGTATAATCATCTATCTTGGATAATTTATGAGGATTACAAACGTCTGCCGGTTATCCAATGTCTGAAAAATTCGTTGCCACCTATATGCTCAAATTAGAATAAATAACAGGGAACATAAGATGGTCTCTGTGCAATAAATTGGGCGCCAGCTGTATCAGAATGTGTTTTGCCCATCAATCAGATTTTTGTTCTGATGGAGATCGATTTCTAAGTAGGCAAGACAAAAACTACGTATCTAGCGAAGAATCCTGCAAAACCTGTTACCCCTTAAATTATTCAACCCAAGTCTTGACTAAGATCATACTAGCAAAATATTCAAAGATTTTCTGCGCTGAGATCAAGCGTTTGTGATTTAAAACGAAATCTGTTGACGGAGTTGTATACGTCAAATGTTACTTAATCGCTTTGCATAATCAATAAAACGTGTATAAAAAAATGTGTCTCCCTATTCAAAAACAAAAAGAGTTTATACGAACGATAAGCGAAGGCAATCCTGTCTTAAACGGGGAGATCGAACATTTACACCAACACCAGCGGGGAAAAAAAGCTATATCAGGTGCAAAGTAGTTACTTGAAGTTTTACCATAGTTATAGATACAACCCGAATTCAACAATGTGCCAAATTGATCGAACTTGTATTCTGAGTGACGGTTGCATTAACTATTACTGAGTAAGTCATCCTTCATTCGATAAAATATCACTTCATGAAGGGATGTCAATATCTGCCTCCTTGGGACTTCCATCTTTTACCAAAGATATTTCAGACCGTGGACAAAATTATGCTAGATGCAAGAAATATCTGTTGCTGTCCCAAAAGAGAACTTTGCAGACAGTCGGGAAAAGTATAATGAACGCTTTGATAAGTGTGCAAAGTCCTTAGGCAAGTATCGTGGCGGGTACTGAAGTAGAACTCCCCATGGTAGGCTATTTATTTTGTTTATATCGAATATTTGGATGATTTCTATAGAGTTATTGTATATCTCAGCTGTGATGCAAAAAAGTTACACGCTGGGTAGACATAATTCCTTAATTATAGAAAAGAAAATTGAACAATCTGCCGAAACAAAATCTAAATCAGACCATTGAATGAATAATCGAAACGTCTCTGGCATCAGTGTATACATTCCCGGTGGGATCGAAATATACTTGATGATTTATTTTTCCAGTTTGATTAGCAATATTAGTACGTGAGTTTATATAAATGAAGCGACACAAGGCAAAGCAGTAGAATATGTTGCTAAATGAACACATATTTCAACTACCTTTGATATTACTTACTTGCAAAAAATTATATATCCATAGATAATTATAAGCACTTATCAAGTGATGTATTCGTCCCTTCTTCCTTTCTCACTCTCTCTCCCCTCTCTCTCTAAGTGTGTGTGTGTGTTTGTGTGTGTGAAAGACCTTCCTCGATGCACTCAACATTTGTATGTCTTAAAAAACTCTCGACGATTAAATTTCAAGCCCTTAATTAGAGAATTTATTATGAAAATTATTCTACTATCTTGGAAATTGAGGGTTCATGATTGCTCCTGCGAGGTTTTGTTCACTCACTAGAAGTTAAGGAGTGCTTACGTCTGATTAGATGTGAAGGTTAAGTACGCTTCGATTGGTTTTTCCCCTTTAGGAGGAGGTGGAGCTGAAATATAGCCTGTAGGCATAGTAAGAACCAGAGATAGATACTTATACTAAAAATAATATAGTCCCGCCTATCACACTACATAAAAAGGTGGTAGTTCGACGCGAGAAAAACAGACAATATTATTCTGTGTTTACATATATATATATATATATATATATATATATATATATATATATATATATATATATATATATATATATATATATATATATATATATATATAGATGGATATATATATATATATATATATATGTATATATATATATATATATATATCCAAACATTCTAGATAAACACTCGTTCATTCAAGTATTCCAATCGACATAAAGTTCATAAAAGACGATGTTTATGACATTACCTGCAAATCAGTGAACCAAAAAGAAAGAATCATGGAAAAGGGTAGTGTGTATGAAAACGCGGATGTTATACGGAGGATAATAATTCCAGTTGGTTGAAAACGTAAAAGGCAGCTGAAATCAAACAGTGTGTATGAATGACTGGAAAAAAAAGTGAAAAATAGCTGAAAAGACAGAAAATATGAAGTGTGAAAAAGGAGAAAAGAACAGATATATGGAATAAACGAAAAATGAAGAAGAAACGTTGGAAAGAAAGAAAGAAAGAAAGAACGAAAGGAAAGAAGAAAGAAAGGAAGGAAGGAAGGAAGAAAATAAAATTAGGGACAGACGAAAAGAGATCAAGGGAGATAAGAAAGGAAAAAGTAAGGATAAATTTGCGAACCATTTAATCATTAGAAAAAATATGGGAGATATCTGTTGAGATTGGATGGATAAAATCACGAATTAAAGAATCAACTGAATGTGGAATTTTATCAGAGAGGAGATAAAACCTATGGGAAATAAAAAATAAACCAAAAACAAAAAGCATAGTGAATATAACAATAAAGGAGATTGTGTAAAAATAAAGAACGTTTTGAAAGAAATGAGAAGGGGAAAGATTAAGGAAGGACGAAATGGAAGATTAATTAAAGGATGTAACTAAAGAGAACAATTGTAATAAAAGAGAAGCAAGCGTCCTTCAACAAAAAAAATCGTGTTGATTACAAAAAGAATATAAAAGAAAGAATAACAAATTTAGCATCGTAGGGAAGACGGATAATGCGAAGAAGTAAAGAATAAAGAAAACATACGGTAAGAATTAATGAAAGAAAATATAAAGAGAAAAAAAAAGAGAAAAAACAAAGACCCAAATGAATAATGAGGAAGAATGATACACGGTTATAGAGAGGAAAGAAACAGTAGCACTCAGAAAATCAAAAACGACAGTCCTGCTTAATGCGAAGTCCAAGTCCACTTTCACTAATCTTCCGATTGAATACGATTATTGCAGCTTTTGTGCTGAATATAGATTTTCGTAGATGTTTGAGATTTATATGATTGGCTCAATCGGTAAGAAAGCCACCAATCAATCACTTAGTCGTGATTTGAAATCAACGGAATGAATTTGCTGATTTTATATAACTGGCTGATTTGACGTGAAGGGACAGAAAAACTGTGAAGTGTTTAGTCCCATGAATCAGATGATGATTTTTGTAGTTGCTGTTGTTGCTCAAACTTCTGTCGAAGTTTGACAAAAAAAACTGTAAACAAAATTTGGCCAACGGGACAAAAAACAGCAACAAAGATATTGAAGGATTGACACGAAAATAATGAAAGAAAAACAGGAAAGTAAATGAAACTATAATCAACGTTTTGAATAGAAAAGAAAACAAAGAAGAGACACATTATTTTTTTAAGATAAAAAGAAACAATTAAACAATCAGCGGTATGAAACACACTGTTCCTGGTTAGACTGTCAGTGCCAAGAGGCTGGCAATTATTTCTCAATTCAAATTGCCCGACCAATGATAACAAATGCCTAGCAGTCAAAAGATACAGATCATTACAAGGTTTTGGTAAAGCTGGCCAAAAATCGGTATCCCTTTTCTCCAAGGCATTTGGCAAACATTGAAGCTGAAATACATTTATAAGGAATCAAATTCATGGCTATTAACGCTTACTTGTCGACTGGTTAACATACGCCTATCTCCCTCTCCTTCTCTCTCTCTCTCTCTCTCTCTCTCTCCATATATATATATATATATATATATATATATATATATATATATATATAGTGAGAGAGAGAGAGAGGAAGACACATAGATATGCTCATGTTATCGATTGTAGATTCATCGACGGATTGCAAGATATACATATATCATAGATAGATAGGAGATTGTCGAGTAGCCTGACTGATTACGGCATAAGACGTGGGATTAGTGAACTGAAATCGAATTCAGTTTTATATGGTTTGTGATCATTTTGTACTAATGAGGTCACTTTCTGGCCCCCAGCTATGTGCAAATATCAAGGTGGTTGGAGTCGTGTAAGACAGTCCATTTTAGAGAAGGTCAATGCGTCATTAAAAAAGAAAAAAAAGAGCTTGATAATTTTGGCTCAGCCAGTTACTTCGGAAAGACATAGAGTCTTAGGAGTGTGTATAAGAATTGGGATGGAGAGAAATACATCATTACACAGTTACTTGTCCTAAGCAACGAGAGAAAAACAGCAGAACAAAATGATCTTCGGCCTGTGTCTACTCTATTTGTTTCAATGCAACAGTTATGAATGAAGAAATGGTTATATTCAATTCGTCGGAATGGTTATAAATTGCATTATATTATATTGAAACCTATTTGTAATGATGTCCTATCATTACGCGTAAAATGTATCACTCAGCCTGGACAACGTATATAGAATAAACAATTTAAAAAAATGGAGCCTCTTCAGGACCTGAACCTGCCACTCATAGTTTAGCTGCTCAAACGTAGCGTTACACTGACCATCGAGCCAAAGAGGCACCGGCCATGCAAAGCCTAAATAACTGTTTTCGATCCAAATTTTTGTCTCGTTTATTCTTCGATCTATATCGGCTCTACCCGTTTCTCTCAATGCAATAAATGTTTATCATGTCAATGTTGTCTAGACAAAGTGTTTCAATATTCATGTAATGACGGTGGATCATTTCAAATAGGAAATCCTATATAAATTGCGCAATTTATGATCATTCTGTTGGATCATATATATATATCCAATCATTAATACACACATTTAACGCACACACGAACACACACATACACTCACACAAAACACACGCACACACACACACACACACACAAGAACACACGCACACATACACACACACACATATCTATATATATATATACATATGGGTGTGTCCGTATGTATTCATATATTGATAGCCACACATATTTTAATAAACCAATTTCTTTTTACACTTGACTAGTACACACAATTGAAAGTCGCACACGACAGTTTAAACGCCTGTGCAAGACAAATTGCCCTGAAATTACCCCCTTCTGACATTGGAGACAAAGAAATCACAAGACGTCATAGCATTTGTTTTGCCAAACATTGTAACCATGGTTTGTCAATTATTTTGACAATATGCCATGACCGTAGTGTGATGTATCAACATTACAATTATCATCGATTCTAAGCCGATGCTGGCGAAAATTTTCTTCCAATCTCATTCCATAAACGACTTCTATACATAAGATATGTTCCTGGTAAAACATCCTACCCCATCTTTCATATTGTGTCTCGGATATTTCTACTACATTGATTCTCCTTCAGGCACCAATCAGTGAACCCTTTGCTAAATCTGTTGTCCTTTCGTCTCAATAATTGTCCTGCCGATCCGAAGTTTTGGAAATTGGTTATTTATATAATATTCTTTGTTATACTCTCTAAGACTTATTTATACCATCGATCTCACCTGACCTTCATGTGTAATTGAGAGTGGGTTTTATTCTCTTGTCTTATTAGTTTACAAGTCTTGAACCTGTGTATCATAGCATTATGAACGTAGCGTACTTTTCACTCTTTAAACAAGACGCTCACCGATGTGTCCCAATCAGTCTTGTAAGCTTTGTTCCTTTCTTTAGCTCTTGCAGCATTTTTCTATCTTTATTTCCAGACATGCTAAATGTAATAATTGAACTCTTCTAAAACCTTACATTTTTTTCTTTTGGGCGTCGTCCGTTCATCATCAAGCCCCTTATCTTAACTTTCTGCATTTAATTAACACAACATATTTTGTAACGTTTGTCATTTCAGCGTCACCTGTAGATATAAGATGATTAAATTGTCTCAGTTTATGTTTAGTCAAATATTCTCGCGGTCATTTTTTTCCGATAGATGCTTTGAAGGTTCGAAGTCAATTGTGTAAATGATATTGTCTCCCCTTCACTCATTTCCTCTTGTCTGTATATTTGTGTAGTTTTAGTATTGCACTTCTATTTCTGTATGTATACTGGATGATTTGTATTAATTCTCTTTGACATCTAGTTCTCGTATTGATTTAGATGTGCGTGTGTATACGCGAGTGATAGATAGTTGCTGTTGTGTTGGTTTACGTGTTTTTGCATGTATATATATATATATATATATATATATATATATATATATATATATATATATATATATATATATGTATATATGAACATATATATATATATATATATATATATATATATATATATGAATATATAAATATATATATGGTATAAATTCTTTATATATTTTTTCTCATGATGCTATGCTTCCGCTTCTATTTCACGTTACTGTCTTCTTGATTTACGTCCTTGTAATATACATACATACATATATGCATATATATATATATATATATATATATATATATATATATATATATATATATATATATATATATATATATGAATGTGTGTGTGCATGCGTGCGTGTGTGTCATTGGATATCTCGTTTTTATCCATTAGTTCATTTTCTAATCTGATAATCCAACACATAAAATGCATCAATTTTTGCATAATCCTCACTGAAAATCGTCATTGATTCAAACAGAATATAGAAACTGTCCAAGGGAATGAATACAAAATGCTTGAAACTGTTCTCTTAAAAGAAATTTGAAAAAAGAATAATGTTGTTCACGAAATGTTTCTGCGACAAACCTAAATGCTCTCTGTTTCATATACTTACCTTTTATTATTCCAGCCCAAAACGATAAATCAACCTTCTGTTCCGTTTTAATCAGGAAATATATGCAATCGTCTCGTCTCTGATAAACACAAAGGTATATTAGCCAGGTCTATCTTTGAATCAGACACCAAACTCTTTGGATTTTTTCAATAATGCAACCTTACCGAATTTGGAGGTGAGTCAGGTTTCCTGTAGGATCCATTGTTACTTTTCAGTCAAAAGACTTTTGCTAAATGCGTTCAAACCACTCAATTATCTAGCATATAACCGTCATTGAGCTGAATCCGACGCAACCACTTAGGTTTCTGTAGCCAAGCAAGTTGAGGCTTCCTTCATTCACTTAACTTACCCCACTTTTTCTCATTTTATATTACTTATTTCAACGACTTGGAGATAATCGACGTAGGGCTTTGTGATTTAAACCACAACAAAGTGAGAAAACAGCATCCTAAAATTGACAATGACAAATACTTCATTTCAAAATAGACAGACCACAATATTTGCATTGACCCCCTCCTGATTATTTTTTTTTTAATGAATTTGGAAAGTTTGTGCTACTCACTTGCGATCTTTCAAACTGACAAGATGAGCGCATCTATATATTAAGAAAATATCACCAACTAAAATGTGATCAAATTCAGTAACATGAAAAATCAATTCGAAAAAACAAAACAAAACCAAAACAACACATACACATATGCGCACACACTTGGGAACCAACATACACAGGGTATTTCCAGAAATGGTCATTAATTATCCTTCTCGTGTCAGCTTAAGGAATGCGGTTTATTTAAATGATAATTTTGTGACCACATTAGTAAATTTCATCTCTTTTTTACAAAAGAATACATGTCTCAGTGAGTTCAATATATCTCAAGGGAGTTCGATTTTTCATTTTTGCTTAATTCCTCCACCAAATTTGATTTCAATCAACATCTTCGTGTCCCACTTTCAGTCATCTCTTTTGATTAAAACCTTCTGACGTCAGCAGTTTTTAATTCTATTCGTTTTTGTCATTGCAACCTTTTCAATATTTTTCTCCGCCCATCTTTCATGAATGTGATAATTGATCAACTATATGCTGAGACGCTGTGATTGCCGTTAGGTTCGGTTGAAGACGGTTGTGAGAAAGAGAGAAATATAGAAAGATTGTGAAAAAGAGGAGAAAGACGGATAGATAGACAGAGAAATGTAGAAAAGGGAAATAGAAAGAATAAAACAGAGAAAATGACGCTGGCAAAGAAAGAGAGAGCAAGAGAATGTGTCAGAAAAAAGAGGGAATGCAGAGAGTGGAAAGAGACGAATAGGTAAGAACAGTTAAGTGAATAGAATAACAGAGAAGAAAAGGAAAAGAGAAAGGGAGAAAGGGAAAAAGAATGGGAGTGGGTAGAAGAAAAGAGCAAACGAAAGTAAAATGGTTGAAGGAACGACAAATCTATCAAAAAATATCTATGATACAAATGAATAAATAAAACCTGGCTTTTGGATAACGACGTAAGACAATAACCCCCAACCTTTGCTTGTAAAGAAAGATCACACATACATTTTTGGGGAGGATGGAATGCATTCAACTCAAGCACAGGTAATAATTTTCCTGATTATCTTGCAACTGCATTCGGTGAATTATTCCGCTGATAAGAAAAAGATCAATAGAATTTTGGAGTTAAAGTGGTGTAAGTGGAGAAGATATAATTAAAGGCTATGCAAAGATTTTCGTTTCACATGTGTACAAGTCGACCTCGTGACCCTTTATTTCTTAGAAAGAATTCATTAACTTAATACGTAGTATTGATCCATGCCTTTTCGAGTACATAAAACAACAAATTGCAGTAGAAACTGAACAATTCAATCTTATATTAATCATGTAAGGTGAACCTCATTATTACATTGTTACACGTATTTTTTCCATGTAGTAATGGTGACAGTGAAATATTCACTAACCTCATTTTATCTTCTACTTGTGCTATGCAATAGACGTATGATAATTCCTTAGGGCTGAATGATTTTATCGTTTAACAGAGATAGTGTCTACCAGAGACCCTGGACTAATTTTTACGACAATTTCAAATTACGATATAATAATGCTCTGCCGTGAAAACAACTACAAAACCAACGGTTCAATGTGGTTTCATTTGGTTTCTGTTGGCAAATATGGATACCAAAAACAAAACACGAGGGAAGGCCAAATCTGTTCTTAGTAATGTAGAATTGTCAAAAGCTATGCCAAGTGACCTATTTACAACAGTTCGAGGACATTCTGGATAGTTTATAACTTCAACAGAGACCATATCACGTTTTCTGAAGGCAACAAGTGGTTTAAAAATTCGAACTTCACGCATTGAAATGCTCCATGAGATTCTCAACCCGATATATATTCAACTAGATTAGAGTATTGTCAGTAAGTCTCCTTGCATGCAGTATCCAGGCATTTATTCATTCGAGTAGTGAGGCAAAGAAACCTTGAGAAAAGAGATGACTTGTGCCAACTAAGTAAAAACATTTGGTAATATCAAAATTAACTATTTAACTCGTCGTGAGCAAAATTAGAGTATTTGGTTCTCTATATGGTCGGTTTTGACAAAGGCTAGATTGTAAATGCATCGTATCAAAGTCACAGAGTGATACTTATGTTAAATATTTTCCAAGTTGGAAATTGGACCAAGCTGAAAATCCCTTACATCGATATCCCTGAAGATTAGTGAAGTCTGTCCCCATCTGATGGGCCACATTTGTACCTAATCAGCAAAGCCAAAACTACTCGAAAATCAAAAAGTTAGGGAATCTGCAATGATATTCTGATATCATCGAGGCAGATAAAGGAATTGGGAAGTAAGTGGTTTGGATAAAATTAGATAGTTTCGGCAATCAATTTTATGATCAGCAAATGATTGTGTGGTAGTTTTGACAAGGAGTGTAGGATAAGGTTCATCTCTTCTCCCATCAGCAGATATGGGAGTGTAGCGGTTTGGTGTGTAACATGATGAATGATACAATCTTTCTCTAATCGACATGTTGATGGGGAATTTTCTTGTTTCAAATCTTCGAAAAGCAGATTTTCTTCACCTTTACTCAGAAATACTCTACTGATTCTATAAATAAATGTATCTGTTTTTGTGTTTTTGTTTCTTTTTGTATTACCGATTTTTTACCTTTTTTGGCAAAAGCACCTGGTATAACAAGTTGTCTAGAAGTAACTAATGTTGATAAATTTGACTTCACATACATTACAAAATGTTGGTCTCCATCGGAGGGTAAAAATGAGAAAAAAATATACATAAAAAGAAAAAATAAACTAAATTCGAGGAAAAATAGAAAACACAAAAGCCAATCAAAATTATGAACTGGAAGAGGAAAGTTAAGATGCTTAGAAGAGAAACAACAGAGAAAGAACCCAACTGAGAGATACAGGAAGAGAAAATGAAGAAAGAAAGATAACTACAAAAAAAAAGATAAAAAAGGAAAATATGAAAAATAAAACAGAAAAAATATTTTTGATGAGAAAAAGTTGGAATGTCCATTGAGATCAGTGAAAAACAATTTAAAAATAGATCTTGAAAAGTGAAACTATACTATGTTGAATGGGTAAAAGAGAAAAAAGTACAAAAAAATAACCATAGAACATTTCAATAACTTGCAAAGAAAAAGTGGGAAAAGTAAATGATCGATAAATGTAGGAGAAAATACGAAAGAAGAAGGGAAAGAAAAAACGAAGTAGAGAATGACAGTAAATGGCAATGTAAGAAGATGAAAGGTAAGTAAATTTATAGTGGAAAAGGTAGTATATCGGAATAAAATAAAGGGATACAGGGAAAATGAAAGACAACAAATAAATGCGTAGTGAAAACAAACTAAAAGAAGACAGGGGAATATAAGAGTGGTAGAAAAAAATTTTCAAACAATAAAAGGAAACTTGTTAGAAAAAATGCTTATTCTAATTCACAGTACAAAATTCATTGTATAAAAAGTACCGAAGTTCACAACATTACTCCCTGCTAACAGAACACATTTCTTCTTGCTTTCAAGGATGTTGATGATAGCTCAGTAGCCTAAAGTGTTAATGATAAACGGACATAGCAGGTTCATATTTTAATTAGTTTTTTGAAGTAAAAAGTGTTTTTCATACAAAACAATTAAAGTAATATCTGTTTCCATGTATTCTGAGCATATTGCACTATTTGACAATGCATTGTTTCCGGTTTCATGCGTGTCCTTGACTTCTCATTTATCTTTGAGATGATCCTTCATGCATGATCAAAATTCATGTCAATATTCGGTTTTCGGTATAAATTCTCTATACATTTTTTCTCATCATGCTTCCACACCTATTTAACGTCGCAGTCTTTCTAATCTCTGTCATTGCGTAATATATATATATATATATATATATATATATATATATATATATATATATATATATATATATATATATATATATATATATATATAATTATTGTGTTATTCATACAAATATATATATGTATGTATGTATATATATATATATACGTATATATATATGCACACACACACGTGGAGGATACATATATATTAAGAATGATATGAGGCTAGGTAGACTCGAGCAATGGTTAGTAAAACCAATTTATGGCTTTTGGGGACTATCAAAAGTCCATTCAGTTCATCATCATCATCATCATCATCATCATCATCATCATCAGTCTTTTAGCGTCCGTTGTTGGACATAGGCCTTCCCCAGGATTTGCCACACTTCCTTATCATGGGCGTCACGGAGCCAGTATTTCCTGAACTTGTCTAGTTCGTCTCTCCATCAGTTATTCCCCTACGGGGAATATGGAAAGAACATACATACAGTTACTGTTATACTTGCTCGTTCAAGTTAACTTATTTTCAACTGAAATTGCCAAATGGCTAGCTGAGAATAAAATGGAACAGGTTTAAATTCAGAGGCAGTAATGTTGACTACGCGGTAATGACCCTAGGCGGGGCTTTTACTCAGAGAAAAATATACCCCCCCCCCCGGCAAAAAAAACATTTAAGAAAGGGATCTAAATAGATTGCAGGATTTACGCAATGCATATATATATATAAATATGTGTGTGTGTGTGTGTGTGTGTGTGTGTGTGTGTGTGTGTGTATGTGTGTGTAGAGACAAAGAGAGAGAGAGAGAGCGAGTGAGAGAGAAAGAGAGAGATGAGAAAAGGGTAAAAAAGGATAACCAAACTTTTTAGTAATGATTTTGAGGTATAGTAGTTTTAATAAGTCTTAACTGGTTTCGGATATGTCTTCAGTGGGCTGATCAGATTCTATTTCTGGTCATTATTTCTCACAGTCTTGTAGAAGTGGGTTAAAATCAGGTCATTGGTACATCAATCATGATTTAGATTCAAATTCCAAGTGTGTAATAAAATTCCATTTGTTGAGTTCTTTAAGAAGAAGTAGGCTGATGCTAGAACTTCATTTAAGGAGAAAAATGAAAGGGGTGAGATATCAATACGTGTGAATATGCATATGTTCACGGTAGTCATTGTAAGTGATTATATGGATGTGTAAGAAAGAGAGAAGGTGAGAGGTACAGGGGCGACGTATTTGTATGTATGAGTATGTGTATTCACAGTATAGTGAATTATATTGTTATATGATCGCAGATACGTTTAGTACGTTATAATATGAGTGTGTGTGCGAGAATCGAAGCCATGGCTAGAAAGTTTGGTTTTTCTTTTTTACACTTTTCATCGAATAGCTCTTATTCTGTAATTTACGTACCTCTTCCTATACAAACACGCACACACAGACACACAGACACACGCACACACACACACACACACATATATATATATATGAATATATATATATATATATAAATATTTATATACACATATATATACACACACACACATATTTACATATATATATATACACACTCAGTCGTTACATATAAATATGAATTCAGTTAGCTCTTATTCCGTAATTTACGTACCTTTTCCGATACAAACATGCATACGCAGACACACACACACACACACACATACACACACACGCATATATATACATATATATATATATATATATATATATATATATATATATATATATATATATATATATACATATATATATATATATATATATATGAATTGAAATCAACCTTATGAAATTTATGAGCAATGTTTGATTTCTATCTTTGAAGTAACAGCAGTAATGATAAGTTTTTTGAAAATCAATTTCATGCATCTATCTTTTTGAGAAAAAAAAGCAACAAGAATGAGGATGATTAGTAGAAAGCAGTATCCCAAGTAGATAATATCCTATATTTAAGCAGGAAACGGTGGCCTAATGAATACGTCAAACACCTGCCTATTCCCTCTTTGAATCACTGAAGGGTCAATCATTCTTCTTCATGAGTGACTATTAACGTAAAAGCTAAATATAAAAAGATTTAAAATTATAAAAAAAAAAAAAACATGCTAATTTTTATTTCGGGCTTTCATTCATTTCTATTTCCACAGTGTATTTCTGATCATTTATCCTGTTTTCAACCAAAATCATTTCCCTTTTCTTTCTTTCTTCTTTTCTTTCTTTCTTTCTTTCTCTCTTTCTTCTTATGTTTCACGCTTCGTTCTTCTTTCCTGTTCCTATTCTTCCCCATTGTTTTCTTCCTTTTTGTTTCACATGACATGCATTCCAATGGCTTTCTTCCATCATCCCAAAATATATTGTTCTTTCTCTGTCTCCACCCATTCTCTCTTTCCTTCTGCTTTCCATTATCATTTACCTTTTTTTTCACTTCTCACTAGATAAGTTGTCTTCTTCCCTTTAAATTTTTTTATTGGACTCTATTTGTCTCTCTCCGTCACTGTCTGTCTGTGCATCTCTGTCTCTCATTCTCCGTTTATGTCTCTGTCTGTCCGTCTCTGTCCGTCTCTCTCTTTTCTTTATACAGTTTCTTCTCTGTCTTGTCCGATTTCCCCTCGATCCAATTGCCTACTGTCTTTCTTTTAAATCTTTCTATTTTGATTTTTTTTTTCGTTTTTCTTCCTTACTTCATGTACTTCAAATTTCCATCTTGCTTCTCCTTCATTTGAATGGCCTTGTTTATGCTTATCCATCAATCATCTCTTTGTTGTTTTTGTTCTTTTTTGTTTGTTTCGTTCCCTTCATTTTCCTTCTTTCCATCACTTTTTCGGAAATTCCTGATCAATTTCCCTATTTTCCAGTCTTGGATCAATCTTTACAGCGCGTTTCTCACCATTTCTCTTCTCTCTCCTTCTTTCTAACCCTTTGTTCTTTTCATTTGTCTTCTTTATACTGCGTTATTACTCATTGCCTCTTTCACTATCTTTGTCAGTCTTCCCTCGGTATTCTTTCTATTCTTTCCCTCTTTTTTTCTCTCAAATATCTTTTAACCAACTTTCCCTCTGCTCCCTTTTCATTTGAATATTCTATAAACCATCCATCCCAAGCTCGGATTTTAATTATTTCACCTCGAAGTAATTAATCTTCTTTCAAATTTCCATTTAACTCAAATCAGAGACGAATAAACGCTTCCTTTTGTCTAATCTCGCTTTCCTATCCCCCAATACATTCAAACCGGGAGCCATGTGAGTATTTAAACACAGCCATATAATTAATGAACTGACTTCCTCCTTAATTTCTTTTTTTATGTTATTACTCAAGTTTCAGCTTTCGTTTCTCTACTAGTAACCATCAACTAAAGCTATCAACATAAGTTTCTTCAGTTATTGCGTTGTTCTCGATGTCTACCTGGCTGAGTAAGTAAGTATTTATAACGCATACACACCGCAATAGTGAAATTAGAGGATTTAGATTGTCAGCATTTAATCCTTATCAAGTCGAAAAAAAACCTATAAATTGTTTTTGTCAGGGGTGGGGTTACAATGTAAGTTGATGCTGAATTTTTTTACTAATTCGTGCCCGTCTGTGTCCATGCTTTCTTTTGGAAAAATTGGACTTTTTAGTCATCCAACAAAAGGCGAGAATAGTAACTCATTCCTTGGTTACCACTTTTCCTCTTCCTTTAGATTGATTACCCCCAACTTAACATCGGTCATGTCACAGTTTGTAATTACTGAGTAACCGGAGTTCATTTTTCATCAATCATCCCTCATTTATCTATACTTAATCACCTGAAATATTTCCCTTATTCATGATAATCAATCATTTGAAATAATTTCTATGAATCCTGTCTTGTCAAATTCCAAAATCTAAAATTTTCTTTGTTTTTCTACCGTAACAAAGACAATCCTCGCTAAATTCAGTGAAAATTAACATTCCCCTATCGTTTTTTGAAATCATGACTTACTGATCGATAGTCGTTCCTCTCACCAACTGATACAAATTGACAAGACTTACATACCAACCAACGTGTGTGCTATAGATGTGCAAGGGTCTATTTCATTTTAACGGATAAATACATTTATAAAATTGAGAATTTCTGCACGATGAAATGACCGGTAGCCGTCACTGTTTTTGATTTAACCTTGAACTAACAATTCTTACAACTCACTGGAATTCATGTTAATGATACATGAATACATACATACCAAAAACTATGTTCATACATTTTTTCATTAGTTCCATTATACACGCACTACAAAAGGTGCAGTTGCCACCTTCCTGATGTCGGACGGAGTTTGACGCAGCAGCAGGGGTCAGGCTTGTTCCTCTTAATATTATTATTATTATTATCATTATTATTATTATTATTATTATTATTATTATTATTATTATTATTATTATTATTATTATTATTATTATTATTATTATCATTATTGTCATTATTATTATTGTCATTATTATTATTATCATTATTATTATTATCGATAGAGATAATTTTTTTCAAATTCTTGAATTGTTGATATATATATATATATATATATATATATATATATATATATATATACTTTTCCCTCTCTTACATCATCTTTTTCCCTCACTTTCCTCCTTTTCCACTTTCTTCTTTCTCCCGCCTATGTCTCTCTCTTTACATTATTTTGATTTTTAACATGTGTCTGACGATGGTTAGTGGTACGGTCACGTCTAAGTTCCACAATTTCTTCAGCTCTCTCACAAGGTCAAGATGCACATAGAGCATTTCACTTACTCCCGGCTTAACGCTGTGATCGAGTGGAACAGAAAAATCCACGAGGTGACACGTTTTTTTCCTCTCGTTCTCGGCAACTTTTGGTTGTTGGCCTTAGATTGGTGATTAACATGGTTTTTTTCGTTGTTGTTGCAGTAGTAGTAGTAGTAGTAGTAGTAGTAGTAGTAGTAGTAGTAGTAGTGACAGGAAGAAGGGGGGCACGGTGTGTTGCAAGAGGCAGAAATCTCCGAAAGAAGGCAAATCAGAAGAAAGTAAGAGGAGATAACAAAAGAGAGACAGGTAGACGAGTCGGTGAGCAGGATGTGAAATGCTTTACGTAGAACAAAGGCCCAACCCGGAATACAACAAACAGTAAGCAAAGACAAAACCAAACAATTTGATCAAAGCAGACGAGATGCGAGCTTTGCTGACAGCCGGAGATTGCCGCCAACACTTCCATCACCGCCTGCCGCTAGCGTCATGAATGAAACTGTTCAACAATAAAATAAACAAATACAAAAACAACAACAACAGCAACAGCAGCAGCAGCGCAACAACAGCAATAATAATAATAATAATAATAATAATAATAATAATAATAATAATAATAATAATAATAATAATAATAATAATAATAATAATAATAATAATAATGATGATGATGATGATAATAACAGCAACTTGATTCTTTATACAGATGTTCGATGTTTACCTGATTTAACAAGGCGAATACGTCATATCCGGAAAGAAAGGAAGCGACAGGAAAAGACTGTGGCGTGTTAACTCCCCGATACGTTTCCCCTTTCTGCAAGTTGCTGGCGAACGTGTTGAGCGTTGTGCATGGAAGGGAATATGTGCAACCATTGAGAGTATGCATTGATATGAGTAGATGTAAGTGCATCATTGTGAGTTGAAAATAAAAGGGGGGCAACTTCTATTGATTTGCAATGATTTAAATTCGTTCAAACGAAGCACGCAGGTATTCTAAAATCCTTTTGATGATTATATTTGAAGGTACGTAGCAATCATATGAACACACACACAAACACTCATTATCTATCTATCTATCTATCTATCTATCTATCTATCTATCTATATATATATATATGTATATATATATATATATATACATACATATATATATGTTTGTGTGTGTGTATATATATATATATATATATATATATATGTATGTATATATATATATATACAGAGAGAGAGATAGAAAGAGACAGATATAGAAAGAGAGAGAGAGAGAGAGAGAGAAAAGGAAAGAGACATACATACACTTACATACAAGCATATAAAGAGCTCTCCAGGAATATTGAAAAATACCTCTATACATATATATCTTTACACGCACGCACACACACACATACATATGTGTGTGTGCATGTATATATATGCATACATACACACACACGCATATATATATATATATATATATATATATATATATATATATATATATATATATATATATATATATATATATTGACATTGATATTTCGTTTTATGCATACTAAGACGAGTATTCCCGGCATACGACTTACTCGAGCATACAAAGCCTTCTTGTTATATCCAAGTGTACTGAATAGCTCCAGTTTGATACCAATATGTTGATGTTAAAGAGGCATGTTATTGTGTATGTCTGTATATGTTGTATGTGTGTGTGGCTGTGTTCCAATGTCTATGTTTTGGGGTATCTGAATTTTTCTGTGCTTAGGTGTGCCTGTTTGTATTTCAATGCATGGGCAAACGTATACATCAGAGATATATGTAAGATAAAGCAAACTCACTAAAATAATATATGAGGTCACTGATTTAATTAATGCTTGTAAATGGGCT
>OY735221.1:29014372-29021872 GCA_963457665.1 Thysanoteuthis rhombus
GTTAGCTAGTAAGACATTAATCTGTTATATTAGTGAAGATCAATGATGTATAGATAAGATAAATCATAAGTAAGGTAAGAATCATAAAAAAACAACATATTTGAAACGACAAATTATTTTCTTAAGTTCATCCTCGTATCCTCGAATAAATGAGTACTGAACATATATTTAAAATTGAATAGTATCCTGATTTTTACCAGATTTTATAATTTCTCATGTGTCCATTGCCCAGTGATATTATATCCACTTGATTCAAACATACCATAGGGGGACATCAGAACCTAATTCGAAAAAAACCAACTTGATATTATGTTTGCAATGATCCCAACCTGTTCTCCAAAAAGAATCGAAGGATTATATATCGAAGATTGAATTCAGAATAGACATTCAACAACGTTATTGAAACGTATATACATTCCTGGGAAGTGAGATGCTCCTTCAAAATATATACTTACACCTGGTCTCTAGCCATGCTAACAGATACTATAGCCGGGAAACTCCAATTCAAAGAAATATACAAGGGGAGCCGTTGATTAAAATCACATATTCGTCATACAAACTACTCACTTACAACCACTTTATTCAAAATGGCCTGGGCACCCATATTGATGCCCCATACATTTCCCTCATGTAAAATTGTTTGTGACATTGCATTCAGTAATATGACAATCAGCATATAATAAACGGCGTGGTCAACCTCTCCGTAATCAAAGATTCTTCCAATTGAAGGTAATAAGCTTGCAGATAGTAATATCCCCTATCCACAATTGTGAATTATGATCTCAGTTTCTTTTCTAAAAAAAACACTATCTTAACAGAATACAAATACAAAGAGTCCTCACTTTTCTAAGACCTGCTTCTCGTCACTTTTTTAAAACTTTTTCCAGAAGCAAAAATCGTGTTCTAAAAAACTGTGTTGTTTAGCGAGTCTGTAGAGAGACATGCTCTTTCCCTAACTCTTCTACAGCCCGATTTCTTGTATTTTTCACAACCATAACTTCTAATGTCTCAGGCTGCAAACTATCCTTTGATTTAAGGTCTCTCAAAATAATTTCTAATGTAAATTAATTGCAATTGATCCTTCACTTACCGCCAGTTTGGCTTACGAATAGGTTTTATATGTAATATCTACGTTCGGATAGTGGGGAAAATCTTGATAAGTGAGAATTTTCGACGGGGACCAGCTATTGAACTTATTATAGAGACTCTAAACACATAACAAACAATGTATATTTTCCAGTTTTTCTATATCCTTTAGTTTTTATGATATAATTGGTCTTACCCCGAACTGATCATAATAATCAGCTCTCTTTTTAATCCAAAGTGAGAATCAACAGAAATAGGAGTGCGACTTTGAAATCCTCTGCTAACTAACTAGTTCTTAAGGTTAGTCTGACCTGAACGATTTTATTTCATTTAGCGATTTTATTGATACTAATGCGACCATCACTGCTCAGATGACGACAGCAGCTCTATTTAAAACGTTTCGTGGATTAAATCTACGCTATTACTTAAGAATTTTCCGAGTACTTAACAAAGCCAGGTGCATTTGCATTGTGAGTAGGATGGTCCTTATTGTCAGGAGGTTTTCTCTATAGTCAGGCTGAACACAGATTTATGGCTTCAGTACTTTCAAGTCTGAGGAGTGGCTGCATAAGAGAACACAACTTTCTGTCGTTCTCTACACGGTTGAGAACATTCTATAAAATCTTAAATAACCAATCTTTATTGGGATGCCGTTAGGATATCGATGAATGCAAATACAATATATGAAATAGTTTTACTGCCATAATTATACTACCAGTAACAACTATCAGCCCTTCTCCATTCGTATACTAGATTCCACATCTATTCCCTCTTCGAAGCATTAACAAAATCGACGAAAAGTTTCAGCGAGGAATCAACACTAGTAAAATCAGCATATGATTCGATTTCAATAAAATTGTCAATACTTATTTATTAAAAGACAAACTTGAAAAAAATCGTATTCCAAACTTCGGAGAGTTTTTTTTACGATCCTACCCAATCTTTCCATGAGTTGGTTATTTATTTTATTTAGTTTGTCATGCCTTCATTGACTCTTACACGTTTTGTAGACATATGTCTCGAGATATTGATTATTTACTTTTAAAAAAAGGCTAGAAAATTGCTTAAATGAAAGTCTCACCATTTGATTTGTAAAAAAGAAAAATTAAGTGAAATTATTTTGTTATCGGCAAAATTTTAGTCTATTTCGATTAATTTTCATTTAGGGTTTTCGATCCGGGTAAAAACAAAATAGATTAATGCAATATTTGAAAGTGGAAGTTTTTTTTACAATTATTTCAATTATTAAATTTCTGGCATGTATGTATATTATCCTTTCTATATTGCGCTTCGACAAAAATTGAGCACTGTGAAATGATGAATAAACTTTTATCGTTTTTTTTTCCCATTTAATTCCATACATTTCCTTCATTTTTTTTTATGTTCGTCTATGTGAATTGGTCTTATTTCAAATTATGGGGAGTAGCGGACTGAGAAACTTTTTTTTACATAGCACACCTGTGATGCATTTTAGTGTTATGTATTCCATTGCATGATTTTCTGTAGTTTAAAGAAAATGCTCTATGTGTCAGCACTGGTCGTAAAGATCAATAACTACCTTGGAAACATAATGTTTGATAGCGTTGAAGTGTATGTTCACTTTTTTCAATTGCAAAATATCTAACATTTTCAGTGGAGTTTAGATGAAACTGGGTACTTTTGCTTACATAGAATATGACCCTGAATCTTTTTTGTGCATCTCTAAGTAAAATAAATTACACTGTTATCAATGTTAGTATGGCTGGGTTGCTGAATTTAGGTACTATGGAATTCGTAAGAGTCAATATTTACGTAATAATCATTAAAAATGTTATTTTTTTTTCCTTAAGAAAATGGGACTAAGTATTTTTTAGGAAAAACATCTCAAAATTGAGAATTAGATTTTTAAAATTCTTATCACGTTTTTAAATGAAGTTATTAATCATACGTTGAAATTATTTTGTCCAAAATTCTACGTGCTTCTTTTATCATCTTAACTAACAACTTTTCTTCTTTCCCGTCTCTGTTTGTAACCTCTTATCAGAGTAAATCAACTTATTTCCTCTCGCCCTACTCCATTTTTAAATGAATTAATTTGTATCGATTTATGTTGCAATATTCCAATTTCCATATTGTTTGAGGGTCTATCACTAAGACCAAGTGAAACAGCTCATTTCAGTGCAATATTCGATATCACAATATCGTTGACATTCCAATATTTGGATAAGAATAAATTTTGAGTTCAATCGGACCACTGGTATCAAAGTAAATGATTTAATAAGGTATTAACTGACAAACAATATTAGTCAAAGACAGATAACTCGAACCAAATTATCTTTTTGTCACAGTTCTTGGAAATAGGGAGAATAAGCAAATAATTATGATGAGAATTCTATAAATACAAAGCTATGGCAGCTTTTACGCAATTAATTTAAGAGATAATCATGTTTAGTTCTTCCAATTTAGTTAGACAGTAAATCAAACCAGTTAGAGTAAATTTCCAATATTGGATGTACATGACTGACTCAAATTTCAGCATTTTATAAACTGGCCTTTACATAGATATAAATTTATTGCGCCATTTATGTAAGCAGCTAGGTCTACCCAGGGATGATTAATATTACACACAGTATCTTATTCATTTTGAGAAGTAAAGTATTTGAACGACTTATTTAATGCTTATTTCTTTTTTCCCTTAGTTTATTACATTAAGGAGATTCTTGCTCAATCATGTATTGCCTATTAAGAACTCAGAGCAAAATATGACGCATTTAGGATGTAATCATCGCTTGTGCTTGTATCCCCTGGATATATTTTGTATTAATATCAAGCTAGCTAGTTAATTATGCTGAGGAAACCTGCGTTATGTTTTTTTAAAGTCTTCACTCATCTAAAGCTGTTTAGATGAGTGACGATCAGACATGCAGTCAAAAGTGTTTCGGAGACGTAATGTTTCTCCTTACGTCATAGTGATAAAATAAATCAACCAATGAGATTGTCTTCGCGCAGAAAGATCAATCGCAAACAAACTTGCTCTCTCTCTCTCTCTCTCTCTCTCTCTATATATATATATATATATATATATATATATGTACGCACACACATACATATATGTATGTATATATATATATATATATACACACACATATATATATATCATTTATATATATGCTTATGCGTATACATGTATACACACATACACACACACACATATATATATATACATATATATATATGTTTAGAGCTTATACGTATATATATATTTCTCATATACATATGCATATGTATAATGTGCTTGTATATATATAACGTGCAGATATGTATATATATATATATATATATATATATATATATATATATATATATATATATATATATACATACGTATAAGCTCTCTCTCTCAAAATATATATATATATAAATATATATATGTATATATACATAATCTCATTATATATATACACATATATATATATGTGTATTTATACATATAGATTTATATTTATATATATATATACATATATATATATATATATATATATATATATATATATATATATATATATATATATATATATATATATATATATATATAAACTCACCATTCAATCGTTATGTGTCGTCTTATTGGTTATGTACAAAAGACGTCAAGTATGAAATCAATACATAGTAGCAAACATCAGGTACGAATACAGAACTCGGAAACAATTTCAGAATTGTGCAGATGACAATTGGAAGGACAAGGTTACGAACAACTCTTTGGAGATATACAAGATTTCCATTGTGTTGTAAAAGGACAAGGACTTGGAGGATATCGAACTGGACCAACGAAGCAAATTTTCTTCTCCCGATACCTTACATATATGCATGTGTGTGTGTGTGGGGGGGGAGTTGTATTTGTGCGTAATTGTACGATCACTTGAGCCCTCGGGTCACATTTTCAATCCTTTTGAAGACTTTAACTGAATCCCGGAAAAAAAAGTCGCAATGGTTAAAATTTTATGTTCACTCTTGATATGAATGTTGGGAATCTTTTTCAGGTGTAGAAATACAATCATGGAAATAAAATTTAGAGTAAAGATCGTTACATCATTCAATGTGTCTGTTTTTGCAAAACCCTGGATGGACTGCTGAAAATATTGAGAAAGGAATTAAAAAAATCAAAATTCTGCTGGGAAACCATAAACTATTGAATATCAGTGAAGATTTACCTTGTTTAAATCATGGCTGTGCTGCAATAAGCTATTTCACTGGAAGTTTTAGAGATACCGAGCGGCAAACTCCGTACAACGGATTTACACAGTCAAACACATCTAAAATAAGGATAAGAGTACCCACTTTTTTCCCAAGAATTGTTTTACGTTAATCTTTCAATTTTACTTAAAGAGCATGTGAAAAAAAACGTTTGCAGCTGGGCTTTACAGACATATTATGCCACTTCATCTTCTTTTCCACACACTGAAGCATCCTATACTTCCTTCCAATAAAACCTTCAAAAACTGTGCTTGGCATTTCTTTTTTTTTTTGGTTCCCGAAATGTTTTTGATACTCAAAACTTTCTTTTATATCAATGTAATTGTTCTTGCTTTGGGCTATTTCAGTTTGAAAAAAAAATCTAGCCACAAAGAAGAAGAAGAAGAAGAAGAAGAAGAAGAAGAAGAAGAAGAAGAAGAAGAAGAAGAAGAAGAAAAAGAAGAAGAAGAAGAAGAAGAAGAAAAAGAAGAATAAAAGGAAGAAGAAAAAGAAGAAAAATACAACGATAACGACAATGACTAGAACAAAGAACCAAAACGAGAAAAATATCTGTGAGTCTTAGAGTAAGAGGGTTAAGGAACACAGGAGAAATGCATTATCAATTAAACACTCTTCCTGCCATTATTATGTTTTCTTCTTTCATATTCTAGTTGTTTGGATTTTATTCCTAATTTCCACTGGTTTATCTTCATTGTTTTCGAAACCAATAAGCCCCAATCAATAAATCTTATTAAGTTTCTCAATCTCTATCTGATCATTTTTTTGTTTCATTTTCCTGAAAGCCTTACCTTCCTCTTCATTTCAGTTCAGAACTCCCTTATACATTCCCCTCTTCCCTTTCCTTTCCTTAAATCTTCCTTGATCTTTCCCCATTCATTTCATTTTCCCTCTTCCTTCCTTGTTACGTTAATCATCATTCTCCTACGGTCTCCTTTTGTTACTTAATGCCTTCAACTTTTTTTTTTTTTGCTCTTTTATGTTTGTACCTTTTTTCCGTTTTAATAAACCCTGTTTTAATAAACCTTTCTCTCTTTCACTTCCATCTCTTAATTTTTATTTCCCCTCATCTAATTCTGTATTTGCCCCTCCCCTCTCCCTTTGGGAATGCTTTGCTTGTTCATGTTTCTTTTATTTCTCAGTAATCACTTTTTTTCCCCGCTGCACAATAATCATTGTGTAGCATTTCTTTCCCCGTGTGCTTTCTCATCTCTATTTTTTTTTATCAAAGAAAAACCCCAAACAAACTACAGACATGAAGCGAATGTTTCAAAAATCTTTGTTGTTTTTTGTTTTTTTTACTACCCAAAAGGAAATTCGTTGCGATGTTTGCCTCCCTTAGTTTAAGAGCCATGATAAGTAGGAAGGAAACCCTGAATAAACACAATCTGTTTATCAAAGACGGCTCTTTCTCACCGACCTATTCTACCACTCAACCGCTCAATAAGAACAATAAATGAACGCCATTGATTGCGTTGGAAGCAAGTGGGTTGCTCTCATCACTGGAGGATTTTTTTGCCCGTTCGCACGATTTGATGAATGTAGGATTCTAGCGACATTGACAGCCCATCGATAGTGAACGGTGCGACAGGAAGTGAGAAGAGGATGATGGCAGGAAAAGATGGGGGCCGGCATCGCATTCATGCTGATTTTTCCGCTGATCGTCTTAAAAGATGAGTGCTCGAACAGCAAAGAGAGAAGAACAGGGAGTTGGAAAATGGTACTGGATGATTAAGAAATTGGAAAGAAAAGGGGAGTATGAGAAATTAAGAGAGGAGAAAAATCAACAAAGAAAGAAAGAGAGTACAAGTTTGAGAAATCGGTGGGGAAAAGACAGGAATACATATATATATATATATATATATATATATATATATATATATATATATATATATATATATATATATATATATACACATATACATATATATATATGTGTGTGTGTGAGTGTGTGTGTGTGTGTGCACGTGAGTGTGTGTACGCGTGTGTGTGTGCGTGTGTATATACACGCACACATATATTTTTACACATATATACATATAAATGTATGTATGTATATATATATATATACATATATATATATATACGTATGTATATATATATTTTTGTGAGTGTGTGTGTATACATATATGTGTGTGTGTGTGTGTATATATATATATATATATATATATATATATATATATA
>OY735221.1:29026872-29306872 GCA_963457665.1 Thysanoteuthis rhombus
CGGGAAATAGCCGTGCAATGCCACTGTGTCTACACCCGTAACTGTGCAGTCAAAGAATGTCGAGATTGTTCTTGAAGATGAAAATAGCAGCCTTTATATTTCTCCAAAAGTTTTGGTGTTTCTCGCGTCTGAAAAAATAGCAATTTCATTTTGTCGAAACATTGAAGCTATTTTCTTAGAGGGAGAAAAGTGAGGGACAGAAAATGTTCAAATAAAAAAAAAATACTAATACCATACATACAAAGAGAGTTGAGAGTTGAGGTTTCACCTTCTATCTCTCGCTTGTGGTCATGCTCGAATAACTTTGCCAGTCGCTCAACGACGAGCGACTGGATAAAAGGGACGAAGGGGGATATCAAATATATTCAATTGTGTAGATCTCGAGTAATGTAAACACGTAAAAACCTATAGCTATCAATCGCATGGATCTATTTTATAATAACTGATACCGAAAACCCGTCAATCTATGTTTTTTTCTATGGAATTCCAACCCTTGGGCGGAAGATTAAGGGCACTGATAATGGACCCGTTTGCCTGAGAGTCCAACTTGTTCCTTACTACACGGAAGATTTTTCAAAAAAATTGTTAGCTGACAAAAGCTATATTTCCAATGGCTACATATCACCATGTAACACTTTTCATGCTAGAAAGACATTTGTTGAATAAGCATTTAAAGTTGTTCAAATCTGAAGTAAGATTTTCGATGCTAACGATGATACAGGTGCCAACCTTGCCAGTTGGGTTCGGGGTTGATCGGGGTCAACATTCTGATTTTGTCGTCTCTTGGCAAAAGTATTTGAGATATAACTCTGAGAAAAATTAGTTTGCACTCAGCTAAGTTATATTAGAATCAAACTTAATATATCAAACAAGAAACCTGATGAACTTCAATGATTTATTCTTTCCAAACCATGAAGCAAAATGAGGGTTTTAAATGAAACTAAAATTCAGATATATCAAAACATCCATTCTGTCTTGTCATTACGTACGTAGTGACACAGCAAATTCTAGTTTTAGGAGGAAGAAACAATAAGTATACCTATATTTTAGTATCGACAACATTTGAACCCGGTATAATAGTAGGAACTATGTCTCAGAAATTTCCTCCTGTCTTTCAAAGTCCATGGAAATTGAAAATTGAAAAATTGAAAATATTATTTCAAGAGTATGGTGACTTGTAGACCTTCACAGATGCTAAATGCAAATAGAATCAACAGGGTACTCATGAAAGTTGGACAAAATCATTGAGAGAATATCTCCATGTGGGCATTTACACAAAAATGTGTGTAAATTAATATGCTTAAATTGTTTCTGGATGATTTAAATATTTAATTGTTGATGCATTTATTATTTCTGATTGTATTGTAACTGTCTTTCCTTACAACTTTTCTGTATTCGTTCAAGTGTTATTTATTCATCGGAAGAAGTTCTTTTCCCCGGTTCCTTCTCTTCACCTATTCTTGTTTTTTTAACATGTATTAGATCAGGGGAAAGGAACTGTCTTCCTTTCTCATGGGATTTTCTTTCCTTTCATGGTTAATTATTTTTCTTCTTTCTTTACACCTTTATTTTTAAGGCTATCTGAAAAGTCCACCCTGCAGGCAGTTATCCCGAGCTATATCGAAAATTACGGTCGTGAAACATCGATTTCACAACTGGTTTAATGCTTTCCTGTCAAAGGCTCGGGATAACTGTCAAGTGGGCAGTCAATTTCAGGGAGGTTGATTAAAACAATAATGATTTGTTTTCTGTTGATTTTTTAGTTATTTGGTTCAGAAAACGTATCCTTTAAAATTCAGTTTAAACTTATTTATTCGCTGTGTGCGAATTTGCTAATTACAAGTTCAAAATAATTAACAAGTGAAAATGCGCTTCATGAGGGTGCAGAGTCTTTGAGAATATCTCATTGGTTTTTGGTCAATCTTAGTTCACATATATTGGTAGCTTCAGTAGTTATTTTCTTTCATTCAAATGTTATGTAACCTTTCATGATTACTAAAAACCGAATCGAACCAGTGTAGATGTTCAGGTAACTTGATATCTGAGAAATAAGTTATCCTTGCAAAAATAAGAATATTATCCGACTTTCCGACGATTTCTGATAATTATCTATCAAAAGACACTTTTGAGAAAAAAAGGAAATGTATGATTCCATCCCCACTTTCGATTATTTTGATGATTTATATATTTTTTATACGTTGGTGCTTTCATTGATTTCCATTCATCAGACTAAAAGATCCCCCTATACAAAACTTACGTATACCCTTTTAATAAAGTGCAAAGGAACTGTTTGAATTCAATTTAATCGATATGAATGATATGTATATGTTCCTTTTTTTCTCCGGGTTCGAAGCCTGAATCATGAATAGTTAAATACAACTATTAAAAAATGCTAAAAAGAATATGTTTTATTATTTTCAAAGAAGCAAATACAATTAATATCTCATTGCATCATTCTGCTAAATGTGTAGAATTAAGGGAAACAGTAATTTATAGATGAAACGTTGAGAATCATATGAAAATCTTTTTGGAATGAAATTTTAAAGAAAAGATGTTCGTCCATTTGTAAAAAGAAAGTATCAAAAATTTTATTTAATCAAATAATTCGCTAATTTTTTTTTTGTTTTGCCGAATTTCATATTCTTCCGTTGTTGATTTTCCTGCAAGAGTGTATTCATATTGATCGCACGTATTAGGCTTACAATACAATATGGTACTTCAGAATTCTACACCGTACTTTTAATTGAGTTCTCAAAGACGTTTTGTTTTTTGTTTTTTTGCTTCCTAAGTCACGGAACTCTTTGGAAATTATTGTTTAAACTCGTTCAAAGAGAAGTATTTAATTTATACGACGGTTTATAAATGAAAAACAATTTTCCGGTAAAAAAAATGCCATGAGGGTCCAAGCAATTCTTCATTATATATTATAGGTTCTGCCTGCACTTTGTTATTGTTTTGTTACAAACTTTCTTTCGTTCATTAGAAAGCATCAACCAAAGCTGTTGACAACAATATAGGTGTCATCAGTTTCCAAGTGGGTCTGAATGACTGTCTATATATGTACATGTCACACGTACAGGCTGCATCAATTGAAATAGTTGGCTTAAAATTTAAAATTGGTTTTCAGTGTTGATTCAACTAAATTGAACTTCTTTAATGATTGCAAGCAAACCTTATGCGAAAAGGGGAATTAATTCATGGATCATCCTTCTTTCCAAATGATTAATTGTTCATCCCAGTACAGTATGCTGCCAAAAGACATTCATTATGGTGCATTTGCTATTTGGTGACTAAGTAGACACATTCTTATCTTTTTATCTTTATTTCAATCGCTGTTCTCTCATGCATTCAATTGTTTTCTTATTGTGGTAACAATTTCTATTTTTCATTTCTTTCTTTTCTTTATCGATCAGAATAAAAAAAAAAACTGCGTGGGAATGTAAGGTTCATACCTTCTTATTTTCCTAGATTCTTGTAAGTCCCACAAAGGGGGCCGAAATTTGTCATATTACGAATAAAATACTCAAGAGGACTGAAATTGCTTGTGGAATCCCCCAAATCACAGATTCAATTTGCTCATCTCTGATTTACACTTCTGGAATCCCAAAGCATAAATCATAGATACAAACTTCCCCTTTACATAGTTCCTGGAACCGATTTCCATCTCTCATTTCGATCTTGCTATCATTTCCTTAAACTCTTTCTGTCTCTCTGTTTGTCTGTCATCCTTTTCACACCATTCTAATGAAATACCGTCAAACGGAACAATCTCAAAAGCTATCAACACGGGCTTTTTTTTTCAGTTTGTAAATTGGTTTGTCTGTTTGGTTGACCGTATGCATGTATGTATGTATGTATGTATGTATGTATGTATGTATGTATGTATGTATGTATCACACGTATAGCGTGCACCAGTAATGCCAAAGGACTAGTGTTTTCAACACTGAATCGCTATCATGTCTAGGAAAACTGCTTTTTAAAAAGATTCTATTAATTCTCATGTATTATAGATTTTTAATCTTATTATTATCATCAATAATAACAACAATAATAACAATAATAATGATAATAATAATAGTAATAATAAGATAATAATAAAAATAATAATGACAACAGTAAGAGCAACAACATTGCTAATTATCATCATTATTATTATTATTATTATTATTATTATTATTATTATTATTATTATTATTATTATTATTAGGAATCTCACACCAGTTGCCTGGTGGTAACCGCTGGAGTTTGAGTGACAGCAAGTCTCCTCAAGTCTCCAGCCCTCCTCTCCTAGTACTCATAGGTAGCAGTAATTCTACGATTTACAGTTTCACACCGGTTGCCCAGTGGTTATCGCTGAAGGCTGACTGACAATAAGTCTCCTCAGGTCCTCAGCTAACGTCTCCTCCCTCTTTCGCATATCATGACAGAGCTACTATTCGTTGCAGTACTTATATCTCTAGCACCTTCCTTAGTATCCGTGCAGTTCCAAGTAGTGCTGTGGTCTGTACGGTCTCTATCCTCCCCCTAATCCCGATCTCCTCCAGTCTCTCCCTCAGCGTTTTGGGGACAGTTCCTAGTGCTCCCACTATGACTGGTACTACCCTGGTTTTCATGTTCCACATTTTCTTTATTATTATTATTATTATTATTATTATTATTATTATTATTAGCAATTTCACACTAGTTGCATGGTGGTTACCGCTTGAGACTGAGTAACAGCTAGTCTCCCCAATTCTCAAGCCCACGTCTCGACACTCTCTTAGTCCAGATCAGTTCGGTGTTTCATAGTTTCACACCAGTTGCCTGGTGGTTATAACTGAAGGCTGAGTGACTGTAAGTCTCTTCAAGTCTTCAGCACTCTTCTTATCTGATACCTCTCGCCTATCACAGCTGCGGTGTTTTTTTTTTTCTTCTTTTCACTCTGTAAAGCTACCACCAACAGTTTGGGTCGTAGTATTTCTAGTACTTTCCTCAGTATTCAAGCAGCCCCCAGTCGTGACAATTAGTCTCATTTGGTTTGGTTGTTTTTTTTTCACTCCATCTGTTAGGTCACTGCTAGTAACGTGGGTCGTGGATTTCATATTTCCTCGTGCAATTCCTAGCAGTGCTGTAGTCTGCACAGACTCAAATCATTCTTTTCATCCCTAGTTCCTCCAATCTCGCTTTCAGTGTCTTTGGTACGGTTCCAAGCGCAACTATTATTATTGGTACTACCCCAACTTTCATGTTCCACACCTTTTTTACCTCTCTTGCCAGATTCTGGTATTTTTTCCAGTTTTCTACACTCTTTTCTCTTTACTCTCTGCTATGTGAAGCTACGACCACGTTTTTTTTTTTTTGGCAGGTTTCCCTCTTCTTGTCCACAATCACCTCGTCCGGACTCTGGATTGGGTGATCCATTTAGATGTCAATTTGTGGTTTCCATTCTCCAGGGCTGTCTCAGGTTTGTGCTGGCACCACCTATCCATATGGTTAAATCCCATTCGTTTACTCAGTTCCTGGTGTATCACTGTTACTACTCTATAGTTTGTGTTTATACTCCTGGAATAGTTGACTACATTCACTGGTTATGTTTACGGTCTAGTCTCTCACACAACAGAATCGGCACTTGCCGTTTGCCTGTGATCGGCTGATTTTTGTTGGGATATAGTTTTTTAGATGCATTTCATTTTGACTGCCATGATGAGCGTTTCTGTTTCCCCCTTCAGATTTCCTGTTGTAGCCTTGTCCATGATTTCTCATCTGCCACATCCTGTATCTTTATTTCAAATTCTCTGTATAGCTCATTCTGTTCTCATTTTTCTTTCCTTGTTTGCTGTGCTGCTCCATTGCTTTCCACTTTTATGTCGTTCGATGCGCTACTTCAGGACGCTCTTCATGATGTTTTCACTATTTGTTTGCACATACCTTTCTAGACCAGCTTTGAACCTCTACACACAGTCCTCTATGCTTATGAGTCCTCTGTTGTCTTTTTTCTCTTCATGTACAATCGATACGTGTCATCTACGGGGTGTAAGTCTTTGAGCATTGTCATAATCATTATTGTTCGACGGTTCATTGATTGGAGTTCTTCCTTTGTTAATCCAAGGAATGGTTCAGTGTATCTTTCAACCAATACGACCCATCTGTTCATTCTTTTTATAAAGTTTTTGCTGCTTAGTTCTCTATTATTTCCCTGATCCTCTCAAGGCATGCCCTTTTCAATTTATCCTTGATTTCTTCCCGTTCTATCGTGTCACATCCAAGAACTATCAAGTATCTGTATCAGTCTTGTTTGGTTAGAGCTCTAATCGCCCTGGTGTCCAGGAGTTCATTCCTTCTGCCAATATGATCCTTCCTTTGTGCATTACATCTATTGCACATTTTTTTTTATTCCAAACTCAATCCCAATGCCATCACAGCTTTCTTTCACTTTGTTGAACAGCGTCTTGAGCTTTTCTCTGTTCTTTGAAATTAATTTTATATTCTCTATGTACATAAAGCTGTTGACTTTTCCTTTTGTTTTGGAGAATTGGTATCTTTTGCTGTTTTTCAGGATTCTGTTGAAAGGTATCATAGGTAGAACAAATAGTAATTGAGACAGTGACTATACTTGGAAGATTTCTTTTCTTTACTTACCCCTGCTAAATTTTATCCTGTGGTTGTCAAGTCTACATTGCAGTTTTCCATAGAGTTGGCAATGAATCTCACCACTGGTTTACTAATCTTGAACATTTTGAAGCATGTGAAAATCCCACCGAGGAATTATGTTACATGCTTTCATTTATAGTTTATCCATCATATTGGAATGCTACTCTATCTTTTTCTCACTTCTTTCAAGATAATCTGGGCGATGAAGAGCAATTCATTCAACCCCTTGACCCCCTCTCCTGCATCTGTTCTGTTTTTCTGGTAATAGTCCTTCTCTTTCCATGGATATGTAATTATCTCTGCTATTTGTCCGGTCACAATTTTCCACATAAGTGGTAAGCACGTGATTGGTCTATATTCACTTGCCAGGTCCCCTTTTGTTCAGGGTCCTCTAGGATGAGAGTGGTTTTGCCTCTGGTCATCCATTCTGGTACCTTGTCTTCATTTTAGCAACAAGAGGGTTGATGGGTGAGCCTATCATTGGGTGTGATGAATTTTTAAAACAAGAATTTGTGAATCCCATCAGGTCCTGGTGCTCTCCAGGCAATAATTCTGAGAGCGTATTCCAGTGCAGTTTTCTTCAATACTATTGGTTCTCTATTGCCTATGTCCCCGAGTTCTCTTTTCATGTACTCAAACCGTTCCGGGACTTTGTTGTTTTTTGTTGGTGTCCCCATATGCTGCTCGAATACTTCTTTGTCTCTCTGGTATCTGACTTTATGTTCCACCTTCCTTTTGAGTTCAGATCCAGGTGAAACTTTCCTTCGTTTTTTATGGATGTGCATTCCAGTGTGTATTAGCCAGTCCTTTGCTAGTATCTCTTCAGCCTTGCCTCCTTGGCTATTCACCTCTGGTGTATCTCTTCCACTACCACAGGGATATATTCTAGTGTTACAAACTATGACAAATCTGTCATAGTCTTACGCGTGGACTGTTCATATTTGGTGCATTCCTCAGTAGTACTTCGTCTCTCTGGACGCGTGTGATTTGTCTTTCGAATCTTGTTTCCCACTCCGAACATCATTTGGAGTACAATCTTGTGATGGAAAGTGTTCTGTTACCATTTTCGCTTCAGCATAGATAAGGTTATTGAGCTCTGATAGGCTGTTCGTTTCAATATGTTCCAGGAAGCAGCTGACATGTTCGGTTATTTCCTTTAGTTTCTTTCAGTCATTGTCCTTAAGTGCTGGGGGTGTCGTTTTTTTTTCTTCTTGCATGATTTTTTAAAAGTTAGCATCTGAGTTTTCTCTACCTCTTTTGGAGGGTCAGTGTCACTCTGGTATATGCCTTTCTCCAGGGATTTTCTTTTGTACGCCTTTTTTCCAATTTGTCTCCATGTTTTGCATTCATGTCAGCTTTTTTTGAAAATCAGACTTCTCCAGTAAGGATTGCCCAACAAAAAGCAAAAGAAGTAACTACTACATTGATCATCCTTTTTTTTCCAATTTTATAATTGATCATCCCTAACACCACACGCTGCCAGAAAACGTTTGTCATGTGATGATTTCTATTGAGGGACTAACTGCACGTGTCGTATTTCTTTCATAAATAGATTGTAGTGATATTCTGTTACGAAAGTTTCATTCAGAACGTTCATTTTTGCTTTCGTACGCCCCTCTCTTCTTTTCCTGCCCTCAATTTCAGAGAATTACTACTTTAGTGTGATTCGGTCGATAATTTGTGTCCAAGGAATTCCCTGCTAATAATTTTGAAGGAATTAAAGCAGCACATTTTGAATTGTAACACGCAATGAGCCATAGTATTATTTTCTTATTGAAAACGACCGTGCGCATTACATGCCGTGTCAAAAAGGCTAACCGTTCTCATCTGTTCGATGATGCAGGACACAGATATTTTCAAGTCATTGGTTCGCCTTTATACTTTATTGTCTGTTCATTACCGTTAGTTCATAACGTTGTTAATGAAATCACTTAAAACCATCTCAGGATATTCATCCTCATCATTTTCTTTTTTGAATGTATTAATATTCATGAATAATGGATTTTCATGTTCGAATGCCGCGTGATTATTGCTGGAGATTGATTGAAGATTGCCTATGGTTCTGGAAAAAAATATGTATTGGTCTAGTTTTGAGTTAACGAACTAGTTTAGAAAAAATTCTCCAAATACCGATATTAGTAAGCTTTTTCAATCTCATTGATCGATTCCGATCAAAGTTTTGAGACTATTTGAAAATATTGGTTGGATTGATCTAAAACCTAATTCTATGAATTTTCCTTTCCAGATACGTAGCCCCCGTAACTACAACCATGGGTTGATACATGGCTTTTCGTGCTGATTCATGAAATCTAAATCTCTTCATTACATCTCTAACCCTGTACATAGGGTTTTAGTGAGGATGTTCAATTTGCAATGTAAGTTGATACCAAACTGATCCCTTATTTAGTGTCAAACGGCTTTCACGTTTGTTTGTTTTTTAGTTCAGTGTTGCTTATTGTGGGGAATACCTAATAAAAGCAAGAGAAGTAACAAATCAATTGATCCCCCCCATTCCAGATTTATAATTGATCACACCCAACACAATGCTGTCAAATTACGTTGGTCAGGTTATAGTTTCTATTGGTTGAATAACCAGGAGTGTCATTTTTCTTCCACAAATTGAGTTTGGCGATATTCGGGCAAATACGTTTCATATAGAACGTTTATTTTTGTTTTCTCGACGTTTTTCTCACTTCAGATTATCTTTCTTTTTTTCTCTACGATCCATACCCTGAATAGAACAATTTTTTCTCGTCTTCTCTTTCTATTCATCTTAGTTTTCCCGTCTCAGCAATTAGATTAGTTCTTTCTTGTTGTAATTCTGTTGACTTTTTGTGTTTGTGCCAGCAAAGATAATATTCCCTTTTGATAGTTTCAAAGGAACTATAGTAGCAGATTTTCAGTTGTTACGTGCAATGTTTTTTTCTAATAGAAAAAAAAAAACACACTGCATTACATCCCGTGTCAAAAAGGATAATCATTTGCATCTGCTTAATGTTGCAATACACATAATTCTTTCAAGGTGCTGATTTGATTTCTTTATTTTATCGTCTTTTCATAACTGATACTTCAACCCATTCCAATTGAAATTACTGAGAACAATCTTAGGACAATCATTCGCTTCATTATCTTTATTTTTTATATTATCATTTATAAATCATGCGTTCAAGTGTTCAAATCAAATAACTCGTGATTATCATGGGATATTCAATCTTGCCACCAGTGTACAAAAAGAGCCAAATATAATCAGTAAAAACTCTCTGTTTCTTGCCTGTGATTGCACTTTTAAAACCATGTATTGGTGTAGTGGACAGATA
The DNA here is from genome assembly GCA_963457665.1 of Thysanoteuthis rhombus. Classification (NCBI taxonomy): domain Eukaryota; kingdom Metazoa; phylum Mollusca; class Cephalopoda; order Oegopsida; family Thysanoteuthidae; genus Thysanoteuthis; species Thysanoteuthis major. Next base: position 29,036,820 of record OY735221.1, read on the forward strand.
GTTGATGTTTTACTTTGGCAGCTCTTCCAAGTAGCACAATACTTAGCCCTTTCAAAGTCATTAATCGATTCTAAACAAAGATTTGACAGGATATGAAATATATTGGATAGATTGATTTAAGAAATGAACTCCATGAAGCATTCTCTCCAGAGATGTACCTTTCAGAAATACGGAACAGGAGTATATACGTTCGTTGTTGTGCCAATCACGATGAAATGTGTTTGATTTTTTTTTTTTTCAAATAATTTTCATTACGTCTACAAATAAAGTTTTCTCAGTCTTTTTAATTTCCCCTACAGGTTTACAATTTGCAATATAAGATTATGCCCGGCAGCATTTACGATTTTTTTTCTTTGTAAATTTAGACTTTTTTTTTTACAGTGAGGATTACCCAATAAAAGGAAGAGGAGTAACTTATCCATCGATCCTTTTTTTCCCCATTTCATAATTGATCACCTTTAAAACAGCATGCGTCTTGATTACATTGGTCATATAACAGTTTCTATTGAGTAACTACCCGGACAAGTTTTCTGTTTTTACTTTTTATTTTGTTCGAATAAATTGAGTGATATTACCTTACAAATGTTTCATTCTAAACGTTCATTTTTGTTTCTTTAATTATCTCTTGTGACTCTACAGACTTTTTTTTTTTGTGTGTGTGTGTGTGTGTGTGTGTGTGTGTGTGTGTGTGTGTGTGTGTGTGTGTGCCAATCTAAGCGAACAATCCCTTATGATAGCTTCAAAGGAATTATTGAAGAAGTTTTGAATCGTTACATGCAAAATGCGATAATTATTTTGTTTTAATAAGAAGATATTTATTGCATTATAAGGGAGGCTAATCGTTTGTATCTATTTGATGTTGCAATACACAAAGGTTTTTCGAGGCATTGATTTGATTTTTTATAAAATCATCTTTTCATTAACGTCATTCCATAATGTTGCAATTGATTGACTAACCAGACACAGAATCAAGCCATGGACCAACCACATACAATAAATTAACTAATCGAAAGTCATTAGAATTCAACAACCTACACAGACTATGAAAGAAGTTTTGATTAGAAAGAATACACGGCATTTTTTCAACTCAATGCAAGAACGAAGTAATAACGAGGAATACATATGAGTGATTCAAATCAGATGCAAAAAGTGCATTGCAATGGTTTGACTGAATAAAGATACAAACATATGAAAGATAGGGAGGAGTGAGACAAGGAGAAACAGTATCACTTCAACTGTTTACATTAAGCTTTGAAAGCATTTTTCAGAAATCAAAGAATAGGAATTATCCTAGATATTGCAACCTATTGAGATTCACCGATGATGTTTCTAATGTGCCAGGAGCATTAAAGAATTAAAGAACATGTTGATTGATCTAAGAAGGAGAAGTATAAAAGCAAGGACAAAAGTAATGTTCAACAATGGATTCTCCTCTAAAAACAGGAGGGGCCTCGGAAGGAGATGACACATGCATTTGCCTGAGTCAGGTCATAAAGTTAGAGGAAGAGCATGGAAATGGAGACTGACTAAATACTTAGCACGAACAGATTGAACATAAAGCAAAACAATCAGCACCTGTGGACGGTAATCGCCGTAAAAAGGCCAGACACAAAATGGAAGGGCAAAATTGAAAAGTGTGTCCGGGAGATACGGCAGAGGTTCGCTAAATCTTGGTCATCATGAATGTGTAATTTTCTCCAGCAAAGGACCAATAATGGATGAAAATCAGGATATATATATATATATATATATATATATATATATATATATATATATATATAGAGAGAGAGAGAGAGAGAGAGAGAGAGAGAGATAGATAGATAGATAGATAGATAGATAAAGAGAGAGAGGAAATGACTGAGACACAGAGAGGGGGACAAATTAAGCACATATTTGAAAAATGGTTTGGGTGTATTCTGTGTACTGTTTAGTGATTTAAATTCCAGTGGTGAGGGTCACATTTTGTATTTAAAGAAAGAACGCATAAATGCAGTCCATTGACGAGATTTGTGTGAATTTACTTATATTTTTTTATAGGGCAGTGATGTTTATAAAATAGATTCAAATTACATTCGCGTTATCGAATTGTAAGTGATATTTTTTTTTTTAGATCGAATGATTTTGGCAACAAAACTGCTTTTCTTTCCTGCAGCATCAGGCTAAAAATCTGACGCTGTTTTTAGGAATTCATGTTTGGGTCAGTAGTTAGAATGATCATTTCCACGAGTATGATAGTACTTTCGAATTTGGGTATAATACTGCAGCTCTCCTCGGATATATATATATATATATATATATATATATATATATATATATATATATATATATATATATATATATATATATATATATATAGGGGTGCGTGTATGTATACGCGATTGAGAAAAGGATATTTGATCCAACAGGATGATTATGATTAATGTTATATTACATTGAAACTTTTTTTGAAATGATCCCTGTTAACACACGTACATGTATTTGGCCTAGATAATGTGAACAAAATAATCAATTAAAGAAAATGGAGCTGCTGTAAGAATCAAACCTGCGACTGATAGGTTGCTGTTTAAACGTCATGCTGCTCATACCATTAAGCTAAAGAATAGTCAGTCAATATCTGCTGTATTTGTTCCTTTGAACGCAGGCAATAATGTTATTGAGAAATATATAGAATAAATAGACTGGAAATAAGCAAAATGTGAAATAGGAGTTAAATTAGTTATCTTGGTATTCACCTTACTGGCGGCCGTTTGGCTCGGTGATAAAAACAACAGTACAATGAAGCAGCAACCCAATCGATTGCAGGTTCGATTTCGGCAGTAGCCTCATTTTTTGTCTATTATGTTCACTTTTCTAGGCCAAATAATACATCCACTGTACGATAACAGGAGATAATTTTAAATAGAGATTCAATATAATACTACGCAATTCGTAATTTTAAATACATATATATATATATATACGTATATATACGTATATATATATAGAGAGAGAGGGAAAGAGAGAGAGGGGGAGAGAGAGCGAGCGAGAGAGAGAGGGGGAAGGATAATAAGACTCTTTGTTATTGACTCTAAGGAATAGCCCCGAAGGCCAGCATTTTTTGATAAATTCACGGCAAGACAATGATGCAAAATATGTCTCTAATATCCACATGATCCTGTGTATTCATCAATAAGTAAATAGATATCCATAGCTCAAACACGTCTGCGCAATGCTGGGAGCGTAATATATAAACTCACATCGTTTGATATGCCTTGTCATCCACAGAGTTAATTACTAATCTTATATTAGATCAGCACAGGATACAGATTATTTTTTGTTGCAAGATGACGCTGATCCTCTGTCTCAGGAATCATTGAAACAAAGCTCCTGCTCTAGAGAAATAAAATGTTGAGGTCCATAAATACACATCTTGTATATAAGGAATTTTCAAATATTCAAGTCTTTCCACTTCTATACTAGACAGAAATTTTTATAAATGATTCATTTTGGATTGCATGACATTTTCACCGTTAAAAGAATATGAGTATTGTAAATATCGGATAATTTGTGATGACTTATTCAGTAAATACTTATATGCGTTAAATAGAGAAATCACAGACTTTACCAGAGTCACCATACTCAAGTTATCAATAATCAGAAATGAGATGTCAGTGAAAAAGTTTGTTTTTTTTCATCTAACATGACTTGGAAGTTTGATCACTGTGCTATAGATGGCATTATCATAGCTGACCAGCAGCACCATGAAAAACACCACAAGGTGCTGTTGCCATTGTTTGGTGTCACATTGTTATTCATCGTTATTTTTTATTTTTAAATATATATATACTATATTCAATCGCAGATTGAAGAGATGAAAAAAGATTTCTAAATATCAAAATATCATTATAGGCTTTATAAAATGTATTGTCAAGTATTATTGACGAATTGTTTTCCAGCACATTTTTTCAAAATGTAGTGTAAAGCATTCAGAATCTACAAAATAATGATGGAAATCTGACAATTTGGACTTACAAACAGAACCTTGAGACATTTCCCGTTCAAAGCTTCATTATTGATTTAAAACTATGATATTGCAAAGGTTTATCTTATTTGTAACAGCTTACCGAATATAAGTAGGGTATTTCGTTGATATCTCATATCTACGATGGAATAAGTATATAGGATTGTGCGAGCATTCTTCTCCTAAGCAAATGAATGTCTGTGCACAGAGTTACAAATGCCAATCTATCAATCCCATGCTGATATCTTTGGGTCACGTAAACTTCCACCCGTTGAACCTCTGAACCGAAATGTCATGATGATATTTGATGAGAATACAACCGCTGGCGATACTTGCTTTTTCGGAAGGTCGATTCAAAATCGGAATCGTGTCAACTACTGCTCGGATAATTGTCATTGTGTAAGATCAAATGATCTCCGTAAAGAGTTCTGCCTCAGAGAATAAAAGCAGAGGGCGTTGAGGAAGGATGCAAGATAGACAATTAAGAAAAAACGAGTTTGAAAAGAGGGAATGAATATGTGTACACACACACGAATGCGCGCGCACGCACTTATGTATATATATATATATATATATTGACTTGTGCATATCACCCTATGTGTACATATATATATATATATATATATATATATATATATATATATATATATATATATATATATATATACGTATTGACTTTGTGCATATGAAACGATTTATGTGCATTACTAGATATATAGACGTTTTTTTTGGCGTATATATATATATATATATATATATATATATATATATATATATATATATATATATATATATATATATATATATCCATGTATGTATGTATGTATGTATGTATACATGTATGCACGTTTGTATATATATAACTTTCACTTTTAGACTACAATTTTGCATGTAAGACGGTGAAACGGTGCATAGCGGTGGATCACTTCACGGCGGAAAACATTGGATAAGTAATGTCCTTAAGGTTTCACAGTAAGGCATTATTCACAATGCAATTATAATGCTAAACTTGATCATGACCTTTCATTCGACATATTCCAATGTTATATTATTCCTTGCAACCAGACGACATGATGAGAAGTATGTTTTATAATATGTTTATCCTTGCACAACACAAACCACGGAGCCAAAAAGTGTTCAATTGTGTGAGCAAATGGGTATGTTCTGTAAAAATTTGATACGTTTGCATTTCCATATAAACTTCCAGGTAGAATCATGCTCAATTTTTGTTTTAGTCCAATATTTGAAAAAGATTGAAATGAAATAATGTTTATAAGTCCAAATCAAATTACTTCAATCAATCACTTCTGAAGGAGAACGAGCCAAACATCATTGGAAAAAAAGCAACAGAAATTCAGATGAAGTTATAAAGAAACAATCCATTTCATGTTGATGTATTTTGATGTTGTTTTACGATTTTGAAGAAAATACCCGATTTGTTACCTTTCGTATTGAGTGGGTTCTGGTCTTAATTTTGTTTTTCAAGTTATATCAGGTTTGTTTTCCATTCCTTCAATCAGATTATACGTTTTCTTCAATTTATTCGTTCATATTTTGTTCGTTTTTACTTATGTACTGCAAAGCCTTTCCGCATAGGCAGTAACGATCACGTGCTGTTTTTCCTGTAATCGTTATGGACAGGGTTAAAACGTGCGTTTTTTTTTAAATTTTTATTTTGAGACGTCAACAAAATAAGATCGTGGATTCTTGTTGTGAAAAAGAGTTTTAAATTGTCCATTGGTATGAATAATGTAGATTCATGTCTGGTTGCATGATTTATATTTATTCAGTGAACGAATCTTCCAGTCCGTATGCTACACGAAGTCACTGATCAAACACAATTGAATCAATGCTCAAACAAGCAAAAATGCCGATGCAGATATGAAGGATTATGTTTCCAAAATATTATTAGATATTTAAATTGCATTCTCAAGCGTAAGTCTGTTTGAATGAACACAAGGCATTGAACATTGCTGCAGAAACAATAAAACTGAGTCATTGGAATAACTGAAGGATATGGCAGGGATAAAAAAAAAGTTGAAATTTTACGTAAATTCTGCATTGACCTGTACTATCAGAACCATCCGTGCCAAAACATTATTAATAGTAATAATCACTCAATTTTAAAGAGTTCGTATCACGAGTATCTTGTGGATTTTTCTGGAATAGAACTAGCTGCAGGATTTTCACTTCAATACTCGACTTATTTTCATTAATCGTAATAATACTGTTTCATATTGAATCATCATCATCATCATCATCATCATCATCACCACCATCATCACCATTATTATTATTGATAATAATAATACTACTACTAATAATAATACTAATAATAATAATGAGAAGAAGAAGAAGAAGAAGAAGAAGAAGAAGAAGAAGAAGAAGAAGAAGAAGAAGAAGAAGAAGAAAAAGAAGAAGAAGAAGAAAAAGAAGAAGAAGAAACTGAAAAAGATGAAATGAAAGTCAAGGTAGTACCGGTAATAAAATGCGCATTCAGAACCTTCCCAAAGACACCGGGGACAAGATTGGAGGAACTCGGCATAAAAGGGAGGATTGAGACTGTACAGACCGCAGCACTGCTAAAAACTGCAAGGATACTGATGAAAGTACTAGAAATATAAGATCTACGACCCTAAGTGCTAGCAGTGGCTGAATGGAGGAGGAGGAGGGGAAAAGGAAAAAAAGATCCCAGATGGTAGCAGAGGGGTGAACCAATGCACAGGTGTCATAGGTGAGGGAGAGATTGAATGTGGGCTGGAGGAGACTTGAGGAGATTTACTGTCACTCAGCTTTCAGCAATGACCACTGGGCAACTGGTGTGAAACTGTAAACCGCAGTATTGCCGTGGAATATAGAGGGTGGAGGCGAAGGCTGGAGACTTGAGAAAACTGGTTGTCACTCAACCTCCAGCGGTAACCACCAGGCAACTGATGTGGAATTGATAATAATAATAATAATAATAATAATAATAATAATAATAATAATAATAATAATAATAATAATAATAATAATATGTTGTTGTTGTTGTTGGTGGTGGTGGTGGTGGTAATGCTGCTGCTGCTGTTGGTGGTGGGTGTGGTGGTGGTGAATCTAATTTCAGTTTATGAAAGTTGCCAACAAGATCTCAACCTGAAACCTGATCTTGGTCACCGTGTGAGTTATGCAAGTCCGGGCTTTGCACACACACTCACAGACACACTCAGATAGATAGATAGATAGATAAATAGATAGATAGATAGATAGATACACACTCTCTGGCAATATTTGGTTTGATAAGACCTCAGTACTTTCATTCCATACGACATCCACGAGTAAACACCTTAGAGTAATTGAAACGTCCCTACCCACCTTGCGTCTTATCAGTTTCAACAGGTTGTATATAATGATAAAAATCGATTTGGGCTAACAATTCAATTACTAAGACGGGGGAAAATTGACTGACAATTTTGTTTAGGAGAACATGTGGATTCCTCACGTCATTACTATGCTCACCTTTAAAGTAATATCTTTCAATAATACCTTGTGCCGAGCAATTATAGCCAATGCGTAAGAAGGTTGAATATACATTTTCTTTTCTTTCCTTTTTTGGGCCAGAGAGAGAAAAAGAGAAAGAGTGGAAAGAAATAAACAATAAAATAAGATAAAGGAAAAAAAACAACACCAGAAAAGAAAAAAAGAGAGAAACATCACAGGAGGCTGAGTGACATTGGTCCCCAGTACTGATAGGGTCTGTAGTCTTAATCCTTCCTCTTATCCCAAGTTCCTGTAATCCCTTTTCAGTGTCTCTGGAACGTTTTCATGTGTACTTACTATCACTGGTATCATCCTGACTTTGACATTTCATATCTTCCTCAGGTCCCTTTGCTAGGTCCCGTCATTTCTCAAGTTCTTCACTCTTTTGTAATTACTCCGTGATAAGCATTTGTCAAGTTCTCCTTTCTTTTTGTGCAGGATTACCAGATCCAGTCCTCTCTCTAGGTCAGTTCAGATTATTATTTGCATTTGCAAGACACTGAGCCACAGCAAGTCTCCCAAGGTTCGCAACCCTTCTATCATATTGTCCTCACGTATCACAACAGTGATGTGGTTTGTACTGTTTCAACAATCCTTTTATCATGGCTGTTGTATTATTATTATTATTATTATTATTATTATTATCATTATTATTATTATTATTCTTTCTTTCTTTCTTTCTTTCTTTCTTTCTTTCTTTCTTTCTTTAATGTTTCATTTTCTTCCTGTCAAGCCAAGCTTAAATTATGGCCCCGGAGCAGCTAGGGGGAGTTGTCATTCTATCGATTTTATTCTGTGTTGTATGTGAGTTTGGAATAAGGCAATCTTTCAGACTGCGTTGATGTTGATAATACCTGGGATTTGGTTATTGTACATTCTCGTTTCCCTCCTTAATGAGTCTTACAGCGCCAATCTTCACCGGTGCTCAAAAAACAGCAACGATAATAACGATAATGATGAAATAGCAACAATAACCCAATGATGTATATATATATATATATATATATATATATATATATATATATATATATATATATATATATATATATATATATATATATATATATATATATATGCCTGCAACTAAAACTATAATACTCTTTTAAAGGGTAAAAAAAAGTAAGAGAATATTGCAAAGAGGGTCGAAAATAACAATGTGGTAATTTTTTCTCGATTTTACAATGTCGTTAACAAAGCAATTTAAACGATGTGGATATGAAATCTGCCAGCTGCAACGCACATATGCAAATACACACTCGTAACATACATGCACGCATGTAAGAACGAATGTACACACACAAAAACAGACAAACACTCGCACACGCATATATATATGTGAGTGTGAGTGAGTGTGTATTTGTCCGTCCATCCCTCTGTCTTTGTACGTCTCTCTGTGCGTACGTGTGTCTCAGTGTATGAGAAGGAAATGAAATAAAATGTATAAATGTGGAGCCAAGCAAAGCGTAAGGAAACAAAATCAAGTGAGACAACAAAATAAAACACAATAGAATATGATCGAATTCAATTTATACAAACAGATTATCCCTGCCGTTAGCCTCAATAACAATGAATTCAGAGGAATGGGTAAATCGGGGAAGATATCATAAAAAACACGATGTACACAAAATAAAAGCGAAAAGAATACAATGCAAAAATAATACTCATAAGAAATTAAAAAAAGAAATGAATGGCAAAAATTTTGAAAAAATAAAGAAATTGCATCAATTTAGCTGATATTTGCGTAATTACGCACCGGTTCAGAAATTGGAACGCAATATAATAAAAATTATTTTTTTCCAGACCCAAACTCATTTGCTTACACTGTCTCAGTAGGAAAATCGATAAAGATGAAAAAAAAAAAAGTTAAAAAAAATACATTACAAAAATGATATTCTTATCAATGTAATTAGTGATTAAATTGTATAACAAAATTTACCAAATATAAATCATAACAAGAGCAACTTACTGTGTTAATAACACGTTTTTCTTTTTCATATCCGGTCGTTTTGTGACGTAATTAGTTCTGGCTTCCGTTCTATTGAACAATCATAGAGTTATTGAAACCATTATGTGTATTAAGTTGTAATATATAAAATGTAGATTTTGAATAATAAGGTAGAATATGATATGATCAACGTAAATGGTGAATTTAAAATGAAAATATGACCCATTTATAGCAATAACCTTTTTTTCTGACGATCCTCATATGGTAATATGGTTCATCAGTCAGAAAATTCAGTAGCAGACAAGATTTGGTCCCCCTCATATTGAACCTTTTATAATGGATATTGAATTCAGAATAACTGAAAACATAACCTGTAAGAGGAAGAGCAAGCGAATACGAAGGAGATTGTGAAACTTGATATAGGAATCCATTTCGTGCAATTAGAGGTGAGAGGCGTTGAGTCCAGCACTATAATGGAGTACAATATTCTGCTCATTTTGGACTTATTTACCTAATCTTTTAACCTCTCCTATTGCCTTGCAATTACGTGCTATGACGCTGTGAAAGTAGTAAAGTCTCAAAAAGGTACGCGAAATGTGGCTGAAGGGTCGTTGGCTATTGAAGACTATTCTTTATCATTACAAACTTTATCATCTGCATCCTCCGTGATTAATCATTGGTATCCTTGTTTCCAGGCCTAAAACAATCGCACAAACAGTTACCTGGTCGAACTTGCAGAGAGTTCAATCCAAATGCTGTCTTCGATTTATCATAACCTTGGGAAACATAGGTACACCTTTTTTCCAAAGTCCCGAATGAGCTTTTGTCGTGTTGGCTCTGTCGGCGTTTTTCTTCCTAGGCTATGACTAATTATTTCTAGCCATTCATAAATAATTCATAGTCAAATCTTTCCCGAAAGAATATATTCTAAATATTAATTGGAGATTGACTTCTTGGGTAGACACCATTGGTTTAAAAGGATTAAAGATCTTAATGAAAACAATTACAATATATATATATATATATATATATATATATATATATATATATATATATATATATATATATATATATATATATATAAACATAATTATTTGCATTAATTTGCAAAGAAATCAATTTAGATAGTTATTGTTCGTTCTTTAGCATCATTTTCTATGATAAAAAGACGGCATTTCATGGGTAAGAACATGATATGTCATCGTTAAAAAAGGATTTTATATTTGCAGTCTTCTTCAAAGACTTCCTGTTCAGTTATTGAGGCGTTCCCCTATTAAATCATGAAACATGCGTTATTTAAATTTGAATAGAAAAAAATACCTGCAGGCTTTGAGCGTCTAATGGATTTTAAAGTAGCTGTATTGTTTGTTTCAGACCGAACTTTACATAACTGAGACAAAAACAAGTAACTTTTATGACAATTGGTGAGCAAACTTGAACAGTGTTTAATAAACTCGTATAGTAGATGATTATTTAAAGTGTTTTGTAATACAGCAGTTGAATAAAACGGTTTTTGTCGGAGAGTTTGTTCTGATTCAATAAAAAATCAACGTGTGCAGCTTCCGTCCCTCGCGGGAAAGCATTCTCAATCGAACATAGATGATAAAAATAAGAATCACTTCAACGCAATAACAAATATCTAGATATAAATATGCTGCACAGCTCAACAAAACAGTAAATATCTGAGTATATCCCCCCAAAGTTGATAACAAATGGAAATATGTCGGAAGATTCATTTTGTATGAAAATACCTCATATTCCATACCTATTTGCTAAGATATGCATTCCTGATTGTCATAATAATCATGTCAATTTGATGCAAAAGTTTCCAGCATGTTTTGACTGAATTTTAATTATTGAAATAGCATCATTATTCAGCCACTGAATCATTTTTTGATGTTGTACAACGTGTGTCTTCTTTCAGCTACACCGTGTATTACATCTTGAAAAATACAATCCGGGTTTTGATTCAATAGTGTAATTTCCCGAACACCTGATCATATTTCAACCAATGACCTGACAACAGGTATTGCATCGAATGAAACAGTAAAAAAAAATAACGATTATCAAACACAGAATCTTGGGAATATGTTGCATGTAGAATACTCAAGGTCTCATCATTTGTATCATTTTACGGACTTGTATTCTGATGGCCTTGTCAACTTTTGAGAAATTTTCTCTTCTACTGAGTGAGCAAAAAGAGACAAATGTTCTCTGTAGCATTGCAGTGTGGTTCTTTCATTTGAAGATCGCACATTCACAAGTTGATTATGTTAAGTTGAGCTGTATTCACAGAATATATATATATATATATATATATATATATATATACACACACATATATATATATATATATATATATATATATATATATACACACATATATATATATATATAAATATATATATGTATGTATGTATATATATATATATATATATATATGTGCATATATATATTTATATATATATATATATATATATATATATATATATATAGAGAGAGAGAGAGAGAGAGAGAGAGAGAGAGAGAGAGACAGCTGTCTGTGGATAGCACAATAATTAATGCTCCTCTAGACCACATGCGCAACCGAGGCCGGCAAAATATTAGATGGGGAGACGAACTAGACAGGTTTTCAGGAGGTACTGGCTCTGCGACGCCCATGATAGAGAGGTGTGGCAGATCCTGGGGAAGGTCTATGTCCAACGACTGACGCTAAAAGACTGATGATGATGATGATGATGATGATGATGATGATGATGATGACGACGACTCTTTAAGTGAGGTAACCCCTCCATTATAAGCTTATGCAATGCTCTTCCATAGGAATACAGCACTCTAGTGGATGGGGTGTACGCGTAAATATGTATATATTGCTTGAATTCATCATTACTGATTGTCTATTTCCGAGGCTCAGGGATAGGATATCGGCCTCCGGGTCTGTAGCAAAGGTTTCAATCCTGCCTCCCAGAAATGGATGGGATTATGGAAAGTCTATAGCCACACTGAGGAGATGTACTACATCGAAACAGCTGTCTGAGGATGACACAATAATATATATATATATATATATATATATATATATATATATATATATATATATATATATGTATATATATATATATATATATATATATCATTGATCTGATTATTTCTCCTGTATTCTTGTGATAAAAAAGGTTTTCCATAGTTTATGACTATAAAAAAATACGTATCTCAGTCATTCATTGCCAGGCATACTTTAACAGTGTAGCATCTACGTGTTTTTTGTTGCTTTTTTTCCGTGCGAAATTTCTAGATTGATTGGTCGTCATTTCACCATAGTAATTATACAAATTTCTTCTTTTTGCGAAAGGAGATACTGCCGTCTTAGGGATGAAAAAAAAAACACGCATACACTCACACACGCCATCATAAAACTAGTCATTTCATCCTTGGAACCAGAAAAAGTCTATTCTCCATGCTGGCAAACATGTTGACGAACGTTTGAAAGCTAGAGAAAAGAAAAGGACTTATATTCGAACGCCTCCTGTTCCTATGCGATTTATTTTTTAACAGTTGATTGACTGCACAAAAATGATATGACAAGTAAACATCCAAATTTCCTTTCATAATTCAAAAGATTCCTCGAGAAACTCTCGCTCCCCTTATCTCTATCCATCTATCTATCTATCTATCTATCTATCTATCTATCTATCTATCTTTTATCCATCTATCTATCTGTGCATGTATGCATAATTCTACTTATAGTCAAAGACAAGTTTTTTTCTTCAAGTGATTTAATTTGAATTCTAAAATTTGATAATTTTTAATTAAATTTAAAGTTTTCAGCGTATTAATAATGCAATACAGAACAATCTACACAGAAGATTAGAGAAAATTAGCGACCATGAAAAATGTGTCAGGTGTTATCTCTCTTTAATCATCTCTGTCTGTATGTCCGTCCGTCTGTATGTATGTCGCTCTCTGTCACTGTCTCTCTCTCCCCTCTCACTGTCCCTCTCTCTCTCTAGCTATCTATTTCTCTGTGTGTGTGTGTGTGTGTGTGTGTGTGTGTGTGTGTGTGTGTGTGTGTATACGATAGGAAATGGATCTAAAGTGTATGGAGTCTTTGTTCATAATCAATTAATCCATAAATTAATTGATTAATGTGCTACTCATGTTTTGGATGAGATTCCCATCTTCTGTGGCGCGTGGCAGAGAGTGTGTTTACCTTTTAGTTTCTGTACAAAAATCAATTTAACATGGGATATTTTGCTTCGGAAGCAAAAATGATAATACATGAGGAGGATCCCTTGAGGGTAAGCATGGTGTTTGGGATTACTTTTGTCTCATTTATGCGTTTTAGTATCACCCACGACTGTCTGCCCTAAAGTCAAGTCTTATGTGGTTTAGAATAACACTAATGTTGGCTTTTTGAAAAAAGATTGAAGAGATTACATCGAGATATATATATACATATATATATATATATATATATATATATATAATTATTATTATCACTATTATTATTATTATTAATATTATTATTAACATTTATATTATTGCATTGGTTATATATTATATATTTCATCATATATTACCTAGTCAGAATGATATTCACGTGATGAAATCATTAAATACACGTGCATGTGTGTGTGTGTATGTGTGTGTGTGTGTGTGTGTGTGTGTGTACCCGTGTTCGTCCCTCAGAATTTTCAAATACATATTTTTCTTCGTTTTCACATTCTTTCTTCTCTGATATATCACTAAGATTATATTTACACCAGTAACATCGGCTGACTGAGAAAGAGGATTGAGTGGTGACAAGCTTTTCGAAGATCTCACCCACACATACCATAGTATACTTGCCAAATCCAAATCCATGTGATGAGGTGTTCCAATTGTTCTTATTTTGATTTAATTATCTTTGTTTCTGGTCTAAGTGCTCTATTATAAGATTAATTCTGTTGTCCCCATAATTTAGCTTTGTCCTCATTTATCCAGGAATGTATTAGTTTTTTGCTGCATTCCATCCCTTTTTAATCTTTTGAACTTATGTTTTTCTTTCGACATTTCTCTTCCTGGTCTTAATAATACTTAATACTTCATTTCCTACCTCTTCCTTTGTGGTGAAGTGTTCTTGATTATCAAAAAATCGGATTATTGAGCATTTCTGGACTTATCTGTCGAATAAATAGAAACGGAAGGCAATTTTCTTCACTTTTTTTCGACTTTACGTCAATAATCGGCAACTACTTCAAAGGGGTTGATCAATAACTTTATCTCGATCAGAATTTGTTCTATTTCATGATATAGACGCTGTAGGCAAGGATGTTTTTATGGATCCTTCTTGTGTTTAAAAGAATCAGCAAATATTTTACTACGATGTTCTTATGTTAATTGGTAGAAATAAAGGAGTGTAAACTCTTCAACCTTCCCGAAATACAAGACTGGTTAAAAGGAATATCTCTACAGATGGACCTGTACAAGTTTAATCGATAGGTCTGCACCATAATATAGTTAATATTTTAATTTTGATCATGAGTTTACTGCATTATGTCTCCTCCATTTAATAGGGCGTCGAGTTAAGAGCATTAACAAGGAAGGCTATTATATATACATACACGCAAACATACATATATTTTTAAAAAATTAAGCAAATTAACCTCTGATAATAAAATAGCCAAAATATTTCCAATGCCTACTGAAATAGCAAGTAGTCGGCCACAAGGAACAGATATTGAAAAAATAAAAGAAAGCAAGTATATTTGTGATGATTCCCTCTCTTAACATTAACAAACTAAAGTAACTTAGTCCAACCATTGCTGTTCCTCACATTCCAGTCAGCCTTAACCAGGCAGTGTCTAGATTGCATTTGTTTGCTGCAGGGTTTTTCTTTTAATTATAGCAACTAATACGTGCCATTAGTGCTCGCAAATGTACAAAACCTAACATATGAGATGATTAACCAAGATGCAATGAAACAAGTTCAATGTATGTGGTATTTTTTCCAGGAAGTAAATGAAAGCAATCCGTTAACATTATTAGGTAGGTGGACTGATTTTGTTGACATGTAATCACTGAAGAGTATACGGCAGGCAACAATCGATAAATTCTTTGAACATCAACGAACTTTGAAGATTGCAATATTTCAATTATAATTGAATCTATGATGTGAAAATATTTTGAAAGGTTTTTATATCCAGAAAGGTTATTGAATTTCATTAATATATGAAACATCTAACACACATAATTTATACTCAATCTGAAAACACACGTATTCAAATTATTCACAAGTACATGTCAGATTAATACTTTTTTTTTTCTTCTTATCCATCGCCTAAGCAGCTGCTCTGTCTATACTGGCTTCATCCTGGCTAACTTTTCTCCATCATCTGTTGAAAGCAAGAGTAATCATTTTCAAATCCTTGCCACTAGCTGTAGACCGCCAACTAAAGATGAGTAAGGGTTGGTTGTTACAATGCTGGGTTAATATTCACTCTAGTCAACCTAGTAGAAAATAGAAAATAGAAAGAAATATTTTCACGAGAATGGTCTTTGCTTCAAACCATCAGACCCAAAAACCTTCTCGGAATTTGTTACTTTTCGGAAAATCGATTTTTAACGTTTAAGGAACAATTGAGGTACATTTACAATACAAATATGGTGGTAAACCGGAATTTTAATTCCTTTCTGTTGTATGGAAGGCTTCGAGGTATTTTGTTATTTCTCTTGTAAAGTTTGCTATCTAAGCTTTTTGATATTTCAACGGCATTTTGTTTTGTTCCGTTTTTTTTTATTTGATTAAGGTTTGCAGACGTGCAGGGCTGCCAAAAGGCGTAAAAACATTATTCTCCAAGCGAACAATTGTAAATACCCGGTCGGACCCACGAACAATCTCAGGCATTCCTGCATGACCCTTTTTAACCCTAATGAATCAACAACAAAAAAACTTGATCGTTAGATTTTTAGTTTTCAAAATGAGCTAGGGAAATTAATCACGTACTCCAAAACCTCACTTCTACACAACTAACGGAAGGTAACAATCCAGTATTCCATTACTGTTACTTCGTAAGTAGAAACCATTGCTATTTTTTTCAATCGAATTTCATTTTAAAACTAGCTTCTGGAAAAGTCCTATTGTCCAATGCATGACTAGATTGTCATGGATTGAAAGTCCAGACAATCAGAGGTGGAAAATTGTTTACTATTTTTTCGCTCAGAATAACTAAAGTGGAATCCAACCGAATGAAGTTCTGATGTCTGCAAATGCTTTTGTTACATAGTGGGTTTTGCATGTTTTGTATCGCCCGCTAACAACGGCCAAAACAGGAAAAATAGCCAATACTTCCGAATCAAGAGTAAGGTAGTTTTATTATCAATAATGGATGAACATTAATTCCTACAACTTATAAGCTTTTGCATGAGCATAATTGATATCCCTTTAAAAGTGTTTACATTGGCAAAGAACGATAAAGTCTCTCCGGTAAATCTTGCAACTTCTGACGATAGTTGATTCTGTCCTTGTATTCTTTTTTCCCTCTCATTTCTAGCTGTTTTATGTTGATAACAAATGACACGTTTCACGCCACGATTGCAATGATGAAGGATTAAATCTTCGGCTTGCCTTATGCGATTAACTTTATTATAAAAATATCAGTTTCCAACTTGCTCAATTTTGATACAAAAGCTATTCTGTCACATGATAATACTATTTTGTGAATCATAAATATGCTGTGTTCTACCCTCACTGCTTACTTTGACCATGGTCTCTAACTGACATGCAAAGGTGGTTCAAAGAAGATAGACGATTAAATGCATTTATCTATCCCATGGATCTCATTGTCTCTGATAGTTGCATCAAAATGACTGCTATATCCCTTGTCAACTTTGCTAGAATGAGGTTAGAGATATGTATTTTTTAGTTATGTAAAACTAATTCATGTGATGATTTTAATCATTTTAGCATTCGATTTTTATCGTTTATGGCTGTTCTATGATCTTTTCAGGTATTTACTCAACCCCTTTGTTATCCTTCTATGATTTCTGTAGTTTTCCAAATTAAATTGATCTATATACTGTGTGGTAGTTGTAAGAAAATCGTTCCCGTACGCTTACCTACTCTCTATCATGGCATGCTAGGAACAGAACATTTCTCATACATTATCTGGGGATGGGACTGAGCATAGAGATGTGGAGTCAGGACAGTATTCCCCCTCATTTTCAAGACCTGGCACCAGAGTCTTCAAAATCATATAAAAGGGGTAAATAAATTTCAAGTGAGAATAAAACACTCTCAGAGAGGATACAAACAAAAAATGGAAGACAGAAACAATCAGTTGCTGATAATGTGAACACTCACACAATCACTTTGGTTCGTAATTTTTAACCACCAACATTGCAAAAAAGAAAATGTAGCAAACAATAGCCAACCACAATACAAAAACATATGAAATAAAAGACCATTGCACCTATAATAGTAGACAGCCCACCCCACCAAAAAAAGTTCCAAAAAGAAATCTAAGATCAACTGTATCAATCAAACACAGACACAGACACAGACACACACACACACATATATATATATATATATATATATATATATATATATATATATATATATATATATATATAAGCACATAAACACATATTTATGAATATGATAGAAAATATGGAAATACAGAATCACGAAAGTTTGAAAACAGGATCGTATGTATATGTTTTGCTAGTAACTATGATGAAGTTCAATTAAAACAATCGGCGAGTACCAATAACAAATAATCAAATTGTATAATTATAACAATTATCGTAATAGAAGTTATGTTACCGATAAAGAATACGGACAACTTTCACTTTTTTTTTGTTTGAAAAAAAACAAAAAAACTTTACGGCTTCTCTTTTGCATATTTGAATCGCTAGTGCAACTTGGTTTTGCTTCGGAACTATTATTAGTTGAAACCTATCAACAGTTCCTCTCTGTGTAAGCAGGCACCACTGTATATCCAGATAAGATTTGTGGTAACGATGTTCGACAGCAGCCCATATTCATTACAATAATTGAAAAGAAAAAAAGAACTTGGATACGATTAATGAAAATAGTTTGAATTTCCATTTCAATCATTTGAAGATTTTTTTGCTTTGATTTTATACACATTGTGAAAATGATAAGAGGCAACATCTCATTTTAAAGATCGATTCGTTGGAATAATGTTTGAACAAGTGCAAAAAAGGAGATTCAACCGTTAAATCAAAACCCATAACGGTATTTCATACTGTTTATTCTCGATCAGCGCTACTTTAAAAACATTTAAATCAGATACAATGTCGTTTATTTATAAAAGAAAGAAAAAACATCCGAAAATCAGATTCATTTTCATTTGATTATTCATATTTCTTTGGAATTTAAATATTTTTTTCGAAATTTTAACATTGCAAACAATATCTAAAAATGTATTATTTACAAATGATCTCTTCAAAAAGCCTTGGCTTTTCAAAACTCCTATTTGAATAATTTCAAAGCAATTGAAGAGGCCTTTGTGTGTTATTATGAAAGCTGAAGAGGTTTAAAAACTCTCCCACGTAAAATTAAGGAGACCCATTGTTATCTAAATACTTGTGTGTGCATTCAATTTCCGCCAGAGAACGAAAAGAAACTAATAATAAATCAATTAGAGCAAATGTTTGCACAATTTGAAAACATATCAAATAATTGCAATTCGCTCGAACATTATATTTGCAGTTGATTCTTCCTTCGTGCATAACTCGTCTCTTTATGGCCCCCTTTTTCGAGGTGCTGCTGTCGATTCTTTCTTTTCTGCCGATTTTGCCACCTAAACTACTCGCTGCTTAATCATCAGAATCATTTATATCAATTCTTTTTTTTCTTATATCAATCAATGCTATCTCTTGTATTTCATCTTCTACAACTTTTATCTTCTTTTATCATCGAAGTCGACAGAAACTCTTCTTTTGACATCTTCATCATAATCTTTTCATAATTATCATCATTATGACTTCAGAATATCATCATAATCATATTTTCCACCTTCGCTTACTCTCTTAATACAACCTTATCGTTTTTAAAATTTCATCGGTCTTTGTTATTATCGTCATCATATTCTATTATGTTTGACACTTCCTTCATCTTTATCAACATAGGTTTCTCAAATCCCCGGGATGGTCTTGATGGCTATCTACTTATCTATCAATCGAAATCTGTCGACAAAAAATGTCATCAAAACATAGATATTGTCAGTTTTCAGGTGAGTCTGTCAACCTAGCTGGCTGGCTGACTTACTGACTGGCTGGGTATGTAAGTATTGATAAATCTATTTACGACTATCAACCGAATCTCTCATCCAAACTTTTTTTTTCAAATCTGCAGTCATAGATAATAGTCTATATTTGAATGTGGGAATGATTCACATTACAATGTAACTTCATGTTAGGCACTCAAGTCAGATTACATTTTTTTTATGGCATATTTTCCCATCTATCCATCTATCTATCTATCTATCTATCTATCTATCTATTTATCTAATAATCGTGGATATAAGGCATGTCAATTGAGCAACAAATCTGGAAATATTCTATCGTATTTAAAATGTAAACTTGTGCTGATAAGCTTTGTTTGGGTCAAGTTGCGTTCAAGCTTGTTTTTTTTTTTTAACTTTTGACATTTTAGTCACGCATCAGAAGGCAAGATAAGTAAAATATTCATTGATCACCCCTATTTTCGAATTCTTTCATGGATTCCCCCCAATACAACATGCTGCTCCATGACATGGGTAACGTCACAATTTCCAATAAATGACTAAAGATTCCTATTCTTAGCATATTATTAAAATGATAAATAATTTCGTTGTTCAGCGCTTTCTTCTCTGAGACTCTCTTCTATTTGCATTCGGCAGTGATTCCGTGTATGAAGTTCGTTCTTGTATTTTCATTAGAATCGAAATCATAATAGACGTTCGACATTAATTCAGATGATTTGTTGTCTTTAAAAAGCACCATCGATTACTAAGCTATTGTCTCTCATATGTCTTACCATTCTCTAATAAAAGTATTAGCCACATAATTTCTCCTATTGCAAGCTTTAGTACAGAATTGACCGAAGCATTAGTGTCTTAATATTGCTCGCCAGCCGACTAGAACTAATGCAGAGAAAGCATTTATTCTGCCGGATGTGAGAGGTAATTGCAAGGGGAGAGAACGTCAAAATAACCCAAAACGAACGCATTATATCATTCATTCATAAACAGCGCATTAACAATGAGAAATTTGAATCAAAACAAATTACGTGCCAAAGTTCATAAATCAGCTACCCATAATTATTCTTTTTTTTTCTGCATCTTGAAAAAAAGAAACGTAAAGATATTACAAAGAAAACATTATTTACGCCATTTTGAGGACTATAAAAGAACAAATACAGACAATGATTAACCCAGAATAAAAAGTTCTTCTATCACTTTAATTTTTTGATGTCTATTTTAGAAATTGGATTTTATTTTCTTTTGTTTGAAATCGCAACATAATATCTCAGCAAATGGAAAAAAAAATCTTTAGCTGGAAATAATGAGGTTATCAAATCAATCAAGCAACCAACAAGGCAATTCCGAATTTTTCGCTGGACCGAGACAATATATATATATATATATATATATATATATATATATATATATATATATATATATATATATATATATATATATATATATATATAAGTGCTCTTGCGTGTGTGTGTGTGTATATAAAAGTATATGTATAAATGTATGCATTGATCAACACATGTATATAGATAAGATGATACTCACGTTCATAGCCTAATGGGGAAAAAAACATTCATTCTATTTCATTATCCAACATGGAGCCCGTATTTGTTAATGCACATAATTCAGTGGTGATTATTGATCAAGGTCTGATCTTATACAATTTTAAAACTCCATCAAAATTAAGCTGACAACGACGTGACCAGGCAAAGTTGCAGACAGGGTCAAGTAAATCACTATGCGAATTTGCAACTACCACATCAACACTTCATGTCAACACTTCTAATATTTTTGTGTGTGTGTGTGTGTGAATTACTTGCCCACATAAGCGTTGCTGTACAGTCTGTAAGTTGAGGAACCTAATTTTAAGCCAAAGCTATTATTCAGAAATCATCTTCTTCTCTCTATATAGTCATAACTATTTATAATTCTGCTTTCTGAGGTGAAATTAAGACGGTGTTGAAATTGGTTATCGTGCAAACTGCCATCACTGTGAATCGATGCAAAGTTGATCATTACTGTTCACATGATATTTCTGACATCTATTCAATGGTCAGGCAATGGGATGAGAAAGGAGTGATTATTTTTAGGTAGAATTAATGCAGATTGAAAGATATTTTTCTTTTCTCCACACACTTATGTATACGCTCATATCTGTCTATACGATATCTCTTTATATAATTGAAATTTAAGATGCATCTATCCAATATCATCTCGCTTACCTTGTAGTTATATGCTGACAACACAATACATTGCCAGAATTTTGTGTCGGTCAACTCAATATTCTCCCGCATGCGACCCATGACATTTTGTGAAGGGCCATGGAAGCCGTGGTTTTGGATCCATGCAGGGATATATGCTGAGTATATTTTAGTTCTTCTGCTATACCTAAATTCTGCCAGTGAATGTCAGAGAGACTTTTATGATCCTGCTCTGTATCTTACGCTATAATTCGCTATTACTTCCTCTAAAATAGGGGTTGGTTTCACTCGGAGACTTTTTCAAATCATTCAATTCCATGTTGACTCAGTATGTCTATTATGCCGTCTCACTCTGCCCAAGCTTACTAGGGCTGCCACATTGAATCAGAGAAAGGAAAGTATGCACCAGCAGTTAACTGCAGATACAACTATATTATCATCTTTATATAACCTATCGAACAGTCAGCTTGATTTATTATTTTTACCGAAATTGATTAACAAAATAAGCTACGATTGATTTTTTTCTAATTGACTGTGCCCTGGTTTCCCCTATACATACAGATAATTATACATGAATACATACACAGTTTAAAATATATATATATATATATATATATATATATATATATATATATATATATATATATATATATATATATATATACACGCACATGTTAGTACACACATGAGTTTACACAAGTATATGTATGTACTTACATACATTTTACATTTTTGCTTATAGGACAAAACAGTTAATTATTCATTTTTTTTACATTTGCTTGCAATGAATCGTTGCAGATCATTGCCGCTATGCTAGATATTTTTCCAACATATTTCTCCCAATAGATGGTGTGAGGTAAATCTATTAAAAGAATACCTACGTAAGCTTTTGCACTCAAGGGGTTTAGAAATCATAAAATCAACCAATGGTTTCTTTAGCTTTGATAAGTGAATCTTATTCCTAAAAAGTGAACTCTCCCCTTTCATTATTCGAGATGATTTATTTTGAAAACGAAAAGAAAAAAAAAATTCTTGGCAATAAATAATATTTAGGTGATTGCTGCGGATTCTTTCAAATGTTGGTAGCGAAGCGTAAAATATAAATTCTTTGTTGGGTTTTTATTTATTGTTACTTGTTACAGACATTTTTCACGATTGATTTATGTCTTTGATTTATTAGATAACTACAGCATCTTGTGCTTTTTTCTATCCTTTCAATCTTTTAGAATTAGATAAAAAAAAAGTTTCCGTCCGTTTAGTTTATCCACAGAGTTTTGTCATTAGACGGTATTAATAGCGTTTGCTTTCAACTAACTGCATTCAAAAAGAATTTACATCGGTTTGTGACGGTTGAACTACCAAAATTATATTTTCCTCCGTATCTAACACAACACCAAAATAGTTATCTCGTATCCACAACTTCATTTCTGTCTGTCTCTCTGCCTCTTTCCCTCACTCTCCTTCTCTCTTTTATTTAGTGTGCTTTATTCTATTCATATCCATTTTGTTTCTCTCCCTATTTTGTTTGTACTTGATATTTTTGTTTAGTTGACACCTCCAACGCCAGCATGTATTTTCTATTTGTGATATAAGCAGGCTATGAGTAAACCAACGGGGATTCTCCAGAGTTTAAAAAACACCAACCAAAAGTGATGATTAGTAACAGCAGCATGAAGAAAACAAAATGATTATAAAGAAAAAAAATTCAAAGTGGGGAAAGTTATGCAATCAAGTTAATCGGTTTCTAAAAGCTATAGTAGCAAAAACATTGATTAATATCCTTGGTCGATGAACATGTTAATTTTCTTTTCTCTGTAAGAAGTAACAGTACAATTCCTTCCTTACCTGACCACCATTTTCTTAGTCACTCAAACAACATTTGATTTCTTTTTAACGTCGATTTTTTGATAAAAAACTTTGCATTGATTTCGACCCCTTATGATAAGAATTGAGTTAAGTACTTTAATCTACAATATACAATACTTGACACCAAAGGTTTCTTCTGTCTCTTATTATCAGTCATTTCTTTTTCTAAGATTTTGCTTTACATGGTGTTATATTGAATTACTCTAGCAATGTATATAATATAAAAATCTGGGTTTTAAAAAGACAACAAATATAGAAAGAAAGGAAAATCGATGAGCAAACGACAAGCAATTGCACAAATCTGAGATTGCCTTTTCGCCGTGTCATTGGGAAACAGATTGAGAAGAGCTTGTTGAGAGAGGAAAAAATCGAAGAATAGGAAGTGAAGAATTAGAAAAAAGTGGCCTCTCTAGATTGAGGGATGAACTTAAGGAGACTTTTTTGCCTACTTAAATAATTGGAAGTAGATTACCTTGTCGGATGTTGGTGGAAATGGGAACATGTTTTATGTGACTTGAGATCACTCAGATATCTTTGCAAAGAAGAAAAAAAAAGAAAAAAATTATTGGAAAGTAAGAAAAAGACAAACCTAAAAATAATATGAGAAGGAATTTAAAAAAAAAGACTAAGGGAATATAGGTGAGAAAAAAAACAACGTAATCAATTACCTATGGGAAGAGAAAAAGCTGAAAGAAAAAACTCAAGATTGAGAAAAAAATGAGAAGGTAATGCTTCTTAAATGATAATAGTAATAATTACAATAATATAAATGACAATGACAAAAATGATAATAGGAGCAATAACAATGTAACTTTAATCCTTAATAAGTGTTAGTTCATTGTTTTACAGACCAATCAGTGAATTGAATCGGGAGTTCAAAGGGTGCTCTACACTCATATTATTGTGCTCGTTTTAACCTTAATAAATAATTCGGTCAGCGACTGAGGTGCAATGTTTTGCTAGAATATAAGGAAGTTCATTCAACCATGAGCGGACAATTTTTGCGCCAAATATCTGCACCAACAAAACAGATAGACATTGACTTAATAATTTAGCCAATCAGGTAAATACAGAAATGTATAAGAGCTACAGAGGAGAGTATATATATATATATAAACTCGGGTATATGTATATGAAATAAATCTTTTGTTCAAAATAAGGTTCAATATCAGTAGCGGAGCAGTTATAACGTAAGCTATTGTAACATGATTTATCAATGACCCCTAGCTATTGTGAACTGTTTCCCTATTAGAAAAAATGAGAATCATTCTGAGCAAACCAGAGTGTTCAGTGATATATATATATATATATATATATATATATATATATATATATATATATATAGATATAGATATAGATATATATATATATAGAGAGAGAGGGAGAGAGAGAGAAAGAGAGAGAAAGAGAGAGAGGGGGTGGATGACATCCGTGTTTTAGTCCAATACCTCCAATATACTCCTTTCAACTTTGATAAAGTAAAAAAAAGAAGAAATAATGGAATAAAAGGGTATAAAGGGAATGGGTGATACGATAAAGAGGAAGAAAGAAAGGATGGCTGGAAGAGAGGATATCGGTACCATCATAAAGCAAAAGTTCGATACCATTTATAGATGAGAGACCAACAAAGGAAACCATAACTTTAAAAAAAAAAAAAAGGTTAAAAAAAAAATTAAATAACTGCGAAAGTTGAATAAGAAAGGGAATATTTACTGAACAGGAAATGATGAAATGTAGCCATCGGCAGAAAAATGAATTGTTGTCGATTCAAGTAGACACGAATACGTCGAGAAATACTTGGGCATCAAGATGAAGGGAGGTGATTGGGGAGAATTGACTTCCATACAAGCAATGTTGCCCAAAACACGACGGGACTAAATATGCATCACTAAAATCCCAAGATGACTGTATGTTATAGAAGAGAATTCGAGGATTAATTGCTCGTATGAATGTGTTATGTGGATATATGTGTACATGAAACTAGTGTACATAAAAATCGATAAAACTCAATGATTGGAGGGCAAAGTTTCAAAATCTAAAATTTCTAGAAAATACCCGAAAATTTTCCAAACGATATTTAACTTTTTTTTTATATCAGGGAGAAGAATCGCATTGATGCATTTTGTTTTGTTTGCTGATTCTAATGCATGTGCATTTGTTTTGGTGATTTACTCCTAATGGTTAATCATTTGTTCTTCAATGATAGAATTCATAGTTCTTCAGAATTAGGAGCCAATGTATGACAGTGACACACTGACCAGGAAAAACTTATATTCATGACTAGGATGATCTGCCAGAACTTTTATGTCTACAGCAAAACGTTCAATATCATATACTATTGAAATATCATTTTGGTCGCTGGTACCTTGTTGTTGTGATACAATGGATAGCGATTGGGGATTGAATAATATTATTACTATATTGTGAGTTCAGTCTTCTTTCCCACACAATGAACTATACTCAGGAAATGAGTTTATCAACTGGATCAGATTCTCACAGGGAGGAATCTTCTGATCTTGTGAGATATCATCATCATCATCATCATCATCATCATTAGACGTTGGACATAGACCTTTCCAAGGAATCAACACATCTCTCTGTCGTAGGGGTCGCAGAGCCAATATTTTCTGAACTTGTCCAGTTTATCCCGCCATCTTATATTGTTCCTTCTTCGGTTCTGAGGATCTATGTTGTGAGCTGTGATGCCCATCGGTTGTTTACCATTCTTACAAAATGACCAGCCCATTACCAGTTGAGTTTACTTATGATTTGGTCGATATGTTGGACTCCTGTTGTTCCCATGATATACTGTTCTATCCTGTGATCCCTCCAAATGATGTTAAGCATAATTCACAATCTGCACGTTGCATGTTGCTCAGTTTGCGGGTCAAACTCTCTTAAGCTTCAATGCTTCAGCTCAATTCGTGATTATTGAGAGGATGTATAATTTTTTTTGTTTTTTTCGACGACTGATGGGATTATTTGTTTTTTGAAGGTTGACTTTGCTCTACTAAAAGACTGCAATCTCAGAGATATTCTAAGCTCGATTTCTTCTTCTTCTCCTGAGGAATGTTATCTTATATAGATTTAGTGCTCTACTTTGCAAAGAATCGCCCTTTTATTTTTGATTACTGTGCGTTTATTTCTGACATATTTGTTGTGCAAAGCCTTTGTTTTACTGAAGTTAACATTCTTGCTCTGTTCAGTACATCCGATATCAGAAAGAGGTGGTGGATGTTTTATTTTTCCTTTCCAAAAACGATGATGTAGTCAGTAAATCTGAGATTACTCTAGTAATCGCCGGCTTTTATGATTCCCATGTTTACTAAGTGAAGATTGTCACGATCATCCGAAAGGAGGCTGTTAAAAGTTATGGTGACCTCTTGTATTACTTTTTATCCAGCTTTAAGGGCACTGAGCTTTTATATTGTCTAACAAAGGAGCTGCCTTTACGGTATATATGTTACGATGCTCTTACAGATAGGGTGTCAACGAATTTTAAGCAGATAGTGTCAACGGTTTTAGGAATTTTACTGACTCAAAGGCCTATTTGAAGTCTGTAGATACTAGTGCTATTAGCGTTTTATATTATGCTGCTTTCTCTTTTAGTTGATTTATCGAGTGGGTAAAGTCCTGGGTTGAGGATCTTCTTCTACAGTGAGCAATTGGTTTTCGTCTAGCATTCCGGTGTTTTCGTTGGTGATAACTCTGGTGGGAAGTTTGTTGATGTAGTTGAGCTGTTGTTGAAGTTTTAAACAAAATAGCTGTTTTCATGGTAATAATTGCACCGGTAAGTCTTTGAAGCTAAAACTATTTTAGAAAATCGATCAGTTTATTGCTGTTGTGTATCTCCTTTTGTCTTCTCTTCCTTTCCTTGAGATAGCTCACAATGATCGTATATCGACATTCACACAGGTATATAGATACCAATATATATATATATATATATATATATATATATATATATATATATATATATATATATGTGCGTGTGTGTGTATACATATATATATATGTATATATATATATATATATATGTGTGTGTGTGTATATATATATATACACACACATATATATGTACAACGTGTACTATGAAGAGTGAGACGGACTTGGGAGTAAAGTGTCTAGAGGTAAGGTTTATTAATCCTTAGATGTAAATGGTCCAGACATGTTTCGGGATATTTCCCATCTTCAGTGGTGTGTGGTGTGTAAGTATGTGTTTAATGTTCCCATATATATATATATATATATATATATATATATATATATATATACATATATATATGTGTGTGTGTGTGTGTGTGTGTGTGTGTGTGTGTGTGTGTGTGTGTGTATCGGTTGAATATGTTAGTCAAATATCAATTCAAAGAAATTTCCCTGTGCAATTAATATTCTCGAAGATGATATGATCATTTGGTTTTAATGCGGTCTGAGATTAAATCTGGCACGACAGATATGATATTCACGAGGATGGATACCTAACAGAGGTGATACAGACATCTGTTGTTATGATAATTAATCACTCCATATCAATTTGACTATTTTGTTTTCAACTCCAAGGAGGAGTTATATGGTAACCCACACCCCATCCCCCAAAATTGATGACATGAACAAGTGTAACTGCTCACATTGTCTCATAAAAACAAAGTACATGCGACAACACTGGAAGACAAGAAAATTACATCAATCATTGTATGGGAATAGGTGATTGAAGAGATCCCCCAAAATTGAAGAACATTGTTTCTTGCATTTAGTGTTCAAAGCTGAAAAATTCTCTATTCTCTCTCTCTTTCTCTCTCTCTCTCACTCTCTCTCTTTCTTTCTCTCTCTCTATCTCTCTCATACACGCACACACACGCTCTCTCTCACTCTCTCTCTCACTCTCTCTCTCCCATACTTTCTCTCTCTCTCTCTCATACACACACACACACTCTCTCTCTCTCTCTCTGTGGGTCAGAAGCAAATGTTCATACGCCACCTAGAAGTACTGGAAGGATTACAGGATAGTCTTCAGCAACACTGAAAAGTTTTCATACAACGAAACATTATAAATGATAAATGCAATGCTCTCCAAGCTTTGGAAGGGAGCACTCTAGTAGACAGGAAACTATGCATAAGTAAATATATCACTTAATTCGGTCTCAATGACCGTCCGTTTCTGCGTAGGGCAGTGGTAGAGCATCTGTCCGTGGGCCCGAGGCAAATGTTTCAACCTTACCTAGCAGTACTGGTAGAGATACTGGATATTCTATAGCCAGACTGAAGAGTTGTAATACAACGAATGCTCTCTCACAATTATTGATTTCATATATATATATATATATATATATATATATATATATATATTCATTCATTCATTTTACCAGATCCACAGAAAAATACGTACGACGGTATACGCACATAGCTGTTCGTTTTTTTTTGTTTTTGTTTTTATACAAAACTAATATATATATATATATATATATATATATAGAGAGAGAGAGAGAGAGAGAGAGATAGATAGATAGAAGGAGAGAGAGGCAGACAGACAGACAGACAGAGCAAGCAAACAAGAAAGGGAGAGAGGTGTGCATAATGCTTCAACAGAGACTAGCTCAAAAGAAATACAATCAAAAGATTAAGTCAAATTTCCCTCGTTAAATGCGCTCTAATATTTTGTACTGATCCATTTGAAATACCTACCGTCAATTCTATTTGCAGATATTTTAACGAAATACTTCAACTCTGGTGAGACGCAATTCTTAAATAAGAGGGGAATGAGGAAGTAGGTAGGCACATAGACACAACAGTTTCAAAATCCATTAGCTCTCATAACACACTCACACTTCATTAATTCTTAGGTTACTTTACTGGATTTTGATTACTGCAACGCAAAAGCCTCAGTTTGGGCAAACCAATTATGGTATCAAGTTTGATCCTCCATTTCTTGCAAGAACCCAGCTTTAATCTATGTTTTTTGTGTTTAATTGATAACCTTTAATATATGTAACTCTCTCCCTGCATCTCTTTCTCAGAGACACACACATGTGCATATATATATAATGTGTGCTGTAGAGAGTGAGACAGACTCGGGAGTGAGGTGTTTGGAGGTAAGGTTTATTAATCCTTATAAGTAAATTGTCCAGGCATGTTTTGGGATTCTTCCCATCATCAGCGGTGTGTGCTGTGTGAGTGTGTATTAAAATTTCCCATGTGGAACCAGAGTCCACTGTCAGGAGCTAGGCATTGGGGGTAAATTGTGTTTTCAGGCCTTCTGCTGAGTGGGAGAATGTCCAGTAAGGTATCAGGTCTTTGGTTAAGCAGTAGCAGTTGGTCTTGGGGAGTGATGTGAAGTTAGATTTTTTGATATGTCAGGGGTAGTGTAAATGGAGAGGTGGTGAGGTCAAGGAGCTACGTAGGTATCAACCTTATAAGTTACTGAAAATGTGCTGGCTATGAATTGGACAGGGGTTATAACTGAATACTGATGAAATTTTCCTGAGTCTGGGTGACTTTGACGCTTCCATTATTGAATGTGTCTTAAATGTGGCTGTGAGGATATTAATGATGGGAGTTTTGTGTATTATGGTTCTGTTTGATGAGGGTTGTTCAGTTTAGTGCTTAATCTATTAGGATATAAGGTTTTAATTTTGTTGATCCACATATCTTCGTGTTTTTCAAGTACTTTAGTTATATTAATTGGAGTAGTTTTTTTCTATTTTTTCTATGATGGTAAAGCTAGCGTCAGTGCCAAATTATGGTCAGGTGTGCGAAAGTGTAGTTCTACGGGAAGTGGGCTACAATTGTTTCGTGACTTAATCCTATGTCTATAATTGTTGGGTCTAATATCAAATTGCCACTCGGACTTGCCTATGTATTGTAACTTACATGTATTGCAAGGTATATAATGTTCTTACTGCATCAGTTGCTATTTGGATATGTGTGTTAACTCTCTTTTGCGGTAGTGCTTGTGAATGTGTTGGTGTACTTGAGGTGGTTGCAACATAGACTGTTTCTTATGTCGCAAGGTGTGCAGAATTTAATTGTTCTTGGTGTATTTTTGTGTACGACTTTATTGTTAACGATATTATTGCTACTGATCATGTCTCTGATGTTTTGGGGTCTGCAGTAGGAGATGACACATGGGTCTGTGAATGTTTCTCTTAGATCTGTTTTGATCGTGAGAATGTTCTATCCCTTATTGATGCTGTGTGCTAAGGGTGGGAGTGTGTTGTTGAAGGTTGTTATAAGAGGTATGCACTTAGGTTTGTTATTGTGGGACAGTATAAGGGTTTCATCGCTAGGTATTCCAGTCGCTTTTTTTATTTGGTTTTTAGTGTCATCTAGCGGATAACCACGTTGGGTGAAGTATTGTATTTGGTTATGTTTGTGTCTGTGAGGTTCACTATTAGTAGAGCAGATTCTTCTAATTCTAAGGGCTTGTGAAAATGGTAGGCTTCTTTTTAAGTGTTGGGGATGGGCTGATTTAGAGTGAAGGTAATTGTGGGTGTCCATGGGTTTAGTGTAGAAGGTAGTTTGGAGGTTTCTGTTGTCATCTATGTATATGTGGGTGTCTAAGAAGGCATTGGAGTCAGTGGATGTCGTGAAGTCAAACTTAATAGAGTCGTGTGCCGAGTTATATATATATATATATATATATATATATATATATATATATATATATATACTTATCATCATTCCCTTTTTAGTTAAACTGAGCAAATAACAAGCATATATGACCAGTTCCCATATGCTTAATAAAAACAACTGAGACCTCACTGCGAGTTTATTTTGAAAGATATCTGACATATTCCATATATTTCATCTTAACATCATGGAGTGGCATCGAATTCAATAGAATCAGCGATTTAATATATCCAAATTCGAGAAGATATTGAAATAGGATGGGACATTGAAATGTTAAGTGCGGAATCCTAAAATCCGTAGTCAAAATTGTGTCATCTTTGGAGATATATGAGTGTGCTAAAAATGGACTGGATACTGTTTGCTCTTTCTTTTAGTAATACACATACATAAAACGCTGTTTATTCATCCTTACATAAATATGCTGCTATCGGAGAAGACAGACAAAAACACAAAACCACCATGAATCGAATCTGTCGAGTATGGGAAGAAATGAATAAATCACAAATGAACTAATTTCATCTCTTGCACCGCTCACGGCCAACTACACCGAGGGTTCTAGATTCCAACCGCGCTGCATATCACGCCTGGGTACCCACTAATATCGAATCCCATCATAAGCCGTCCACTTTCTTATTCTATACATGCATCATTGTACCTCAGAACTACCCCGAACCCCTAAATCATCCCGACTGCATTTCAAACCACACCAACTGACACAAACAATGTCTTTCATTATGTGTCCAATATTATCTTTTCTTCCTTTTCTCAACGCTGGCACAGCGAAATGTCGTCTTTCCGATTCGCCCAGAGGTTTTATTGTTACAGTCCTCTGGCCATTGACCTTAACTTACCATCCTGCCATTGAATATTCTGAGATTTCTAAATGCATGGTCACAGACAGAAACGGGTACGCATGTTATTCATGTAACTACACGTGTATATCTGCTCGTATACAAATGAATAGATGGGGCAACACCCACAAGCACACAAACCTGACTCTATTTATATACAAACACAAATATCTGCATGCATCCAAATAAACATACAGTAATACACATCCTAGCACACAAATACAAGCACATATGAAGATACAAATGCTATTGAAGTACCTAAGATATCTGAGCCCATAAAAATAAACGCATAGGGGGATAGGTACATAGATAGATCGATAAATGGATAGGTAGATAGATACATACATACATACATACATATATAGATAAGAGTTGCATGAAAATGTTAGTAGCCTATCACGTTACAGAAGGATTTTTTCGATCTTAGCCACAAACTGCACACTAATGCCGACTCATTTAAGTATCCCATGTTAATGAGTACGCCCTGCACAGGAGGTTAGCCGGCTGGGTAGATTTCTTTAGCCCAATGGTATGTTTGTGAATGGAAAAAAAAACACACAAAAAAAAGAATTGAAATTATGTTGCAGCAGATCGTGATTCCATTTTCCTTTGCATTATCATGTTGTTTGGTGTCATCCCCTATCCCCAGTTGGGATCAGTCGGCAAAGTCACAAAACGATGCTGGTTGTTAAACGTTGAACAGTAAAGGGACGATCTTAATCAAGATCCTCATGATGCAGAAACTGTTCTCTTAGAGTGTCACCCCTATGAACCTTATTGACTGCACTAACTAGTGACAATTCACTTTCTAACTCTTGGAATGCAACTTTGTGTTGAACCCTTGTGAAAAAGCAACTGTGCTTAACTGTAAACACTCTGTCAACGTTGAAAAAATGATGATAAACCCTATATATACTGCAGCTGCAGCATACAACACACGATGATACGAATGATACAAATGCAAAGTTAATTAGAAATACCTCATCAGATCACCCTCAACAACTTTTTTAAGCATTTATTAAATACTGCAAAATCTATCGTATTGCCCAAGGGCAAATATTCTGTGAAAATCGCAGAGGCAAAGAAAATTTGTTCAATGTTAGATGGCCAGGGTTTTAGATGTTTTCATCACGATGGCTGGAAGCCAGGGAAAGTGTGACTACTTCTAAGCTTTGCAGTAGTTGGCTACAGACAGGGAGGACGAAAATAAGGGATCAATACCGGGGCGGGGGACGAATAGAAAGAACACGATAAACACTACAAAGAGTTATTCAATTCATTGTTTTACCATTTTGATCAGCAAGTTTGGAAAAACTGAAATAAATCGAATTTTTGTGTCCAATATTTTTCCATTGTCTCGTTGTATTTCGATATGATTAAATTCCCCAATCCTAGCTGTTCCTAGAATACCTGACTGACTCGCAGGAGAGCCAACAATCGCCGATAACGTCAGGTCAGGAAATTCAACATATCATTTTTTAATTGTACACTATACGGTTGCATCTTTACAATTAATCTACTCTCTTTTTTTTCCAAACATTTTAGCGCTTTAGCGACCAGATGAATTTCCAAGATGGCTGTTGACAGGAGAGAAAGCAGGCGAAGCTGGTTGGATGCACTCTTTCCCTCAAAATTATAGTGCAAATCCAGGTCTCAATGAACATTTGAACTCCGTTTGTCAATTCCATTTTCCATGCTGGCAATGATTATGACACGCAGCTCTGCTGATGATATTATTCCGTATTATACGACCAGTAAAGGAAACTTAAGAGGAAATGAACATTTCTAAATGTCGATTAATAAGGCTTCGGTATTGAATCCTCAGAATGAAGACGACAATATCTCAATAAAGTTCCCAAACAGTGAAAAAAAAACTCTCAGAGATTTACTCGTTTGACCTAATTGAAATATGAAAGTTCCCGGATCGGTTCATTTAATCAAGATGAAAATGAAATGCTGCATGTCCGGAAATCGTTTTAATAGAGATAACGAGATGAATTTAGCGAATTCATTGATACATTGTCCTGATTTTTTTTTCAGACATTTGCAATCACTATTTTGTTCTCAGGATCAATTCCCATCATCATCATCATCATCATCATCATCATGTAATCACCATCAAGTAAGTGATGTCAGTTGTTGAACAAAAGGCTTTACTAGGGTCTGCCAGATTCAATATGTTTTTGTTTCCCCCTCTGCTTCTGGGAGGCACATTACCGAAGCATTCTGAAGTTGTCCAGATCGTGACGCCATTTTATGTTTTGCAGCCAAAACTTCCCCCAAGATCTCTTGGGATTCGAATCTGCAATCCACAACTGTTGCCAGGTATGCTTGAAGGACCATTTCCCTATTTTGAACCAATTGCAAAAAAAAAAAAAAACCCACTCCAGCCGACACGTCTTGGGTAAGGATGACAAGGCAAGATTCCCCATCCTTTATACCATACACTCAGAATAGAACATTCGTAGTTTGTGACCGTGTTCATGCTTCTTTCTTGAATGTATCAGGTGCAATATTGTAATGCTGGAGGACTTAGCAATGCAAAAGTAGCTAATCATTTACAACGCTTAGCTTATGATTTAAGATGCAAATACATGGCAAAAACATTCCCTAACTAAATTTTTGTGATTTTACTATAGAAATGAAAATTAAGGGGTAAGGAATTTTTGTAATTAGTGTTAACATAGAATAACACAATTATTTGCATGATGCTTAAAGAATGACAATTAGCAATGGAATGAATGAGACAAGTCTCGTTGCAGGAAAGTCCGTGTCTTGTAAATCAGTATCCGGACTCTTTACGTCCGGCTTCAGTGGGGGAGATGCAATTTTTTCAATTTCAAACCGTCAGAAATATACCTAAATATATTCTTTTAACACATCAAATACTGATTACAACTAAAGTATATACAAGATCCACGGATAGCACAATATTACAAAATGACATAGGGTCACAACAATGTCCAAGATCGTGTTATGGTATAGCGAAACGCGTAAAGGCGTTTCACTGACATTAAAGATGTCATAATGCCCAGAGCTTTCAATCTACAATGTTATGTGCCCGAGTCTTTCTCGCAAATCTAAACCTGTTTGATGTCTCTTAATAATGTACATGAAATCTGAACCTCCAGTTCAATTTTGTGATACGTCATGTCCTGAACGTGGGTATTGAAACTAACTAACCCACGAGAAATTTTACCATTCCTTCTTCTATATGAATCATTATTGTGGCTGTAGAGACCAGTGTTTTCTTTTATGTTGCTCTCATGAAATGAGCTGCTGTCTGATCGATGCTGGGAGCAGAGGGTTTGACTTTTCACGATTTCCAGCCCACCAGCTATCGTTACATGATGATAAGAGTAGGAGAATTTGATAACCATTCGCATGCCACACACACACATATACACATATATGTGTGTGTGCGTGTGTGTGTGTGTGTGTGGAAAGTCTTTGAAATCGTAATCTTTGTATATCGATAACATTTCTCCACTGTGACTGAATACCAGAACAGTCTATTGGCATCATTAACTTCTCCTTGGGTACCTTTGGTTATTGGCCTTGAAGACATGCCTCAACCCCTTCTGCGTTGTTTTCACTGTAGTGTGTGTATGAAAACACACACACGCAGGCATGCATGCACACAGGCACACACACACACACACACACACACACACATATATATATATATATCAGAGGGGAAATTCATTTTTAGTTGAGTTCCTCAGAAATTTCAACATGTACTGGGTCAGACATCGTTGTAGCCAAACAGTTTAATCCGTATCCATACGTGTATTTTTTCAAGAAATACTGATTAATGATGCAGAACTGAAAGGTTTGTTATTTTCAATTTTTTTTTTTGGGGGGGGGGTTAATTCAACTGTTTTCTTATTTCATATAAACATAGTGCATGTTAGAGAACTTTATATGCACAGGTTTTAGCGTTAAAGTAGTATGAATTCGAAACAAGAATAGTTCCTGGCAGTATTCAAATCTGTTCCCCAAAGTCAACTTGCCTGTCTTTAGAACCCAACTCATTATTCGATATTGCAAGCAGAGCGTGTGGCTACCATTCTTGCTAAGTGGTACTTCTTTATTCTGATTTCACCTTCAATCTTCTTACGGTGCAACGGTAATAACGCTACGGTTGGTGATAGAGACTATTTTGTAGTTTACCTTCCAAAATTAACACACTTGATGTGACACCACTTGATCAGTTTCATCAAAATTCCAAGTATACGAAAAATAAGTAAATAAAAAATATTTTCAAAATATTTTTTGACGATATGAAAATGTTCCACTGTTTTCGCATTTATCTCAGTGTAGTTCCAAAAGGGAACATAGAGGGTTTCAAGACAAACAAATAGTTAGTTTCAAATTTGAATAATTAAACGTATAGTTGAAGTACCTGATTGGGCTTTTACTTATAGATGACTGTCTGACTATATTACGTGCAGTGACATTATATTGAAGTTTTTCTAGACGAAACATTGTCAGTCGTTCTCAATTTTCAAATAGTATTTCTTCGATGTGAATTTTAGTTGCATTTCCTCAGAACTACTCAATTTGTCAGTTTACGGACATCAGTAGAAACAGAAGTTCAGAGACAACTGAACAAGTAGTTACAAAAGGTAAAACATAAAGATGAAAGAAATACTAATGAAAAATTATTAATATTTGACAATGCGTAATCCAATATAAATAAATTTCAAAATATTACGAAGACTTGATTGTATTTTTGAAACTTGGACTTTTCTATATAATTCAGTTCTACATCTGGTTTTGTTTTTTTGTTTTTTCAATTCAATATTTTCGTTTTTGTTTCAGCTTAGATGTCTTAGAATGTGTCTGTTGATTCGTTAATTCAATAAACGCCAGATGAAGAGTTGCTTGGATCAGAGGAGATGTTTGTAAGTCAACATTTCCCTCCAAATTATAGAGAATTTAACATATTCAAAGAAATCGCTGCCAATCCAACAAGAATATTTCAAGTAAAAGTCGATCACTCATTCATTTCATCTGTTTTTGTTTTTTTTATTTGATTTTCAGTCTTTCTTTCTACAGTTTACTCTCTTATTTGTTGTTGAGTTATACTCATCATATCATTGCTTTAGCAATCTCGGAGTTTAGCCTCCCGATTATCATGTTTGACGTGGGGGCAATGTTAGCCTAGAATACTGAGTAGATGTCAAATCTAAAAGAAATGAAGTGAAAGCAATTTGAATCTGGGGTTTTTCGTCCGGGATTTCACAAAGCTGTGTACACTGTCTCCAGGTGATATATATATATATATATATATATATATATATATATATATATATATATATATATATATATATTAGATATAATGATGGAATAAAGCCTGAGAAAGAGAGAGAGAGATAGAGACCGAGGGAAAGACAGAGACGGATAGAGAAAGAGAGACAGAGAGAGACGTAGGAGCGTGTTTTTTTTTTAAATATTTCTTCTAATAATAATACTCGAAACGTTTTGATGTTTCAATACCAGTGACATGGTAGAGGATTCACGGTGTGGGGTGGAGGTTTTGTAGGAGAAATCCTCGATTAGGCAGTTTGAGAAAAATCCGGTGGTGAGTGGGTGTAAATGGGGTTTGATGGTTCCTATCGTCTAAAGCGATGTAGTTCGGTTACAGTTCTGTTTCACGTTGATTCAAGTACACAAGTAGTGATGATAGTGTCCGTCAAATCTCTGCCTCGGAACTTCCGTCTCAGACCATTGCCATTCTGCAAGTCTCCAAACTTCCATGTCTATATACATAGATTCGTGCTTGGCCTTTTGTCAAGTTATTATTTTGACGTGTCCACTGGCCATTGCAATAATATATGTTAGTCTCCCACTTCCACCAATGTCGACCTTAGCTCCTGCGGTTTGTCATCGTGAGTGAACATGTCAGTTGCGCAATATATGTTAGTCACATAATGTCATACAATATAATTCTGTCACGTTATATCATGCATGAACCGACCATTGAAACTATATGGTGAATCAACGGTACTTTGTTTTGCAATCCGGTTACCGCTCTGCGTGTCATGATTTAGTCATCTTTTATTTTGTTTATTTAAACTTTGAGCTCCCACAACGTTATTGTTAAAAGAAAATTTCTTGACCTCTTGAGAAATATGGATTTTATTTCTATTTTGAAATGTATCAATTCTTAATTGATATTCTCATATCTGTCTCTGTCTCTATCTCTCCTCCTATGCTCGAATAAAAACGTGAAAATAAAACAAAATAAAATAAGCATTTGTTTGTACTTTAATTCTAATAAAATTAATCTTGTTCTTGTCAATACAGTGATTTCTAATTTACATGATAGCATTGTCACATCACTCATTGTTTTTTTTTGTTGCTTTTTTTTCTGAAGTCTCGGTTTGCTTCAACTTTTGACTCTACCCGGTTTCAACAACTGGATTCGGGGGGTATACTGTAACTGTTGATACAATTTCCTCTGGTACGAGGTCACCTGACCTCTTGACGGTATCAACTGATGCTGGAAAATTCATCTGATTAGTAGTGGCCTACTGCTTTGAGCATCTCTTGCTGAGCTAGCAATTTGGAATGAATAATATTAAACTCACTGGTCATACTATGCTCACTCATACAGCCATATTGAGTAACGCTAAAGGTTTAATATCAACATTTATCGCTTCCATTTGTTCCAATGTTCCAAGAAGTTCGGAATCTTATTCATTCCTCTTACTTTGGTGGGCATGGAGTCAACTGAAAAATTGGGAACGTTTGAATAATTGGTGGTCACAGTACGGCACTTGTTGGGTGCTAGTGTGATTGGTTTCAATTTTTTAAAGCCTTGTTTATCTCTGCAGTAAGCACCATGGAATCGCTATATGCAATACATCCGTAATGTATATATACATTTACCTGGGAGTCTGCACAATCATTGTTGTATGGGCCCTGTTGTCACAGGCTACTGTAAAGAGTAGATATCTGTATAATGCTATCAGCCATATTCCTTTAACTATTCTTATCGCAGAGGGTTGTATTCGTTCATCAATTTTTATAGGGAACTTATTAGCTGCCTGTACGTAAATGTCTTTTTTGACCAGGTCAGATCTCGGATGTAGCGTTCTGTATACCCTGGTGTTAATGACTGAGACCTCTAACCGTGTGTCTACTAATACCCTAAGATGTGATCAACATTTGACCTACACTTTTGCATTCCCCAAAAATGATGGCATACTCACATGGCATCCCTACTCTGCACCACAACCTCCATAATTATTCCTTCTACCCCTGTATCACTACTCCTATTTTGTCTTCCCTGTGTAGGGTAGACTGCTTGTACATGCAAACGTACCCGGTTTTCAAACTAAAACACGAGTTTCCGTTTTTTTGCCATTGCTTCTTGATGAGCCGCCTCCAACGTACTGGACTCATTCTTAAGGGACCCCTTTTTTATTTCAATATCTGCCAACCCCTACTTACAAAACCCTTTAATTGTCTCTTTTACTACGAATTCTCTTCATTATGATCCTCCACATGCTTTCTCTGTCAGGTGTAATAATCTTTCCATGTAAGGTTAGATACATTCGCTTTTGCCCTCTCTAATGTTGGCCAGAGCCATAAAGTATGAGTGACGGTCTATTATATCTTCACAGTATTCAGCAGTGGCTGACATTGAGGTCTGTTATGTTAGCCATGGACTATTGTTTATTAGTCTATGCGAATAAGTATCCACTGGTCGCAAGTAGCGCAGTTTGGAATTTATGGTCGTCCGGGGCGTTGAAAGTGAAATACCATTCCGACCTT
This sequence comes from Thysanoteuthis rhombus, assembly GCA_963457665.1. Classification (NCBI taxonomy): domain Eukaryota; kingdom Metazoa; phylum Mollusca; class Cephalopoda; order Oegopsida; family Thysanoteuthidae; genus Thysanoteuthis; species Thysanoteuthis major. The sequence goes on from OY735221.1 coordinate 29,076,857, forward strand.
CCTAGCTAGGCTCTATACCTGCCATTTTTTCTAGTGGTTCTATACTTTTATGAAAGAATCGGTGTTTAGCGTGCTGGCAACCGAATCAGTCGCATCTTTTTATTCCTGCTGTAAAACCTTTAACAAAATCCAAAAAATCAAATGCCTCATTGCGAGTGATAGTATTAGATGTTGAGATCATATTTATGCTGGTTTGATAGAGCGAATGTGTGTGTAATGGTGTTGGTTTGGATGACGGGGACCGGTCGTCTTATATTTCACACGATCATCTCCTCTGTTTTTGGGTGATCGTTTATGCTAAGGTGCTTTCTGGAGCGATATATTTTTTTTTGTCTCTCCAGATATTTAGGTATCCAAAAGATAAGGGGGGATTGTAATAAGGGAAGAAGAAGAAGAAGAAGAAGAAGAAGAAGAAGAAGAAGAAGAAGAAGAAGAAGAAGAAGAAGAAGAAGAAGAAGAAGAAGAAGAAGAAGAAGAAGAAGAAGAAGTGGAGGAGATGATGATGATGATGATGATGATGATGATGATGATGATGATTTTACAATCCTAGTCTGCAGTCTCATTCATTTGTTTTTCGGTCTACTATTGAGAGCCCCGTCTTTTCATTAGTTTTCTATTCTCCATTTGTTCTCGAGATTATACGTATCTCAGCAATCTGATCATTTTCATTCTCGACGCAACGACGTGTTTTTGTTAGGATCCATCATCCAAATAGTCAATATAATAAAGAAATTAGATTTCCTTCTCTTTTTTTCTGTTTTCTCACAGTATTGGTAAGCTTTTCAATGTTGCTTTATAGTTTTTGTCCGAGTCTTTCATTCATTTCGATCTTTTCACTGTTACGTATCAACTTTGTTCTCATTTCCAAGTTTTGATTTCATTCGTTATTTATGAATATCTGTTATCTCATTCTCAATATCAAAAATGCCTCGGTTTTCTTTGACAATTTTAAAAACTTTGTTTTCCTCGTCATTATAATATTTTATCTCTCTCCTAAATTTTTTTTTTTTTTATATTGCCCTTTCATGATAATTGTACTTGTTTTTTTCCATCTTAATTATTTATTTCCATTCATTGTTTTTCTTCATTCTTCATGATACATTAACATTCATTCTCATCCACAGCCATTCTGGGGCAAAATAAAGATTTTCTTTCCTATTTACATTTTTTTCACATTCTTTTCTTTCCTTCATATTCATCTCTGTATTACATAAATTCTCATTTCTTCTTTTTCTCCTTCTGTTGTGGCTTCAAGTTCTCATTCAGTTGATAGATTAAGAATTCTCATTTCTTTTTCTTTGTCCCCCTTCCCTTGTTTACATGTAAATCTTGTAAAAGCATTACAGCCTTTCCTGTTTGTGATTTCTTCCACATTCTTCCTCTTGACTCCCGATCTGTTCTTGCTTCGTCTTCTTTGTCACTTCTAACAAAAACTGCTTATTTTTCCTTCCTTGCTGGAGTTCTCTCTTCTTAGTTTTGTCTCCTTTGTCACACTTCATCAATTTTAATAAACGTTTGCATTCAGCAAAATTGATCGCATGAGGTTAAGGAAAAATGCTAGAGAGGACACCACATCATATTATTCATTTTGACCGAATAAAGACACGGTGGATAACCCAGTCTTCCGTATCAGTAAACAATATGGCTTCTTATAAACGATATGCGCATGTGCGTGTCTTTCCCCCGTTTTCTTGTTGAAGAAATATCTTTGCTCAGTCTGTTTATCTCTCTGCCTGTCTCTGTCACTGTCTTTCTGTTTCTGTCTCAGTCTGTCTCACTCTGTCTCTCTGTCTCTCTGTCTCTCTGTCTCTCTCTCTCTCTATCTCTCTCTCCACAACTGACCATTGTACTTGATATTCATCATATAATTGGTCAACACACAAGGCAGTTCAGTGTTGAGTTTGAGGCTTTATGGAGTAGCGGTAAAAAAAAGAAGGATAATGCATATTTCTCCATGCTTACTATGAATGCTGCATGAATATATTACCTTGGACCCAATCTTTTAAGATTATATAGATTTGGGTATGAAATAATGGAAAGGGGTAACCAAAACATTTTGAAGCTGTAGTGTCTTATGAGAGTTAAAAATTATTTTGCATGACAATTATGGCGGCCATACATACCATAAAGTCCAGCTTCTTCTATGCGTAAACCTTCACAACAGGTACTGTCTTCGTATAATAAAGAATTCATTCAAGATCGTGCATGCAAACTAGGTATCTATGTGGTGTGTGCGTGAATATAATTGAATAAACCATTGAAAGTTCTTAAAAACATTCACAAACATATAAAAATGTAAATCAAATCTACTGGTACATCTTTCTTTTGTTTTTTGTTTTTCATTTTCTTTCCTGCAAATTTACATGGAGCTGCAGATTGTGAACACTGTATGGCAGGCTATTGTAGATGGGAATAAACATTGCTCAAACAGAGGTTTAAACTAATTTGTTTGTATTTAACTAGATAAGATTTTTTATATCCTAAGAAATATTCAATGTGTGAATCCAAAAAGTAAATACAGCTAAGCGACGGTGTGGTTGGATGAAGGTAAAGACAGCCGAAAACGTCAGGAAATAATCGAATCTCCCTTATTTATATTGGGTTCAAAGGCAGATTATGCAAAGAAAACCTCGACTATACTTCTATTTTTCCTTACCGCTTGAATGAGCTGTGACCATGTATTTTCTCGCACAGAAGATTAAGGAAGGAATGGAAAAACATGCTTACAAGATACAGAAACGATGGAAGACAAAAAAAGATATAAAAAAAGATGAAGCCTCGCAGAACGTTTTGGGAAAGGGTGAAAAGGGTTAAAAGCGAAGATAATGACATGGAAAAATAATAGGGCATATGTTGAGAAGGCAAAAGAGGGACGATAAGAGAGAGAAAGAGTAGAAAAATAAACGTAGAGGAGAAGAAGAAATAGGAGAAGAAGAACGAGAATATGAAAAAGAATACGAACAAGAAGAAGAAGAAGAAGAAGAAGAAGAAGAAGAAGAAGAAGAAGAAGAAGAAGAAGAAGAAGAAGAAGAAGAAGAAGGGGAGGCAGTAAGAAATACAGGAATTAGAGTTATCGAGGGATTTGGAAAAAACAAAAAGTAGATACGTCTAAGAGGAATAATACTTAAACAAATGAAGCATACGATTATTTCGAACTGTAGCTCACGCAACACGATTCCTCTTCAGCAAAGTCATGAAGCCACACCAAATTTATCAGCTGCATACCCATTCATTTACTTTTCTCTCTTTCCGTTGTAGCTCTTTCTTCTTCCCAGCACAACTCGATGTATTGTCACGATCAGACAATTTCGAGTCGAACATCCGACCGTATCATGCTTTGTTTTCGAAAATATTCCACTCGCCAGACAGAATAAGATAACCAGTAGATCTAAAATCCTATCATTATGCTTCCTGTATCTTATATGTCAGTCATCTGCTGGTCTGTTAGTCGTTATTTCAGTTCAGTTCAGCGTATAATGACCTTTACCTGTCGGATTTTTATTCTTACGTTCTTTTCAATCGGCATTTTTAGTTTTATGGATTTACCGGAGATTTCGTTTCGGTCTCTGAAATGGACGGCTCAATCCATTATTTCCCTGGACAAGTGTTTGACTGCTTGTGAGAGTGTGTGGTTCAGGTTTGTTATTCATCGAAATTTCGGACAATATTCAGTCGATGCGGATTCTTTGGTAATATTGTTATGGTTACATTTAGTTTTTCGTATATTCCAGTGACGTTATTGCTATACACATTTTAGGTGGTAATACGGTTCTAAATTGTATATTTTAGGAGATATCAGTGCAAAGGGGGTAAAATTGTTATACCATAGTTACCATGACAAATTACACAAATTCGATTTTTAAGTGGATCGTGACGAAATGATCACTCAGAATATGCTAACTCACCACACACACACACACACACATATATATATATATATATATATATATATATATATATATATATATATATATATACGTAAAAGAATTGAAAAAATACAAGAATCGAAAGAAATCTGGCTTGGAACAAGACTGAACGCTGAACATCAATGAATGCAAATCATCACTCCGAATTCTATCATTTGACTGCATGTATCAAACGTTGATCCATAAATCTAAAGGCTGTTTGGTGGCCATTTCTTTCAATGTTCAGTCTTATTTTACAACAATGATAAGCATAGACACGATAGAGTAGCAACGATGATACACTGGGAACTAAGTAAACAAATGGTATTCAACCATGTGGAAAAGTGGTATCAGCACAAGCCAGAGGCAGTCTTGGAGAATGACAACCACAAACTACTGTGGGACTTTGACATCCAAACTGACCACCTCATCCAGGCAAGAAGGCCGGACTTAGTAACAGTAGACAAAAAAAGGAAGGCCTGCCAAATAGTAGACGTTGCTGTACCTGCAGACCATAGAGTAAAAAAGAAGGAGGGTGAAAAAAGGGAAAAATACCAGGACCTAGCAAGGGAGTTAAGAAAAATGTGGAACATGAAAACCAGGGTAGTACCGGTCATAGTGGGCGCACTAGGAACTGTCCCCAAAACGCTGAGGGAGAGACTGGAGGAGATCGGGATTAGGAGGAGGATAGAGACCGTACAGACCACAGCACTACTGGGAACTGCACGGATACTGAGGAAGGTGCTAGAGATATAAGTACTGCAACGCATAGTAGCTCTGTCATGATATGCAAAAGAGAGGAGACGTTAGCTGAAAAACCTGAGGAGACTTATTGTCACTCAGCCTTCAGCGATAACCACTGGGCAACCGGTGTGGAACTGTCAATCGCAGAATTACTGCGACCTATGATTACTAGGGGAGGAGGGCTTGAGACTTGAGGGGACTTGCTGTCACTCAAACTCCAGCGGTTACCGCCAGGCAACTGGTGTGAGATTCTAAATAATAATAATAATAATAATAATAATAATAATAATAATAATAATAATAATAATAATAATAATAAAAAGAAGAAAGTTGTATTATTGATATTATCATCATCATTATTGTTATAATCATTATTATCATTGCTGTTGTCCTTCTTATTGAAATAATCAGATCATTTTTAGATTCAAGGCAAATGACTCTCTCATAAAAAGAATGAAGTAGCGTTAAACTCACAATGAGAGCCAAAACAAAAAAAGATGACCACAAAGAGACAACCAAGATAACCTCGAAGAGGACCATGAACATAATCAATACCTTTATTTCTAATAATTTTCTCCTTAAATGGAAGGTGGTATAGACGAGATGAAGTGTTTATATAAAATCAGGAACATATATGAACTGAAACCCTCTGGAAAAACAAATTACTAACATTAAAAATATTGACCAAAGAAAATGAAGAGAAAAATTGACTATGCAGATTGTTGAATTTAGCAATGTGAGAATTAGGCAAATATATATATATATATATATATATATATATATATATATATATATATATATATATATATATATATATATATATATATATATAACAAACTCCATTTCAAATTAGGAAAATCTTTAGATTTGATCCATTGGGAAAATACCAAATCATCAATGAAGTGTTCCTGTAATACAGAAGACAAACATTAGCGATATGAATAACGTTTCTCCTTCATAAATACATTACTTGTCGTAGTATTCTCTAAAGAATAGTGAATGTTTTGATCAATTCTTCCTTGGTTGTGAATTGGTCAGATTTTACTGTTTGAATCCAGGCAGCTCTCTTTGAGTGCATAAGTCTGAGTTCGGAGTAATTTGCTCTTGGGATGTGTTGTCAGGAAAGTTGAAAGCAATCGGGAAAATTCGTTTTTTGCTCAGTTCCTGAACTCTTTGTAGTTGTTGGGGTGAAGGTTTATGTGTCACTTTATCCCACTAGAGCCACCTGTATCTTCTTATAGCGCTTTGTCCTTCATTAGAAAATTCTTTACTTTGACTCTACTCAATTAGATTAGTTATGACACCCTCCCTTCCATTGAGGGTTTGAAAAAACGCGATATATATTTTTAGGGATTTGCATTTACATTTTCAAAAACCTCGTGAATCAACTCTACTACATTTTATTCTCTATGATACGGGATGGATATGGATAAATTCAACTGATCTATCTATCCTTATCATCATGTCTTTTAATGTCAGTCGTTGGACATAGATTTTCCCCCGGATTCGCCACATTTCTCTATCGTGGTCGTTGCAGAGCCAGGATTTTGTCTTGTTAATCTCTCCATCTTATGTTATGTCAGCTTCGATTTCGCATGTAATCCAAAGGGATCCATATCACATCATCATTAGTCTTTTAAAGCCCACTGTTGGACATAGACCTTCCCAAGGATCCGCCACATTTCTCTATCATGAGCATCGAGGAGCCAGTATTTTCTGAATTTGTCTTGTCCATCTCTCGATCTTGTATTTTGCCAGCCTCTGTTTCGCATGTGATTTCTGGGGTTTTAATGTTATGAATTGTGATGTCCATCAGTTGTCCATCATTCTTGCAACATGGCCTGCCCATTGCCATTAAAGTTTTCAAATAGATTTTATGATGTCTGGGATCCACTTTTCTTTCCTTAAATACTGTGCTGTCTTGAAATCTCCCCATTTGAAGTAGAGCATGAATCTGTCATGTGCGTGCATCTCAGTTTATTGGTCTGTCTCTTGGTTAAGTTCTATTTTTCAGCTCCATGTGACACTCAGGAGGATGCAATTGTTGTATATGATCCTTTTTAGGATTATTGGGATCGACTTATTTCTGAAAGTTGAGCTTGTTCTACTGAAATCTTGCAATCCTAGGATGATTCTCTACTTGATCTCTTCCTCTTTTATGGGTTTCATAGAGATTTGTTGTCTTAGGTAGATGTAGTGGTCTACTTTCCCCAGTTTTGCATCTTCCATTATGACAGTTATGTTCGATATCTTACTGTGATTGTTGCGCACGATTCTCATTTACTGAATTTCATTTGTAGGCAAACTTTTTTGCTTTCATTTTTTGTTCATCTGGCATTAGTTGGAAGTCGTGTAGGATCTTTTGGAAGAGGACGATGTCGTCAGCAAATCTTTGGTGGCCCAGATATTCTCTGTCTATTTTGATTCCTCTATTTTCTTAGTCCAGTTTTCGGAAGATCATCTCGAGGCAGGCTGTGAAGAGTTTGCATGAGCTTGTATCACCTTGTCTCACTCTCTATCGGATTTGGGATGTTTCAGAGTCCTTATGTAGTCTGATCAAAGAGATGCTGTGTTTGTATGTATGTTGTAGTACTTTGACGTATATAGGGTCTACACTTTTTAGAATGATGGCCTTCATGACCATGATAATTTCTACAGTGTTAAACTCCTATTATTGACAAGAAGTAAAGGTTTTACAATTTTTAAGATGCTTAGCTAAGAATACGAACGAATCCTCATGGAATTCGGATTTGAGGTGTTTTCCTAAACGAATTAGCGTGTGATGACAAGTTTCAAAGCAATTTATTTAGTGTTTCGAGTGTTACTCCGTTATAAGACTTTCCTTATTTACTTCGATTTAACCCTCCACTTGTGTTAGTCTGTCTTCAGTGGTTTGTTCCCCAAATCCATACATCTGATAAATATTGAAAAAACTGAGTTGAAGAGTGAAAATAGACAATACGTTCCTTGAATGTCTTATCGATACTGAATATACATCTGAAAAAAACTAGTAAACACAATATGGTAAAACACGAATGGACCATTTGTTGCAAATAACGCATATCAAAATAGACTGGAGTAAATTAATGAACAGTTTAACTGTCGAAGCAAATGATTTTTCTTTGCACATACCGATTTCTTTTTTCCTCATGTAAAGTGACTCCGAAGTACAAAAGCAAATTGAAGATCTAACAAAACATACTTCTTACAAGTTATCGTCTCATTCGGCCTTTGCACGATTTGGATATTCCACTTTTCCAATATATATATATATATATATATATATATATATATATATATATATATATATATATATATATATATATATATAGGCGCACATACGTGCGTGCACACATATAATGGCGTGTACTAGTCTGTTTCCTGTCTCAACCTATCTTTTCCAGCCTAATTATTCTTGAGCAATCTGCCTCTAAATATGCTCATACATTATGCCTTCAAGGCTATCAGATGATTTTCTTCTTCTTTCGACTCTGATTTTAAGTATTCTTTCCTCCCTGACCAGTAATAATGTTTGGTATGCCTCCCTACCTAGGTGAATTAGTGCATTGTCTCAAGTCTAAAGACTTGACGGCAAGAATGAAAAAAAATAAGACAGGGAAATTACATGGTTGTCTCTCATGTTCTTGCAGTCATTGCAACTGTTATCGAGGAAGATGAAAGTCGAAATAATAGTTTCTTTTGCACCAAAACAATTAGGAGACATCATCATTTTCCTCATTCTGATATAATTCATTTTTCCCGTATGCCTAAACCGTTATTAAATTATAAAGGCGAGGTATTTTTACGACTTCAAAGACTATTGACGCTGAATGTTTACCGGAAACACGAACAGTTCTCTTAATAGAAGAAAACAAGTACGGGTCAGAAGGTTTATAAACTGATGAGCCAAAACATTACAACCACCTTGCTAAGATATTCTCAAAACTGGTCTTAACAGTTTAGGCATAGAATCTGCAAGACCTCTAAAAGCTTCCACTGGAATACCGACAAGTGTATCCTAATCACAAATTTCAAAGTCAAGGTCAGTTGAGAAGGATAATGTAATGACATGTCTGAGAATGTTAAAACTAGTCATGGTGAAGCTTCGGTGGATCCAGTATGCCAGAAGTGGGTTTTATCAAATTACTCACGTAAAATGAAGTGGGAAAATATGGATGGTCGGAACAATGCAACCACTGCGTCCTCCTAACCAAGATACGTGGAAAAAATTGATAATCCTAAAAGATCAAGGAGAATTGAAGTTATATCAAACCCAGCGGTGCTCGAAAGAGAAAAATGGAACAGGAGAAAAATCAGCACTAAATAAGCAATTCTGAAACCCAGGCATGCGTGCTTAATACTTAATCATTGAATCGGGTTTGCACAAACAAAGAAAAAGTTATCAATACGTAAAGGTCAAGGCTGAGGCTGTCTGCGAATGTAAATAGAGACCGATTGTTGGCAAATTTCCACTGACGCGTACTTCAAAGAACATATTTCCAGCTGAACAGATTGAAGCCTCTTTCGCGTCGATAACTTGTTTGGTCTTTGAAAAGCGAGAGGCAGACATAACTAAAGTGACCTTTTCCCTAATTATGTTGAAAACATAAACAGTAGTTTAACTCAGTGTTCAACCACTGTCATAAAAGGGGTACACACAATGCAAAGCACGGACGACCTCCCTAGGACATATCGTAATCTTGGCATCATCTCAATTGCTGCAATTATTATTATTACTATTATTATTATCATTATTATTATCATTATTATTATTATTTGGAATCTCACACCAGTTGCCTGGTGGTAACCGCTATCATTATTATTATTATTACTACTACTACTACTACTACTACTACTACTACTACTACTACTACTACTACTACTACTACTATTTGGAATCTCATACCAGTTGTCTGGTGGTAACCACTGGAGTTTGAGTGACAGCAAGTCTCCTAAAGTCTCCAGCCTTCCTCTCCTAGTACTCATAGGTTGCAGTAATACTGCAATTTACAGTTTCACACCGGTTGCCCAGTGGTTATCGCTGAAGGCTGAGTGACGATAAGTCTCCTCAGGTCTCCAGCTAATGTCACCTCTCTTTTGCCTATCATGTCAGTGCTACAATTTGAGTTTCTGTTTTCATTCCCCTTCCTCTGTTGGGTCACTATTGACAGTTAGCGTTGCAGTCCTTATATATCTAGCACTTTCCTCAGTATCCATGCAGTATTATTATTATTAGCAAGTCTACACTGGTTGCCCGGTGGTTACCATTGGAGGTTTAGTCCACAGCAATACTATTGTTTACAGTTTCACATCAGTCCCCCCCGGTGATCATCACTGAGGGCTGAGTGATAGTTGGTCACCTCAAGTCTTCAGGCCTCATCTCATCTCATCTTTCACCTAACATATCACTGCTGTATTTCGTACTTCCACTAACATTCGTTTTTTTTTCTTCTTCCTCCTCTGTTGGGCCACTGCTAACAGCTGCAGTTTTAGATCATATATTTCTAGCACTTCCCTCAGTATTAGCGTAATTCCTTTGAACAGTTTCAATCCCTCATTCCATCCCTCATTCCTCCAATCTCGCTTTCAGTGACTTTTGAACAGTTCTGAGTGCGTCCGTTATTACTGGTACTACCCTGACTTCCATGTTTCACATTCTCTTCAGTTTTCCTTCCAGATACTGGTATTTTTCCAGTTTTCCAGTCCCTCCCTTATTCAATCAATGGTCTTTGTCTCTGTCCTTAAGAGTTGGCAGTGTAGTTTTTCTTCTCGCATGATTTCTTTCCCTTTTCCCGTTGTTTTTTTTTTGTTTCTTTCTTTTGGCATTCACAGTATTGACTGAACCGAGTGATTCTTCTTTGTATAAGCCACTTTCTTCTTATTTGTATTTCATTAAGATTATTTTGTAGCTTAGTCTCTGAGAGCCATTTGTTTCTCAGAGCTTGTTGTGTTTGATTAGCCACATGCAGGTTTGATTTTTCTCACCATATTTTAGCATACATTTCCTAGCAAACCGCACAGATTGTTTGCTTTTGAAGTAGCAATACATTACTAACCTATCTTCCTCCTTTCTGAGGCTAATAGTTACTTTATAATGACTGATTACCTCTTGAAGATTCTTTAAGGTACGTGAGATGGTGTTTTGGTCAGCAGTAATGGCTAGGTCCCCCTGATGGGTAAAGAGGAGGCACCTACCAGTTATGACACAAATCTCGGATTTGTGTCCTATTTTTGGCGATGATTTGATTTGGCTGTACTGCCATCTTTGTTTTTTTTTTTTATGTGTGTATTCGCTTCGAAGCAGCACTGGGGCGTTTGTGGATTGGTTAGAACTGATATGGTTAAAAAATAACCCCTCAGTTCCACCAGGGTATATCCTCACCAGTGTAAGGCATATAGGTTTGTGAATTATCCAAGTATGGCAGAGTGTTTGTCCTTCACCAACTACTTGAAAAAATAAAACACTAAGCTTTGTCTCTTAACTAAGCTTCCATCTAGCTTTATGTTCTGCATTGTTTTCTTTTTTCGTTCAGGTCAAGGTAAAACTATCACCTGCTGCTCTCAAATAGGCGTTTCTGTGTCTTTTGTGCCAGTTTTTGTCTACATCTCTTTAGTGTTGCTTCATTGGCTCGCTCTCTTTAATGAATCTCTTCCTATATCATTGGAACACCTTTTTGTCTTCTGTTGTATTTGTCCTATAGTGTTGCACTGTATGGCGCATTTTTCTGAAGTCCTTCATCCCTCTGAAGTTGGGAGATCTGACTTTCTGATTTTATTTCCAAGTTGAACTTTTGAGGTTTTCTCTGTGTGGTACAGGGGTCCATTACAAATTTTGCTCCAGGGTAGATTAGGTTATTGAGCTCCGTTACGTCGTTTGTTCCAGTATCCCATAGGAAGTACCTGACATGTTTGGTTGACCCTTTCCACTTCTTCGTATTCGTACTCCTAAGAGTTGGCAGTGTTTTCTCCTCTTCTGTATCACTCCTGTTCCCATTTAATAGCTTATTATATTGGTTTTCTTGAAGAGTTCTCCTTCTTACAAGCCATTTTCTTCTTTTCCTGTTTCATTGCAGAATTCCTGTCGTTCTAGCTCTGAGAACCATTTGTTTGTCAGGGTACATCAACGATGGATTTTTCCCTCCCTATTTTGAACATGCGTTCACTAAAGCACTTCACAAACGGATTGCTTTTGAAGTAGCTAACATTACTATCCTGTTGTTATCTTTTGCCAGTTTTCCTCCCTTACACGGGCTGACTACTGCCCAGTGACGGCTGTGTCCCTTCAGGTTATCATGAGTGTAGCATGAGCATGGGTTTTAAGCAAAAGTAAGTTGGTAACGACTGTGTCTCCCCTGACGACAACTGAGGGTACACAACTCGGGGTTTTGGCCGGCAGTTGCATGATGACAACCAGGGCCCCCGTTGTGGCTAACAGGGGAGCACCTGCCGGTTACGATACACAAATCTTGAATTTGTGTCCGATTTTTGCATAAGATTTGTTCGGTTATACCAACATGTTTGTTTGGTTCATGGTACTTTGAGCTAGAATCGGATTTTGGTTAATTGTTTGGAACTAATGGAACCGGTGTGCGTAGTATCTAATTGCGTGGCCAAGTGCTTGTCCTCAACCATTTACTCGGAGCCTATGTCTGTGAGCTTTGGATTCAACTTTCAACTACTCAAGTACTCTTGGTATATTCATATTTCCCCTTTCTTTATCTTTAGTCCTAACTCTCAAAGAGTCCGACTTGCTTTTAGCTCGGGAGAGATAATCAGTTTTAGATCGTCTTAAACCCATTAGTACGTTGAAATTTGGAAGGTGTGGGAATTCTTTGCAGGGATTTGAGGTTTGACGAGTTCCGTTCAGAAAGTATACATTTATTTGAATGAATCAGAGATTGTTTGAAGAACTTTATCGCAATTTGACAGCTTATCAGAGGGGACCTCAATACACTTGCATGAGTGGGCACGCTCCTGCTTGGTGACCCGACCGACATTCAAACATCTTCGAGTGAATGTGTATACTATGAACCTGGAGACTGACCATACTTCAAACGCATGTGTTCCGTCAAATCTAAATGCAATAAGGTAGCTGATACCGATCTCGAAAGAGAACACTGTTAGAAGAAAGAAGACGTATGCTGCATACTTCACTATTTGTTGTTGATATGTTTTCGTGCATTTTATGCAGTTTCCACCTGTAGCGCTGCTGGATTATATACTCGAAGATATTCGTCTCAGAAAATACAAATTCAATGTTTACTATCATACATCTTCAATAGATGTACTTCAAATAACAATTATAATCAGCGGTAACCACCAGGCAACTGGCGTCAAATTTCTGATGATGATGATAATAATAATAATAATAAAAATAATAATAATAATAATAATAATAATAATAATGATAATAATAAACAACAACAACAACTATCTTTCTAATATCGTTTCCCATTTGTGTTTTCTCCCTTCCTATTATTTAGAATTCTTCCTTTTGATGAGGAGTGCTCAGTTACCATTTTTGCCCAAGCATAGATTTTTTTAACCCTGTTAGGCCGTTTGTTTCGATATATTGTAAGTTGCTTCTATTAGTTTCCTTCTGTCCTCGTCTCTAAGAGTTGGAAGTATCGTTTTTTTTTCTTGCATAATTTACTTCAAAGTTAGTATTTGAGCATTCTCTTCCTCCGTTGGGATGTCGGCGTCTCTCTGATGTATGTCTTTGTTCAGGGATTTTCTTTTTGTAATTGTGTCTTCCTTCTTGGTTGTTTACTATGCAGTTTGTGATGGAAGGTTCCTCTTCGGCTAAGCCACTTCCTTCTTTTTCTATTTCATTCCAGATCTTATGTAGTTCTGTCTCTGAGAACCATTTGTTTGTTTCACTTGGTACTTGTTTGATACCCCTTATGGATTTTCCACTCCATGTTTCAAGCATGGATTCTTTATAACTCCACACTGATGGTTTGCTCTTGAAGTAGCAATACATCATTAAGCTATTGTACTCTCTTGTCTTTTATTTCTCTCCACGTTCTGGCTATCTGCCCCCCTCAATAATGGCTATGCCTCTCCTGGTTATCATTCGTGAAGCATGAGTTGAGGTTTTGGCCAGTGGTAACTTGGTAAGGACTGTGTCCCTCCTGAAGGCAACCAAAGATATATGAGCCAGAATGTGCCATACGTGAATAGACCACGTATAAAACTGTTGGGCAAATTAAATATTATACAAGAAGGTATCCTCGTGGCAGTGAAAGACGAGCGAAAGAGGCATACTGAAGAGATATGGAGAACGGGCTGCCCAATACACACAGAATTGCATATTCCAAAACAACAAGAGAGAGTTTTACCGGAATGGAAAACGAAACAAAATATAAAACCAGATGCTACAGAGACAAATGACTTATTGAACAGTATATAATGACACCCGAAAAGACAAAACGAAGCCTTGGAATGATTACATAACGGGAAAAGTGAGCCCAAGGATATAGACGGTGGAGAAGAAATAGTATTGAATGAAACCACATTGAAACACGATATCAAAAAATAGCCAACCAGAAAGTACTTGCATCCAATAGGATCAACAGATATTGTTTTGAAAAATTCACTTCACTTCATGACAGGCTCAACAACCAACTCTCATGTTGCCTAAATGAGGGAAAGGTCCCAGAATGGATGACCAGAGGCAAAAATACATTCATCCAAAAAGTGCCTGAAAAATGGGACCAGACAAGCAATTACAGACCAATCATTTGTCTACCATTTCAGTAAAAAATCCTAACTGGACAGATAGCGGAGAAAATATATGTATTGAAAGAAGAAGACTATTAATAGAAGAACAGGGAGGATGCAGGAGATGAACTAAGGGAGCGAATCACTTGAGTGAATTACTTGCTCTATATCGACCAGATGATACTATAGAAAGTAAGAAAATTGAGAAATGACGTTGCAATGTGATGGATAGACTATGAAAAGAGCATACAACATGACTTCACACAGCTGAATACTTGAATGCCTCAGAAGTTGCAAACTCAGTTAACCAGTGATGAGATTCATAGCCAACTCTATAATGAACTGGAAAGTAGACTTGACAGCCATAAGAAAGTACAGCAGAGCTAAATATAAAAAAGAATTTTACAGTGAGACTCACTTTCTCCATTACTTTTTGTTTTATGTACCACTCAACAGAATCCAAAAAAACAAACAAAGGGTACTGATTTTCCGAAGCAAGGGAAAAGTCAACCTCTTGACTTACATGGACGACATATCTCATTTTTTGGCAACGAACAGGGGATAATCAAAACTTTGTTTCAACAAAGTAAAGGAATACAGTGAGGACTTTTGGATGGATTTCAGAATACAAAATATTTGCACCAATAGTTTTGCACAAATGAAGGCTTGCAGGGACAAAAAGATTCGAACCCGTGGACAGTGGGAAGATTAGAGCATAGACCATAAAAGACTGATACAAATATCTGGGAGTTCTTAAAATGATAAAATAGAAAAAAAGGAAAAAAAAAGAACATATCTCTTGAGAATAAGGAAAATATTAGACACTCAGCTGAACATCAGGAACATTCAAAAGAAATGAACACATGGGCCGAATCGGTAGTAAGATACACAGGAAAATATCTTCAATAGAAGGGAGAACAAAAAGCAAATGAAAATGCATAAAGCCTTACACCTCAAAGACATGGATAGACCGTACATGAAAAGAAAATAATGCAGCAGAAGACACATCAGAATTGAATACTATGCCCAGAAGGCCAGAAGAGGTTTCGAAAGGCATCTGTAAGCAAACAGTGATGACATCATGAAAAGCACCCGGAACTGCCAAGCTAACAACAAAAAAGGAAAAAAACAATAAAGCATTGCAGCAAACAAAGAGATAAATTAGAATAGGAAAAAGCTATAATCTAAGGCAGATATAGGACGTGGAAGACATGCGATCTTGGACGTGGCTACGAAAAGGAAACCCGAAGAGAGAAACATAATTTATCATAATGGCAGCCCAAAGCAAATGCATCAGGACTGACTATTTCAAAATAAAAATCGATAAACCACTGGTAAAAAGCAAATGCTACCGATGTGGGGAAGAGGATGAGACTGTAAACCACATAACTTGTGAGTGTTGTCAACTAACCCGGAAGGAGTATAAACACAGACTCAATTGAGTAGTAACAATTGTACACTTGGAACTAAGTTAACGAATGGAATTTGACCATGTGGGAAAAGGGTAATGATACAAATTTGAGTCAGCCCTGGAGAATGGAAATCACAAATTACTTCGGGATTTTAACATCTAAACTGACCCTCCTATCGAAGCAAGAAGACTGGGTCTAATAATCTTGGACAAGAAGGGGAGAATCTACCAATTGATAGACGTGGCCCTGTCTGCAGACCACATGTTAAATGTTATAATGATTGAAAAGCAGGGAGAATACCAGGACCTGGCCAAAACACTTAAAAAGGAGTGTAACTCAAAAGCCGGGGTACTACCAGTATAATAGGTGCACTTGGAACCATACGAAAAAAAAAACTGAAAGGAAGATTGAAAGAACTAAGGATAAAAGGAAGGACTGAGACTATATCGATCACAGCACAGGTAGTGAGTGCGTGAATACCGAGGAAAGTGCTGGAAATATGAGATCTACGATCAAACTGTTAGCAGTGGCCTAACAGAGAGAAGATATGAGGAGAGAGTAGGGAAAAATGAGGAATGAAAACACCACAACTGATGGTGCAGAGACAAGTCACAGCTGTGACAGGGAAAGAGATATGAAAGGAGGAATGAAGACCTGGGGATACTCACTGTCACTCAGTCCTCAGCAACAATCACTTGGCGACTGGTTCGAAACGGTAAACCACAGCAATGGTGTGATAGGAGAAGTGCATATCAGAAAGAGGGGGGAGGACCCGAAGAAACTTTCTGTCTCTCAGCTCTTAGCGATACCACTGGGCAACTGGTTTGAAACTGTAAACCACACCTTTTCTGTGGACTGTGAGGGTGTAAAAAGGAGGGCGGGAGACCTGAAGAGACTTTCCATCAATCAGCGTCCATCTGTGACCACCAAGTAACTGGTGTAAAAATGTATTATTATTATTATTATTATTATTATTATTATTATTATTATTATTATTATTATTATTATCATTATTATTGTTATTATTATTATTATTATAATGATAATAATAATAATTATAATTATCATTATTATTATTATTATTATTATTATCATTATTATTATTTTAATAATGATAATAATAATAATAATAATAATAATAATAATAATAGTTATAATAATAATAATGATAATAATAATAGTAATAATAATAATAATAAATAATAAATAATAATAGCGGAAACTTGCAGGAACCTGGAAAGTCCGCAGCTGTTGACAACTAAGTTTTTTTTTCTAATTCATACATTTTCTAATTTTCGTTGTCTGTCAATGATTTTTTTTCTATACGTTACGCAAATAGGGATTAGTTTCATGCGCAAAAATTTTTTTACTCTTCCATAAACTACACAACTCTCTATGCCTTTTCCTTTCCCCCCTTTCTTTAGACTACTTAACTTCCTTCTCTAGCCCTCCTCCTTTTATTCTCAGTTAGATGACTGTACCTTTTTATCCTCTCTCTATCTCTTCCCACCAGTCAAACACTTCTATTTCCCCCTCCATCTCATTTCTTACCCTTTCATTGATACTACCTAACTTTCTTTCTCTACTATCTTCTTGACTTCTTTTCCATTCTTCCTTTATCATTTTTGTCCTTTTTGATGATCTGACTTTGCTTTATCTTTTCTCTTTATCTCCTCTTTGTAAACTAACTTACTTTTCCCCTCTTTTCTTGCCCTATTATTAAACTACCTGAGAACCTTTTTTTCCCTAGTTGGTACACGTTTATTAGACTACCCAACCGTGTTTATAGTAAAAAAAATATATTCTAATGAAATGGGTAATGTTTGTTTTGTATTTTTTATTGAATTATAGTGAGAGAAATGAATAAAACATTTTCCTGAAACGATTCCTTGTTTTGCTAAATTGAATTATTACTCAGATTTTTCTTTCAAATTTTGTAATTTCAGATGAGAAGGGATGAATTTTATCCTCATCTATTTATCAACTTCAATTCCCATTCCACGTTCATTGTCTCTACATATTTTGTTTTTATTGATTTATTTAATTTGATTGAGTATTAAAAATCATTATTCATATTTTTGCAACTGTTCACCTCTATCTCCATCGTTGTTATTGTTGTTGTTGTTGTTGTTGTTGTTGTTGTTTGTATTGCAACAGGAATCGGGTTGGTTTCCCACTGGCATTGATTGAATAAAATCATAGTACAGATTGCAATCGAGCGAACAACCTTCTGTACTGCTTGGTTACCGACCAACCACTTTCGCAACTAAGCTACGGGTAGCAAGTGCAAGTCCATATCAAAGATTCAAACTCACCCTATATCCCGATCTCGTCTGCTCCAAGATTTTTTTTCTTATAGCTGATTTTGTTCAGTACTGGTTATCCAATACAGTTATACATTTATACGGATAAAGTATTGAAAAAAGCATCTACATTTTTTATTTTTTTGCTTTAATTCAACATCATCTCAAATTATGTTGTTTTTTATCAAAACAAAAATTCAGTCCACTTTACTTTCAACAGTATGTGATTAAATTATTCGCAGATCAAAATCAATAATTTGTTCTGAAGGAGGATACAACTCACAATTTTATGCCGGATGATGGCTCAGTTAAAACCCGAACAAACTAGCCACTGAGCCACAGGATTCAGTTGCAAACACAAGTACAAATAAAACACTTAAACTCATCCACTATCTAGATCTCTTCTGCACCTTGTTTCATATTTGATGGTGGTTCAGGAAAAGTAATCCAACTTTTTGTTTGTTCATTCGTCTAATTCATTTGATAGAGTACATCAATTATCATTCATATTTTCACCTTCATTTTTTCTTCTTTTTTTTTTTTTATTGCAGCTTAATTCATGTCGGTTTCCAGTCGGCAGTTAATGAATAAAATGTCCCCATAGATCATTATAGAGTATAATTTTCAGCTTGGGTTAAATTCATGATACCATGTAGGTGGCTCAATTAACGCCTACTCTTATCACTGAGCAACGGGTATCAGTTGCAAGTTGAATTCAAACACTCTAATTTAACCATTATCACAATCTACATGATGTTTTTATTGTCGGGCAATATGCTCTCAATGATCCAATCCATCCTTAAAAGAATTTTATTAGAGATGAAACAACTTTTTACAAAGATTTACCTTCATCATAATTTTAGTTCCTTCTTATTGCAAGTAAACTCAATCTGGTTTACTTTCAGAGAGTGAATAAATCAACAGCGTAGATTGCAATAAAGAGCAATTTCATGCTCAGAAGACACTTGATATTTGAGGGTGGCTCAATTTGTGCCAAACGGCTCCTGCCGCTGAGCTACAGATATAAGCTACGAGTGTGACTCGAACTCAAACACCTTAACTGTTTCCTTATCCAGATTCCGTACGCCCCACATTCCATATAAACTCTTAAGTCAGTATTGGTACCCAAATTCATTTATTCTATTGAAAAGGTTCTGTGAATCATTTACATCTACCATATCTCAATACATGTTGATTTTTATCATAACTGGAGTCAGTCAAAGTCTAATTTCCCTTTCGGTAGGGAGTGAATAAAATATCAGCGTTGATTGCAATGAAAAATGAGTTCCAGGTTAGAATCGAACTCAAAACACTATTTGGGTGGTGGTTAATGTGTAACAACTGGGTTAAATAAAAGTCCAAAATAATATGCATGAACTCATCCACTAGAGCTATACCGCCTGCAGCTTGTTTCAGTATCGCTGATCTATTTCTATTTGGACCATCCTCATCTTGGTTATTTTTCATATAACATTTCGGCCGTTGTACTCTACAGCCTTCATCAGGTATCATCTGGTAGGTGTGGGGAAGAGACGAACCGAACAGTCTCCTCTTAGCATTCGTAGTATTTTTATACTGTCTAACGCTAGGATTGAACCTAAAACCATCAGTTTACTTTGTAGTAATTTGTCTAATGCTGTGACCACAACGCTGTGTCCATGTCGATGAAAAATGGGTTCGGTTCGTCACTTCCCCACACCTACCAGATGATACCTGATGAAGGCCATAGAGTACAATGGCAGAAACGTTGTATGAAAAACAACCAAGATGAGGATGGTCCAAATATTAATAGAAATAATGATAATACCTCATTTAAAAAATTCAGAGATATACTTATCGCTGATCTAATTCGAACAAAAAATGAACCGGTTCCCTTTCGGCAACAATTGAAAAAGATCACTGCGTGAATTGCAATAAAGAATATTTTCCAGGAAATAATTAAAACCATGACCCTCTACGCTAGAAGATGGCTCAGCTAACAACCGACCGCTCTTGCCACTTGAGTTTATCCCCATATCTTGATCCCTCCTGTGCTTGCCTCCTTAATAACTGATATTTCAGTATGGATGATCATTTATGTATTTTACTTGATAAATTATTGTAACTCATTCATCTTGATTTATTTATTTTTTTTTTAACCTCAACCAAATTCACGTCAGGTTTCCTTTGGCAGTGAGTGAATGAATAATCACCGCAGATCAGAATTTAAAAAAATCTTACCGAGGCGAGAATTGAACTTGCGTCAGCAAGCGGGAAATAGGCTCAGGTATAGCCCAACCAATCTTGCCATTGAGTTACAGGAATCAGTGGTTACTGCTAGTTCGAATCAAATATTTAAACACACCTTTTTCCTTCTCTTTTGAGTCATGTTCCGTATCTATCACTAATTCAGTGTCGGTTGCCTGATTCATTTATCATTAGCTGAAGTATTTTGAATAATGAACAATTTTTTACCACTATTTACTTTCATCTCAGTTTTGGTCGTTTTTCATCACATCTGAAGTCTCCCCTTTCAGCAGTGAATGAAGGAAATAACAGCAGAGATCGTGATGAAGAATAATCCCCGACTTGGAATTGAACTCAAAACAATCCATGCCGGTGTGTGCTGGTAATGCCTGACCAATCACAAAGCCATAGATATTAGTAGCAAGCAACGACTCGAAATCAAACACTTGAACTCTTCCACTTAACTCATGTCTTCTGTGCCATGTTTTGTATGACTTGATACTTCAGTATCGGTGATCCAATTTATTTATTTATTTCACTAGATGGATTTTTTTGAATCCTCGACAAATTTTACTACTATTGAATTTCATTTAAATTTTTTTTTGCATAGAATACCGAAGCTAGTTTCCTAATCTCTTAAAATCATTTAATGCATCAATAACCCAATTCAATTATGTGTTAATTTTTCGAACTGAATTAAGATATTAATGATTGTTACGCTATTATTTACCTCCAACACATTTTTTGTTGTCGTCTATAGCGAATTCTCTTTGCTTCTAACCCAATCAGGCACTACAACAATTTGTTCCCCCCCCTCCCATCCAACTCTCCTTGGACTACCTAACCTTTGTCTACGATAATCAACAACCTTTCTATACCTTCCCTCTTGCTTATCTCCCTCTTAAAGATACTTTATATCCCCTCTTTTTTTCTCTTACTATCCTTTCCGTGAACTCTTTTTACTTACCCTCTTTTCCATCTCCTTTCAAACTACGTAACTCTCTTTCCTTCTTTTCCTAACTCCTAAGTAAACCACCTAACCACTTTTTCCTTAATTTAACTACCCTGCTCGTACACACACACACACACACACACACACACACACACACACACACATATATATATATATATACATATATATATATATATATATATATATATATATATATATATATATATATCCAACAAAACTTATATTTATATTATTCAATACATATTGAAAAAAGGTGATCTATTTCATTAAAAAAATCCTAAATCCCCCCCTTTTTTTTTTTTACAAATTCACCCAATGGAAAAACGAATCTAATCCTGAGACTTTTCATTTCATCGACTCTGATCCCACTTTGCAGTGATGGCTGGGGGCTCATTCCAACCCCATGCATGGTTTTGGTTTCGGAGAGAGATCAATTCCAAATCAGGGATATATTAGGGGACTACTTTCAACCATAGGGATGTACTTGAGGTAAGGCGTCTAATTCAAACTCTGTACAAAGTCTATCCCTTTTTAACCCTAAGCCAGATTGCGTTATCATCTCTTCTGAATTTGATTCTGAACGCACCCATATTTGAGGAGCTGCTGAAGTAAGGCTTGACTTAGAAGGTTTCGTAATCAAGAAAGATTGTCATTTGTTGAAACCTTACATTAAATCTGCAATCAAGGTTTTTAGAAGTGTTTTGATGCGCAAGACAAATTCTATATGTTTTGGAATCGACAACGTGTAACTTGTAGCTTACAGGAAAAAACGATTAAAATACAACCTATTTTTTAGGTATTCTTCAATTATTTTCATCAGATGAAGTATTATAAATCATTTTATAAATGATTGATACTATTTACCCCCATCTGGATTTTCGTTGCTTTTCAATCCAACCAACCTTTTTTTTTCAAGCGATGATCAGTCAAATCAACAGTTTGGACTGCAAAAACGGACTACTGCTGGAGAAAATTGAAATCACGACCCTCAAGTTGACGCCTAACTATTGTCACAAGTGAGCAAAACGTACCTGTAGCCAAATTCCGAATCAAGTACTCATTCTTCATTCTGATTTTTTCTGACCATGTTTCTTAACTCGCGGTTCCATTTTAGTTATGTAAATAATTTATTCATTTATTCTTCACTTTATCAAATAAAATATAGTAAATCAATCACGATGTTTTCCTACAATTTACTTTTATCCCAAATTATCTTGCTTATTATCACAACTAAACTCAGTCCAGTTTCCTTTTAACGGTGAGCGAATAATTTTAAGAGCACAGATTGTAATGAAAATAATATCTGAGTGAGAATAGAACTGATGACCATTTATGTCAGAGTTGAGCATGGGTGATGCCTAACTTATCTCACAATTATGCTAGAGGTATCAGCAACAAGTCCAAATCTGAGTTAAATACTTAAACTCTTCTCCTTATCCTTATCTATTCTGTGCAATGTTTCTTGGTAATTAAGTATCATTAATCCAGTTCATTTATCTATTCATTTCATTTGATGAAATTTTGTGGATCACAAAATTGTTTTGCTTGGATTTACGATTTTCCCTCATTCTGTCGTGTTGTTTTTCAACTATATTAAACCTGGGTTCCCTCCAGCAGTAAGTAAATAAATTACCAGCACAGATTGGAATGAAATAATAAATTCCATGTGATAATCAAACCTTTGACACTCAGTGGTTTGAGGAAGCTAAAATAAAGCCACTGACCAGCAACAACTATAATTTATTATTCATTTTATTATAAAAAATATGGTATGGCATCAACCCTTTTGTTAATATTCACCTTGATCTTTTTGTGACCCTTCATCACAACTGGACTGGGATTATGCCCAACTGATCTTGCCAGAGAGCTACATGAATCAGTGGCAAGTGCAAATCAAAACCTAGCACGAGTTCATTCCGAGCATTTCTGCTCTATGTTCATTATTAACTAGTAGTTCAGAATAAGTAATCTAATTCATCTATTTATTCTATTCGATGAAGTATTGTCGGTTATTATTGATATTTTTTGCTACTATTTATGTTCATTTCAATTATTGTTGCTTTCTAGAGCACCTAAACCCAGGCCAGTAACCCTTTAGGAGTCAGGGAATAAATTAATTGCATGGTTTGGAATATAGAATAATTTCCGGTTGAAAATCGAATTTACAAATACATTTTTTATAGCAAGCGTTGATAAGGAGAAACTGACTGGGTCAGAATGGGAATATTTAAACCACTTTACCAATTTTCCAATTATGTTTCCATGGCGTCAGGAACATTGGAAATTACAAGACATTTTGACTTATATAAATGGGCAACATGAAGTATGAAGGTTTAAAGATGAATGTTGAAAAGACAAAAGTATGATTTAACGACAGAAACCTTATTAAGACAATCATATAGAGGGCAAAGGTATTTGAAAAAAATGATGGATCCATTTACCTAAACACTAACAGAATCAAAGAATGACCGTTTGACATGGTAATCATATGATATGAACAGAGATGTATTGAAAGGTACCCTGCAAATGTGCGTTAAAAATACAAAAAATACATAATAACATTTAACATTTACAGATTTGAAACATTGAAATAACAAAACAAACAGAGAACCAGCTTTAATGGAATGTCATGGCAAGAGTAATCCTAAGGTTAGCTAAACGTTAAAGGGGAAGATCAATGCGTATTGGAGGGAGGACTACAGTGACAGCTATTATACAAATAATTAAACCAAAATAGAGATGGGCTGGACTCTTTGCAAAAAATAAGTGACAAAATATGTATCAAAGAATGAACAATTGTCACCCATGAGAGAGTAAACACAGTAGGAAAAGACCCGACACAAGATGAAGCAATGAGATTGAAAGATAAAAAACGTCAAAGATTGATACTGTAGCAGTCGCCATAAAAGGATATGGAGAGGTCTGTCGTCCAGCTGTCAACTTATAGCGGTTGATGACGATAAAAATTAGAGAGACAATTTGATCAGAACCTCACAACACTGATTATCGTCATCATCATCTCACTTACTCCTTCCTATTTCTATTACCTGTCAATGATTTCTTCCTAAATGTTATATAAACATGGATTACAGATCTTTCTTATGCTGAAATCCTCATACTCTCTAATGAAATAAATATTTTTTTCTGCCTTTTCCTCTCAATAAACAAATTATCTAATTTTTCTGCTCTCTGTATTGAAGAAAAACACATCCAGATTCCACTCTGCAGAATTTCAAGAGTACAATAATATATATACATATATATATATATATATATATATATATATATATATATATATATATATATATATATATATATATATATACACACACACACACACATACATATATATGTATATATATATATATATATACATACATACATACATATATATATATATATATATATACACACACACACATATATATAAATATATATATACATATGTAGATATATATATATATATATACACACGCACACACACACACACACACATATATATATATATATATATATATATATATATATATATATTATAGTGTCATCCACAAACATCTGTTTCGATGTATTACAACTCTTCAGTGTGGCTATGGACTTTCCATTATCCCATCTAGTACTGTGACGAATATATATTCCTTTACTTATTTATTTGATGAGTTTTCTTTTGGTGCTGTTTTCTCTTGTATCATTTCTAGTTTTAATGTTGCATTTTAGTTTAGATCAATAATGCCTTGTGAGGATGAGATAAGATATGGCAGTGACTATCGTCACCACTGTTGTCAGGCCTTAGCCTAGTAGAATACTAACAACAACAACAACAACCACGACCACAACGATGAAAATGATAATAATAATAATAATAATAATAATAATAATAATAATAATAATAATAATAATAATAATAATATACTCTTAGGAAAGTAGCCAACTGGAAAGCACCAGGTCCCGACGGGATCCATGGGTATTGGTTCAAAAAATTCACCACGTTACACGGCAGACTCACCCACCTACTCAAAAATTTTCTAAACGAAGGCAAGGCACCAGAATGGATGACTAAAGGCAGAACCACCCTCATCCAAAAAGACCCAGAGAAGGGGAATATAGCAAGCAACTATAGATCAATCATGTGCTTACCACTTATGTGGAAAATCCTGACCGGGCAAATAGCAGAGAGAATATACATGTCAATGGATAGAAGGGGACTACTACCAGAAGAACAGAAAGGGTGTAGGATAGGAACCAAAGGGGCAAACGATTTACTCTACATAGACCAGATGATCTTAAGACAAGTGAGGAAAAGGAGAAAGAATATCGCAATGGGATGGATAGATTACAAAAAAGCGTACGATATGATTCTACATAGCTGGATACTCGAATGCCTTAGAATGTTCAAAATTAGCGAACTGGTGGTTAAATTCATTGGTAATTCGATGGAAGACTGGAAAGTAGATTTGACAGCCGCAGGGGACAAACTAGCAGAGGTAGGGATAAAAAGGGGAATCTTCCAAGGAGACTCGTTTTCCCCACTATGATTTGTTCTAACAATGATACCGCTCAACAGAATCCTGAAAAACAGCAAAGGATAGCACTTCTCTGAAATACAAGGAAAGGTCAACCACCTAATGTACATGGATGATATAAAATTGTTAGCAAAAAAATAGGGGAGTGCTTGAGACTCTGTTCAACGAAGTAAAGGAATATAGTGAGGACATCGGAATGGAGTTTGGAATAGAAAAATGCACAATCATGGTGATGCACAAAGGAAGGCTTTCCATGACTGACGGAATTGAACACATAGACAACAGCAAGATTAGGACATTGACCGCACAAGACCGATACAAGTACCTAGGTGTCCTTGAATATGACACGATAAAACGGGAAGAGATGAAGGAGAAAATAAAGAGAGAATACCTCAGAAGGATAAGGAAAATATTAGAAACCAAATTAAACAGCAGAAATCTAATGAAAGGAATGAACACCGGGGCTGTGTCAGTAGTTAGGTATACAGGACCATTCCTAGGATGGACAAAGAAAGAGCTCCAATCAATGGATAGGCGAACAAGGTAACTTATGACGATGCATAAAGCATTACACCCTAGAAATGATACAGATAGACTATACGTTAAGAGAAAAGAAGATAGCAGGGGGCTCATCAGCATAGAAGATTGTGTCCAGAGAGCTAAAGTAGTCCTAAAAAGATATGTGCAAACAAATAGTGAAGAAATCATAAAGAGCGCGAGAGATAGTGCAACAAGCAATAAAGTAAAAAACAAGGAGCAGTACAGCAAACAAGAAAAGAAAGATGGGAAAGGGAAGAATTGTACGGAGAGTTTAAAAGACGGATACAAGATGTAGCAGACGAGAAATCATGGGCGTGGTTACCAAAAGGAAACCTTAAGAGAGAAACAGAATTGCTCATCATGGCAGCCCAAAACAAAAGCATAAGGACTAACTACATAAAAACAAAAATCGACAGAACACGGACAAACAGCTAATGTCGCATGTGCGGTGAAAGAGATGAGACGGTAAACTACATAACTATTGAATGTAGTCAACTCGCCCTGAAGGAGTATTAGCATAGACATGATAGAGTAGCAACGATGATACACTGGGAACTAAGCAAACAAATGGGATTTGACCATGTGGAAAAGTGGTATAAGCACAAGCTAGAGGCAGTTTTGGAGAATGACGAACACAAACTACTCTGGGACTTTGACATCCAAACTGACCACCTCATCCACACAAGACCGGACTTAGTAATAGTAGACAAAAAAAGGAAGGCCTGCCAAATAGTAGACGTTGCTGTACCTGCAGACCATAGAGTAAAAAAGAAGGAGGGTGAAAAAAGGGAAAAATACCAAGACCTAGCAAGGGAGTTAAGAAAAATGTGGAACATGAAAACCAGGGTAGTACCGGTCATAGTGGGCGCACTAGGAACTGTCCCCAAAACGCTGAGGGAGAGACTGGAGGAGATCGGGATTAGGAGGAGGATAGAGACCGTACAGACCATAGCACTACTGGGAACTGCACGGATACTGAGGAAGGTACTACAGATATAAGTACTGCAACGAGTCGTAGCTCTGTCATGATATGCGAAGGAGAGAGGAGACGTTGGCTGAAGACCTGAGGAGACTTATTGTCACTCAGCCTTCAGCGATAACCACTGGGCAACCGGTGTGAAACTGTAAATCGCAGAATTGCTGCAACCTGTGAGTGCTGGGAGAGGAGGGCTGGAGACTTGGGGAGACTTGCTGTCACTCAAACTCCAGCGGTTACCACCAGGCAACTGGTGTGAGATTCCAAAT
Source organism: Thysanoteuthis rhombus (assembly GCA_963457665.1). NCBI lineage: Eukaryota > Metazoa > Mollusca > Cephalopoda > Oegopsida > Thysanoteuthidae > Thysanoteuthis > Thysanoteuthis major. The sequence goes on from OY735221.1 coordinate 29,104,448, forward strand.
AATAATAATAATAATAATAATAATAATAATAATAATAATTATTATTATTATTATTATTATTATTATTATTATTATTATTATTATTATTATTATAACAATTGCCAAGTGGAACGCTCCGGGAACTGATTGGATCAGCGAATATTAGTTTCAGAAATGTACAACACTACACTACTCATCCACCAACTCTAGAATTGCCCACATCCAAAATGACACTGAAAGTGATGACCAGGCAAGCAAGTATAAACCAATCATGTTTCTGCTACTGCAGATAGCAAAGAATATATATATATATATATATATATATATATATATATATATATATATATATATATATATATATATATATATATATATACGGAAGATGATTATCACCAGGAGAACATAGTGTTTGTTGGAGAAAAACCAAGGGACCCAATGACTTGACCAGATGATCTTAAAAGAATTAAGAAAAAGGAAGAAGAAAGTTGCAATGGGATAAATAGAATATAAAAAAACCGACATGATTCAAAACAACTGAATATTCAAATAACTCAAAATATTCAAGATTCGTGAATCAGTGGTGAAATCTACTGCCAACTCGTTGAAAAAATGGGAAGTAGACTTGACTGCAACAAGAGGAAAAATAACAAACCTAAGTGTAAAAAGGCGAATCCTCTGTGGAGATCTCTGCCCCCACGACTATTTGTTCTAATTATGATATAACTCAATAGAATACTGAAAAAACAACACGGGATACCTTTTCCCCAAAGAAAAGGGAAGGCCAGCCATCTTATGTACATGGACAACATGAAACTACTTGTTAAGGGGAAAGCTCAAAACGTTTTTCTACAAAGCAAAGGAATGCAGTGATAACTCTGGGATGGATTTTGGAATATGGAAACGCACACTAATGGTAATGCATAGGGGAAGGCCAGTAGCACCAGAGGGAATCGAACTCCTGGACGGTAACAAGATTACTGCAGTGACTACACAAGACTGATAGAAATACCTGGAAGTTTTCGAACAGGACGCGATAAACCGGTGGGAAATGAAGGGGAAAATAAGAAATAGGAAATACCTTAGCAGGATAAGAAAAATATTAAAGACCAAACAGCAGGAGGTAGAATAATACACAGGGCCATTCAGTGGATATACAAAAAGAGATCTCCAGTCAATGGACCAGTGGACAAGAAAGCTTATGACAATAGATAAAGATTTACACCCCGGAGTTGACAGTGGGTAGATGCACGTGGAGAGTAAAGAAGATAGCAGAGGAATCATTAGTAGAGAGCATTGTATCCAGAGGGCCAAAAGAAGTTTTAAAAAGTTAACAATGAAGACATCATAAGGAACGCTTGGAACAGCAAAACAAAAAAAAAGGAGAGAGATGATGAAGCAGCAAAGCAAACAAGGTGAAATGGAACTGAAAAAAGAAATACGGAGAATTTAGAAGACATACAGCAGTTACATACAAGATATCATGGACATGGCTACGAAAAGAAAACCTGAAGAGAGAAACAGAATTTATCATCATGGCAACCCAAAACAATTGCATCAGAACAAACTACATCAAAACAAAAATCAATAGACCACACTAAAGAGGAGTGCCGTTTATGAAGGAGGCAGAGACGAGAGCGGAAACCAAATTACTAGTGGATGTACTCAACTAACCCCAAAAGAAGTTTATACACATACACAATTGAGTAGCAACAGTGATACATAGAAAACTGAGTAAACAAATAGGAGTTAACAATGCAGAAAAGTGGTAACAGCACAAATCAAAAACGGCCATGGGGAATGGAAGTCATAAATTACTCTGAGCCTACAACATCCAAACCGATCAACCCATCCAAGCGAGAAGACCCGACCTAGTAACCATGGACCACAAAAGGGGAACCTGCCAAATTATAGACCTGGCTGTGCCAACAAGAATCAGAATAAATTGGAAAGAGATTGAGAAGCTGGGGAAATACCAGGATCTGGCAAGGGAGCTGAGAAAGTGATTGAATACGAAATTCAGGGTAGTACTACTTAAAATAGGTACATTTGAGCAGTGCCAAAGATATTTAAAGAGATATTGAAAGAAACAACGGTCAGAAAAGGGTTGAGACTCTACTGACCACAGCACTGCTGGAGAGTTCATGAATACTGAGGAGAATGCAAGAAATATGAGATCAACGACCCATTTGTAAACAGTTACCTTACAGAAAGGAGACATTAAGAGAGAAGGGAAAAACAAGAACACACACATCACTATTGGTGGTGGAGGTAATAACCGCATGGCTATTTTGATAGTTGGGGAGAGATGAGAGGAGGGCTGAAAATTTCATGGACGACATTCAATTTGAAGTTCTTGGATTATTCTGAATGAAATAAGTTTTAAGCAATTAACCACTGCATGACGATATCTCCAAGCACCACTAACAAAACAAAGATGACAGTACAAGCAAATGAATGTACAGCAAATAATGGTGCCCTAATTCAATATGCGCCTGTCATAACCAGCAAGTGTTCCTTTTTTAGCCATCTGGAAGGAGTTGTCCTTCAGCGATTCTTGGTCCAAACACAGCCTTATGCCTGTTGATGGCAGGCAGGAATTACACAACCATCACCGAGAGGCTGCTGGTCATGATAAAATGAAAAATTGAAAAAAAAGGCAGTACACTATTAGTGTAATGTTACTTTGAAAGCAGACCATCTGAGTGGTGCTATAGAGAACACATTCTATAAATATGGTAGGGAAATTCCACTGTAGAACCTTAAGTCAAAGCCTGGCTCACAAAGTGAGAAAGATTCTGAAAAGAATAAATAAGTATCAGCGGAAGAACCTCAGGAAAAAAATGCAAAAAATTAGGAAAAGAAGATGCATCCTACCCAAAGTTGAACACGGCCAACATAGACCGCGAAGAAACAAATTTAAACAAAAGAAATAACCTTTACTGGTCATATACGAGAGAGAGAAAGACGTCGACATCACAGTGGAATTGCATTTGGCGGGAAAGTAATTTTACTTGGTGGAGATTACCATCAAATATTACCTGTGGAACCACGAGGTATCAAAATTGCAATAACTTAATCGTGTATCGAATAAAAAGAAAAAAAAACTATCACCTGGTTCCTATTCACGCGGTATAGACTTGCTCAAAATAAATGCTCAGGGGGAAACAAACAGGAATTCGTTGCATTTCTGCTTGAGCTTCGAGAGAGGAAACTTGTAACAGAAGGCTACACTTCTGTGTCTGATTTAACTGATATTCCAAATCAAACTAGAGTTAGAAATTCGATATCAGATGAGGTGGTCCCAATTGCAGGAATCAATGATTATGTATCACGAATTATTCTAACACACACACACAAAAAAAACAGTGACGAACTGGAAGAATATACAGGTGAAATAGTGAATTACCCAAGTGCTGATATAATCAAAGGGAGAAGTGACAAAGAAAACTATTCTCCTGATTTTTTGCATTCACTTACACTATCTGGAATGCATCACTTAGATTAGATTAAATCATGGCACAATCGTCATGCTGTTGAGAAACATATCCTTTCAGCATGCATTGTGCAATAATACAAGATTATTGGTTATCAATCTACGCAGTAACTGCACAAAAGCAGAGTCGGTTAATTATGCACAGTCAGGATGAAAGTTCTTCATCCATGGCTCAAACTCTGCCTAGATGATGTCAATTAACCGTTAATTTTAGAAAGTGATCCATTTCCTATGAGGCTAAAATTTTCAATGTCAATAAACGACACTCAAAGACAAGCATTCGATAGGGACTCGGATTATTTCTCCATGAACCAATATTTTCTTGTGGACAATTATACGTAGCTCTCTCTAAAGCACGTTCACTTCTTGACCCAAGGATCAAAATATTAGATAATGACACTAAAGATATGAGTGGCATCAATCATATTATAAAGAATGTAGTTTTCGAACTTACTCTTGCTTGATAAGCCATGGAATAGAAAATTTCAACCCAATCATATAGTATCTCTCATTAGAGAAAATCTTATCCACTATACATCTGGCAAATAGCACATCAACATATAAACCGCATTTGAAGAGGAAAGAATGCAATTGAGGATTCATCAGCATAGGATAGTAGATGAGCGATCATAGACATGGTTGGAGAAAACCTGGAAAGAGGAACCATACAACCGATCGACATCGTAGCAACATTTAAAAACTGGGAACTCGGCAAAAGGCTGGGATTCGACCATGTAGATGGTATCAGCACAAAACAGGCATAGTCCTGCAAAGAATGAAGTCAGAATTACTATGTGACTTTGATACCAAAACCGACCACCCCATTTTTGATTGTGAATATTGGACCAAATAATCCTTGCCAAATAATAGACGCAGCTGTGCATGAAGTTCAAAGAGTGGAGATGGAAGACAAGGAAAGCTGAGAAAATACCCAGATTCGACAGAAGAAAAAAGGAAGAAACATGAAGGTCACATAAGTACAAATTATAGTAGACGCCTTTTGAACTATGCAAAAGATATAAAGAACAGAATTGAAGGAGCAGGAGGAAAATGGTTTCCGAACAAAGCATTACTAGATTTGCAGAAATACTGAAGAAATTAATGGAATTATGTCTAGGCAAACAGCCAGGATAAAAAAAAGGCATGTGTAAATGAAATAGTAATAGTACGGTACAGACAACGAACCACAGCATTTCCCTGATATTTTGGAACGATAAACTGAGGGCTGAACACCTTCAGCAAGGACCACCAGACATTTCGTGAGAGGATGCAAAAGACAACACTGCTGTTGATAGCAGGAATGATAAGAGGTTGACCGGAGGCTCTGAGAGCAATGAACATCAGTTATTTTTGCGCACATCCATAATAATGATGATAATAATAATACTGATGAGAAGAAGAAGAACAACAAAAACAACAATAATGATAATAACAGTGATAATAATGATAATAATGATAATAATAATAATGATGACAACGACGACGATGAAGATAATAATAATAACATTAATAATGATGATGATGACGATGACGACAATAATAATAATAATAATAATAATAATAATAATAATAATAATAATAATAATAATGCACAAGGCTTTACACCAAAAGGATAGCTCAGAATGTATGTGAAGTGAAATAGGAGCTGTAGGAAACTCGTCAGCACAGGCGACGGTGTCCAAACAGGATTATACAAGTATGCACAAACAAATAGCGAAGTCATCAAAAAAGTGCCTAAAGCAGTGCACAACAACAAAGTCACAAACGGAGAGGCAACACATCAAGCAAGAAAAAAAAACTGGAACAAAAAAATGAGCAGGGAATTCAGAAGGCACTTATAAATTGTTGCAGACGAGATATGATGGATATGGCTACGTAAATGAAACCTGGAGAGGGAAATGAAATTGTTCATCATGGCAGCCAAAAACAAATGCATCAGGACAAACTATGTCAAGGCCAAGATACACAGAGCCAAAACAAACATCTTATGCCACCTATTTGAAGAAAAGGGTGTACACGTAAACCACATAACAGTGAATATAGGAAAAGTACACAAAAGGGCATGGCAGGGTAGCAACAGCTACATACTGGTAACCGAACAAACGAATGGGATTCGACAATGCAGACAAATGATATGAGTAGCCGAAAATCAAGACCAACAAATTACTCTGGAACTTCCAAACTATCCATTCCATCAAAGCAAGAAGACCAGACCTGGTAATCCTAGTCAAGGAAAGAGAACCAGCCAATAAATTGACGCTTTCACGCGTAAATATCACTATGTAACTACAAGAGAGAGTGAAAAGCCAGGGAATTACCCGGATATGGCAAGGGTCCTGAAGAGAGTGTCGAACATGAAAATCAGGGTAGTACCAGGAATGATAAGTGCACTCATACTAAAGACACTGAAATCAAAATTCACAGAACTGAAAATAAGGAAATTTTTGACTGTATTGACCAAAGCACCAATGGGAACTGTTTGAATGCTAATTCCATGAATATCAAGTCATTATAATTACTAAAAATCCCCTCTCTCTTATCCATTTTCTAAAAGTCAGTATGAAAAAATGGAAACTTAACTATCAACCACGGTCAACCACGGACTAAATAACACAGATATTGTAATTTACATTTTCAGCAAGTTTATCTATCACTTGTTCTATATGAAAATGTTCGCAAAACATTTCAATGAACGAAACGATATCTAAGTTACTGTAAATGAACTTGAAGATATCGCCTCCAAAATTGACCAGTTCATATCAGGAAGATGCGTACAAATACCTTGACATGGATGAGGTATAATTGCAAGAGAAAATTGGAATAGATATTTTGGACGGGTAACGAGGATAAAAAGAATAAATACACATAATAAAGATGTAGCTATTAAACCTTAGTTTGACCTGTGGCTAACTACTCAATTAAAATGATCAAATGGAATCTAACGGAGTGAGAAGAATAGATAAGAATGTTAGAAAGATTTTAACCAAGTATATCATTCATCAGCAGAAAGCGAAATGTATATTCCCTGTACCTGCTCAAGGCAGAATAGTGTATAGAATTGATCCAACTATAGCACAAATACTGCTGCAACGATAGAGATTGAGAGATATCTGAAGTTGACAAGTGACTGGATGTACACACCATATCTACCAGCATGAATCAACTGAAAATCTACTCCAAATAACTAAAAAAGCGAAGGATTCAAACAAAATATACATGTAAACGATCAGGGTGAATGGGGCAGCAAATGGGTAAAATATCGAGGGATAGGCTGAGAAAATAACCTAAGCAAAACAACAACAACAACAACAACAACGGCAACAACAACAACGATGACAACAACAACAACAACAACAACCAACAACTAAAAAGGAGAACACTTACATGGCTATCACCCATTGTGAGCACAACTCCCCGATGATACAGAAAGTTGACCCATCGTTGTTTTTCGGAGCTCTGGTCTGAAAGCAAAAACAGAAAGCTTTATCTAAGCCTCACGAGTCATAAATTTGTTTGCAAGATCTCACCAAGTACATATTATAAGGAATGGGACATACCCACACTGTTTTCCGGATGCACACGTTTAGGAGTCTATTGACCATCTAAAATTTGGCTGCTCTATCTTACCAGTACATGAATTGTTAAATGAACATAAATAGATAGGACATTGCTTTCATTTGGAGATATGCCAAATTAGTAACCACTAATCCAATATATGTCGAAGTGCTGGAACATATATACAGTCACAGCAGCAAAGAAATCAAGCAGAGAAGCACACTAGGATGGCAAGCCTTTGGCAGAGCAAGCTCAACCTTTAAAAATAGGAAAATCCCATTAATCCTAAAGAGAAGGGTGTATAACCAATGCATCCTCCCAATAGTCACTTATGGAGCTGATATATGGAACATAACCAAGAAACCGATCCGCAAATTGAGAAGTATTCAACTTGCACATGGAATAATTATGCTAAGCCTCACATTGAGAGACCACAAGACGGCACAGTACATCTGAGAAAAGACAAGAGTCAAAGATATCATAGAATCCATGGTGGTGGGCTGGCCATGTTACAAGAATGGCAGACCATCGATGGACATCGAAACTCCCAATATGGACCCCCATAGATCACATGCGGAACGGAGACCGGCAGAACATTAGATTGGGAGACAAACTAGACAAATTCAGGAAGTACTGGTTCCATGACGCCCATTATAGAGAAGTGTTGCGAATCCCGGGGAAGGTTTATGTCCAAGACGGATGTTTAACGAATGATGATGATGATGATGATGATGATGATGATGATGATGATGATGATGATCTGAGCTTACATTATTACTTGTGCTAGAAGGGTAGGTGTTTCAAAGATTATGCATGCTATTTTAGGCATGACCACCCTGTTTGATGAAGATATCTCAGAAAAAGCATCTGAAGAACCTCTAAATATGAAAATTTGGAGAAAAAATTGCAAGAATGTAACATTTAGACACAACCACTAAACCAATCGTTGAAGAACTCTCGCAATGATTGAGAAAGATACTCTGGCACATCTAAAATAATTCTAGGAATCCATCTTTATCTGTGGTATAAAAAGATGTTCTGATGTGTACTGCTCACGTAAAGCACTCTCAAATCGAATTCAGTCTCCTACCTAAAACATAAACCCAACTTACGTCTCCTTGTGGGGTACTCTCTACATTTTACTCTTTTCGAATTTAGTATTAGCTTATATTTATTTTTGGTGAAAATATCTCATTCATATGTACATGTCTGAGCTCAATGAATCGACGAGAAACGGGTAATAAGTATACGAAGAAAGCAATTGAAGATACAAAGTCAGAGGTAAAATACTAGTTAAGTTGTTGTACTTAACATAAAACCCGAAGAAATAATGATAATAACACAAATAAAAATAATAATAATAATAATAAAAATAATGATGATGATGATGATGATGATGATGATGATGATGATGATGATGATGATGATGATAACTAAAGAAAAGTGGCAGATGGGGGACCAGCAGCAGTCAACATGGAAAGGGAAATATCATTGTAAGTGCCACTTGCAGACAACTGCATGGATCAGAAAAGAAGGAAACTACGTGAAGGATTCAGGAGACGGACGTAAAATATATCAAAGGAGAGACTATTGACTTTGCTTTGCAAAACAAAACTTGAAACGAGGAATAGGATCACCCAAGATGGCGGCCCAAAACAAGTGCATCAGGACAAACCAAAGATCGAATAAAAACGAACAGCAAATGTTGTCTATGAGTTGAATGGGTTGATACGGGGAGTATTGGAAATATGTGATTTACGACATCCAGTTGCAGTCAATGACTTGACAACCCGGATAAGGAAACAATGGTCTACATGGTAGAAACCTCAGTGATGCTGTGATTTGTGAAGGCAATCAAAGGAGGGTAGGAGACCAGTAGCTCCTCCACTAGTCACAGCCACAAGACAATAGGTTGAAACCCTAAAAGGCAGCACTATTTGTCTGAGACGGCGAGAGGAGGCTTGAGATTCGAGGGAACTTTCTATCAATCAGCATTCAGCGACTTTCTTCAGGAAACTGATTTGGAGATGCATATATCATTATTATTATTATTATTATTATTATTATTATTATTATTATTATTATTAGTAGTAGTAGTAGTAGTAGTAGTAGTAGTAGTAAAGATATTGATATTTGGAGAAATATGATTTCAGTATTATGGATCTAGGTACAAGTAACGACAGGCAACGTTAGCATAACAGATACTTGAATCTTGCATAAAAGACTTTGGGTATATTTTTTGGCTGCTTTTCTGGGAAAAAGGGTCTTGTAATGCTACCGAAGTTTGTAAGGATACAAATCAACCCCAAAAAGAAATTATGCGATTTAAGCATGGGTTTGGTCTACAAATCTAGCCAACTGTTGAGGTTGGGAGTTTTTTTGGGATATCTTGGGTCGTTTTGTTCTTTGATGGGTGCTTCCGATATTTAGCGAAATTCGTTACTCAACACTTTCAGAAGAAATGCTGTAGACGAACTACTATTCTCAAATCCTTGGTGGCTCACCTCTCTTTCAGGCAACAGGAACGTTTTCAAATCACCCCCTCCATCAACTACGGCCCTTCCATGGGGACAACAAACATAACTTAGCTCTGAATATCGAAGTCACTCTATCTGGCGTTTATGAGCCATGAGTCAAAACAAGCAGTAGAAAACTGATATTGTTATACACGTGTATTCCAGATGGGAATGAATAAATGATAAACGATTCACGCTATTCGATCGAAATTTCATCGGAAACAGAAATGCGTAATACTAGACAACACATATATATGCAAATGAGACATTTGAAATCTTACGAATAATTTATGAATGGTGATGGACATAAAAGATAATAAGGGGAACTTATGAAGACAATGAGGGAACCAGAAGGGAAAACTTCACAGACAAGAACGAAAATTGATTGATGGCGTCCCAATGGCCTTACTGATGAAATTTAGGTTGTCTCTGAGACGTTTGATTAATAATGAACAGGCGCCAGAACTGCGATAAAATAAGGCAAACTATAACTTCAATAGACATTTCGGAGAGAATAAACACATATCAATCGATTAGCACAGTCCAGTCATTCAAGAAACTAGATTAGAAAATAATACAATATTCAGAGAAGGCACTGTCCATGTGCCGTTCCTAATATGAACTCTTATCATGCCTTAGATTGTCGAAAAAAGGTAATTTCCAAACGTTTAGTTTGAAATCGATGCAAACCATTCCACTAAATCCTGTCTGCAGAGATTTGAAAACAATGACAAAACAAAAATCATTCCATTGCAGACACTTATATTATTATTTTCTTTTTTTTTTATAAATCCGATAAGGATAAGAAATAGTATTACTAAGGCTAGACATGAAAAAGAAATTGAAAAAATTTTTCTTTCGAAATTATTAGACATTTATAAAAAAAACAAAAGAAAAAGATATTTGTAATTTTTGTATGATTTATCAAAAATAAGGCATTTCACAATCACAGTGAGACTCTGGTCTTGTACCAAATTGAGGAAAGATTAGAAAAAGTTTGCTACAAATCATCGCAGGGCAAAAGTTGAAAACCAAATTCAACAGTCCATTACTTTTCCAACGTGTCCGATTCCCATAAAGCAAAGATTCTGTGTTCTATTCTAAGTTAACAATATTATATCTTTATATCAAGCTGTCTCTGTTTATATCTATATTCGATGGCTTTGCAACACTCCAGAACAGTTGAAAAAGCCAAGATTTAAGATTGTTCTTCTTATTTGATGTTGAATGCCAAATTGCACATCTATTTCTTAAACTGAATATACTATCAATGGAATGAAGTTTACATCAGCTTTATATTGACTTTTATCTAACCTCGTATTTCAAGCGCATTTTGCCTCAAACCAAGTATTCTTCCAATTTTTTCTTCCTAGTTTAATGCATTTAAACTGAAGTTATTTTGACTGGTTTTACTGTGTTCAACATGAACTAAAAGTAAATAATAAAAAGCATATATGCATATTTAGAGTGAAAATGATAATTTCAAAACGGTGGCAGTACAAACATGCGTACACCTTTCCACAAAGAAAGAAGAAATAGCTTTTATACGAAACTCATTCGAAATTATTTAAAATCTAAAGGGAGCATAAATAGGTAACCATCTTCCGCTCAGAATTTCTCAACGTCCCAAGTCTATTCGGACATTTGGGTGTTGTGTATCTGAAGGAGTTGTGGATATCCGGATGTTGCTCTGAGCCCATCTCTTCCCATGAAAACTTTCCTTTATCTTTGCTTCAAATTCTGAGGAGACGTCTTACTATTTCCATTTTTACTTTAAATAGTATATAGCATATTCCATCATATTTATTCATAATTATCCGTGTAACATTATTGAGAACATCAATAACTCCGAAGAAAAACCTATCAATTACCCTTTCATTCGTAAATGAATGCAGGATTAATGCTGATATTCATGCAAAGGGAGCTCAGAACCGGAAACGTTATACAAGATATGCAAGTGCCAGCAAGTGAGTCTGCAGGTTAGCAGCAGTAAGCAGCACTGACTAACAACTATCACCCAGTAGTTCAGGTACTGTAACACACAGGTGACACTACCTGAAGCTCAGATTGCACAGAAAAACAATGCAGCAAAGATTGATGTTCTCACTCTTTTTGATCTCTGGTGATCTGATATTTTAGACGCTGATAGCATGAAAATTGTAAGCAGATATCCATTTTCCGTCGCAGTCAATTGCAATTCTCCAAAAGAAACTGAACGAAGGGCATTCCATAGACCCCTTTTGATAATTTAAGTTACCTATTCAGAACAAAACAAAGCTTTGTGTCCACAATGAGAGGGCACATATTTAAAGCGAATGGCCGACTAATACTGCTAAGAAAGTAGACTTTTGAGTCTGAAATCAGTCGGAAATCAACAGAAAGGAGCCAGGATTCTCAGGGAGACTAGGTAGGTTGAGAGAGTGAGTAATCCAGTTGGCAAGATAAAAACAGTTGAACAAGATGCAGTATTCAACGACAGTGCAGATTGCCATTACAGTCCAGGGTGTTGAAACTACTCTTTTCTAAAACAGACATACGGGTTTTGCTGAGACTGTTTGCTTCGGAAGGCCTCTGTGATACCATTTGGGAGCACTTTTAGTTAAGCAATGTCAAGGGAATGTCCAACGAGTGTTTGGAAAGATATTGCTCTGATATTCAGAAGATGCTGACTGCAAAAGACAAAATGATGTTGATGGATCTGAAATGTCATAAGAAATAATGAACCTCACAACTATCACTACATTCAATGGTCGTAGACATGCTGGCATTTATTGCATGAATACCAACTTTTAGGCCTCTACCCAAACGACCTATTACTCTGAGATTTGCATTTACTGATTCAGTTATGGCTTTCTCAAGTTCTTAAAAAGGTCAAACGGTACAAGAACGAATCATTAGACTTGCTGAAATTAGTATCAATGCTGAACTTGCCGAGGAGCTGACATATGTTGACGACTCAATGATTTTACTGTCACGAAATGCAGACATTTGTCTCTGAAATATACGACCAGAGCATGAAAGCTTTCTTATTAGCTGATCTAAGGATATGTAGTATAACCATTCACATAATATCTTGAGGAAGAGCCATTGTGATTCAAACAGCTCACAAAAAAAAGAAAACAATGTCAATATAAACTATAAAAGCTGGACAAAGATGTTAAGAGAGAAAATAAATTCAATTTCAAACAGAACTTGAATCATTGAAACAGAATGTTCTCCTGCAAAAAAATTCCTACTTCTACCTTATTGGACACTAACCCACAAGCTACATCGTCCACAGCCCAACCATTGTGAGCTACCACAACTATGAACGCTGAAGAAATTACGTATATTCCGCCGGCACTAAACTCTTCTTGGAAAATATGTGTAACACAAAAGTATTTTTGTTTTTTTTACACCCACTTTCTCTGACCTTAAACAGTGCAGAACTGAACTAAGCTTAATACATATTATTGCCAATGGGCGTTTAAGTGCAGTTATATAGTTTTATTGTACTAAGAAATGCGTTCCCAAATGACCATGTCTAAATATCGTATGTTCTATGGTATCTTGCAATGATATAGAACAAAAATATTTCCAGCGAAAGTCTTGTACAATGGAGAAGAATGAAAGTGCAAAAGTAAAATTGTTTCATAAAAAAAGAGAATCGGCTAAGTGTTTCATCTTTTATTAACTAAGTTCAAAGTCCTGAAGACGAATGATCAGCAACTGTTCCATGTTTTAAGACTACTTAGACTCATTTTGATAAGAGGAAGTGAATGAATTGTCCAACAATTAGAAAATGTCAACAATAACTGCCATCTATATCGGTGTTTTAATTGGCTTCAGCCATTCTTGTTTCTTACGATATGGGGCATTTTAATAATCCCTCAAAATGTGAGAGGAGAAACATATACATATTCAATGACTAATTTTCTCGACGATTATTCAATTGATCATCCTCAATACGACCTTCATCTTTATTGAATTATAAACTAGACCTTTTTATTGTTATTTCTTCGATAATAGCTGCTCAAGCATTTCCTATGCAAGTATTATGACACTTATGATAAATGAATTTTAGGACAAACATTTACAAAAATATTTACTCGTTGGCTAATATTTATCAATCATTTCTCCTATTGCATATCTTTTGCAACACTAGTCTCATCACACTGCAATAAAGTGTGAACCCCATTATTCAGACATTGAATAATAAACTTCAATCAGAACTTTTGCATTACTATACTTAGTCTCTTTGATTCTATTGCCTTAAACTGTTTTCACCCCCCCCCTCCAGCTAAGTAACGGTCGTAAAATTATGACTTTGGGAAAGGAAACATCAGAAAATAAGACAATATTGATATTTGGCAAAAAATGGATGATATTTTATAATGAAGTCCAGATACTAACACTTCAACAAATATATTTCCTATAAAACTGTACAATTAGAATTGAAAAGAAAAAAGTTTGTTCCTTCATAAAAATTGTTATTATCTCATTGATTATGTCTTGAAAATACATTAGTTATTTCCTTTAAACTTTGCTTTTACGACCAAAACAGTAATTTTTCGAATGTTACCTCATGTTCAATTAGATAGCAAGGGTATTCGTACGTTTCTGATTACATAAAATAAAAACATCCGCATGTATTATTTTGGCCACAACAGCAAAATTCCAAGGGGATAATAGCAAATTTATATAATTTTAGAAATAAACAATCAGACAATGATACTCACAATTCAGAAACAAAATCATGCTGCATGTCCTTATTGGACCATGATTCGTTATGAAATAGCTTAATCAACGTTTAAGAATTCCTCACAGAGATCGAGCATTATGAAATGAATATTTTGGGATATGAATTTACTCAGATAGTACATGTGAGGCTACCTAATCAATGATCCCACGTCTTTCACCTACACGCTAACACATGAAAATACACACACACATATATGCATATGCACGTATGTATTTATATACTTGATTCCACCTTTTAAGAATCCAGAGATGAGACCCTCGTTTCAGAGATCAAAGGCAAAACGAAGCCCCCACCCATATATATATATATATATATATATATATATATATATATATATATATATATCGGTGTGTGCATTAGTGCACATGCGTATATATCGTGGGAACAATCAGCTCTGGTTCCACACAAAAAACTGACACCAAAATTCTTCACTCTCTTTCTCTCTCTTTCTCTTTCTCTCTCTCTTTATCACACACACACACACACACACACACACACACACACACACACACACACACACACACTCATACCCAAACACATACACACATGCAAACGTGTCTTTCACATGCCTGGAAATCGTTCTGTCAATTAGGCAACCGAAACCAGCTTCCTTGCTTCTTACCAACAACGACGCGTTCCTCTACCAATCAGTGTATCGATAGAAAAAGTAAAACAAAAACCCATCGGCCGTCTTTTAAGCGATTTCCAATAAATAGGAGCTTGCTTTTTATCGGATATGTTAAGAGGTCATGCTTGTTTTCGTTGCCAAAACATGTTTCTGAAGCGTTTATTTAAATTATTCAAACTTTGGATTTTATTAGAAAACCAGTGTCTAATCAGCAGGTTTAAATGAAGATATGTGTAGTATAGACATGTTGTTAGGTAAAATCACACCTGTTTCTTTGGCTTTATTCTTCGTCTTATCAAAGTTGAAAGAAGTTGTTCAATTTGATATTTTACATTTTTTAAAGAAGTATACATGCTGTACTTTAAACAACATTGATCAACAAAGATTTCTTCAAATCGTTCCTCCAGATTAAAAGTTTGCGAGGCCATGGTGATTTTTACATTAATTTTGATTTCTAGCATCGAAAAGCCGTATTTAAAAAAAGAATGATTCGTTTTACTTGTGTTTCTCTGGGAATATTAATACTGGTTTGCTCGAATAAATATATATTCGATATCATCATCATTAAGTCGTGTAATCTATTGAGCTAGAATAGTAAAAACGAATCCTCGTCTACATACTGATTATGCTTATGAAAAGTTGGGAGAAGTTATAATCTGCAACATAACTAAATCAATTTAGTATCTGGTCATTAATTGAAATAATCAGGATTTACCACCAAATAGCATTGTATTCATTTTTTTTTTACAAATTTAAATTGTGGAATATTTAACAACACTTGACCTTATAAGGTATACGTCATTGTTAAGCGTAGTCCAATGGAAACAGGGCACGTGATTACGTCTCGAGGATTCAAGAATGATTTTGATAAGATGCTATTGACCAATAATAGATCAAAAAGGGCAGCTAGTCAACCAAATGATTTTGTCAGAGAGGATGATATCGGAACTGTGCCAGGGCAGCATCTGCATTGCCAAAACTGTGTACGTCAGATTTCATTCGGGTCTAACCGTCCATCTGGGCAATCGAAGGTGGCCAGACAGTTTTTCTGAAGAAAGAACCTCAACCAACATTTCACCTCGAATTTTCTCTCGAGCAAACACCTCGAATAAACTGACAACTATAGCGACTAATGATATTCGAGTTCTATTTCGATCCTCCTACCATTAATAAAACGATAACTGGCCTACTATGTACTGGGGAGATGGAAAAGTAAATTTGATTTCTATCATTCGTAGAAAAAGGTAGTTTGATAACTGATGACCAATTTCTGAAAAAATACAAGATAACAGTGTGCTATGAAATCCATTTTTTGATATTGGTACAACGACAGACCATTTTATAACCTCAATTTGTCAGAATCATTTTATAGGAAATAATATGACTTTAGCTTTTAGAATGATGGGAAAACATCTGAGAACTCATGTTGTTTGTTAGCACACAGGATTTTTTTTTCAAAGATTTTATCGAAGAATAGTCGTATTTCCTTTTACAAGGACGTGCTTTGAGAGGATGGTGATATATATATATATATATATATATATATAATGTGTACTTAAGACAGTGAGACAGACACGGGAGTGAAGTGTTTGGTGGTAAGGTTTATTAATCCTTATATGTCAATAGTCCATACATGTTTCGGGATTCTTCCCATCATCAGTGGTGTGCGCTGTGTGAGTGTGAATTAAAATATACCATGTGGAACCAGAGTCCACTGCCAGGGGCTATGCATTGTGGGTAAGTTTTGTTGTCAGGGCTACTAGAGGCCTCCTGCTGAATGTAAGAATGACCAGCAGGTATTGGGACTTTGGTAAAGCAGCAGCAGTTGGTCTTGGGGAGGGCAGAGTGTGTCAAGGTAGGGGGTAGTGTTGTGGAGGTGGATTTTTTGGTATGTTTGGGATAGTGTAGAAGGAGGGGTGGTGGGGTCAAGGAGCTACATAGGTATCAACCTTAAAAGTTACTGAAAATGTTTTGGCTATGATTTGGACAGGGGTTATAACAGGCTAAGGTGAAGTTTTTCCTATGGGTCTAGGTGACTTTGAAGCTTCCATTATTAAATGTGTCTTACATGTGGGTGTGAGGATATTAATGGTAGGAGTTGTGTGTATTAGTGTTCTGTGTGGTGAGGGTTGTTCAGTTTAGTATTTGATCCATTAGGATATAGGGTTTTAAGTTTGTTGATCCACGTGTCTTCGTGTTTTTCAAAAACTTTAGTTATGTCAATTGTTGTAGTTTTTTCTATTTTTTCTATGATGGTGAAGCTAGCGTCAGTGGCAAAATTGCGGTCAGGTGGGCAAAAGTGTAGTTCTACAGGAAGTAGGCTGCGATTATTTTTTGACTTAATCCTATGTCTATAATTGTTGAGTATAATATTAGATTGCCACTCGGACTTGCCTATGTACTGTAACTTACATCTATTGCACTCTAGAAGGTATATAATGTTCTTACTGCGGCAGTTGCTATTGTGATATATGTGGTAACTCTCTTTTGTGGTGGTGCTTGTGAATGTGTTGGTGTACTTGAGTTGGTTGCAACATAGACTGTTTCTTATGTTGCAAGGTGTGCAGAATTTAATTGTTCTAGGTGTATTTTTGTGTACGACTTTATTGTTAACGATATTATTGCTACTAATCATGTCTCTGATGTTTTGGGGTCTGCGGTAGGAGATAACACATGGGTCTATGAATGTTTCTTTTAGATCTGTTTTGATCGTGAGAATGTTCCATCTATTATTGATGATGTGTGCTAAGGGAGGGAGTGTGTTGTTGAAGATTGTTATAAGGGGTATGCGGTTGGGTTTGTTATTATAGGACAGTAAAAGGGTTTCATCTCTGGGTATTCCAGTTGCTTTTTTTATTTGTTTTTTTGTGTCATCTAGCGGATAACCTCGTTGGGTGAAATATTGTATTAGGTTATGTTTGTGTCTGTTAAGTTCACTATTGGTAGAGCAGATTCTTCTAATTCTAAGAGCTTGTGGAAAATGTTGGCTTCTTTTTAAGTGTTGGGGATGGGCTGATTTGGAGTGGAGGTAATTGTGGGTGTCCGTGGGTTTAGTCTAGAGGGTAGTTTGGAGGTTTCTGTTGTCATCTATATATATGCGTGTGTCTAAGAAGGCTATGGAGTCAGTGGATGTTGTGAAGTCAAACTTAATAGAGTCATGTGCCGAGTTTAGATGTATAAAGAAATTATCTAGTTTGTTTTTTTCGCCTGTATATATGAAAAAAAATGTCGTCTATGTATCTACCATAAAAGATGCAGTCTTTATAAATCTCTGGGTAAATGAAGTTTCTTCAAATTTACCCATGAAGATATTAGCATAGGATGGGGCCGCTACTGTACCCATGGCGCAGCCTTTTACCTGGAGGAAGTGTCTATTATTACAGTTAAAGCTATTTAGAGTTAGAATGTGGTGCATAAGAGTGGTGATTCTTCTAGTGCTAGGTTCTTTAGTAGTTCTATTGTTTAAGGCTTTTGTCAGTGCTAGGATACCTTTCCGCATGTATATATATATATATATATATATATATATATATATTTATATATATATATATATTTATATATATATATATATATATATATATATATATATATATATATATATATATATATATGCGGAAAGGTGTTGGAGTGTGGACTGATGTTTGTAAAAATGTATATCCTTGTAAGCAAATCACAGGAAAAATATTTTTGTCACAGTTTTCCGCCTAGAAAATCCCATTGATGCCAAGAATTTTGAGTATAGAATAAGATGGTATCAATTAATTATCATAGCTTGCCCATCAACAAGAAGTATAAACTAACTCCATCAACAGTTAGGTTTCATTGCGTGTTCCCGTAACGACAAGTGTTCTCTCGAACCATTTCTGCTCTTCTCTTTATCTCACTTAGTTCTCCAATCAAAAACGTACATCAAAACATAGTTGCTCGGAAGCCAACTATATTTCCACATATAATGTAATTAAATGTTAACTCCGTTTGACGCATATTATTCGTTCATTCAAACCAGCGGCTAGATTGGAACGGTAATTGCTCTATTCTTCATATCAGAGCAATTGAATTGTATTGTACTGACAAAATCTGTACTATGATGTTGATGTTGCTGAGTTAAGGTAGCAAAACCCCGAGATATGAATATTGAAATCAGATCATAATAATATAGATGGAATGCATTTGATTGTTCCTTGAATGATGTTGGAATCCTTCTTGCTCGAATGACCGTTTTTATTTCAAGATTCCAAATGAGGATTCTCTTCAGTTTCATTAAACAATTTGTACAGCCTTGAAAATCAAATTTACAAAGACCAAAACGACAGAAGGTTCATTGGAGGATTTCGGAATGTTATTTTCATTTTTAGCATTGAATGACAGAAGTCCATTTCAAGCAGCGTTGTCATGACACCAATGAATATTAACAAATAGAGGATAAAATAATAACAGCGCCAAACAGTCTAGAGAAACCTCGCTGGAAATAACAATGGCCGTTCCATTGAATGGAAAACGCAGGCGCCGTGTAATAAGTGCTTTGTAATCTGGTTTTGCTTCGAGATTTTTTTAATACTTTTCGAACTCTGACAACCAATCATTGAAATGCTATCATTTGTGATCTCACAGCAGAAAGAGAAGTCTCTGGTCTGTTGAAGAGCAATATAAAAATGTTTGTGCTGTACGTAAACTTTAACGTAATTTTCTAATCTTACAAGTTCAGTGTTCTACATGGCACTTATGTAGACATGTTAGCAGAGATTATACCGTGGAACCCCAATTTTATATATGTGAGGATTTCAAGATATCAAAGCAAGGAAAATGCATTTGCGTGCCATGCATTTTTGGATATAAATCATGTCAGATAAATAAATCAAAATGGAGATACGTGCCAAGTATAATATACATGATAATGATCAAGTGTTAAAGTGCATATCCCTCTTTTTCTCTCTCTATCTCTCTCAACCACTTCTCTCTCTCTCTATATATATATATATATATATATGTGTGTGTGTGTGTGTGTGTGTGTGTATACGCATCAGGTCACTATTGAGGATTAAATCTATCAACTAACTATTGCAGCTCATGTTTATCTATATATGGACGTTGGCTTGTATCTATGAATTAACTCATAAATCTGAGACATGACTAGCAAAGGAGGTACTCATTGTGAAGATAGTTTGCAGGATAAATATAGTTGAAGTGAATGATTAAGAAATATGTAGAAGGAAATAGTTGAACAGGTGTAAAAATATTCAAGTGTATTACCGGATGGCCAACATTGCAACGGCTTGTGAATCATGGTGATAACGTTTTAGTCAGAGTTATCACCCATTCAAAATTAATTCCATCAACGGTCATGGTATCCTTGGAGAAAGTATATAAGGCATTTACTTTGATACTCATGTTAAGTGAACATATTTACCTTCAGCTCAAATCGAAATTTATATATATATATATATATATATATATATATATATATATATATATATATATATATATATATATATATATATATATATGTATATATATATATATACATATATATATATATTGGTCTGCATATATATATATATATATATATATATATATATATATATATATATATATATATGCATGATAACTGAATCTGAATCAACATATAAAAATGTGAAAATGACGAACCATCATCCATCTCACAACCACAGACTCACACACATATATATAGTAAAATATAAAATTCACAAATTAAATTGCATGGAAATGGTATGACACAGATTTTTGAAAAGAGTGTTCAAATGCTATAAAGTATGGTATACAAACATCACACACATGCACACACACACACACGCACATGTGTGTGAGTATGTGTGTGTTTGTGTGTTATAGTCAGTGCATTGGTATGGATCCTGGTTGACTGAAAATGAGGGAGCCAAATGATAATATCATGAAGCTTGCTATATAAAAAAATCTTTTATCTAAGAAATATAGAGAAGTAAGTTGGACACAAGTCTAAGACCTCCACTACTCTATCCATTCTAGACATGAAGCTACGAAAAGCATGGAAGATATCATACATATGCAAAAATATCAGATGCATAACCACAGCACCATCTGAGAGGTACATATCACAGGACATCTATTCACAAGTGAAAATAATTGACAACAAAATGCAAATATTGTATCTGTAAATGATTGCTACAAATCACTGAAGAATGGCAGTCAAGAGGGTTATGCCTAGATAGAATTCCTCGTTGCGACTGGTGGTGCAATGATCACAAATATTTATTAAAAAGATCAGACCACCTGTTCATGCAGCATGATGACGTTAATCATTGAAAGATGATTTGCATTGATAAAGCAACCACTGTTCAGGCGGGGAAAATGACTACTGGTACTTGTCCTGAGCATTCATTCGCAAATATTCACTGATTGGAATGCTGATTTTGGAAGTCGTCATCTTGTCTCACTTTTTCTTGGAGATCATGTGCCCATACGTCAGGATGTTTTTTTTTACATGTATTGGTCACTGCCAAAAGGTCAGAGCGAGGAACTGAAGAAGCACAAACCAAGTACCGACCAAGGCATCCTTCAAAAAAATGGCTATGAACAATTTGAGAGCGGACTGGTCATTGCTGCGTTCAATGCAGATTCACATCACTGAGTATGTTTCAGTGGAGAAAAAGAGTTAGAACATACAGTTAGAATATATCTCAAACGGAAACATGTGTTCTAACACTGTAAGGCTTATTTAATGAACCTCAGCTCCAAGAAATATTTAACCATCTATCTTCTGCATTACACGCAATTCATTCTCATGACAGCTACACATAATTCTTTGAACGGTGTTCACCTTTTCTGGAAGCGGTGGGGACAGAGAGTCGAACTTACAATCGAACCCCGGCTTTAATCCACCACCTTAAGTCAATGGCACAGAGGAATTATGAACAACAATCTATCTTTTTCGAAACCACTTGAAGTTCACACCATGTCAAGAACGACATGTGACTCAGGTGGCTTCATTTGTCAGTTTGATTCACATCAAATACGGGAAAATGACATGCTTATCCCTTTTGGATATTGAGTGTTAAAGTTGCAAGGTTATATATACATATATATATATACATAAGCACACAGATAGACACACAAACACACACTTACATACATGCATGCATATATATATATATATATATATATATATATATATATATATATATATATATATATATATATATATATCAAAGAATATTCTTTTGTGTAAACCCTCCACAGGGTATGTACACGTATGCTCTTCTCTATTTTGAAGTTTGGTATGTTCTCTGATCATCGAAGCACAATTTCCAGACATTATAGCCATTCGTAAGTGTTATGATTCCTGCCTGGAGATTAAATTTCATTATTGAACATGATGTTTCGCATCATTGAGTTCACTGGAGCCAGCTTTGTTTAAAAAATTGAAAAAAAGGAAAAAAAACAACATAATAATGATCCCAGCATCTGAGTTACATTTGGCTCTATACAATGATGCCATTCTTTCTATCTTTTCTTCAGATATCACACGCCCTTTTTCATAGATTTCCAACATATATGTTTTTTAGACGAATTGCGAAGGATTTTCTTTCATTATCTTATTCCCTATATAACATATATATCATGTTATATTCCGATTCACATTTATCATGTACGTTATGTTACTACGACGCAAGGTTCTTATAAACGAATGACAATAGACGGATTGTCTTACGTCAATATCCCCATTCGTGATGAATTAAAATTCAGCATTCAAAGTAATTATTTTTTTGTCTTTTTCATAGAATCTTCCCCTAGCATCACCAGAACACCTGTAACTACAGTAGCCAAGGTAGAGTCTGGAAAAATCTATCACTGATGATTGGCGTTCGGTAAATGCTTACTCATAATTTTTTCTAAATTTGTGGTATAACAGAAAACTTTACGAACATCAGTATCATATCTCATGCATAATACATCATATAATGCACGGATCCCAGTGGACTTTAGCTTTAAAAATACAACTGACTCATAATGGTTGGTAGACCAACAGTTTGAGAGTATTATAAACGAGAAGCAACATAATTGCCAGAATACCCCGATGGCAATACTAAGATGTGAGTGAAAAATCCTGTAATATAGTTAACATCACTTTAACAATGTTTGGCATCATCCTGATCTAACATGAAACTATTTGTTTCCATTTAAATTGAATGAAAAGGATTATGTGAAGCCCCTTAAATGATTTGAGAAGCATCTTTGAAAATGGATACATGCTGTTCCTTTCTTGCTTTGCAACATGTTTGTTTATATTAAAGTGTGCATTTATATGTAAACCCAATAAATCTGCGATACAAGCAGGATACATGGCGTTGACTTGGAAGAAATAATCATAGTTTGGACAAAACAGCGATAAATAGTTTCCTTAATATATTTGTTCGTGCAGAAAATGTGAAAAGATCTGTTTAAAAGATCTTATTCACTTTTTAACTCTAAAAAAATGACCTGTAATTAAAAAATAATGCAATGCACACGACATAAAACTGCAGTCCCTCGATTTTACAATGATAAACAAATTTCACTCGTATCCCGTTGGGTGTCAGTATCAAGAAGTGATTTAGGAAACATCCAACATAAAGTTGATCTTTGGAAGAACATGTAGAAATCAGGGTGAGGTCAACAATATTATTTGATTGTCCTGATGACTTGCCAATGAATGGCTGAGTTAGTTCAATTGGCCATCCATAAGAATATTGGGGGTCCTTGGGATGAACATCACTCAGGATGGTAGCCACAATAACACATGGAAGAAGCTGCTCAACTGGTAAGTGAGTTCCATTATAGAGTTTAAGATGCTCTAGATATCCGTGAAGCACGATTGGCGCCCAAAATTCCAGTTGAACACTGTTAAGGGGAACCCATGTAACTGAAAAAATTAAAGAAAAAAAACCCACCTGAGAGAGAGAGAGAGAGAGAGAGAGAGAGAGACAGACAGACAGACAGACAGACAGACGGACAGAGACAGAGACAGAGAGAGAGACAGAGAGAAAGAGAGACAGACAGACGGACAGAGAGAGAGAGAGAGAGACAGACAGACAGACAGACAGACAGAGAGTATATGTGTGTGTGTGTGTGTGTGTGTGTGTGTTTGTGAGTGGCTGTGCTTGCCTGTGGGTGTGTTTCTCTACGAATACTCCGTAAAATACAACTGCTTTTCATTTAGAAGCTTGCATATATTGATTTTTTTCATTCACCATGCTAAATAATAGGTCAATGAGCTTTGTGGCTTTAGCGTGAAAGGGTATGAATAAACAAACAGAGGAATCAGATAGCAGTAAAAGTGAGATTATATGAATTATTAATTGATAATTTATCAAAGGTATCAGGAATTGAATTCATGCAAATTACTTGACTTCATTGTTCTGACTTTACAAGAAATGCTAGTATGTAATGAAATGTTTGGTTAGCATGATTACCAGTGCCGTGACTGAGTCATGGTGAGAATAAGATTTTGTGTTGAATTGTAAGTATGTGAAGATAGTTTTCATTTTCATACCATTTTATTTAGAAATAATTTAGAGTTCTGTAAACAAAATATAAAATTGTATCAGATTCAGATGGACGTATCAGTGAACTCCAATCAAAACCGACCCCTGTTTTTCTGTACAATACTGTCTTACACGAATGTAGTAATCATAGATTGATAAGTTTATCACTTTATAAGTACTGGAATCCAATCTACTATTCCATGTAAAGAGACTTTTAAAAGCGTCTGTGTAAACGTTTGTATGAGTGCGTATGTGGCACTACCGCTCCGTAAAGGATAGAAGCTTCTTGTGCAAAACCCAGCATGTGCCTGCAGAAAATCACATGAAAAGCCCTTAACATGATACAAATCAATTTGATTGCATGAAATATCTTACCTTTCTCAAAAAAAGGAAAAGATTCTAATATAAGAATCTTTCATTTCTAACGTTTGCAACCAAATATTCCCAAGAGAATGACCTCTAATGACCTCACATGATCTTCGAAATTGACAGAAGTGGAAAGCAGATTCGCTCATGCTCCATCAAGTCAATAGGCCGCGTAGTTCTAGCTTAAAAAAGGCATTGGCCAACGTACAGAAGGCCCAAATATTACTATAGATGATCAGAAAATATCAGAGCCTAATTTTTTCGATAGAGAAAAAAGTCCCCTCATGTTTATCCCTGAAACTGGAAAAGAAAGATTCCTCTTGAAAAAATAATATCCCCTCCAATTTGTTCAATCCCCTCGATGTTCAATCTTCAGAATAAAAGGAAAAACCTCAGATTTTGATGTCAAAAAGTTAAAAAAATATTTTTCCTTGATTTTGTCCCATATCATCAGGATGATTTACTACCCACTGATTTGACCCCTGTGAATTTGAAAGAAACAGTTCATCTCTACTCTTCTCAAAATGTTATGGTATGGGAAAATGATCAACATGTAAAAAAGAAAATTACAAAAAATAATGTCATACAGATATGAATTAATGAGAAAAAACATTTAAAAGATTTTCTTTTCTCGGGTTTATCCAACACATTTTAGTGGTACCTTGAATAATTAGCTCTGGCTACAGTGCAGCAATTGAGAGGTGATGGTAAACATAGTCAAAAAGTTTCACAAATATAGGTATAGAACAAATATTATTAAGAATCGTGCGTATAAGAATTTTCAGAGAAATAGACTCAATTTTCTGAGAGAATTACGTTTTTTATATATTGAGGTGTCTCGAATATAATGGAAATCACCAAAACAACTTTAAATTAATGAATGAAAATGCAACAATTCAATATGCAAATATTGAGATTTCTTTTCATTTTGGAAAAAAAAAGACAATCTGGTCAGTTACTCAGGAGCAATGGTCACATGATTGATGTTTTTGGCAGTGATCACTAAAAAAGGGCAAAGTTTTGAGAGAACAAGTGTATATATCTAGGGACACACAACCAGGAACCAATTTTGCTAAAACTACTTCTGAAAATTGAACCTTAAAAAATAACTATTAAGTTCGTGAGATTCAACAACAACAGAAAACATAATGAAAGGGCCTAATTTTCATCCCTCCAGCTTTATTATGGTTGCATTCATGCAGAGCACATAGACTGATAAGATAGATAACTTGCAAGAATCCAATTTAAAATCATTTTATTTGATGGTTTCTGATACATTTGTGCTATATTCCATCATCCAAAATTCTCCCTGAAATTCCAACTAATTGCAGGTGTTGATTTTAAATTTATTGGGGCCTAACAGATCAACGTAATTTTGCAATAATTCTTCATCCATTAGGGATAATTTGCACTGATTATATCTTCCTATAACGGCACTTATGTATTCAATTCTCGTTCCTTATGCAAACTGATACCCTTATAATAAATTATTGCTGCATCTACAATTGCTCATGTCAGTTTCACTCCTGCCCGAAATAATGACTGCAGTAAAATTTCAAGGCACCCAGTTGGAGGCCAAGTCAGGACAGACACGTAGGAACATAGAGAAACTAACGATAACCTAATGATTCATTCAAATTGAGATACAGACGCCATCTTCAAATGTACTTTTCGAGTTGAAGTTATTAACAGGGGGATAATAAAACCTGAAATATTAGTGAAAAAAGACCGATGTTTATATGACTATTTTGTTATGGTTATTAGTTGCCGAGAATAAGACGCAAAAATACAGAGTTTAGTGTTAATTTACGATCTTCAGTTTTCTTGATTACTTTGGGCCAGAGTTACAACGAAATCTGAACTTCATAAACTTCCACTTTTACCTAAAAGGAGCCAGAAAATCAGAGAGTTGGCTGGTTAGAGGTGTGAAATAGTTTAGTGAATTTAAAGTATAAGCCCAATATTGAATGCAATTTTTTAAAATTCTGTTTGCTTTCTTCGTGGGGAAGGAGTTCAAATTGAACCATTAATATAGGCCAAAATTTAGGCTTTCCATTTGCTCTGCTTACGTAGAATTTAACGTACTTCATTTTAGAATATCAAAATTCATTGGAAAAGACGGTAAGCATATCAACCGAAAGAAGTGATGAAAACAGCAAACTTAAGTTGATTTTTTGATATTTCTTTCGAATGGAGGTATTCAGGGTTCCAGACAACATCATGAAGGCCTCAAGACTCACCAATCTGAAGAATAGATTTGCTGACGATATTGCCCGTGGTTTTGTAAAAAGTGTTCATCATCTCAATAGTCTTTTGGAGCTTTTTTTAATGCAAGGTTTGTTTGTTTTAAATTCTTTCAATTCTCTCTTTCTGGTGTACATTATTGTAGAAAGCGAACTAACCCCCCTTTGTTTTATCGAAAAAATAGGTAACGAACGGGAAAGAAACGTTGGCTATTAGTACTGCTATGAATGATTGAAGCTGGAAGAGAGGATTAAATAATGCCCAGGAATTGGGGAGTGAAAAGGCACAGTGTATACTTCACTGTAAGTAAATCATACCCAAAAGACTGAAAAATGCGTCCATCTGAACATTTTGGTAACAGAAAGAAAGAAATCCAACGGATTAGTTCAGCAGTCCAAACAACTAAGAGACAGATGAGGACGGTAGTCCATATTAATCGACTAATCCTGACAAAACTATCTTAGAATTACAGGAAATATTGGGAAAAAGTTCGTTCAGTTTTGTTTTTTAGTCTTTTGTGGAAGCATTATTTAGTATATGAATGGCTTATCTAATTTATCTAATTATCTGCCCCCATCTCTCTCCGTCTCTCTCTCTCTCTGTTTAAACATTTTTTCAAGCATTTCATGATACACAGTATTCTTATCCTATCAGAGAGAGATGAGCAGTAAGCCTGAAAAAAATCAAATTGTAATTATTTTCCTCATCTTTTAGTGTGATATAAAAATGTCTTGGAAAATTGCAATAATGGAATTGTAAATCTTCTCTTTTTCTTTCACTATCAATAAAATTTATCATTTAATGTTCATGTTTTGAATGGGGTTATTCATTTCTTTCTTCAGTTTTCTTTTCTCAATAATAGATAAGATCCTGTTAGTTTTTCAGGAATTAACATTGAAAATAATGACAGACACAGAAAAACTGTCGTCTCGTATGCCTATCTTCCGTATGGAGGAGGCCTTTCTGCCTGGCCAGGCTTATACATGAACCTTTAAGTCTCTTGCAGATTCAGATAATCTGAGTAAAAATAAGCATTCGCTGTAGTAACACAGCTAGCAACTTTGTCCTGCATAACTTTTCAGCATTGAAAAAACGTAATAATATCGGACGAGTCTTGAACATATTCAAGTGTTCGTATTGAACGTATATTTCTCTTGTGAATGTCGAAAAGACCTGCTTGATAGCAATTGCTCAGTTTAGAATATCAGTTCTTTAAATCAGCACAACTTATTCCCAACAATCCTTTGAGATTGAAAAAAAAAACAACCTCCGTTGAACAGCTTATTTATGTTTCTATCAATGTTGTTGTCTTTGTGCTTCATTAGCATGATTCTTTTTATATCTCCAAAATAATTCTTCATGTCTTTAGATAACGACCTTTTCTCCCATTTCCTGTTATAAATTTTTCTAAACAACATTATGTCACTAAATTCATGATTTAAGAGCTTTTGTATGAAAATTTTATTCTGCTGACAATAAGCAACCTTTTAAATTCGTTATCTTCACGGTATCGTAACATTTTTGATATCGTTCCAGATTTGGATATCGACACATTCTTTTATTATTCAAAATATGTCTCAAACGCATTCCTTTAGATTTTTCAGTTTGAATATTAGTTCATTTTTCATTAAAATGTATGAATTTATTTTTCCATCTTTTTCCATCTTTGATTCAAGAATGGAGACATCCTAAATAGAATACGTGGAAAAAAAAAGGCATGGACATTCATCACCATTTAATGTTTATCTCTACTATGCCAGAAAAATGATATATTTTGTGCTCAACAACACACACACACACACACACACACACACACACACACATATATATATATATATATATATATATATATATTTATATATATATATATATACATATATAAATGTATATATATCTATATATATATATACATATATACATATATGCATACATATATGCATATGTATGTATATATATATATATTTATATGTATATATATTTATATATTTATGTATATATGTATATATATATGTATATATATATATATATATATATATGTATAAATTCCTCGTGGTAATTTATACACCTAGTTTATTGTATTCTAAATATATATATGAATTGACATGTGTGTCGCATTATGCATTCGAGTATGAATGATGATTCCATCTACAAGTTTTTTTGGTCACGAAAAAGTTCAATTCAAGTATCATGTCTCTGTTTTGAAGATTAATAATGTCTCAGTGTTGCATTCATGTGAGTGTACGTATAAGATAGAGTCAGTTGAGAATATTGAATTTTTACAGCTGCCTTTTCGTTAAAAACGCGTTTTCTCTTTCTCTTTCAGCCTCTGTTGATGGATTGATAAGGATAGAGATAGAAATAGGAGAGATTGCAGCAGGGATTTATATAATTCGAATGTTGCATATTGTCACATTTGAAAAAAATATGCTGCATAGAGAGACAGTTAACATTCATTTGATACAATAGAAAACAAAAAAAAAATTATATTATATACTCCTACAAATACTAAATCCTTCAGTATTATAAGAAAATCCTAATGAATATCAACGAATTGTCAACTTTATATTTTAAAAGATTTACAATATATATATATATATATATATATATATATATATATATATATATATATAGTATATAAATATATACATATATATTTGAACTATTGGGAATGAGACAAAAGAGTAAACGTATACGGAGACTCAATTAGTTAATTATTTGAATGCAAAATTGAATAACTAGTATTTTATGAATGATTAAGGATCGTTTTCCATCCATGCATCTACCTTTTGGTTATTAAAATGTTAGGTCCCACAGACAATAAAGGAATCAGATGATTTACTTTGAAAGCCAAAAAAGAAATCAGACAAAAAATCCTTGGAAGGCCATTGTGGTTGGTCTGGACAGTTTTTTTATGTGAAAGAATATATATTTGGTTGAATTCTCCGTTGCAAGTAGTTACGACAATTATAGGTGTTTTATGGGTCGTTTTAGTCAAGACGATGAGTATTTTAAAGAATTGGTTGTCATAGTTTTGGGAAATGTATGTCATGGTCCACTTGGAAGCTACTTAGTAAGGTAATATATATTCTGTTGATGTGTATGTTTTAATGCTAAATTGCCTATAGGTGCTGATATGCATGCATCATTTTACCAATTTACACAATCTTACACCCTTGACCATACATACAAATATGCAGATGGTGTACATACGTACATATGCATATATACCAATACACAAATATCTTCACCTGACCAAGCATCGCCCTTGCATACAGATAACTAAAAATACAACATTTGGTAGTATGCAGTGTCATATCGAGTGAGAAAATGAAATGGCTGATGCAGAATCTATTGATTCTATTCAGTGGACTTTTGCCTGGATGTGATCTATACTTGTAGAAAGTACATTGGCTTGGGTGTGGTTGAACATAAATATAAGTCGTTGAGAGTGGCTATATGGGATGGGATGGGTATATTCATGGGCATTATCACTAAAAACAAAAGACGAGATAAAAGTTACTTGTCAGTATTGGTGGATGGATATCAATTGCGGAGTTGAACTATAGGAAGATTGGTAAAATGTCTGTGTGTAATGTAAAGCGCTTGGTAATACCAGGATTCAAGTATTTGGAATTGATTAGAAAAATTCCAGTCGTGGGACGTGGGTTTGAGGCTATCCCTATAATCGTGGAGATGTGGGATTACAAAATACACGGGGTCTTTGTTAAATATGATCGTGTTTCAGTTCGGAAATACGTGCATTGAAACCTTCATTGACATTTTATATATCCTGAAAGGTCAGATACTTTTGAATAGTAAAAGTAAAATGGACCATTCTTAGCTATCAATCTGTGCAGGTCAGAAGGAACTATTAGAAACTCAAATTGCAACGGGTTGGTTATGTTGCAAGACTGGCAGACAACAGCTAGACATCACAACTAACAACATAGATCTCCAAAGATTACACGCCAAGATAGTGAGTGGATTAACAAAGAGTAATTGAGAGTGAGAGGATAATGGTGTAAGTGTTCAGTGTGATTAGGGTTGTTAATTCTATTGTTCCCTTAGGAGGAGAGAGATTTTAGTTTACTGATCCGCTTATCCTCATGACTTTTCAGAATTTTAGTAGTCTTTAGAGATGTACTTCTTTTTACGATAGTTAAGCGCTCGTATCGAAATTGTAGCCAGGGGTCCGGAAGCGTTGTTCCATTAGGAGTGTTTTGCTTTTTCTTTCTTTTGTCACCTTCAGGTACACTGAACCTTCACAGGCAAGGTGATATTATAACTCATTTGTTATGACATCCCTATCACTCAGGTTGGCTCCAGGTTTCCCATCACTTAGTGTTCTAGCGCTTTTAAAATTATTTTTCATTGAAGTTACCAAAATTTCTAGTAATTGTGTATCGTTTTGGTTTTAGACAGAAGCCTGCAAATCTTTGTCCAAATTATTCATCTATCCATCCACCTTTGACAATTTTAATAGTGCTGGTCTTGATCCATAGTTCCTGGAGGGATTGAATAGTGGGGACATCCAGTGCTACATTTCGTGAGGAGACTTTACGTGGGGAGACTTTATGTGTCCTTCAGTGTCCAGTTGAATTAGAGAGTACTCGGTCCAGTCAATGTTCTTTCTAGTACAGCTATCGTCCATACGACCAGACATTGATCTGTTTACCTCTCTATAAGAGATAGCGATTTGTAACGGATTTACGAAAGTGGTAAATCCTAACAAGACTGGATGATTATGATCACAATTTTTTTTACAAAATACAGCTGGAAAAATGAAAGTTGGAAAATGGCTGCTGATGAGGGAGATAAGGGTAAAGAAAAAAACAAACAAAAAAAAATGGACACAACCCACCCCCAACCAAATGATGTAGATATTTGTCAAAATAGATGGATTTAAGTGAATAATTACTAAATGTTAAAACATAAGTGTCCAAATGACCGATTGTTTGATCAAGTCAAATAGAAAACCAATGATACATTGACTCACTCAATCTTTTGTAGTCGTTCATATTTAGTGCTGGTTTTGCGTTTTACCTCCAATTCTTCCGGGCATAAAGTTTAATTTGTTTGCTATTGGAAAACATTATTTTGCTTAAAAAAAAATGGGGTGCACTCTGTTGCAAAGACTACGTGATGTAATCATTTCTCAAACACACAAATAATCCTTTCCTTGTGTTCTATTTGAAGGAAAACATAGAGCGTTAAAATGAAAAAAAAAAACGTGTACATCAATATAATATACTTGATTGGCCAGTATTAGCAACTGATCCGATCTAACACATAAAACATGAGGATCAAAGTGATGACCATTCAAGTCAAAAAAATACATATCTCTATAAACTGAAGAAGGACAATCTGGCAGCTGTCTCGAAAATGGACACACTCTAGGATTTTCAAGTGGTGATTCGGGAATTTCTGATCAGGACAATTTGGAAAACAAAATGAAAACATTTAATGCTTGAGTGGATCTAAGCAAAAGTTTTCTTATGCAGAAAGGGGAAGTAATAGAATAATTATGAAGATCTCCAATGTCTGTATTGTTTAACTACATTTACACTGATACACACACATGTACACACGCAATTGTTTTTGAATATATATATATATATATATATATATATATATATATATATATATATAAATGTATATATATATATATACACACACACATATGCATATATATATATATATATATATATA
The DNA here is from genome assembly GCA_963457665.1 of Thysanoteuthis rhombus. Lineage (NCBI taxonomy): Eukaryota > Metazoa > Mollusca > Cephalopoda > Oegopsida > Thysanoteuthidae > Thysanoteuthis > Thysanoteuthis major. Next base: position 29,137,197 of record OY735221.1, read on the forward strand.
TATATATATATATATATATATATATATATATATATATATATATATATATACACACATATGCATATATATATATAGAGAGAGAATGACAGACACGGAGATAGACAGACAGACAGACGGACAGACAGATAGACAGAAAGACAAACAAAGAGATATTTATTTCTATTTGTGTGTGTGATTGCATACGTCCTTATGTACAATTATAGTGATGCATTTTTGATAATATTACGTTTTGGCATTTTCAGTCATTCATATTGAGCTCTAATTTTGTTTGAAATATGATACCTAATAGATTGGTATATTTGCAAAACAGTCAGTGATCATCCAACTTTGATTTTAACTACTGAAATTGTTAATAATAAGATCATTTTTTAACTTCCACATTTAATTTAGCTCAATTTCTTCCGAGAATACGTATCATAAGCTGATGCAATTTTGTGTTGCAAGGATCGTTTGATCATCAAATGAATGAAAGTGAATATACAGGAATTGCAAAATGACAACAGGATTATCAAGACTAAAGGAAGGCAAAAGGAATCCACAAATATCCAGATGTTACATTTTTCTTTAAATTCGTCTATTATCAAGGCAAGCAATGCTCAAATATAACTAGATATGGCGGTAAATTACCATGAAAAAATCCCAAAATTCTCTAAGCATTAAAACTTCATTTTTGCACCTTGTATCGAAAATTTTTTTGAAAAATCCGTCCCGTAAAGTGAAAATATGGAAGTTGTCTCTTCTTATCTAATTTTGACGTTTCGAATAATTGAAACCTTGATGAAATTTTTCATTTTCAAGAGATTTTTCTTTTTTGAATGAATAAGCTTATTTAGAAGAATTAAAGATAACACTTTTCAGCCTAACTTTTAAAAAAATGGCTGGAATCCAATGCTCATTCCGAACTTTTATTTTGTGTATACCTTTGAGATAAAATGAATGAAGTTAGGTGTAAAAAATAGGGTATTTTTTCATGTCGGTTAGGTGTACATAACATATATTTTCTGTGTAACTCACTACTTTTGATACAGATGTAAAAAATAGAAATTGGAAAATATAAAATTGATACGAAACTAATATGTATACTGAACATTTTTCTTTTCAAACACCGAATCAAAATTCGTTAAAGAAGGAACAATTTTCTATGAAATAAATACGCAACAAACACAAACTGAGACAAAAAATTATGAACGTTTTGATTCCTGCTAGTGCATCCATCTAGATAGCTTTACCATTCTGCAAAGATATTTGATTCATCGTTTTTTATAATTCTTTTCTCACTATTTTACTGGTGAATGGTTGAAAGTAGAGAAAAAAAATGACAACGCAAAATATGTTTGACACGCTTCTGGGGATTTCATCAAATCTTGATAATTGGTAAAAAAATCAGGGTCTGAACTTCATCAAATATCGATATTTTACAGAAAAAATTCAAATGTATGTAAGTTTCATGGAAAATATCCGAAAACAGTTCCTGAAATTCTAAAAAAACGTATTTAAATTTGGTCATAAAATATCATAATTAGAACTGATAATAATTTAGTATCGTTGCACTTGCAAAGCAGGAGCCAAACTCTAAATTGGAGGTTTATTATATATATATATATATATATATATATATATATATATATATATATATATATATATATATATATATATATGTGTGTGTGTGTGTGTGTGTGTGTGTGTGTGTGAGCGCACGTGTGTGTGTGTGTATAAAATCGATTCTTCCTCCCCAAAATATTTTTGATATAACATGTACATCTGGATAAAAAAAAACTATTACTCTAAAACTGTACGATAAAAACACCAATCTACACTTTAAATATGTGTTTTGAGGAAATTACATATTATAATTTGCTTTATAAACCAACAAAAACTGAATCATTTTTCATTTTTATCAGCTGAAATTTTTATTTATCAATTGGACTACAAGTTGACTCTATCTTAATGCTTCTGTTGCCTTCTTTGTAGATCGTACAAAAAATAGTTTTAAGGTTTAATTTGAACTTCTGTTTGATGATTGGCGGGGTACTTAATTGGCACATCAACTCAAATACGATTATCATGCTGGAACCAATTCAGTACGAATTTGTTGCCTATAAAATCAGAAAAGGTCTCACCGAAACTTTATTTTTTGAATCAAAGCTGTGCATTCACTGACATAGATTTCCAGCTTCGATAGAGTTTCAATTAAAAAACTACACAGGATAATGGAGATTAAGGCGAATAGAAGTCAATTTTCTATAATAATAAACCAGCTGACGCTGAACTTCATTTGTATATTTTTCTTGACATAATTTTTCTGAGATTATATACCGTGTTCTCCTATATGTCCTGCTGCTTTCAAATATAGAATGAACTGCATGGCATATGACCTATATATTTAAAACTTGGAACTTGACTCGACTGAACGGCGTCTTGTGAAACTTATTATGCACGGTTTAAATTTCATTGTACAAACTTTGATTAACTTTTGCTGTGTTGTCTCTTATAAAAATATTAAAAGAACATATTGAAAAAAAATTGCAGTCTCACTAATGAAATAGTCTGCAGAAACAAAAACTAATTTTTAGTCGGAAAAACCAGAAATATTCATCAAATAACCCAATCTTACAATGTAGCTCCGAGGTAATATAAGTAATTTTGATAGGAGAGTTTAAACGTGACATTGCATACTAAAATAAGATTTTCTTACCAATTTTCTTAAAACATTTCAGTAGCAGAAGAAAGATAACATAACAAATATAAGTTTTAATTTATTTTATAACTACGAGATAAAAGAAAAAAATACGTGAGAACATATTTACACTTATCTATACGGATATAAATTAGTGATATAAAGGTTACAATTTTTATTTATCCCGTAACTTATAAAATTTTAAAAATGAAAACTAGATAGTAATTCCAAACCTCAGATATCCACAAACAATACGGAACAATGTCATCAAATTACTAAAAAAAAAAAAAAAATTGATGTCGGTAACAGAAAAAAAAACAAAAAAACAAACAGATATGATGGGCTGAGAAGGGCCAGTTCATGATTGTTAAGATTACAATAATTGAAAGAGAGAAGTTAAGGGACAGAGAAAAGTCTTGGGGATAAATAATTTTAATTTTAGATACATTTAAAACAAAGTGTATCCAGACAATTTGAAAACGGAAAATTTAAAATATACAAAAAATAAATTGATCACAAGAATAGGGACATGAATACTATAAAATACTATGCATAAAAGATGAATACAAAATAATCTTTCTTCGACTTATATGAACATTAACAGAGTTACAGTAGTATTTTCGTTTTACTCCATGACCAATCAAAATTATTGTGTCATATACAAGTATGAGGATATAATAAACGAGTACCGTAGCCATAGACTTGTTTTCTCTTAATACGCCCGGAACATAGCAATAATGTAACAGTTGACGAATTACTTAATGAATTATAAAATTGCTGCGTATGATATAACGAGATTACTTGCATGAAGAAACTACACTTATATTATTATATAATTACAAAACAGAACGTTTGAATAACTCTGATCGGGTGTGGTTTTCACGGCACATAATCATTGATACTTTAGTACTATACATAATGGTGATTATACACACACACACACACACATGTATACGTATATATATATATATATATATATATATATATATATATATGAATATATGTGTGTGTGTGTTTGTGTTTGTGTGTGTGTGTGTGTGTGTGCATTGAAGCATTAAATGTGAAAGGTTTACATGACTATATATGTGCTGTTGTGTGTACGAGTATGTGTGCATGTGTGTGTGTGTGTGTGTTTCTGTATGTCAGTGTGTGCAAACTGCTCAAAAACTCAGTATATAATTCTATAAAGTAAATCTCTGAGAAAAAGATCCATATTTATCATCAGACTCATTATAACCTGACAATTTATTTCAAGCAAGTAAACGCAAATAAACAAAATGTCTATTTCTTTTCAAATCATCTTGAATGCATTACTATCAAGCCTCATTCTATTCTCAACTATAATATATATATATATATATATATATATATATATATATATATATATATATATATATATATATATATATATATATTGAAATCACTTTTCTTTCTGGCTCCCCTTGTCCCTTTTTACATCACTTAACATGTTTTGTAGATCCTTTGCAGTTTCTTCTATCAATGCATTATCATCATGAGGCCTTAAATTATTGAAATATTGTCCCCTATATTTACTCCCACGTTTCCCCATTGTATTCCCCAAAAAATTCTTCAAAAAATGTAAAGATTTTTCTTCATCCTACATACTCGTTTAGTGTCCCAGTCCTAGCATTTATTGCGTTTGTTTTTTGAAATCTGATTATTGCAGTGATGAAAACTGCCATTTGTACTATCGGCGTAAGGGCTTTTCCATTGTCTTCGATAGGCAAAGTGTTATGTTATAACCTGTCTTTTTGCTCAGCTGGTTTAATATGCGTCAGTTGTTCGTTAGCTACTTCTTGGGCCTGCCAGTAAATGCACTTCTTTTTTCTGTCTACTAATAGGATTTTTGTATATTGTAGGTAGTGAAATAAGAAAGCGGTTCTTTGGCCGTTTTCACACTGATGTTGTAGGATCACTATTCTTTGATTTTAGTTTTAGTGGATTTCCTTCTCTCCAGGCGTTGTGTGAATAGTTTTGCTTCCCGATTTGATAGACCTCTCCCGTACCCTGTTATAGATATGTCTGCATCTTGTTTGGTCTATAGCTCTAGTGTGTCTCATTCATCCTCTATAGTGCATGATTTTATTATCATTTCAATGATTTTCCCCTCTCTTTGGTTTCACATTTGTTTGTGCATTTTACTTTTTCGATTTCGTCTTCTTCAGTTTTTATTATCATACATCTCCTTTTTTGATTAAATTTAGTTGAAAAGTCTGCTAGAATATCACCCCCGGAGGAATCGACGGCGCGACTCTATAAGAAATTAAGGAATACATCTACCTAGCTAAGGTGGTAACGCTGGAGAAAGTCCTTGGAATGGTTATAAATCGGTGAAGAACGAATAGCTGGTTAGCATTTGGTTTTGATAAAGACGTACAGGGGAGAAAACTAGCAATATGCTAAAAATATAAAGTACAAATTCAATGCATGATATCAGCCAAGACATACGATTGCAAAACTTGGAAATCCTCTATTCAGGGTTGAGCACTCTTCAAGTGAGGTAACTCATCTATTGTAAGCTTATGCAATGCTCTTCCATAGGAATAGTGCACTCTAATTGATGAGGAGTTTCTGCATAAAATGGATGTATCGCTTAAATTCAGCCTAACTGACCACCCAGTTCCGTAGTAGGAATAGGATATCGGCCTCCGGGTCCGATGTGAGGGTTTCAATTCTGCCTCGCGGTACTGGATGGGATAATGTCTATAGCCACACTGAAGAGATGACACAATAATATATATATATATATATATATATATATATATATATATATATATATATATATATATATATATATATATATGTGTGTGTGTGTGTGTGTGTGTATGTGTGTGTATGTGTGTGTGTGTGCGTGCATGCGTATCTGTGTATACACATATGTGTATGCAAGATTCTAAGTTAAGAATTGCATTAGTTGACGCTACGAGGAGAGATTACAGGACAGAGAAGACATATAAAGAAAACTTACATGGCAACAGACATCACTACCCACAAGGTGAATCCCTGGAGATCTTCTGAAACAAAAAACATATGAACAAAAAAGATGGTGTGATAGACTACACAACTTTAGAAAACGCATGCTCTGCGACACTGACAATAAAAATATCTAGCAATTTGGAGAAAGCTTACATCCAATGACAGACGCCAAAAGGCTGATGATGATAATCAAAAGTGTCAGGTATGTATTGACAAAACAAAGAGGACATTTAAACTTGCTCTAACCAAGGACAAACATGAATTTTTGGGGATGAAACAATTTGTGACGTGTCGACATGAAATGGTGTTCATTTCCAAATCTCCCTAAGCGCTGAATTTTCGAAAAAGTAAAGATGAAGATAGAAAAGCACAATTGAAAAGAAAGCAAGAGATCAGGATTAGCATCAAAATCTAACGTAAATCAATGAAGGATCTTTTGAGCTATTTGGAAATGTGGGTGACATCTAACATGATTCACCTAGGAGGCAGATACGTCAATATAGCTCTTTTATAAAGACAACACTTCTGTCAGATACTTTTATCAATGGAAAACATACGTGTTTATTGACCTGACTTGAGAGAGTTCTATCACCTAACAATTACAAAGTATATTTTTGAATTTCCTCTGGTTCCTGAGTAGTCTTTCCTGATTGATTGTATCTCAGAGAATACAAAATATCAATTACTCCCTTCAATCGTCGCTCTTGCAACAAGGATAGTGATCATTTGAAATCTATTTGTTTTCGATCTGGCAACAAACAAATTAGTGCATTTTTATTCACAAAAAGAGAGAGAATCAATCACATTTGAGTGACTATCCTGGACACAAAAAACAAGTTTAGAGGACGTAATTCGGATTTTTTAAGGACTCTCCACGCATAAGCAATTAAAAAAAACCCCAAAATCAAAGAATAAAAATTGTATTGAATTGTGTCATTCCCCAGGTTGCTTCAATCCTATTATCTGGGCAGTACACTTGGTGGCTTATTTTGCAATTCGGCATGATTTTAAGTATGGCCATTATTTTTCAAATATTCATCGCTACCGAGTCGATCTCGTCTGGTGGTGGCTTGTGCACACAATCAAATAAGTTCACAGCTGATAAACATCTATCTTGTGTGTCCACTCTCGGTAACCTCGGATCAATTTGTTTTACTATCATAAGACATACAGAGTCAGCTAGAGACAAATGCAGGGACGTAGTGGTAAGAGGAAAAAAAGTGTCAGGAGAAGAACGAAGAGGTTGTAGACGAAAGGATATAGTTGGGGAAGTATCTTGTTTACGTAGACTTCTGAAAATTGTATGTCACTACTTAACATCATGGCAAATTGCAAAAACTTATCGTTCTTTTCAATACATACGATATATTCCTCTTTGCAAACATGATTAATCTGGATGATTAACAGATTACTTTTCCGACTGTGCGTGACTAAGATTTACAGTTTTTAGTTTTCTGTATTTTTTTACCGAATTTCCCCGATGTAGGATAGAAAAAATCGTAGAAGACATTGTTTTCGTCCAAGATCTGTCAATTTTGAAATTAAATGGAAATTTTTTTCGGTTTGTATCATATGCTTTTTTCCTTGACAATGCTCACAAACACACATAGCAACAAACACAAAAAATATGAGTGCAAGTTTGAGAGGGAGAGAGAGAGAGAGAGAGTGCATGAGTGTATATGTGAGTTGGGTCGTCCTTTTTTATTCCTTATGTATGTCTCCTTTATTTATATATTTTGTTAGAAATGAGAATTGATAATAGGACTGCAAGTTCAACGTTGTTAACATGCCTAAATGACAGGTAATTTTAGCCAAAAATACATCAGTCCTAGGCAATTTGACAAAATTCAAGAGAAACAAATCTGGCAGCTGTGGGGTTAAACTCGACTCCTACTTCTGTGCCGACTGGATATGATTACTGCAATGTTTGCATTGTATACAGATACAATGCAAAAACATTTTAAAATATTTTTTGAATTTAAACATTATATTATTAATACAATGGAATAAGCTACTGCGTATTCGTAAAACTTGTCACACAAAATACTATGTCGTGATTTCAGATCATCATTGAAAAAAAATAGAAATTCAAAATTTATAGTTCCAACCTTCACTTGTTTTTCTCTTAATTCCCATTTTCTTCCAAAATTGTTTTTCAGAAAACAAGATTCAAGGAATATTACTTATAATCGTTCGTAATCTATGATAGTTTTCTTTGATATTCTTTCGAGAAATCATTTAGTTATAGAATGAATTGACAAATAAAAATGATTATGTAAAATTTCAATAATGATAAACCGACGGGACTAACTGTAAAGACAGTTAAAACACAAATATTGCCTTTGCTAATATACTTTCGCAATAAAAATACCGTCACAATCCACAGTAACGTTTTACGGATGAAACGTATCTATATTGATTCCAGCAATATGCAAAAACAGGTGAAATTAATATCTTGATTCTAATTATTCATTTCTTCTGATATCTCAATGTTTGGCTTCCCTCTTGCAAGTGGGGTACCAACCATTGCTAGGTCTATTGGAGGTTATATTATTTTTGTTCCAATTCAAACATCAGTAACATTTAACTTTTAATCTTGTTCAGTGCATTTCGACACGAGACGTAAATACGGATGAAGTGTAAGGCTCAAATATAGGGCGGTACTTGTATGTTTGCAATATGAATTTGATGTTCATGCATCGTTGTATAGATTGATAGATTTTAGTTTTCTTCCCGATCGACATTAATATTTTGGAATTATCCCGAATATGATACCTGATACACACATTTAGACCGATGAGGAACTCTGATGCGATGTCGCCAAGTAAACTGCGTTGGTAAAACATACATGACCAAACGGTGAATCTCAAAGTATTGAAAGGTTGAAAATCTTATAATGTGGACAGTTCACTTGCATAAATATCCTATTCGTTGTCATGTCTTCCTTTTTGGAGGAGTAAACATTTTGCAGAATGATTTTGTACTTTCGACAATCCAGTCCAAGTTTGTTGTTAGGTCTCCATTATCGTACACTAGTTATTTGTTTCCGTCTTATATTGAGAGTTCTGTTTATGCCTTTGAAACCTCGACCTTTTTCGAGAATTGTTTCAATGACTACTATCGTATATCTCTTTTTGTCTTTTCTCCTTTTCTTTTGGATGATCTTCTTTAAAAATGCTCTCTCGCGCCGTCGGTGGCTTCCTGCGTTTTTCCATTCGTTTTTTTGTTCCATCTGAGACATCACGAATGATTTGTGAGCTCTTTGGTTTCAAGATAAGGGTAACTTTAATCAAAGGAGCAGTTACTTATTGTTGAATTCATTGATGTTGATAGAGCTGCATAACAGAATTAGTATTGACAGCAACAAATCATCGCAGTAACTATATACATTCCCTGTGTATCCTATGCCAAGGTATATCTGCCAGTTTATAGGTATTTCAGTCTGTGCGAACATTTGAATGTTCTTTAACCGATTGCATATACATATCTAAATGAACAAACACGGATGCACTCACTCATGTACGCACGTACAAGCACACACTCACAAACACCGTACACTCACACGCACATACACACACACGTACACACACACACACACACACATATATATATATATAGAGAGAGAGAGAGAAAGAGAGATGTATCATTGTGAATGTTCATATATTCCTATCTGTCTATCTTAATGTATGTATTTATGTAAGTATATAGATTATTGAGTCCAAATGAAAGACTTCCTAACCATCTCAATTTGCCACAAGAACAAATCAAGCGAAGGGAATCAATTTCAATAAATATTCCAATAATCCAATGATACATTCTTACAGTAACTTTGGGCAATTCAACAATCAGAAATGATTCATTCATTCATCTCTTATCATGGCACCCTATATTCATTAACTAAAGAGCGATTACTGGTTATTCAGTCTGTATTTTGTTCTCAGCTGCTCCCATACAGCTGATCAATAACTGCTACGAAATATCGTAAGAAAATAGATCTAGCTAATCTTTTATACTCGATGATAGGAACAGTTTCTGTCTGAGACAGCTAGATTCCGGGGAAAATTATCGGAAGATTCATGATTTATTTGATGCAAAAGAGTCTTCAACAATGATCACGTTATTTTGGGGCCTACTGCAGTGAAGCAAACATCCCTGATCTCATACAAATGATATTGCAATAGTTAAACAACATAAAGAAACTAACAAACTAAACCTTGGAAAATGAGTGTAAGACAGAGATTTAATATTACTAAGATTATTTACTGCAAGCAACCTGACTATGAAAACATGAGAATAGACAGAGAGGGTTGATAATCGAAAAAATGTATTATCATGGTATTGGATTAATACCAGAAACTGCTTGTGCAGAAAACATGTTTCGACAGAGAAAGCCAAAACATAGGGGTTTGGCTTAGTAGAACAAACGGCAAAAAATGTCCAATAATAAAATCCTGGGGAAAAAGCATATTATAAGAAGCACAGGGGATGAAGCTTATGAAGAACCTCACAAGAACAATATCCAAGTTCAGACGATAAAACTTGTGAAAAACAAAGATATGGATAATAACAATTGACGGGGAGATAGCTGGCATACATAAAGACGCAGTGAAGAGCAAATTGCTAATTAAACCGTAAAATATTAAATCAATTCATACAACCAGCTATGGCATATGTTGGCAAAACCTAGAAACTCATTAAATACTTGAAAACGAACCCCAAAAGGAAATTTTAGGCATAACTCGGATAGGAAATCGTAAACAGGGATCAGAAGGAAGACAAGTATAAAAAAATATCACACAAATAATCAAGCGACAAACATGAGAAAAAAGGATAATACATGGAAAAGAACTAACTGATCAGTACCCTTGAGGTGATAAAGGCTTTAGTAAAATACCAAACCAATAATAAAGAGATGGGGCATGATGTAACATGGCTGAGATAAGAGTCACGCTGATCATGAAAGGGGATAAGAAAAGCCTTTGCCCGCAAATAAACTTTTATACTACCGTTTATGATATTGCAAACCTTATTCAATAACTATAAATCCTGCTTTTCAATACAGTGGATTCTGATCAAACAAGACACATGGGGACCACAAAGTTGGACCTTCATAAGATTTTGCTCTTTTTGAAAACAATTCATATGAATGAAGCATATGTTTGATTCGATTCTTACACAATTGGCTCTTTTGAGCAAATACTCTGTGTAACCAATCCTGCATTCGAACCGAACAACTTTATGAAACCACAAGCGTACATAAAGATATGAAGAAATGCAGGGTATCCAAAGAAGAGTTATTACAGCTCTACTTGCGTATACATATTAAGATGGTTTTACTTTCAACAGCAGTGTGTGTCACTGTCAATATTCTCCTTACCATTTCTCTACGGTAAGGTTTATGTAAAGTCGAGCTTCAATTAAGAACTTAGGAGTTAATAAAACTTCTCGTGTGGTTGGAATCGATGACGGATTGAAAAGACAGAAAACAAATGTTCGCTTTGGACGTACACAAGGACTGTCTGGAAAGTATGTATTAATTCATTATTAACGCAGAAGTTGCCTACCTAGACCTTAGTCAACTTCAACGTACTTGAAACACCACACACTCATCGTAGCATCCTTGCCATTCTTCAAAGCAAACCGCAAAAACATCTTTTGAGATTGCTATCAGCTGCGGTGTTGGGTTCTTGTTAATTTCGTCCACTGTCTGAAGCTTCTCTAAGAAAGGCCAGATGTCAGAGGACTGGCCAATCTTGATTAGATGTTATGACGAAAAGCTTGCACAAGATTGGGATAATGGGACCAGTGGATATATATATATATATATATATATATATATATATATATATATATAGAGAGAGAGAGAGAGAGAGAGAGAGAGAGAGGGGGGAGCAGGGAATGTGTGTGAGACTGGCGCAAAAATAATGAAAGCTGCATAAGATCCTGATCAGAATTCTAATACTTTTCAGAAATAAAATAATTCAGAATCGTTTCCATAATGAAAGGATGAGCAAAACATTTCTTCTTAAAATCATATAAATCAATTCAAATTGTACATTCAGATGTTTGATTTTGTCGATGTTTGCATTGATCCCTAATTTGCAGAACCTTTTTTCATTAATCCAAATTACGTTGCTTACTCATCGGTGTTTTCCACCGTTGGTAACACTTCTACATAAGTTTGTCTTTTGTTTTGACACTATATGAGGCATCACCAATGTACATTTTAAAATATACATCATATTTCAATGGTTGCATGACCATCGCAGTAACTTTGTCAGTAAGATCATTTATTGACCACTGTCAGCAGTTTCTTTCATTTTTATTGATACTATACAGATTAATCGGCGATAAATGCTGAATTACAATCTGGTCAAATATTCCAGAATACAGTAGTTATCGTCACGCAATACTTTGGTGATTTTCATTCATTTATAGGTGTCTGAATAATTTTTATCTCCTCACACTAACTCTGACAAAACTCAAGTTTGCCCTTGGAAATCTTTGGGCATGATGACCTTATAATACTTTTGGTTGATTTGGGGGATCAAATACTCAAATCAAAATTGCATTTGCTCGCTCTATTTACACAAATACACACACACATACATACATGCGCGCACACACACACACACACAGACACACGTGCAAATACACGCAAACACACACACACATGAATATATATATATATATGAATTGTATTTGAAAATTTGATATGAATTTTTTTTAACTTTGGAACATTGATATATCAACGTAGGCAGTCTATAAATGAATATATAAATATGGAAATGAACTTACTATTATACATCTTTCGAGGGGAATCCGTTGAACATAACATTCTACGGGTTGCTTCATAATAAATCACACTCCTTCATCAGGCCACCCCATCACAGTTGAACTTGATGGTGAGTAGCCCCAAAAGCAAAATGCTCTGGAGGCATTGTCTAAACTATTTTCCCATGAGCTCGATTAAGTAAAGTGACTCATTCAGACGAGATTTTCTGGCGATTGCCCAACTGGCCATCGAGTTGACCGCACGCCAATACTTGTCATTAATGGACAACCCTTTTTGATGTTGCGCCCGTGACGAATATCGTTAGTGACCCTATAATTAGGGGGTGTCTATTCGTATCAGACAACACAACCAGCAAGCAACGAATCTATACAGTACGTAAATGTCTTTACAATGGAATTATTATACACACATATATATATATATATATATGTGTGTGTGTGTGTGTGTGTGTGTGTGTGTGTGTCTTTGTCTGTGTATATATATTTATGAGTATGTTTGTATGTGTAAGTTGTGCATATATATGAGTATATACAAATTTATGGATATCAATATCGATGCATCTGTATTGTGTTCACATTATCCGCTTGCATTTCTCACATGACTACGAATATGTATCCATATACATGCATATGACACTATATATACATATATATATATATATATATATATATATATATATACATATATACATATATATATACATATATATATATACGTATATATATATATATATATATATATACATATATATATATATATATATATATATATATATACACATTTGTAGTGATGCGTGTGGATTCTTTGTAAACTAATCAGTGTGTCCCAAAAGCAAACGTATGACTCACAAGTACACACAAACTCATACACACATGCATGGGCACCAGGTAAAACGATTGATCTTCACCATGACATGTAACCAATAACTGCATCTGAAAAATATTTCAGAGTACAATTTTTAATTGATATGACCACGGAGTGAGGGAAATCGTCCATAAGGGTTTGTATTAGATTAATATTTTTGAATCGATAAATGCTTTTCATCATTCTTCCAGATACTAATGCTTGCTCAAGTTCATTGGGTCAGCTTGGATACTGTAATAGTTAGCATGTTTGCCTCATACGCAGAACGTTATCCGTTTGATTCCTGATACAAGCGGACAGTTAGGTAATTTTTTTATATATACTCAACAACTAAGAGTATACTCAATGCACTAAAAAACTGTGATAACAAATCATGGTTCAAGCAACTTTTGAAAGTTGCAAAGATCACTAAGTTGTCGCCAACAACAGGAGTTGGACTTTGTCACCGGCCGTCTTACCTCATTAAGGGTTGAATCCCAAGGGAAGTCACGCTTCTCCATACTTTTTTTTATTTTCATTAACGTCCGTTTGTGGTATTTCATGTGGTCATCCCGTGGCCAAACATAACTGGTACCAGAATGTTGAAAGTGTTAATATATTCTAAGCTATTCAGACTCGTCAACCGTATCGGCATTCACACGGAAACAGTAATATTATTCGCACAAAGTCTCACGAGACCGTACGATCAACGTGAACATCGGAAAATGTAGTCAGGTCACGCCTGTGGTACAATTTCCGAATGGGATAATAAAACTAATTGCACATAATTAAATGACCTCCCTTGAGTCAAAATTACTTAAGTAGACATCCCAGATCAGTTTTTTCTGATACGATTACTTGTCAGATCAGATTTTTTCTGAACGTAATGTATGCGTTGGGGCTCAAGACAGAATAATTTTTTCATGAAACGTAAAGTATGTTTGAGAAGGTTACAAAAGAATCATATTCCCGAGATTCATTAGTACAATCAGATACCATTACCTTAGTTTACAATCAGATACCATTAACCTTGTTCTGAAAATGAATACCTTTGTGGATCGATAAAATATAATCACCTCTTCAGTAACCCATTGCCATCACTTTAAAAATATTTCACTGGAAACTCATCCGGGATTTCTTGAAATTTCAATGCGAACACACATTTCTGAATATGTTAAGTAGTGTGTACTTATGGCTACAACGTAGGTGATATGATTATACATGCCTCCGCTCCAAAATTCAGTTATTGTTCTTTTAACTTATATACCGCTATTTTACAATTTCATTAAATCCTATCTTTATATATACATGTACATACACGTAGATTGTTAAAACAGCGGCATACATAGATGAGAAGCTACTTAAGTAGATAGTCCACTATAAACTACCCAGTCCTCCGCCATGAACTGTTCTTTTCCTAATAGCACTTTGTTCGCCTTTATTGGTGTCGTTAAGTAAGAGGCGGATGTCTTTGCTAATTACAAACATTTCCGTTTGCACCTAATCAACCAGAGGATGAACGGATTGCACACGAACAGCCTTCATGATAAATCACTCATTGTTTTCCTTTGTACTTAGCCAACACGAGATTTTCCCGACCCTGATTGGTTTATTTCGTAATCGTCCAGTCAGCAAGACTCTCTAATCACTGACCTAATACATTGCTGAAATTCTGCCATCGATAATTCTTCTTGATAGGAAATCTAAAACAGTTTTGATCACTGGAATTCTGATTATAAACTTGGGACATAGTTTCATGTAAAAAATAAAAGAAGAAAAATCAATAATGATAATTATAATAACAATGAGAACTTTAGGTTTGTATAATGATTATCGGTTTAGTTACTACGATAATGTTGGTGTGAGTAATGTAATGGTATTTTGAAAATTGAAATCTGCTGACCGAGTTAGAACACCGGTTAAAGCAAAAAGTGTTGCTCATTCAGTATTGCTTGGACTTGGAGTATACTTCATGATCTGTAAGTTTAGTTTGCTAACCGTTGACCTTGTGAAAAATGAGAACAATCAACATTATTCATGATATTGGAACCTGTTATGGCTAACTTTCGCTACCGTCTGCTTACTTAAGGTATTTATGGCAATGTAGTTTCCCAAGTGATCAATTGCCCTCTATCTACGACCAACGTTGCACGCCAGTGCCGAAACACTTTATCATTTGACGGGTGTTGTAGTTTGCATATCTATAGCGCTGCTACCTCCCCGTTTGGTTTATCATTGGCATTGAATAATTTCATTTTCACTCAACTTAGTTGTTTGGGTGACAGCAAAAACCGATCAGGGGATCGTTCAAGACAGTGTAGCGTCGTAATCAAGAATGAGGCAGAGGAATCTGAAAGAACAATAAAGTGCCTTTGTGTGCAAAAAAAACAGAAATAGTCTACGCTTGGTCAAATGAAAGTTGTTAAGTCTATTTGGATTTGATTTTCAAAAATCAGGGCACAGATACAAACTTGCACAGAAAAGAGTGCAATTTATTCTTAGTACTACTTTCGAGTACATTCTCAAAAGACTGCATAACAAGGTACTCGTAGTAGTAAGTCCTACTTATTTCCTTGCCTTTCTTTCCCACTCTTCTCTCTTCTCACTGACCCTCTTTCACGCCCCACGGCTAACGCTTCAGGTAATTGACTTGAACATTCGTCTGCTCTTCTTGACTCTCAGACAAGAACTGGCCGAAAATCTAGATTTTCTTTTTTTTTTACGAATCATTTTGTGCAACTGAACTCTGTTTGCCTATTGACCGATTCAAAACTTCTGGTTAACTCTTTTGTGCTTCGAATCACAAGCTTCTCAAACGAAGATATTCCCCTTAACTCAACCCCATCCAAAAACCTCGTTCTACAGTTAATTGCTTTAAAACGAGCGAATGTTCCTGACATGTCTGGTTTTGAAAGGCTATTAAATCCGTTATATTGCTAATGTCTTTTTCTTAAACCTAGAAAACTCGCTTTCCAAAATAAACCCTCACTTTGGTTCTCACGCATGTGTACGTGTGTGTAACACACGTGCATAGATATATGCATTCCACGAATCAAAAACCAAATGCATGCATTCCATCCGATTCACAACAGGGTTACCGTGGAAAGAAGATTCCTGCCCTCCACAATTGGTCAGTAAGGGATAATAAGCTCGCAAAAAGGAATTGACACAATCATTGTTTTTGTAATTAATGCTGCTAGCTATGACACTAAAAAATAACTAGTGAAAGTATATGACTTACTTATGCCTTGAAATATGATTTTGAGAATTTTAACCTCTCATTCAGCATGGGTTTCAGTTAGAGATAAAGCTTAAAGATTTCAATGGAAATACACTGAAATATATATATATATATATATATATATATATATATATATATATATATATATATATATATATATATATATATATGTATCTATATATCTATGTATCTATGTATCTATGTATCTGTTGAAATATGATGCAGACAGCATTAATTCCTCCTCAGAATACGTCAACGTGCACACAAATACCTGAACGTGGAATGATGTTCTGTTCAGTAAGAACGGGAAATGTACAGAAGTAATGTGACATAATGGAATTGAAGGGTTAATGAGAGAAATGACACGATGAAAATCAAGGGTAATTGGAAAAATCTGAAAATGAAAATAAGATAACCTTGCGACGTTGAGCTTTCTCACAGAAATGAACGCTTACCAAAATGGGTTTCCAAGAGATACTGGATGAATAAGGAACAGACAGAAATATAAAGCTGTACAGCAGTCATCATTAGACCCAATGTTCAAAAAATACTTTTATTTTAAGTATTGGGCAAGCAAGATCAGGACAGAATAAAGACGTATGATTAATAGCGTTTGCTAAAGAAGTTTAGATTCAATGAATTTGGAAAATGTTTTTGCACTTGATCAATAATCACTCCACGTACGCATTTTCCCAAAGGGAAAATTATGGATTCCCAAATTATGAAAGATTAGAATGAAGATTGTTAGGTTAGCATGATATCAATATTTGGGTGCAAAAAAGCTTCCGACGAACTGCATAAAATTCCATGTCCGTTGTCACTACCATATCCTGATTCCCTGAAATTTTTACATTTGGCGGAGCTATACCAATACATATACCAAGAGACATCAAGCAGATTTCCCGACAACTCATAATTTTGACACAAGAATTTTGTTAAAGCTATACCAGTATACATAGGAAGTGATAGCTTGTAGACAATCTGAAAGGTAGACTAGATTATGTCCTCAACTGCATCTGCGTTCATTTTGACTAGTCAACCTGTAACAATTCTGATATAAATCTCGTTGCTTATTTACACCAAGTGTTGATTGTTCCTTTTTAAACTTGTGACTCCTAGTTATATCAGCCCCCAAAAATTATGAAATACCAGAATTGATCTAAGAAGATAAGTCCTGGTAAATAACGCGTTCACTGCTTAAGCACTCAAACAAGGTTGGTACACCGTTAGTTTGTTGACAAATGCAAAAAAAAGAAGAAACGATTAGGTTACTAACAGTAATGAGTTTTAAATCATGACAGAATTGAAATGAAGAAGGATTGGAGTTTTTTTCCGACACAAATATGTTTGGGGTTTTCTGTGGAGACAAATATATTTGGAGAGATCTCCTGTGATAAGGATGAGGTGAAAGGAAGAATAAAGGGAAAAAATGTCACTAACTAAATGCAGGTATAGTCTTTAGCATGTCTGTCGGTATTAGTCATCTAAATTATAGCCACTGAAATGTTATCTTTAGAAGTCCGACCTAACTAGGTTTAAAGTGCTTGACTTAGATGGTATGTGTTCTTTGAGATGGAAGAATAATGGATAACTTTTTGTATGTGATGATGTATGTGCATTAAAAGTAAGTATGTGTCAAAACCTATATAAACTATCTTAACTTTAAGAAAGAGAAAAGAACAAGCTTACCTAAGGGCTGTCAGAGCAGAGAAAGACAGATAGTTTTACCACCACAGTTCAAATACCGTTAAGATAATGATCGGTTATCTAATTAGTAGTTCTGCGTGATGTCAAAGAGAAAGTGACAAAGAATGTCCCATATATAGCGATTTAAAACCATATAAGAAATTTCATGTACACCCCTACCAGGGGCAGATAACTCCATATATGTGCTATTTCCTTTTGATGGAAAAGGTGGGCGCTACATTTTATTCAATAGCCGCCCCCATCAAATCTTGACAAATGTCGGTGAGGGAGGGGTCTTGGGGAACTGGTATAACGACCAGTCGACTACGGCTTGACCAACGTCATCCAAACCAACAAGCGAAAGATACAGAGACCAGCTGAGGATGCTCGTTCGTAGTAGTTAGTAAATCACATATCCCTCCAAAAACGGTTCAAGTATCTCGTTGTTGTTTAGCTAAACTGTTTGAATTTTGACTTCAAATAATGTCGGGGTACCAAGACTTTAGAAACAAGCATTGGTCGGGTGACATCTTGACATAAATGGTCGTTTTTTTAGTGGCTCTGTTGTGGGACAGGAGCAGAGGATGACACAAAGGCAGTTAGTAGTTAAGTACTAAAAGGAAGCATATATTTACTGACTTATGTTAGTAGTTTCTGTTGGTTGCAATCGGTGTTGTTAGTTTTTTTTTCTGAAAAAAGTACCGGTCTACTGACGTCTTCATGAGGACCGATGGATCATCCAAAATGCGTTTTTTTGCAGATAACAAGTGGACTGAGGTATAATATTTTCTTTACCTGGCACTTGAGATACATTACCGTACACACACGAGCACACACACACACATACTCACACTCAAATGCACACACACACACACACTCAAATGCACACATACATACACACACACATTGTAATACAACGAAACAGCTGTCTGTCGATGACACAACAGCAATATATATATATATATATATATATATATATACAAACACCCACTCACACACACACACACACACACACACACACACACACACACACACACACACACATATATATATATATATATATATATATATATATATATATATATATATATATATATATTTCAAATTAACAGATGTAGCATTTTTGGCCATGAACCTGTCTTGTCGTGTTCTATGCTGGAATAGACTCGAAACTGCCAATGGAATCAACAAAGGTAGCTATCGGACTTTTTTGTATGAATATGCTGTAAAACTGAATAAGTTTTTGTGTCAAAACAACAAAATTATCCAATTACATGTAAAATAGCAGGGTACGCTCATTGCTTTAGCCTGGGAAGGTAAAATATGAAGCCATTCAATAAGGAAAATTATTTTTCTGTCTTTGAATATCCAAACCTGGTGTAGACTAGTTACCCAGCTAGCTAATTTCAAGCTAATCTTAAGCCAATTTTGGTTAGGTAGCAGGTCAGTGTTTCAAAAGAGTTCTGTCAACCGTACTTTTAATTTTTATGTTACCAGTTCCTAATTATTTTTTATATAATGTGAGTTTTTCCCTGTTTGAAATCAGTTATATGCCTTGCCAACGTATCTCCATGAGATCTTCAAATGAAGAAGAAATCAAGCTAAGAGTAACACTAGGATGGCAAGCCTTTGGCAGAACAAGCTCAACTTTCAAAAACAAGAAGATCCCTCTGATCCCCAAAAGATGAGGGTACAACCAATGCATCGTCCCAATAGCCCCTTATAGAGCTGAAACATGGAACCTAATCAAGAGATGGATCCAAAAATTGAGAATCATGCAACGTGTACATGAAAGAATTATACTGGGCCATACATGGAGAGATCACAAGATAGCACAGTACATCCGGACAAAGACAAAAGTCAGGGACATCGTAGAATCCATTAACAATCTCAAATGGCCGTTGGCTTGCCATGTCGCAAGAATTGCAGACAACCAATGGACATTACGAATCACGACATGGATCCCCTGAGATCACATGTGCAACTGAGGTTGGCAGAGTATTAGATGGAGAAACAAGGTAGTCAAATTCTTAAAGTACTTGCTCTGCAACGCCCACGATAGAGAAATGTGGTGAATCCTGCGGAAGGTCAACATCCAAGATAGGCGTCGAAAGACTAATGATAAGACTAGGTTGCGACCAATACAACTTTCCCCATTCTTCACCTATACCTGCTATAATAATAGACGTATTTTCGATAGCATCCCTGCGATATAAATACGCCTCAGTCAGAATTTAGATTATGCTTATAGATTCCATTGGTCTTGGGATGAAACAACAATTCGGCGCGAGACAAATGAGCAGTGATGAAATACTACAGAAAACTAATCAGAATCCATTGGAACAAATATTCTTTCTTATTTGTGAGCACTCTATACAAAAATCATATACATAGTATGGAAAACTTAATTGAAATTCTGTCAATATATCTATCTACCTTGTGTGCGATAGAAGCATAAAAGTTTATTCGATTTTTTTCTTCTTCTTGGAGTTTTGAATTCAAAATTTTAAAACCAAAACACTGATAGAAGGTATGGGTTTGCTCGACTGTCCACTAATTTTCACTTTTGCTGATTTGTCTGCAGCTCATTTGTTTCAATCGTCGTTAATTGTTTTGCAGTTATTTCACTAATCGCAGACTGAAGAATAATCATTACACTAATTGAAAACCACATTGCATACTATTACAGTAATTATAAACTAAGTTTCCATGTTCTGTTCTTTCTTCAGAAATTCATAGAGTGAAACCTATGGAAACAAATTGAATTGAGAGACGTTTACAAATGGGAAGTCACGTCGATTGAATATATTTGACTCGATGTAGAAAAATGTTTATGTGTTGGAATTATTGAGAGTAATTGTCACTTTCAGATAGTCTTTGAGTAGTGAGTGCTATGAGAGGAAAATTACTTTTTTGTTACGGGAGTGCGGAACAATTGAACAAAGTCATCAAAGAGTGTTTGCTATATACAAATGGGTATATCCATGATCGTTCCATTTATATATATATATATATATATATATATATATATATATATATATATATATATATGTGTGTGTGTGTGTGTGTATATATATATATATATATATATATATATATATATATATATATATATATATATGAAATATGTAAAACAATAATCTGAAAATACACAATTAAAGAAACACGTTCAAACTGATTTACATGCTGTGAATTTGATTATACATACAGTAAAAAAATATGTAAATATAAGCTGGAATGTAGGCTTCAGAAACCACCTGCCCTTTCGCAGCATGGTTATCTGTCTTAATGAAATGCTACAGACAAAAATTAAGGAAATTTTCAAATGTGCAAAATACAGTCAATACAAATATTTTCTATTACGAAAATGCTATTAATTTATAGTTTCCAATGTGGAAGTCAAGATACCTTTCCCCCTTTGTCTAGGAGCGAGAACCTCCATAGGTATAGAAGTCTATTATGGTATCAAGGCACATAGATATTTTCCATGTATTGATACATATATAATGTGTATGTGAAAATATTGCACTTCATTCAGAATTTAGCAAACTATGCAATACAAAATAACAATGTCCCAAAGCTTGCGCGTATGCATATTGTGAGCAGAAATACCCAGGATTACGTTAGGGGCAATTCAAATATAACGCACGAAAGCAACTATTCAATAAAGATATCATTCTATTGAATAAGGGGTTGGAGTATGCATTTTACGATGAATCTCTACTCCCATCTGTTGACGCCACATCATTTCACGGGCAGATCAACATGCACTCCTTGGAAGACTCGTTTAGTCCCCTTGTAAATCATATCATTTTTTCTACTTAACTGAGAATTTATGAGTTCATTTTAGGCGTTTACAGTCTTGCAAAACAAGACGGACCCTCGGAATCAGCAAGTGCGAATGTTTTATTGTCCTGATCCCCTGCAGCTGCACCCAAGTAATAGTGGGAGAGGCCAAGGACGAATCCGAAGGTTTTCGATGCGCGTAGCAATGTGCTGCCTCCGTATAAAATTGTTGGCTAACGCATTGCACCGGTGCACTTGGTCTTTGATGTTCTCCACAACACGATCTCTGGCCCATTTAGCTCGCAAGTGTCAGTGCCGGCTCAGAGTGTCCATGCAAAAGTTGTTCATCTGTGGTCAATTTTCGTCGAGGAGGTCTTCAGAGTGTCAGATGCTGTCATCAAACAGTGTATGTATATGCATAACACACACACACACACACATATATATATATATATATATATATATATATATATATATATATATATATATATATATATATATATATATATGTATGTATATATGCGATGTAGGGCCCACAACGTGCTACAGGGATCATATAGGTGCCAGACAAAATATAGTTCACTGTCTGATATATTTATAATTATCATATTTTTTCGGAGATGAACGCTTCATTAGAATCATTTTGTATATATATATATATATATATATATATATATATATATATATATATATATATATATATATATATATATATATGTGTGTGTGTGTGTGTGTGTGTGTGTATGTGTGTATGTGTGTGGGGGGGGAGAGAGAGTTGAATTTCTTTTCAACTTCCTTAACTGCCTGTTAATTTTCCATTTTTCTAATGTTTTTTTTTCTTTTTGGTATACTTTTCCTTTCTAATATGATCCCCTTCGCCACATTTGGCCACATGTGCCTCTTCAATCATGGTAATTTTACTTCTTCTTCTACCAACTTCCCGCTTGTCTTTTTTTCTTCTTCCTCTTGATGATGATAAAAAATCATCTTCATGAAAATTACATTTCTATTATCATCATTTCTTAAAAAACAAAAAAAAACGAAACTTTTTGCAATTCCCTTTAAAATGGGTTTTTAGATGCCAGTTATATTTGCTACCTAGTTCATCCTTTAACTTGTGTCTATATATTCCTCTACCTCATTTACGACGTGACACGTGTGACTAACCAAATTTATTCTTTCTCTTCTTCTTTTTTTATATACTATATTTCTTCTTTCTTCTCGTTCTTATTCATCTTTAGTTTTCCTATTGTTTTTCTTGACCAACGTTGGTTTTTTTTCTCTTTTCAGTGATTTTTGTGTTTTTATTTTCAGAGTTCATTTTTTTGTCCATGTGATTGTTAGTTCATTTCTCATTGTATTACAAACAGTTTTTGCTCTTTTTATTATTAATCTATTCTTTCTTCATTTTTCCTCAGAAATTTTTGGCGTCGTTTTTTGAAGTTCATTGCCTGGTGCACTCATCACCTGTATTCTGATCTGCAATATTTCACCATCTGATATACGATGGATGTTCACCAATTATTCATGTGCATTGACAAGGAAGATAATTTTTAGATATTTGTCATGGAAAATAAACTCTATTTCAATTATTACGGTACAGTCAATTATGTACTTCTCCCTCCCTTTATATATATATATATATATATATATATATATATATATATATATATATATATATATATATATATATATATATATATATATATATATATATATGTATGTGTGTGTGTGTGTTTATGTGTGTGTGAGTTTTATGTGTATGAATATACATACATATCCACGCATCCATCTACACGTACACACATGCACACAAACACACACAAACACACACACACACACACATATATATATATATATATATATATATACATATATATATATATCACTCCAATATTTGAAAAATCAAATAGAAATAAATCTTGAGTAATTCCCAGCTGAGTAAAGATTACAAATGATTAAAAGTTCAATGGAACATCTTTGTTCGTTCAAATCAAATTAGATTGCTAATCATATATATATATATATATATGAATATTTATTTTCTTTTGGTTCCAACTCATAAATCAGATCACCAGAAGGAAATGATAACTGAAGTCACTTAAGCGTAGAAAAAGATTGGATTTATCCCTATATTGCTTGTTTGTCGATGAGTTCCTGAGCAAATATTCGTCAACAGGAAGTGAAACAGTCAGTATTTCTTTGAGCCCATAGTTTGCACTTATGTTTGCCGACATCATACTCTTCCCAGTGCATTGAAATTAAGTTCTTAAAAATGAAATCCAAAGTAAACAGAGATATAATTCGTTGATATTGGAGGTATTTGACCCTAACTGTATGCACATAATAATTTTAAAGCATTATTTCAGATTATGAAATAATACAACATGAATTTGCTGCATCCCACCTATCCACACAATACATCTCCAAAATATTATCTTTTAAGACATTGCATCGAATAGAAAAAAATAAATACCATGAGTTTTCATGAATATCATTATAGAGTTGAAGGAAAAAGTTATTGCTTCGAATGTGTAATACTTAGATTGAATATTTCTGTTTTAATAACCTCTTTCATCCTATCGGGAGATGTATGTTTCGAGTCCAATGTGAATTGATTTCGTAAATTAAACATCATCTAATAACTAAATACCAGTAAAAGTTCATTCTCTCACGAATGTAGAAAGACGTGATTTAAATCACTTGTGCACAGGTTTATGCGCGAAGCTTGAAGACAAATATCATGATATAAGCTGCTTTATTTTTTTGTTTCGAACATTCTATTAGAAAATATCGTGAGTTGGTATCTATTCCATATCATCATATTATAGTTACGTAAACGTGTTTCGTGTGTTATGATAACTTATTGTAGGTTGCATTTCTAATTTAAGATAGATACTTTAATTCTGCAATCTTTTTATTGATTAACACAATCCGGAATGGTGGCTGCAATAAAATTATTTCAAGATGAGTAGATACGGTGAAAATACCATGGAATACGTTAGATTAGACTTTGAGCTACATCTACTGAATTTGACCAGAGATTATCTGGATGAGGCTCATTAAATATCCAATGTTTATGTTGTCAAGTCGCAAGTTCGACTGGAAAATGCTTTATTTTCATAAGAATTTTAACGGTATTATGCTTGAAGTAATACCCTTAGAAGGTTCAATTAGGCTGTGTAAATATAGCATATATATATATATATATATATATATATATATATATATATATATATATATATATATATATATATATATATATATATATATATATATATATATATATGTTTCATTTATATCTGTCTTAGCAATCAACTGCACTACGACTGTTCCCCTACGGAACGCATCCCCTTTTCTTTTCGAAGAAAAACAATGCTTTTGAAGGTCAAATAAACCACTACTGATATATTAAGCAAGGCATTGCTTGAATATTGAATAATGGGTCGTTTTTCGGAAATCGAAGAAAATTGTTCAGCCTTATACCGATTGTTTATTTTGGCTTCTCCTCGATGCGTCATTAATCTCCTTGTGAACAGGTGAAACCTTCGATGCACCTGCTTCGGATAATTAAATGACATGATTGGGTAAACAGATTTTATTTGGGGAAACAGGTGTTGTTCAGACGGAAATCAATCAGCCTGTGTCGAGAGACCAAGATTTAAATTGGGGTTACAGTTTTTGGTATTTACTAACCGTTGCTTAGTATGGTACAAGGACGATACCTATTTCAGACGTAATGGTTCCTGAAAGTAGCTTAGTAAACTGTGCCCGATAGCGATGCATTAAAATTAGCCAAAATTCTTGATGATTACAAATCTCAGTTTAGTGAGGCATGAGACTAATTGATAACTTCAATGTCTAGTTTAATATGGTCTGCGATGAATAAATATTTTCTATGTTTTGTTTAGTGTGACGAAGAGATTAGACTGCCAAAGAAATTTGTGGTAAAAAAAAAACAAAAATAAAGAACAACTAGTATTTTTATCATTGCTCTACAGCAACCAGAATAGTTGAATTGGTTAAGTCTGGCATAAAGCTGTGAATTTATTATACAAGAAAGGCAAACACGCCACAGAAATGTCTGCAAGATCAATTCGGTAAAAATTTGGTAAAACAGCTTAAGCACTCCCTGCCAAACTATTGTTCCAATCACATTACTGAAAAATACTTCTCTTTCAATAGTTTGGGGGATTTGTATTGCGTGCAAATCAAGTCAGTGTTGATTTTTGTAACTACTCTTTGTGAATAGTATCCTCTGTTTTGATTGCTCTATACATACCAAAGGTGATTACTCAAAACTGGACGTGTTGAGCTTTTTTTTTTTCACTATCCAATTTCCAGGTATATTAGATGGCACATATTAATTCAAATGTACCTGCAGATACTTTTTATTTGATGGGAAAATTGCCCTGAACTCCCTCTAGGAGAATCGTAGAGTCAATTACAAAACTTTTTGAAAAAATAAGAAGCTCAGAAAAAAAAAGGAGTGATGTATGGATGTAAGGAAAGGAAACTGAATTATTATTTTAATTTTTCCATCATTTGTGCTCAAACCACGAGGACTAAACAGAGTAATCATTGGTTTGTTTAAATATATATTTCTAGGACCAGACTTGGAAAATTGTGACTACATCTGAGAGAGTCTTGAACATCTCTAGTTAAAGTGATCTACTTGAGAAATGATCTCTCTGAACTTGCAACGGTTCCACGTGAATTCTTTACAACGATTCGATGGAACTTGGGTGAACCATTATAACACAAAAACTGTACGCTGTGATTTGCAAAGATCGAACATACTTTTTTCTTGATGAAAGATAACTAATTGTTTTGCTACCTAGCTGTGTTTGTCAACTTGTTGCAATTTCAATGCAGCAAATAAAGGGATACAAAGTTTTTCCCATGTCTTCTTAATTATTCATATGAATATGTGATTGTATAAAATACATGTGTATTCAGCTACTAGTTCCTATAAAATAGCGCTAGGTAACTTTTCATCAAACTAATATCTATGTTTTAATACATAATTGTACACATGCGGAGAGATACACAGGTGCATGTATATTTAATACACACAGGAACAAACTCTTCTGGAGTGCAAAACGAGAAAATATACAAAAACAAAAAAAATGATGATGAAAATATTAAATATTCTTCTCCTCTGGATGTTAGCTTTTATTTACGCTCTGTGTAATCGATAGAATAACAATTATTTCTGGGAAACATCCAAAGAGAAAACCCATATCAAAATGAGTCCCGGACATCTTGACATGGTTCAATTTTTCTTTTTTTGTTATTTTTAGTGATATATCTTCTTATTTTCCTTTCACATTTTAAGCATTGGAATTTGTAAACGTTTAAAAAAATCACAAATTTCCTTCGAATGAAAATAAATAAATATCGTTTACTTCGGTGACTATCTAATGTTGCGGAATTCACTTATTTTCTCGATCATCTCGCTCTGGTGAATTTCGACTCAACTTATGCCTAAAGGGGCGTTCATCTCTCAACAAAACTTAGAAACCCAGCAGCTTACGGAAAGAAAAAAATCTAAGAAATATGAAACCCTGAAGCCAGATATATTCCTTTGACTTAAATTTATTGTATAGCCAAAGTAAATATATGCCTATATTAAACTATATAGGTTTGGTTGTCACACATTCAGTGAAAGTACGAATCGTGGCTACCCTCTTATCGATTATCTGGAGTTAAAAATATTTGATAAACAAAAATAGTCTGTAGGAGAATTACTGAATGTCCATGAAAGATTTCCCAAGATTCCGCATAACAATCTTCTAAACGTAGACACCGTCTGCTGAGTTTTGTTGGGTCGGCAGGCATGTTTATAACTTTCTACCTGTTCTTATTACCTTGGTATGACTTGATATGGTTGCTGTTAAAGTGGCTAAGTCCCCATTACGTTCTTGAATTGATTTTTTTGGTGGACGATGGGTGTCCACCGTTAATTATTAAGAACAGGCTTTTCTCATAGGGAGTAAATGTTTGAATTATCAGACCTATAGCACACCTGATACATACATGGCCGGACGGCCAAACCAACTTGAAAACTTTTGAAACTGTTGATAGTTTTGGTTAATGGTTTCTAATATATATATATATATATATATATATATATATATATATATATATATATATATATATATATATATATACAACTTCTTAGGTGATTTTACAATGAGTATTAGTATAAGATATTGCCTTGAAATGCATATATCTGATTAGGAATGTATTTTCAAATCTAGCTTTGAGAAAATAAAATATCTGAGAGCCAAGGACACCAGGAGAAGAATTCCTATCAAAAACAGTGTATCAAATTCGAAAGAAAGAATTAGTTTATAATACAACACCATTGTAATGGGTATTACATATAATTACATCTTCATGTTGCCTACCGGCTCCCATATTTGATTAAGTGAACCATATAGTAAACGGGGTTTGCATTCTTTCATAACGTTAAGTTTTGAGAGCGCACAAGGGAAATGCAAAATAAATATATTAGGAAGGGATAATTTCAGTCTTGCAGTCATTGGAAGGAAAAAAATCTCACCCAAGATATTTCCATTTGTAAGCAATAATCAGACGATTTTCTTTTCCATGACAAGGATATACAATCGGCCATCTTTGATTGAATCTAGCAATACTAAGCCTCCACATCACGTGTTTGCTTCGAGATTAACCATTTCTACGGTTGAAGTGGGATTTCAGGCAATAGAGAAGAATATTAGATTTAATAAATTTCAATATCCCTCCTGTTTTGAATCAACAATAAAAGTCAACATACATTTATTGGCAACATCAAAATCTGACATTTTTATTAGACAATCTTAACAGAAAACAGGGAAGTTGAATATGATCTTACTAGAAATTACCATGAATTATGTTTTCAACGTAACGCATTCATTGAAAACTAGAAAAGACACCCGGCGTTACCCGTAGAAAAAATAACATCTAATCCGACGACACAATGGAACGTATGTTTTTAAGACATTTCCTCGTACACAACACAACTATTTGCAGAAAAAAGGTTATTTATCACGAAAGCTTATTGGTCAATTCCAATCAGTGTTGTGTAGAAAATGATACACAGATAACAAATTGTATTAAATATGGATTCTAAATTGTGAAATTCAACCCACTTGCTTATTCTATCTATAACGAACTTTTAGTTGAATGAAGCCTTATTTTTTTTGATAAATATGCTTCCAACGCCTGGCTGTCTTAAGTTCAAAGTTATATAATATCAACCAATATGACAAACTGGAAGGGCATCTATATAGATTGGGTAAACATGTGCTGAAGATTCCGAGAGGAAATATTTTCGCTGTTAGTTTTCCGAAAAAAAATCACATATTGTTATCTTATCTGTATATTCATAAATTTGTCGAGGTAAAGCTTTCTGGGCGATGAAAGTGAAGCTTCGTATACAACCCAATTCCTAGAGTTATTCGAACAGATTTTCAGGTCTCCAGGTCCACTGGAAAGGATTTTTTCATCACTTATACCGGAGATACATTTTATCTGAAATGAACTTGAAGCAGACTTATTCTGATTGTTTTTTTTTATTCTTTAGATGTGTCTTTATCGCCTGACTGTCTTGCTTTCAAAGCCAAACAATATTAGCTAACGCTAGGAACAGCAAGTTCATCTCAATTCAACTGTTTTTTTCGTGATGAAGTTCCCTAGAAAATACCTAATGGATTGATGTGTATAAGACTTTGAAAAAGAATTGGAAACGTTTTTTTCTAGAATTTTTAATAAAACTTGACATTTGTTCATGTTTGATATTGAAATAAAACGAAAAAACAAAAAATAACAAAAGGAAAAATGTAACATCTCACAAAAATAATTGCCAACCGAATCACAGAAGCATTATATGAAAACCAACCACGGGAGCAAGTCAGCTTTGAAAGAAGCTATTCGACCATTAGCAATCCTCATTCAATCAATCAGCTGAAAGAAAATGCAGCAGAATTAAAGCTACCATACACTATGATATTCGTCGACTTCGAGAAAACCTTCACACTTCGGAAATTCCTATGGTCATAAAAGCCATCCCCTTACAAGGTGGAGGCCCTTTATACGTCAGAGAATAATATATATACAGTCACAACAGCCTCTTTATCAGGTTACATGAAGACTTGGAGCCCTTCCAACTCAAAAAAATGGGCGAGACAATGTGGTACCCAAACTATTGTTTGACAAACTGAATGGAGAAAGCAAGGGAGTCGGCTAACACATGAATTTTAGCAAAACATAGGTCGAGTGCAACATGTGCAACTTGTGCTGCAACCAAGTCAAAAATAAGAATGCAACGATTAAAATCAGAGACAGAACAGAAGAAAGTAGATCACTACACCTGCTCAGGACAATTGATCTCAATGAAATCCTCAGAAAGAGAAGAAATCAAGTTATAAATCATATTTGGATAGCAAGCCTTCAGCAGAGTAAGCTCAACCTTCAGAGAAAAAGATCTCATTGGTCACGGAAGAGAAGGATATACAACGAATACGACCTCCCGATAGTCACTGATATGGAGCTTGATCATTGAACCTAACTAAGGGACTCGTGAATTGAAAACCCTGCAACATGTACATGAAATAATCATGCTCAACTTCACATAGATAAATCACAAGACAGTACAATATGTCACAGAGAAAAGAGTCTGGGATATCATAAAATCCATTAGAAAACTCAAACGGTAATGGGCTGGTCATGTTGCATGAATGGCAGGCAACTGATGAGTACCACAACTCACAATATTGAAAACATGTGCAACTGAGGCCGGTGTAATACGAAATGGAAAGATGAACTTGCCATATTAAGAACTATTGGTTCTGTGACCCCGATGATAAAGATGTCTGGTGAGGGTCTATCTCCAACGACCGACCTTAAAGGACAGATGGTGACGATGATATGCATTCTTATATGTTCTTATTTATTCATTTATTGATTTATTTTGCGAAATAACAATGTTATATATATGCATAAGCAAAGAGCAGGCACCAAATTTACGATAAAATGAATTTTTTTCGGGAATTATCTTTATTCATTGGAATTAGGTATCTGTTCAACAAATCAATTAATTGACGTATTGATTGAATAGTACACTATAGAAAATTCGAAAGGTTCCCATCTTCAGTAATAAGTGAATGAGAATCTATGTTCGCTTACAAAACAAATTTAGAATCGAATGTTCAGCTTCGGAAACAAAATGAAGATCAAAAATGAAAATTCAGCAGCAGTCATAGTGTTGACTCTGAACGGTTTTTGAATGTGAAATAATCCATGATGGTTCAAGTTGATCTTTTGAAAGATCAGTAGCAGCAGTTATGGGTAATATATTGGAGGTGCTGGTCAAAGGCGGTAGTATTTCTACGAAGTGGGTGTCACAGTTATCCTTCATCATGTTCTAGGGCTTTCTCTGGTAATAAGATAAGTTTGTGGTGTTAAAATTATGCAATAGGGGATCCAGATTGTATGGGTAGAGTTATTGTTGAAAAAAGGAATATAAGTGTATCGATATGTATTATGGTGTACAGGTGTTATGGTGTATATTCATTAGTTGAGATGGTAGTATATCATTAGGTGCAGGTAAAAAGATCGTGAATTGGTGAGAATAGAGTAATTACGGAGAGTGATGATTAAAAGCAAGAGAATTGAATCACAAAATCATCCAATCCAACTCACAGCACAACAATATTTCCGTACCAGGGATCACAATTTGGACACGGGCATTTGATGTATCATTGTCGAAAAAAATCCCCGACATATGTGGAATAATAAACATGAAGCTCTATTTCTCTTTGAACAGACTCGATACTAAACTCAACAACCCTATCTAAGCTGATTAGTGAAGTGTTGTAGCAAATTACAGGTATGTTTTTTATGTACATTATTTGCAGTGCTAATTCTCCTAATTTTTAATGAGTGTGTATGCTCTTTGGCATGTCGGTTGTAACAATTTCGAGAGAACCTAGTTGTGGGTCATTGTAGGATTAGTTTAGAGGATTGACTTTCTATTGTTATCTAAGGATATTCAGGTGTTTGGGAGAGCATCAAAGTGTTTTTCAGGATGGATGAAATGACTGGTGTACCTGAGTTATTTACTTGGTTGATTTTCAGAAATTGGTAGAACCTTGCAAATGTTGTGGAAACGCTAAGAAGTGAGTTATTATGATTTGGTATTTAATGAGGGGTATTAGGGACTTTTTAAAAAAATGTTGCGTTGATAAGTTGAGAATCAGCTTTTATTAGGTATTCATCGATACCCAACATGATTATAGCTCCCTTTCATGTGCTCTTCTACTAATGAAGTTGGTATTGATCTAAAGTTTGTTGAAGAGCACATCTTCTTTAGGGATGATATTATCGTGTGGTTGGAGCTGTTCATTGTGATTGTGTCGTTTTTAATGTCTTTCTTACTACTAGCTCTTATATATATATATATATATATATATATGAAGGATTACAAGAATCAATACCTGCTGAATTTCAACATTCATGCACAATGAACCTAACAGCAACTAACGACATGTTTTCCTGTAATTATGTAAAAGAAACCCATAATTATAGGTTGAAACATATTGCCATTCGCTAATGAGTGCGTTATGTAAGAAATGTCAACATTCACAGGTCTTATATCCTTCCGTATTAGATATTGAGCACTGAGATTAAACATCACGGTTAAAATCTGTGTAATATTTCTTTTTTATTGTCATTGACAATACATTATCAACCATTTGTACATATATGCAGAGAGAGATTTGATAAGAATCACTCGACAGTGTCAGTCGGAGCAGATAAATTCATAGAGTGATGTGTGCATCTGAAGAACAATGACATTAATTATATTGAATTTACGTTATAATTAATCGGTATGGATAACTCACTTGTGTTTTTCTCAATTGCAGTTTTTACTTTTTCCTATAAAATAAGGATAGATAGGTCGATGCATGTTAACAGTTTGACGCTTGCATATCATCATCATCATCATCATCATCATTATCATCATCATCATCATCATCATCAGTATTTTAGCGTCCATCGTTGGACATAGACCTTCCCCAGGATCTGCAACACTTCCCTATCATGGGCGTTGCGGTGCCAGTACTTCCTGAACTTGTCTAGCTCGTCTCTCCATCTAACATTTTGCCGGACTCGGTTGCGCATGTGGTCTCAGGTGATCCATGTTGTGAGTCATGATGTCCATCGATTGTCTGCCATTCTTGCAACATGGCCAGCCCACCCCGATTTGAGATTTTTAATGGATTCTATGATGTCCCTAACTCTCGTCTTTTCTCGGATGTACTGTGCTGTCTTGTGGTCCCTCCATGTGAGGCCTAGCATTATTCTTTCATGTGCACGCTTGCATATATGAATACTTATATGAACAGCACACACTGACTTAATTCATATCCACTCTAACTTAGCTCTTGCATACACTAATTTCACTTGAATACTCCGCAAATTAATATCACATTGATCAAACATCAGTTACATGGAGACACTGCATCAAAAAACTGCCTTATCTGTATTCCTGTTCAATCATGGAGAAGGAAGCCACAGATAAAAAAAAATTTTAGTCACAGATCACCACCGTAAAGATGGATATCACCACTGACCCTCCTCTTCTTTCCCTATATGCACTAAAGAATGGGGCATTATTTTGGAATTACAGGTCACAAACGAAAAAAAAATTGATTATTTCTAGAAAATGAAATATATATACATATATATATATATATATATATATATATATATATATATATATATATATATATATATATATATATATATATATATACATATATATATATATATATATATAGTCTAGAAAGCCTAACAGCACTAAACGCTTAACACAATGAAACTATTTTATCATTTTTTTTTTTGTGTGTTATTTCAGCCACTTATTTCCCAATATCCGTTGGTTTTGTTCATGTAATGTTTTTTTCAGATTTTGCATGTACTCTGATATTATGGTAATACGTGTAAACTTTTCCCTCGTTAGAATCATTAGTTGTTGACTATGTAACAATTTTAGGGGATTTCAAAACATCACCTCCCATAGCTATTTCTCGATGTTAAGTCATTTTCTATAAATAGGATTCATACTATAATTATGTACTGATACTAATTATTTCTAGGCTTAATAATTGTTATTAATGATTATTACTGAGGTATCGTCTCCTTGACTGACGAAGAAAAGTGCAGAGCGGTCAATATATCCCCCCCCCGTATTCCTCTCATTGAAGAAAACTCAGGAGTAAAACTTTGTAATTAGCCGTTATTACTCATTGAAGTATCTCTCTTACAAATAAACTCTTAGTCAATTAAATATAACTCAGAAACCATCTGCACGATTGAACTTGACCTTGCTTTGTTCTGCAGTATTGCAGTAACAAAACTATTTTACAATCCGTCGTTTCGTTGTGTTAACAATGAATATTCAAACAAACGTAGAATTTGGATAACCGTTAAATAAATTAGGAAAAAAAAACAAAAACAAACAAAAGAACAACAAAAAAAAGCCAACCAAAGCGAACGAGTTGACCAAGAAACACATGATTTTCCGGGAATGCATTTTATTTTTCGTGGGCTGTATATGTCTTAGGTCTAAGCCTGTAGCTGAGGGAAGACACAAACATTTTCCGTTGCTGCATTATCATCTTTGAATAAGAGGCTGAACTCGACTATATAGTACCATGCTGGCCAAGGATAAATGGAAAGAAAAAATGGAAAGAGAAAGCAAAAAATCGTGAGTAAAGAAAAAAAGAAATGAGAGGTCCATATCGATCGATCATTTGGTAGGAAGCAGCACCATTAATGTCATTTTCGTTCTTCAACTGCAGACATCATTTTTGGATTTTATCGGCACTCGGCTGACGTCCAGTACCACAAGGGGTATTGTTCCCATGTTCATGTGGCTTCATCGAATACTGATGCAGCTGATAGTAAAACGGGGGATCGAAATTGAGCAGCTTGACTATAAAATTTTGGCGGGGGGGGATAATAAGGGACAAAAAACAATTCTGCTTAATTCTGCCAAGATAGGGATCAATGACTAGAATGTACTTTTTGTGTGCCATGCAATATAAAACCATAAAGAAGTGCATGGTTTTTGCTTAAGGCCAGTAAATATGTTTGAATGACATTGTAAAAGAAGGATATTTAGGTCATCATCCTCTTGGGCTTCCATCTTAGCTTGAGTCGTTGTTTTCGTTCTGGTAAGCAATAAAATTTCAAGTAATAAATTCCCCAATAAATTGAGTGGAAGATATTTCAAGAAAATACTAAACTGTTCATCATTTAACAAGAATTATAAGTTCAACGACGAGTCAACCATCCTTACAACCATATCTGTGATTTACAAATTCAAGAAAATTCTGAACGAAGTGGGAGTAGCATTACTATTTGCTGTAATAGTACCAGGGAAAAGATGAAGATGAATCTTCGGATGGTTCAACCGACAACCTAGGTGCTGGAAAAAATAGTAAGTTTATCTTGAAATAAATGCACATTATTATTTTATTATTCAGTTTTTCCAGTGGCTGAGTGTATTGTTTTCGTTCATTTGACATGGGTTATATATGGGTATGAGTGACTTTTTTAGCTCTGTGGTTAGCTGAAATGTTAATGCAATTTAAGTAATTTCACGACGAATTTCTCTTTCATTAACAAACAATTGCTGGGAACTATGTAAAAAACAAATATGATGCGTCATCTATTGATCGTTCTTTTAAGGACTTCATGCGTTTCCTTCTTGTTTTTTCCTTCTGCTGTTAAATGTAACTAAAACCAACCAACACACTCTCTTCTCAATCTCGCCTGCAGTCTGAAACCTCTTCAAGAAGATCCAAAATTCGTAGGGAGCCAAGTTTTGACTTTTGAAGTTTAGTTTGACGTAGGTTATTCGATATTCTGCCAAGAGGCACCACACGAGGCGTTAAGAATGGGCAAGCACTGTGATTGGGAACGCATCAGTCATAAAGAACATTGGTTTACTGAATGACATCTCACTATTGACTACGTCGACCAACGTTATGTGTTTGTTCATGCATGGAAAGGAAGGCCCCCGTCTTATTGGATCCAACTTACATAGAACCTTTACAACCATTCTTCTACAAAGCCAAATTAGGTAGATATTGCTTTCCTCCAGACACCTTGCATATATATATATATATATATATATATATATATATATATATATATATATATATATATATATATATATATATGCGTGTGTGTGTATGTGTGTGTGTGTGTGCATGTTTATGTTCATATATGTATACATATATATATAATTTATTTTTATATATCTACATGTATATGCATCTATATATATATATTTATATATATACATATATGTGTGTGTGTGTGTGTGTTCATGGTCATTTGATTTGTCTGTGCGTTTATCCATGCGTACCATGACATCATAATTATTTTACTGAAGATACAGTTTTAAAATTCTCTCTCATTCCATGAGTTGATCGGATTTTTTTGAGAGTGATTAGATTCCAAGGACTGTTTGGATAACTGAAGTCTTCATTTTTTTTTTTTTTCCCTAAAGCCCTGTTCCAATTACAGCATTTTCCTTTCCTGGTCGTTATTATAATCCCAAAAGTCATTTGGACTGCTGAAAAGTCATTTCAATTACAGGTGTCCGGACTCTTCATCAAAGAACAGGATCAGCAAAGATAACACAACCGAGAAAAAATGATAATGAAGAAGGCAACACAAAACATAAAATGAGTAGTTGAAGCAACGCTTGGAATTGATTCTTGGAGATCTGGAATGAAATATCCGATAGGTTTTCCTGCTTTGTTTTCCTGTTGAATCTAGCAGATATTTCCCTTTGAAGCTTGCTACTCAACTTTCCATCCGATTTTCTCATTGTCTGAAAGATACTTGTTTTATGGAAAGAAAAAATAACGTGACATCGAACAATCAGTATTTACGCAAGTACATGAAAAACCTGATGCCGGATGATTGAATTTGTTTCACAGGATAACAATAATTTTTTGTCAATGTATTTTTCGATGCGCTAAATGTAGAAATCCCAGGGTCAATAACCCTCATTTTTTTTCCTAAAATCTGCCTCGCTCATGTACCACTAACTGATCAAGGGATTGAATTTAGGTTTCAACAGTTACCGATTGAGGCCTATCAATGCTGTAAACAACATCATACAAACAGATTCATACTGGTGAGTTTTTAATACAATCATCTTTTGAAACAAAAAAACAGCAGATCGCTTAGTAAAGAATTACAGATTCTTGTTTACTATTCCCGATTCGTTACTGAGAGTGACAGATAGTTGAGAAAAGCCAATTGAAAAATTGTGTGCAACCCTCCTAATGTTCCTGTCATATTCTTATTGGCCGTGTCTACAAAGGACAGAACATGTCTATTATTCCTCTCTAACTTTGCTCTTATGGTCAAAACGTTGCTATATTTTAATTTATGTATTTTGCCATAAACATTTCAGAGAAGGTAATTAAAAGCTGTGAAATCCTCATTTAGAGTTGTGAAAAATTATGGTTAAGGCCTATTTATATATGCAGTGGTGGTATCAACACCTTCTGGAGGTCATCTGGTGGCTTTCATATGATGTTGTACATCCAGACATAGAATCTGAGCTGCTATGGCTAGTCAAGCCGAATGGTAGTGCGACAAGGTGTCCTCCTTGTCCAAAAAGCTAGAATCCCGTGGAAACTTAGTAAAACGCTTACGATAACCATCAGGAACAACACTATATTTCGTTCTCCATTGACCTACAAGCGTGTCTATCATTCTTAGAGGTCTATCAAATGTTGTTGGTAGAATGCAATGCAGAGAATGTACCTAGTAGACCTCCAACATTTAAGAAAATGCTGCCGGCGAGTATTGTGTGAGGCGGTAGTCCAAGCCATTGCCTCTGTAATACCATGAATAAATACCTTTGGAAGGAAAATATAACAAATCACTGGTTTGAAACGTTGTTTCGAGGCTCCCAAAGTATTCAAAAGGCCGTTAACTCTCGAGAACTGATTGGCATCGGTAAAAGTCTACGGTAAGAGAGCAGTTGAATGTTCTGGAAAGTCCAGATATTTCGGATGAATGTGACTATTATGTGTTCGAAATCCATTGTTGTGCACTTGGAAATAGGTTGAGTTAAGAGTAAAACGGTTGCATTTACAAAAATTTTGGGTGGGATAAAATTGTTTTTTATACTTTCCACACCCACAATCATGAATAACACGCATTATGGGGAACAAAAATCGCATTTAACATTATTATGCCTGTCTAAAAGCGTGCATATGTAACATAACAATTCAAAAATATGTTATCAAATATATATTCTCAACATATCTGTCTTTCGCATCGCACATGGTTCACATATATGAATTAACCACGTTGATCGATCAGTGGTAATTCCAAATTGAAAAAAATCAGCTAATAACTTCCCAGACAAAATGGCATGCATATATATATATATATATATATATATATATATATATATATATATATATATATATATATAATTGAATCGAATCGAATCGAGACGCTTTCGTTCAGGCAAAAAAATATTCTTCTGATAAAAATATTCCAAGAGATATTTTCCATTTTTAAAAAATGTATCTGATCGCTTAGACCAGCCATTTTTGTCAAAATCGTTTTAATGAGGCCGTCTATCTGACGTGTAACTGTCAAAGCTAATATTCGCCGGAAGCAAGCAAACATTTTTAAGACCGACCCAGAGACGTCTACACCGTTTTTAAGCATATCTCGATTCTTTTCTTAGATTAAAGAGCTGAAAAATGTTAATGTAATTTTTAAATGATGATTTCAATGCATTCAAACATTTGAATAATAAATAGATTGAATAGATAAATAAAAGTCGGACAAAATGTAGAAGAGCAAAAAGTAATAATCATTCACTTAATCATTTGGACTATTATCCTCATGTTAATTGACATTACCAGAACATTTTGGCCTCTGTATTCTCCGACCTTCTTGAGTGTCTGTCAAGTTCAGTAAGCTCCTTGGAATTTCAACCTGTGCACTTTATTCAGTCCATGGTGATAAATTACTCTTCCTCTGTTGCTTACCACAGGGAATATTTTGTATAAGTATTTCCTCAAAGTCAATTCAGAATGGCTGTGGTGCTATTCCTCCTTTCCAACTGAATCAACTCATTATTTTCGGTGCAAGCAAAGGATTGATGATGGGACTGCTCCGCAGGCTGCCAAATACTCTTAACCAACGTCTTGATCCACTTTCCCAAATGTCTCGATTGAGTGCAACAGGCACCGTGAAAAAACGGAGAGTATTGCAACTGGACTGTTTTGGCAATAACCACAAGATGGGGACAAATTGGAATAAATCAGTGAATAATAAACATAATTTCACATCCTATGAATTTGAAACAAAAATGACTGGTTTTCCATGTGAAAAGAAGAACATATTGTTTTGTATCTTCCATGGAGCAGCTAGTGCCAAAGACAAAAGCCGGTGCAGTGCCTACTCCAAACTTTGCAAGATATTCACAAGCAGAGCATCAGCTTATACAGTCGCAAAGCAATTTTGATGATCCATGCATCTTTAGTATTCATAGGATCGGCGTTGCTCAACTTTGTTGATCTTACGAAAACTTTTGCATAAAAGTGAACCTAGCGAACATAAAAAAAATATAAGGGAAATAAACAATATTGAAACGATGATTTAGTGGGTTTTTTTCATACTGTTGACCGATCTCTCAAAATATATCGACACAGCTTCAAGAAAAACGAAAATGAAATGGTTTCTCTATGACTGACAGTTATAAATAATAGAACGTGCTTGATTTTTCGTTTGGGTACGAATAAGAACCTTCAATTTCAGGCTATATGGCGTTCAATTTAAACAGATATAGAAATAGGGAAAATCCTTAAATCACTACAAATAGCAGAGGGTGATCGATACAGGAGTCGTGATGTCCAGTGGCTGTCTGACATTCTTAGAACCTAACCAGCCCAATGCCATTTGGAATTTCTGATAGATTCAATAATATTTCAGACTGATATTTTTGATCTATCTATGTGATGTTGGGCATGATTTTTCCATGTGCCTTATGCACGAACATCGATTTGAAAGTAGGTTTGTTGGTCAAGCTCCATATATCACGATCGGGAGGATGCATTGGTTGTACATCCTTTTTTTCAGGACTAATGGTATTTTTCTCATTCTTGAAGTATGAGATTGCACCTTAGATGGCTTGCTATCCTAGTGTGATTAATAGGTATATTTCATGTTATTTTGAGGATTTCATGGAAATTTGCTGCCAAAAGTAAATGTTCTGGACTATTTTTCATTGCTGGGTTTGATCGTTTTATGATTAATGTCTTTTATTTTTAACTGAAGTTCATGTAACGACCAACTTTCTTACTTTCTTCAATCAGTTCCTTTTACATAAGTTGGAGCTCATGATGATTCTCAGCAAAAAGGCTGCTGTCGTCAAAAAATGTAAGGTTGCTGACATATGCACCATCTTATGTAATTTCTTCATTTTCCCAGGCTAACTTTTAAAAGATTAGCTCGGAGCAGACATCTTATGAACTGGTATTACCTTACGTTAACCTTTTATCAAAGGTAAAAGGTTCCAAGTGTCTGTACCCTGATGAAGGAGCTGCTGTAACAATATACATGTTTCAATACTCTTAGATATACAGGATCATGGGAACTCAGAGATGACATGCAAAACCGTGGCCGGCAGAATATGACATGACGATACGAACTAGATAATTTCAGAAAGTATTGGTTCTGCGACGCCTGTGATAGCAATCTTTGACAAGTCCTGGGAAATGCTTATAACCAACGGCTGCTGCTGATGACAAAATAGTAGGATACACACTTAGATTTATATCTTCATATTCATATTTATATACATACATACATATATATATGTGTGTGTGTGTGTGTGTGCGTGCGTGTGTGTGTGCGCATGTGTGTGTGTGTTTGTGTTTGTGCGTGTGTGTGTGTGCGTTTGAGGGGGGCACACACACACGCAGATATATACATATATATATATATATATATAATTCCCCCTAAGAAGCATGTCTGACAAATGTTTGTATACCCAGGTGCCAGAATTCCGTTTTCGGTGTAGTCAAGAAGGAAGCAGAGAATTATTCACCAGGCATTATCTCGACTAAAGGAGCTACATAGAAGACTCATGTAAATGGAAATATTGGATGAACTATCTTTTATTCTATGCTTTATTCCTGTTTTGATATTCATCATTTAAAAGGCATAAACGAAATCATGTAACAATATCATAGCCAGCAAAACGATGTTCTTATGACAACAAGGAATATAATCCAAATTTGAATCAGCAAATCCTGGTTTGAGAACGATGATATGCATCGAAACGGGTCTTAGGAACCACTCGACATTTCTGTGTCGTCAGAAACATCGGAAGAACTACAGAGCTTGTTGACCGATATTTGATAAGGGAAGAAAATTCATAGTTTAAATGATGAACATTCACCTATGGCAGATAATGAATTTGGAGGAAGGTTGTGAAGGCGAAATAAACCTACGCATAATAATCAGCTTGAAACCATTCGATATGAATACAATCATATTGAAGAGCACCTTGCAAGTATGGTAAAGCGTGAAGCATATAATCAATTAAATATACCAACTGATACTTATGGGTATGATATATGGTCAATAATAAATCGAATAAAGAAACAACTTAGGAATGACTCCGAAAAAAAGAAAAAGTTCAATATGGATCAGAGAGACAATTACAGTGAGATATATTATACAGATAATTGAGCGACAAAATGGATATGGACTGAATGCTTAGCAAGAAATGTTATCAGTTGGATCAAAATACTAACCAACTAGTTCCCATGGGACATTAGATGAAAGGATGGAATAGAATAGTTTGCTGGTAGGACATGGCATAAGATAAGAGGTCAATAGCCGTCTTCATAGAGGGAAAATGCCTTCATCCATCATGATTGTGTATCATCATTCTACACCGATTGCAAACTTAATACAGATGGTAAAGCAGTCAAAAAATGTGCATTCGTATCTTGCCAAAAGCACATTTTCGTTTCTGATACTGGCAGTCAAGCAAGGATCGTAGAAAAGCATTTGGAGTAATTGTGATGGAAAGCAACGGAAATTGAGATTGAAGTCCATGAACACGGTTGTTTGCCGCCATTTCCTTTTATTTCCTTTGTTTCCCGAGTTGTATTTAGTTTTTATTTTCCGAATTAAGTTAGATATATCTCTTTTCCTTCAGAACAACGGCCCCATACTTAGGTCGCAGGTCACATTCATAAGTTTTTATATGCAATTCGGCCATTTGAAATATAAACAAATAATATAATTACTTGCCCATAACGTAGTCAATTGGTCATTTTGTTGGAATATTCATTATACATAATGAATGAAAGTGAGCTGGACATTGTTCATCTGTAGTTGACAAATTTCCATTTGTTCTGGGATATATAATATTGTTACAAAAAAGACACAAAAATATTTTACCATTTAATTGAATTTGCTGATTTACAGAACTGATTTTATTTTCTTTAACACGCAAAATTTTTTTGAAAAATTTTGGATGGCTCTGGTACAGAAATATTTAAAAACTGCCGGTCTTAATCACTCTTTGATGTAATTTCTTGTCAATTATTCTGATTTGTTAGCTTCTTATGCTCACTGTCATCCCAGGAATTTTCAAAATGCCAAAGTAATTGGTGGTGTCCTTACGCTGGCTAATGGTTTTAGCGGCCTTTTTTGGGCTCCATATATAACCTTACATCTTATTCAGTCCATTTTCGACATGCAAAGCACTATGAATCTAGAAATGGCGTCTCTCACTTCACCAAGTGCTATTTAACCAATACCTTGGAGAAAAAGAGATACATGAATTTTCCAAGGACATTATAGTGAGGAAAATGTTAAACTCTGTTTGTTGGGTCCATTATTGTTACTGTTATCCGCTCAGCCGCCCTGAACCTACTATAAAGCCCATGAATATTTTTAGCATACCATTTCCAATAGAAATGTAAATACGTCAAACACACCAGTTGAATATTACAATGAAAAGGAGTCATCGTCAGCTGGCGAATAAAGTGTCTAGAAATTGGATACCAGTATAAATGCAGCAAATATTGCTGAAGGCACTAGTGTATAATAATGGGTACTGATTAAACCATTTCCACATACCCAATTATAGCCGAGAGGCACTACGAGGGAATTTTCCAGAAAAGCATCAAATGGTGAGTATGGCATATATTCACAAACACTCACTGACAAACACACATGCAAATAGACAACACACACACACACACACACACACACACACACACACACACACACACACACTCACGAGACACGTATACACGACAGATAATGAAATAGACTAAATAGATGAATTGAGTCATTAATTAGATAATTCTATTTAATGGGAGAGCAACTAATTGATTTATGAATATAATAGCCTTAAGTGTCATAGGCTGAAGAAAAGAATCGTTGCCAAATTTTTAAAAATCGTATACAAACTACGATCAAAATGTCTGTTACCTGAAAGTCATTAGCTGAATTTCAAACTAATATTTTCATTGTATAACGTTCGATATATCAAACTATTTTTGGTTCACAGCATATATATATATATATATATATATATATATATATATATATATATATATATATATACACATTTATATATGAGCGCTGGTAAAATCTAAACAAAATTGATAGCAAACCTTTGAATATGGGAATATGATTCCACTTTGGAGGAAAATGTTTTAACCAAAATTTTGAATTAAATTTCACTACATTAATTTCTAAAAAGAGATATCCTTTTGCAATTTATTTTTTTTGAGAAAAAGCAATTCTAAAATCCATATAAAGAGAATCAAGAGTTATTCCTGATGAATATTGGTATGTGTCTCTATATCCCTGAATAAATAAGCGTATAATACAATGAATTTCAATTCATGTTGTACCTGAAATAACTCGAACTGACTATCCTCATTCTATGTGTGAGCTTTGTGAACAAAGAATTTTGAAACGGTCCCCGATATCAGTAGAAAAGCCGTTGCATGGTCTTAGCTCTGACATTCGGATGCAAAACCTGGAAAATTCATCTTGAACTCATTAAGAAAAAGCCAGATGGAGACACGTAATACGTAAGTTTTCTGGTGAGGCATGGCAGAGATCAGTACAATCACACTTGTCATGGAAAGAGATAGAGAGTCTTTAGGCAAGCACTGGAATTATAAAAGCAATATATATATATATATATATATATATATATATATATATATATATATATATATATATTAATTGAAAGTAATGGAAAGAACGATACTAGGTACAACTCCAAGTGAGAGATATATTGATCCGAGAGTAGATGAAGGTAAATGTTATCACAACTATTCAAGAGAAAAAAATCGAGAAAGAAAGTTATGTTCTACTTGATGCTTTTTATCATCATCAGCAGCAGCAGCGGCAGCTTGCTTGAGTCCCTTGCTGGACATAGAACTTCCCAAATATTTGCCTGACCCATTCATCATTGGCATCACAGAACCAGTCCTTTCCAAACTTATCTAGCTCGTCAGGCCTACTTTCTATCGACCAGAGTTTTGTATATGAACTTTATGTATCCATTTTATTAGTTTTGATGTCAAGCGGTTGTCTGACATTCTTGAAACATGTCCAGCTCATCGTCATTTGAGTTTCGTAAAAGTTTCTGATATTTCAGACTCCTGTCTTTTCTTTAATATACTGTGCTGTTCTATAATCTCCCCATGTGATATTGAACAGGATTTTTTCCATATTCACGTAGCATGATTCTCACTTTGAGGACCAATATTTTGGTCATGATCCA
This sequence comes from Thysanoteuthis rhombus, assembly GCA_963457665.1. Lineage (NCBI taxonomy): Eukaryota > Metazoa > Mollusca > Cephalopoda > Oegopsida > Thysanoteuthidae > Thysanoteuthis > Thysanoteuthis major. The sequence continues at coordinate 29,182,117 of OY735221.1, forward strand.
TATTTCAGCTCTTTAAGGACGAATCGAGGGATCATTTTTGTTGTATACCCTTCATTTAAGGACTAAGGGGAATTTTCTGTCGAACTTGTTTCACCAGGAACTTGCCAAACTATTGCTATACATTTTTCTAATTCCCCCTTTCTCCTTCTGATAACACCATGGAGACTCACTGTCCTGAGTAGATTTAGTGATCTACGTACTCCTGTTCTTTTTTTTTTTTTTTTTTTTTATGGCAAGTCAAAGTTAGGTCGAGGTAGTGGGGGGGGGGAGTAGAGGGTCAGTTTAGCTTTTAGATATTTAGATTTCGGCATTTGGGGGAGGGTTCTTTCTTTTTTTTTTCCTTGTAGATTTATGGTTAATTTCGGGGGAGGGGATTTAGGGTTCTTTGGAATATACGGAATTGGTGCACATTTAGAGATTTTTCTTTTTTTTTTTTTTTTTTTTTCAGTTTAGCTTTTAGATATTTAGATTTCGGCATTTAGGGGAGACTTTTTCTTTTTTTTTCTTTTTTTTTTTTGCTATTTGACCAACGATTCGACGCATAGGACATTTACAAGCATGTAATACAGGGTTGGATGAATAGGCAGGCATTAAAGATTATCACAGAACAATGAGGAAATGAACAATAAATCAAGAAAATTATGTACTCATCTAAACTTGCGGCAATTTTAGTTAGTCTGGGGACTTCATTTTAGCAGTTGAAAAAGTTTCAATTGGATATATCAAGGCTGTATCTATTGTCAGTAGTAAATTCTTGCTGGGAGACGGGCACGAATTATTTAGCAAGGTACGATGGAAAAATTGAAACTTTTTCAACTGCTAAAATGAAGTCCCCAGACTAACTAAAATTGCCGCAAGTTTAGATGAGTACATAATTTTCTTGATTTATTGTTCATTTCCTCATTGTTCTGTGATAATCTTTAATGCCTGCCTATTCATCCAACTCTGTATTACATGCTTGTAAATGTCCTATGCGTCGAATCGTTGATCAAATAGCAAAAAAAAAAAAAAGAAAAAAAAAAAAGAAAAAGTCTCCCCTAAATGCCGAAATCTAAATATCTAAAAGCTAAACTGAAAAAAAAAAAAAAAAAAAAAAAAAAAAAAAGAAAAATCTCTAAATGTGCACCAATTCCGTATATTCCAAAGAACCCTAAATCCCCTCCCCCGAAATTAACCATAAATCTACAAGGAAAAAAAAAAGAAAGAACCCTCCCCCAAATGCCGAAATCTAAATATCTAAAAGCTAAACTGACCCTCTACTCCCCCCCCCCCACTACCTCGACCTAACTTTGACTTGCCATAAAAAACAAACGAATGTAGGGTTGGATATATCAAGGCTGTATCTTTTGTCAGTAGTAAATTCTTGCTGGGAGACGGGCACGAATTATTTAGCAAGGTACGATGGAAAAATTGAAACTTTTTCAACTGCTAAAATGAAGTCCCCAGACTAACTAAAATTGCCGCAAGTTTAGATGAGTACATAATTTTCTTGATTTATTGTTCATTTCCTCATTGTTCTGTGATAATCTTTAATGCCTGCCTATTCATCCAACCCTGTATTACATGCTTGTAAATGTCCTATGCGTCGAATCGTTGGTCAAATAGCAAAAAAAAAAAAGAAAAAAAAAGAAAAAGTCTCCCCTAAATGCCGAAATCTAAATATCTAAAAGCTAAACTGAAAAAAAAAAAAAAAAAAAAGAAAAATCTCTAAATGTGCACCAATTCCGTATATTCCAAAGAACCCTAAATCCCCTCCCCCGAAATTAACCATAAATCTACAAGGAAAAAAAAAAGAAAGAACCCTCCCCCAAATGCCGAAATCTAAATATCTAAAAGCTAAACTGACCCTCTACTCCCCCCCCCCCACTACCTCGACCTAACTTTGACTTGCCATAAAAAACAAACGAATGTAGGGTTGGATATATCAAGGCTGTATCTATTGTCAGTAGTAAATTCTTGCTGGGAGACGGGCACGAATTATTTAGCAAGGTACGATGGAAAAATTGAAACTTTTTCAACTGCTAAAATGAAGTCCCCAGACTAACTAAAATTGCCGCAAGTTTAGATGAGTACATAATTTTCTTGATTTATTGTTCATTTCCTCATTGTTCTGTGATAATCTTTAATGCCTGCCTATTCATCCAACCCTGTATTACATGCTTGTAAATGTCCTATGCGTCGAATCGTTGGTCAAATAGCAAAAAAAAAAAAAGAAAAAAAAAGAAAAAGTCTCCCCTAAATGCCGAAATCTAAATATCTAAAAGCTAAACTGAAAAAAAAAAAAAAAAAAAAAGAAAAATCTCTAAATGTGCACCAATTCCGTATATTCCAAAGAACCCTAAATCCCCTCCCCCGAAATTAACCATAAATCTACAAGGAAAAAAAAAAGAAAGAACCCTCCCCCAAATGCCGAAATCTAAATATCTAAAAGCTAAACTGACCCTCTACTCCCCCCCCCCACTACCTCGACCTAACTTTGACTTGCCATAAAAAACAAACGAATGTAGGGTTGGATATATCAAGGCTGTATCTATTGTCAGTAGTAAATTCTTGCTGGGAGACGGGCACGAATTATTTAGCAAGGTACGATGGAAAAATTGAAACTTTTTCAACTGCTAAAATGAAGTCCCCAGACTAACTAAAATTGCCGCAAGTTTAGATGAGTACATAATTTTCTTGATTTATTGTTCATTTCCTCATTGTTCTGTGATAATCTTTAATGCCTGCCTATTCATCCAACCCTGTATTACATGCTTGTAAATGTCCTATGCGTCGAATCGTTGGTCAAATAGCAAGAAAAAAAAAGAAAAAGTCTCCCCTAAATGCCGAAATCTAAATATCTAAAAGCTAAACTGAAAAAAAAAAAAAAAAAAAAAGAAAAATCTCTAAATGTGCACCAATTCCGTATATTCCAAAGAACCCTAAATCCCCTCCCCCGAAATTAACCATAAATCTACAAGGAAAAAAAAAAGAAAGAACCCTCCCCCAAATGCCGAAATCTAAATATCTAAAAGCTAAACTGACCCTCTACTCCCCCCCCCCACTACCTCGACCTAACTTTGACTTGCCATAAAAAACAAACGAATGTAGGGTTGGATATATCAAGGCTGTATCTATTGTCAGTAGTAAATTCTTGCTGGGAGACGGGCACGAATTATTTAGCAAGGTACGATGGAAAAATTGAAACTTTTTCAACTGCTAAAATGAAGTCCCCAGACTAACTAAAATTGCCGCAAGTTTAGATGAGTACATAATTTTCTTGATTTATTGTTCATTTCCTCATTGTTCTGTGATAATCTTTAATGCCTGCCTATTCATCCAACCCTGTATTACATGCTTGTAAATGTCCTATGCGTCGAATCGTTGGTCAAATAGCAAGAAAAAAAAAGAAAAAGTCTCCCCTAAATGCCGAAATCTAAATATCTAAAAGCTAAACTGAAAAAAAAAAAAAAAAAAAAAGAAAAATCTCTAAATGTGCACCAATTCCGTATATTCCAAAGAACCCTAAATCCCCTCCCCCGAAATTAACCATAAATCTACAAGGAAAAAAAAAAGAAAGAACCCTCCCCCAAATGCCGAAATCTAAATATCTAAAAGCTAAACTGACCCTCTACTCCCCCCCCCCACTACCTCGACCTAACTTTGACTTGCCATAAAAAACAAACGAATGTAGGGTTGGATATATCAAGGCTGTATCTATTGTCAGTAGTAAATTCTTGCTGGGAGACGGGCACGAATTATTTAGCAAGGTACGATGGAAAAATTGAAACTTTTTCAACTGCTAAAATGAAGTCCCCAGACTAACTAAAATTGCCGCAAGTTTAGATGAGTACATAATTTTCTTGATTTATTGTTCATTTCCTCATTGTTCTGTGATAATCTTTAATGCCTGCCTATTCATCCAACTCTGTATTACATGCTTGTAAATGTCCTATGCGTCGAATCGTTGATCAAATAGCAAAAAAAAAAAAAAGAAAAAAAAAAAGAAAAAGTCTCCCCTAAATGCCGAAATCTAAATATCTAAAAGCTAAACTGAAAAAAAAAAAAAAAAAAAAAGAAAAATCTCTAAATGTGCACCAATTCCGTATATTCCAAAGAACCCTAAATCCCCTCCCCCGAAATTAACCATAAATCTACAAGGAAAAAAAAAAGAAAGAACCCTCCCCCAAATGCCGAAATCTAAATATCTAAAAGCTAAACTGACCCTCTACTCCCCCCCCCCACTACCTCGACCTAACTTTGACTTGCCATAAAAAACAAACGAATGTAGGGTTGGATATATCAAGGCTGTATCTTTTGTCAGTAGTAAATTCTTGCTGGGAGACGGGCACGAATTATTTAGCAAGGTACGATGGAAAAATTGAAACTTTTTCAACTGCTAAAATGAAGTCCCCAGACTAACTAAAATTGCCGCAAGTTTAGATGAGTACATAATTTTCTTGATTTATTGTTCATTTCCTCATTGTTCTGTGATAATCTTTAATGCCTGCCTATTCATCCAACCCTGTATTACATGCTTGTAAATGTCCTATGCGTCGAATCGTTGGTCAAATAGCAAAAAAAAAAAAGAAAAAAAAAGAAAAAGTCTCCCCTAAATGCCGAAATCTAAATATCTAAAAGCTAAACTGAAAAAAAAAAAAAAAAAAAAAGAAAAATCTCTAAATGTGCACCAATTCCGTATATTCCAAAGAACCCTAAATCCCCTCCCCCGAAATTAACCATAAATCTACAAGGAAAAAAAAAAGAAAGAACCCTCCCCCAAATGCCGAAATCTAAATATCTAAAAGCTAAACTGACCCTCTACTCCCCCCCCCCCACTACCTCGACCTAACTTTGACTTGCCATAAAAAACAAACGAATGTAGGGTTGGATATATCAAGGCTGTATCTATTGTCAGTAGTAAATTCTTGCTGGGAGACGGGCACGAATTATTTAGCAAGGTACGATGGAAAAATTGAAACTTTTTCAACTGCTAAAATGAAGTCCCCAGACTAACTAAAATTGCCGCAAGTTTAGATGAGTACATAATTTTCTTGATTTATTGTTCATTTCCTCATTGTTCTGTGATAATCTTTAATGCCTGCCTATTCATCCAACCCTGTATTACATGCTTGTAAATGTCCTATGCGTCGAATCGTTGGTCAAATAGCAAAAAAAAAAAAGAAAAAAAAAGAAAAAGTCTCCCCTAAATGCCGAAATCTAAATATCTAAAAGCTAAACTGAAAAAAAAAAAAAAAAAAAAAGAAAAATCTCTAAATGTGCACCAATTCCGTATATTCCAAAGAACCCTAAATCCCCTCCCCCGAAATTAACCATAAATCTACAAGGAAAAAAAAAAGAAAGAACCCTCCCCCAAATGCCGAAATCTAAATATCTAAAAGCTAAACTGACCCTCTACTCCCCCCCCCCCACTACCTCGACCTAACTTTGACTTGCCATAAAAAACAAACGAATGTAGGGTTGGATATATCAAGGCTGTATCTATTGTCAGTAGTAAATTCTTGCTGGGAGACGGGCACGAATTATTTAGCAAGGTACGATGGAAAAATTGAAACTTTTTCAACTGCTAAAATGAAGTCCCCAGACTAACTAAAATTGCCGCAAGTTTAGATGAGTACATAATTTTCTTGATTTATTGTTCATTTCCTCATTGTTCTGTGATAATCTTTAATGCCTGCCTATTCATCCAACCCTGTATTACATGCTTGTAAATGTCCTATGCGTCGAATCGTTGGTCAAATAGCAAAAAAAAAAAAGAAAAAAAAAGAAAAAGTCTCCCCTAAATGCCGAAATCTAAATATCTAAAAGCTAAACTGAAAAAAAAAAAAAAAAAAAAAAGAAAAATCTCTAAATGTGCACCAATTCCGTATATTCCAAAGAACCCTAAATCCCCTCCCCCGAAATTAACCATAAATCTACAAGGAAAAAAAAAAGAAAGAACCCTCCCCCAAATGCCGAAATCTAAATATCTAAAAGCTAAACTGACCCTCTACTCCCCCCCCCCACTACCTCGACCTAACTTTGACTTGCCATAAAAAACAAACGAATGTAGGGTTGGATATATCAAGGCTGTATCTATTGTCAGTAGTAAATTCTTGCTGGGAGACGGGCACGAATTATTTAGCAAGGTACGATGGAAAAATTGAAACTTTTTCAACTGCTAAAATGAAGTCCCCAGACTAACTAAAATTGCCGCAAGTTTAGATGAGTACATAATTTTCTTGATTTATTGTTCATTTCCTCATTGTTCTGTGATAATCTTTAATGCCTGCCTATTCATCCAACCCTGTATTACATGCTTGTAAATGTCCTATGCGTCGAATCGTTGGTCAAATAGCAAGAAAAAAAAAAAGAAAAAGTCTCCCCTAAATGCCGAAATCTAAATATCTAAAAGCTAAACTGAAAAAAAAAAAAAAAAAAAAAGAAAAATCTCTAAATGTGCACCAATTCCGTATATTCCAAAGAACCCTAAATCCCCTCCCCCGAAATTAACCATAAATCTACAAGGAAAAAAAAAAGAAAGAACCCTCCCCCAAATGCCGAAATCTAAATATCTAAAAGCTAAACTGACCCTCTACTCCCCCCCCCCACTACCTCGACCTAACTTTGACTTGCCATAAAAAACAAACGAATGTAGGGTTGGATATATCAAGGCTGTATCTATTGTCAGTAGTAAATTCTTGCTGGGAGACGGGCACGAATTATTTAGCAAGGTACGATGGAAAAATTGAAACTTTTTCAACTGCTAAAATGAAGTCCCCAGACTAACTAAAATTGCCGCAAGTTTAGATGAGTACATAATTTTCTTGATTTATTGTTCATTTCCTCATTGTTCTGTGATAATCTTTAATGCCTGCCTATTCATCCAACTCTGTATTACATGCTTGTAAATGTCCTATGCGTCGAATCGTTGATCAAATAGCAAAAAAAAAAAAAAAAGAAAAAAAAAAGAAAAAGTCTCCCCTAAATGCCGAAATCTAAATATCTAAAAGCTAAACTGAAAAAAAAAAAAAAAAAAAAAAGAAAAATCTCTAAATGTGCACCAATTCCGTATATTCCAAAGAACCCTAAATCCCCTCCCCCGAAATTAACCATAAATCTACAAGGAAAAAAAAAAGAAAGAACCCTCCCCCAAATGCCGAAATCTAAATATCTAAAAGCTAAACTGACCCTCTACTCCCCCCCCCCACTACCTCGACCTAACTTTGACTTGCCATAAAAAACAAACGAATGTAGGGTTGGATATATCAAGGCTGTATCTATTGTCAGTAGTAAATTCTTGCTGGGAGACGGGCACGAATTATTTAGCAAGGTACGATGGAAAAATTGAAACTTTTTCAACTGCTAAAATGAAGTCCCCAGACTAACTAAAATTGCCGCAAGTTTAGATGAGTACATAATTTTCTTGATTTATTGTTCATTTCCTCATTGTTCTGTGATAATCTTTAATGCCTGCCTATTCATCCAACCCTGTATTACATGCTTGTAAATGTCCTATGCGTCGAATCGTTGGTCAAATAGCAAAAAAAAAAAAGAAAAAAAAAGAAAAAGTCTCCCCTAAATGCCGAAATCTAAATATCTAAAAGCTAAACTGAAAAAAAAAAAAAAAAAAAAAGAAAAATCTCTAAATGTGCACCAATTCCGTATATTCCAAAGAACCCTAAATCCCCTCCCCCGAAATTAACCATAAATCTACAAGGAAAAAAAAAAGAAAGAACCCTCCCCCAAATGCCGAAATCTAAATATCTAAAAGCTAAACTGACCCTCTACTCCCCCCCCCCACTACCTCGACCTAACTTTGACTTGCCATAAAAAACAAACGAATGTAGGGTTGGATATATCAAGGCTGTATCTATTGTCAGTAGTAAATTCTTGCTGGGAGACGGGCACGAATTATTTAGCAAGGTACGATGGAAAAATTGAAACTTTTTCAACTGCTAAAATGAAGTCCCCAGACTAACTAAAATTGCCGCAAGTTTAGATGAGTACATAATTTTCTTGATTTATTGTTCATTTCCTCATTGTTCTGTGATAATCTTTAATGCCTGCCTATTCATCCAACCCTGTATTACATGCTTGTAAATGTCCTATGCGTCGAATCGTTGGTCAAATAGCAAGAAAAAAAAAAAGAAAAAGTCTCCCCTAAATGCCGAAATCTAAATATCTAAAAGCTAAACTGAAAAAAAAAAAAAAAAAAAAAGAAAAATCTCTAAATGTGCACCAATTCCGTATATTCCAAAGAACCCTAAATCCCCTCCCCCGAAATTAACCATAAATCTACAAGGAAAAAAAAAAGAAAGAACCCTCCCCCAAATGCCGAAATCTAAATATCTAAAAGCTAAACTGACCCTCTACTCCCCCCCCCCCACTACCTCGACCTAACTTTGACTTGCCATAAAAAACAAACGAATGTAGGGTTGGATATATCAAGGCTGTATCTATTGTCAGTAGTAAATTCTTGCTGGGAGACGGGCACGAATTATTTAGCAAGGTACGATGGAAAAATTGAAACTTTTTCAACTGCTAAAATGAAGTCCCCAGACTAACTAAAATTGCCGCAAGTTTAGATGAGTACATAATTTTCTTGATTTATTGTTCATTTCCTCATTGTTCTGTGATAATCTTTAATGCCTGCCTATTCATCCAACTCTGTATTACATGCTTGTAAATGTCCTATGCGTCGAATCGTTGATCAAATAGCAAAAAAAAAAAAAAAGAAAAAAAAAAAGAAAAAGTCTCCCCTAAATGCCGAAATCTAAATATCTAAAAGCTAAACTGAAAAAAAAAAAAAAAAAAAAAAGAAAAATCTCTAAATGTGCACCAATTCCGTATATTCCAAAGAACCCTAAATCCCCTCCCCCGAAATTAACCATAAATCTACAAGGAAAAAAAAAAGAAAGAACCCTCCCCCAAATGCCGAAATCTAAATATCTAAAAGCTAAACTGACCCTCTACTCCCCCCCCCCACTACCTCGACCTAACTTTGACTTGCCATAAAAAACAAACGAATGTAGGGTTGGATATATCAAGGCTGTATCTATTGTCAGTAGTAAATTCTTGCTGGGAGACGGGCACGAATTATTTAGCAAGGTACGATGGAAAAATTGAAACTTTTTCAACTGCTAAAATGAAGTCCCCAGACTAACTAAAATTGCCGCAAGTTTAGATGAGTACATAATTTTCTTGATTTATTGTTCATTTCCTCATTGTTCTGTGATAATCTTTAATGCCTGCCTATTCATCCAACTCTGTATTACATGCTTGTAAATGTCCTATGCGTCGAATCGTTGATCAAATAGCAAAAAAAAAAAAAAAAGAAAAAAAAAAAGAAAAAGTCTCCCCTAAATGCCGAAATCTAAATATCTAAAAGCTAAACTGAAAAAAAAAAAAAAAAAAAAAAAGAAAAATCTCTAAATGTGCACCAATTCCGTATATTCCAAAGAACCCTAAATCCCCTCCCCCGAAATTAACCATAAATCTACAAGGAAAAAAAAAAGAAAGAACCCTCCCCCAAATGCCGAAATCTAAATATCTAAAAGCTAAACTGACCCTCTATCCCCCCCCCCCACTACCTCGACCTAACTTTGACTTGCCATAAAAAACAAACGAATGTAGGGTTGGATATATCAAGGCTGTATCTATTGTCAGTAGTAAATTCTTGCTGGGAGACGGGCACGAATTATTTAGCAAGGTACGATGGAAAAATTGAAACTTTTTCAACTGCTAAAATGAAGTCCCCAGACTAACTAAAATTGCCGCAAGTTTAGATGAGTACATAATTTTCTTGATTTATTGTTCATTTCCTCATTGTTCTGTGATAATCTTTAATGCCTGCCTATTCATCCAACTCTGTATTACATGCTTGTAAATGTCCTATGCGTCGAATCGTTGATCAAATAGCAAAAAAAAAAAAAAAAAGAAAAAAAAAAAGAAAAAGTCTCCCCTAAATGCCGAAATCTAAATATCTAAAAGCTAAACTGAAAAAAAAAAAAAAAAAAAAAAAGAAAAATCTCTAAATGTGCACCAATTCCGTATATTCCAAAGAACCCTAAATCCCCTCCCCCGAAATTAACCATAAATCTACAAGGAAAAAAAAAAGAAAGAACCCTCCCCCAAATGCCGAAATCTAAATATCTAAAAGCTAAACTGACCCTCTACTCCCCCCCCCCCACTACCTCGACCTAACTTTGACTTGCCATAAAAAACAAACGAATGTAGGGTTGGATATATCAAGGCTGTATCTATTGTCAGTAGTAAATTCTTGCTGGGAGACGGGCACGAATTATTTAGCAAGGTACGATGGAAAAATTGAAACTTTTTCAACTGCTAAAATGAAGTCCCCAGACTAACTAAAATTGCCGCAAGTTTAGATGAGTACATAATTTTCTTGATTTATTGTTCATTTCCTCATTGTTCTGTGATAATCTTTAATGCCTGCCTATTCATCCAACCCTGTATTACATGCTTGTAAATGTCCTATGCGTCGAATCGTTGGTCAAATAGCAAAAAAAAAAAAGAAAAAAAAAGAAAAAGTCTCCCCTAAATGCCGAAATCTAAATATCTAAAAGCTAAACTGAAAAAAAAAAAAAAAAAAAAGAAAAATCTCTAAATGTGCACCAATTCCGTATATTCCAAAGAACCCTAAATCCCCTCCCCCGAAATTAACCATAAATCTACAAGGAAAAAAAAAAGAAAGAACCCTCCCCCAAATGCCGAAATCTAAATATCTAAAAGCTAAACTGACCCTCTACTCCCCCCCCCCACTACCTCGACCTAACTTTGACTTGCCATAAAAAACAAACGAATGTAGGGTTGGATATATCAAGGCTGTATCTATTGTCAGTAGTAAATTCTTGCTGGGAGACGGGCACGAATTATTTAGCAAGGTACGATGGAAAAATTGAAACTTTTTCAACTGCTAAAATGAAGTCCCCAGACTAACTAAAATTGCCGCAAGTTTAGATGAGTACATAATTTTCTTGATTTATTGTTCATTTCCTCATTGTTCTGTGATAATCTTTAATGCCTGCCTATTCATCCAACCCTGTATTACATGCTTGTAAATGTCCTATGCGTCGAATCGTTGGTCAAATAGCAAAAAAAAAAAAGAAAAAAAAAGAAAAAGTCTCCCCTAAATGCCGAAATCTAAATATCTAAAAGCTAAACTGAAAAAAAAAAAAAAAAAAAAAGAAAAATCTCTAAATGTGCACCAATTCCGTATATTCCAAAGAACCCTAAATCCCCTCCCCCGAAATTAACCATAAATCTACAAGGAAAAAAAAAAGAAAGAACCCTCCCCCAAATGCCGAAATCTAAATATCTAAAAGCTAAACTGACCCTCTACTCCCCCCCCCCACTACCTCGACCTAACTTTGACTTGCCATAAAAAACAAACGAATGTAGGGTTGGATATATCAAGGCTGTATCTATTGTCAGTAGTAAATTCTTGCTGGGAGACGGGCACGAATTATTTAGCAAGGTACGATGGAAAAATTGAAACTTTTTCAACTGCTAAAATGAAGTCCCCAGACTAACTAAAATTGCCGCAAGTTTAGATGAGTACATAATTTTCTTGATTTATTGTTCATTTCCTCATTGTTCTGTGATAATCTTTAATGCCTGCCTATTCATCCAACCCTGTATTACATGCTTGTAAATGTCCTATGCGTCGAATCGTTGGTCAAATAGCAAGAAAAAAAAAAAGAAAAAGTCTCCCCTAAATGCCGAAATCTAAATATCTAAAAGCTAAACTGAAAAAAAAAAAAAAAAAAAAAGAAAAATCTCTAAATGTGCACCAATTCCGTATATTCCAAAGAACCCTAAATCCCCTCCCCCGAAATTAACCATAAATCTACAAGGAAAAAAAAAAGAAAGAACCCTCCCCCAAATGCCGAAATCTAAATATCTAAAAGCTAAACTGACCCTCTACTCCCCCCCCCCACTACCTCGACCTAACTTTGACTTGCCATAAAAAACAAACGAATGTAGGGTTGGATATATCAAGGCTGTATCTATTGTCAGTAGTAAATTCTTGCTGGGAGACGGGCACGAATTATTTAGCAAGGTACGATGGAAAAATTGAAACTTTTTCAACTGCTAAAATGAAGTCCCCAGACTAACTAAAATTGCCGCAAGTTTAGATGAGTACATAATTTTCTTGATTTATTGTTCATTTCCTCATTGTTCTGTGATAATCTTTAATGCCTGCCTATTCATCCAACTCTGTATTACATGCTTGTAAATGTCCTATGCGTCGAATCGTTGATCAAATAGCAAAAAAAAAAAAAAAAGAAAAAAAAAAAGAAAAAGTCTCCCCTAAATGCCGAAATCTAAATATCTAAAAGCTAAACTGAAAAAAAAAAAAAAAAAAAAAAGAAAAATCTCTAAATGTGCACCAATTCCGTATATTCCAAAGAACCCTAAATCCCCTCCCCCGAAATTAACCATAAATCTACAAGGAAAAAAAAAAGAAAGAACCCTCCCCCAAATGCCGAAATCTAAATATCTAAAAGCTAAACTGACCCTCTACTCCCCCCCCCCACTACCTCGACCTAACTTTGACTTGCCATAAAAAACAAACGAATGTAGGGTTGGATATATCAAGGCTGTATCTATTGTCAGTAGTAAATTCTTGCTGGGAGACGGGCACGAATTATTTAGCAAGGTACGATGGAAAAATTGAAACTTTTTCAACTGCTAAAATGAAGTCCCCAGACTAACTAAAATTGCCGCAAGTTTAGATGAGTACATAATTTTCTTGATTTATTGTTCATTTCCTCATTGTTCTGTGATAATCTTTAATGCCTGCCTATTCATCCAACTCTGTATTACATGCTTGTAAATGTCCTATGCGTCGAATCGTTGATCAAATAGCAAAAAAAAAAAAAAAAAGAAAAAAAAAAAGAAAAAGTCTCCCCTAAATGCCGAAATCTAAATATCTAAAAGCTAAACTGAAAAAAAAAAAAAAAAAAAAAAGAAAAATCTCTAAATGTGCACCAATTCCGTATATTCCAAAGAACCCTAAATCCCCTCCCCCGAAATTAACCATAAATCTACAAGGAAAAAAAAAAGAAAGAACCCTCCCCCAAATGCCGAAATCTAAATATCTAAAAGCTAAACTGACCCTCTACTCCCCCCCCCCACTACCTCGACCTAACTTTGACTTGCCATAAAAAACAAACGAATGTAGGGTTGGATATATCAAGGCTGTATCTATTGTCAGTAGTAAATTCTTGCTGGGAGACGGGCACGAATTATTTAGCAAGGTACGATGGAAAAATTGAAACTTTTTCAACTGCTAAAATGAAGTCCCCAGACTAACTAAAATTGCCGCAAGTTTAGATGAGTACATAATTTTCTTGATTTATTGTTCATTTCCTCATTGTTCTGTGATAATCTTTAATGCCTGCCTATTCATCCAACTCTGTATTACATGCTTGTAAATGTCCTATGCGTCGAATCGTTGATCAAATAGCAAAAAAAAAAAAAAAAGAAAAAAAAAAAGAAAAAGTCTCCCCTAAATGCCGAAATCTAAATATCTAAAAGCTAAACTGAAAAAAAAAAAAAAAAAAAAAAGAAAAATCTCTAAATGTGCACCAATTCCGTATATTCCAAAGAACCCTAAATCCCCTCCCCCGAAATTAACCATAAATCTACAAGGAAAAAAAAAAGAAAGAACCCTCCCCCAAATGCCGAAATCTAAATATCTAAAAGCTAAACTGACCCTCTACTCCCCCCCCCCACTACCTCGACCTAACTTTGACTTGCCATAAAAAACAAACGAATGTAGGGTTGGATATATCAAGGCTGTATCTATTGTCAGTAGTAAATTCTTGCTGGGAGACGGGCACGAATTATTTAGCAAGGTACGATGGAAAAATTGAAACTTTTTCAACTGCTAAAATGAAGTCCCCAGACTAACTAAAATTGCCGCAAGTTTAGATGAGTACATAATTTTCTTGATTTATTGTTCATTTCCTCATTGTTCTGTGATAATCTTTAATGCCTGCCTATTCATCCAACTCTGTATTACATGCTTGTAAATGTCCTATGCGTCGAATCGTTGATCAAATAGCAAAAAAAAAAAAAAAAGAAAAAAAAAAAGAAAAAGTCTCCCCTAAATGCCGAAATCTAAATATCTAAAAGCTAAACTGAAAAAAAAAAAAAAAAAAAAAAGAAAAATCTCTAAATGTGCACCAATTCCGTATATTCCAAAGAACCCTAAATCCCCTCCCCCGAAATTAACCATAAATCTACAAGGAAAAAAAAAAAGAAAGAACCCTCCCCCAAATGCCGAAATCTAAATATCTAAAAGCTAAACTGACCCTCTACTCCCCCCCCCCACTACCTCGACCTAACTTTGACTTGCCATAAAAAACAAACGAATGTAGGGTTGGATATATCAAGGCTGTATCTATTGTCAGTAGTAAATTCTTGCTGGGAGACGGGCACGAATTATTTAGCAAGGTACGATGGAAAAATTGAAACTTTTTCAACTGCTAAAATGAAGTCCCCAGACTAACTAAAATTGCCGCAAGTTTAGATGAGTACATAATTTTCTTGATTTATTGTTCATTTCCTCATTGTTCTGTGATAATCTTTAATGCCTGCCTATTCATCCAACTCTGTATTACATGCTTGTAAATGTCCTATGCGTCGAATCGTTGATCAAATAGCAAAAAAAAAAAAAAAAGAAAAAAAAAAAGAAAAAGTCTCCCCTAAATGCCGAAATCTAAATATCTAAAAGCTAAACTGAAAAAAAAAAAAAAAAAAAAAAGAAAAATCTCTAAATGTGCACCAATTCCGTATATTCCAAAGAACCCTAAATCCCCTCCCCCGAAATTAACCATAAATCTACAAGGAAAAAAAAAAGAAAGAACCCTCCCCCAAATGCCGAAATCTAAATATCTAAAAGCTAAACTGACCCTCTACTCCCCCCCCCCACTACCTCGACCTAACTTTGACTTGCCATAAAAAACAAACGAATGTAGGGTTGGATATATCAAGGCTGTATCTATTGTCAGTAGTAAATTCTTGCTGGGAGACGGGCACGAATTATTTAGCAAGGTACGATGGAAAAATTGAAACTTTTTCAACTGCTAAAATGAAGTCCCCAGACTAAAGATGCTGTTGCAACCTTTTTTATTAATTTAACCTCTGTGGACTTTATCTAAGTTAAAAACTTATTATATAAGGGAGAGGTATCCTCCAAGCTGTCCCCACCGGAATTTGCATCCAACTCACTTCGAAAATTGATCCGATCTTTTTTTTTTTTTTTTTTTTTTTTTTTTTTTTTTTTTCAATCGAACCGTGGTGCTCCGAACATCCACTTTCGTTTCACAAGAACAGTTTGGATGTGTATCAAGAGCCGGTGGAGCTCTTTTGCCACTGACCCGCAGTGGACAATCCACCAGACCCCCTGCCAACACGTCCTGGGCCAGCGTGGCAGGGCATGGCCCATTACTCCCCATGATTTGCACACCAAATATTATATCGGCCGTTCCTGCTGGGACCTCGGTACCAAAAGGCCCAGCCATATCACTTGCTTTGGGTGGGGGTGATATGCTCCAAGGGCGACTACCCAAAAACTACACCAAGAGTACGTCAGTTCCTGCTGGGTCATCGGCCCCAAAAGACTCAGCCACATCACTTACTTTGGGTAGGGGTGATGTGCTCCGAAAGCGACTACCCAAATCCTTCACCAAGGGACCATCTGTCCCTACTGAGTCACCGCAGAAACAACGACCATTTCAACAGAACTCTAAGACTATCAACAAGAAGACAAATTTATACATAGGCACATACAACGTCAGAACACTGTCAACTGACATGCACCTAACTGATCTAGAAAGTGAAATCAGAAATGTCAAATGGGACATCATAGGCATTAGTGAGGTAAGAAGACCCGGAGAAGAACTAATCGAACTGAGAAGCAAGCATCTTCTTTACAGCTACGGTAAAGAGAAAGTAAAACAAAGTGGAGTTGGCTTTCTCATCAATAAGAACCTGAAAGACAATGTAACTGGCTTCAAAGCCGTCTCTGACCGGGTAGCTAGCGTCACCATACAACTTTCAAAGCGATACAAACTCAATATAATCCAAGTCTACGCTCCCACTTCACAATCAACCCAACAAGAAATAGACAACTTCTATGATGACTTGAACTCCCTACTCCAAGGCACCAGAAAACACTTCAATGTTATCATGGGAGACTTCAACGCACAAGTAGGACAAGGAAATGAACATTGCGTCGGCAAATTTGGATACAAAATACGCAACGAGAGAGGA
Organism: Thysanoteuthis rhombus; assembly: GCA_963457665.1. Lineage (NCBI taxonomy): Eukaryota > Metazoa > Mollusca > Cephalopoda > Oegopsida > Thysanoteuthidae > Thysanoteuthis > Thysanoteuthis major. The sequence continues at coordinate 29,198,404 of OY735221.1, forward strand.
GAAGATCTTGTAAACTTTGCGACGGCTAATGGATTCAAAATCATGAACACCTTCTTCAAGAAGGGACCCAGTAGGAAATGGACTTGGAGGAGCCCCAATCACGAAACAAGAAACGAAATAGATTACATCCTAACGGACAAAAACGATATCGTCAAGGACATCCAAGTCCTAAATCAAGTCAATGTAGGCAGCGACCACAGAATGGTACGATGTAAAGTACAAATAAACACCAATAAAGAACGCAGGAAAATGTTCCATACAAAACCGCAGCCTCTAAACATACCAAAAGAGCACGTTCAATCTTTCAAGCTCGAATTGAAGAACAGATTCAGAATTCTTACTGAACAAGACAGCACCAACATCAACGAACTAAGCAGCAAAATGACAACGTCAATAATTGAAGTAGCCTCTACATTCAAGCCAATGGGCAAACAACCCATTAGCAAAATCTCGGATGAGACTAAAAATCTCATGGAAAAACGCAGAAACCTCAAGCCACCGACAACAACGAGGGAGAAAATTGAAGAGGCTGAACTAAACAAATTAATCAAGAAGAAACGAAGAGAAGACAGAAGGAGATACACAACGGCAGTCATTGAATCAACTCTTGAAAAAGGTCGGGGCTTCAAAGCTATAAACAAACTCCTCAACTCGGGACGAAGGCAAATAACTAGCATACTCGAGGAAAATGGAAACCTAACAACAGACAGAGACAGGATTGTCGAACGCGCCAAAGAATTCTACCAAAAACTTTATTCGTCCCAACAAGGACTGCAAAACAATGAGCAAGATACGCAAGACACGGGCAAACAACTAGAGGACTTCCCAAAAGTAACCCCGTGGGAGGTGAAGGAAGCCATTAAACAGACAAAGAAAGGAACTGCCCCTGGACCAGACAACATCACCATCGACCTACTCCGAAAAGCAGGTAAAACCATCAATAGGAAACTGGCCGTCCTCTTCAACCTGTGTCTAAAACACAGTAAAGTCCCAGACGATTGGAATACTGCTATAATAATGCTATTATATAAAAAAGGAAACCCGAAAGACCTCAACAACTATAGGCCTATAAGCCTACTCAACTGTGTATATAAACTTTTCACAAAGATCATCACCAACCGAATCACAAAAACACTCGATGAAAACCAGCCACGTGAACAGGCTGGCTTTAGAAGAAGCTACTCGACCATGGACCACCTGCACTCGATAAATCAACTGAAAGAAAAAGCAGCAGAATATAGACTACCACTTGCCGTAGCATTTATCGACTTCAAAAAGGCGTTCGACTCAGTAGAAATCCCTAAGGTCATGGAGGCCATCAGTCGGCAAGGTGTAGATCCAGTATATGTTGAAGTGTTGAAACATATATACAATCACGGCAGCTCATTTATCAGGCTACATAAAGACTCGGACCCCTTCCAGCTCCAGAAAGGAGTAAGACAAGGTGATACCAGCTCACCTAAACTCTTCACAGCCTGCCTCGAGATGATCTTCAGAAGGCTAGACTGGGAGAGTAAAGGAATTAAAATAGACGGCGAGTATCTGAGCAACCTCAGATTCGCAGACGACATAGCCCTTTTTGCAGAGAACCTACACGACCTCCAACTAATGATAGATGAACTAAATGAGGAGAGCAAGAAAGTCGGCCTGCACATGAACTTCAGCAAGACGAAGATCATGTGCAACAACCACATTGGAGATAAGAACACTAAGATCGAAATCGAGGACACAGAACTCGAGAAAGTAGACCACTACATCTACCTAGGGCAACGAATCTCCATGAGACCCTCAAAAGAAGAAGAAATCAAGCGAAGAATCACACTAGGATGGCAAGCCTTTGGCAGAGCTAGCTCAACCTTCAAAAATAATAAGATCCCATTAATCCTAAAGAGAAGGGTGTATAACCAATGCATCCTCCCAATAGTCACTTATGGAGCTGAAACATGGAACTTAACCAAGAAACAGACCCGTAAGCTGAGAACCATGCAACGTGCACATGAAAGAATAATGCTGGGCCTCACATGGAGAGACCACAAAACAGCACAACACATCCGGGAAAAGACAAGAGTTAGAGACATCATAGAAGCCATAAAAAATCTCAAATGGCGGTGGGCTGGCCATGTTGCAAGAATGGCTGACAATCGATGGACATCACGACTCACAACATGGATTCCCCGAGACCAAATGCGCAACCGAGGCCGGCAAAATATTAGATGGAGAGATGAACTAGACAGGTTCAGGAAGTACTGGCTCCGTGACGCCCATGATAGAGAAGTGTGGCAAATCCTGGGGAAGGTCTATGTCCAACGACGGACGCTAAAAGACTGATGATGATGATGATGATGATGATGTACTCCTGTTCTGCATTTTTTAAAAAATTTTGATCGTTGTGTCTTTGTCCATAGGGAACCGCTGTGTGGCTAGATACGTTGCAGTACTCTGACATATACAGGGTCTATGTTTTATCATTTTGCCGATGACTAGGGATTTCTACGGAATCAAAAGCCCTTTTATAGTCAACAAATGCAAGAGGTGGCGCCCGAAGACAAACAATTCTATGATCACACCACGCAATTCTGAAGCAATCCTGAGAATCAGTCTCTTTTATTTTACTGGAGTTGATTATCCATCCATACACATTTCTTCACTTGATCACAAACACTCGAATATCCATTCAACCAGCAGTCCATTCGATTCGTCGTTGATGCTGTGCAATCAAGTATGTCTCATGACTTCCGCTGGTGTGACTTGGATCGGCTACTGTGTGCATTTCTTTCAGTTTGTATTTCATCAAGCCCGGTTGAACAATGTATTTTTGAGAGGAAAACAATCTATGGAAGACTTAACCCCATTTTTTCTGAATGATTCTGATGCTTTGAGTCGGGTTGAAACGAGACAGCTAAATTTAAGATGTTCAAATTTTTTTAAAATTCATACTCACAAGTCAGCCGTCCCTTTCCAATTCAAAACCTATCATCTTTTATTCAATCAATTTCCCAACTAATAAATAATTCCATAATTGATAATACAAGACTAAATACCGCCCTATCAGGCGGGTTCAATTGCTGTCCAGAAAAAGAATAGAAAGATTGATAAATGGATATCAGATAACATTTAGTTTGATTTGTTTTTAAAATTGATCTAATACCTGTATTTGCACAGTTAAAAAAGTTGGCAGTTGAAGAAGATAGATGCTATTGTATGAAATAATGTTCAGCTAAGGTGAAAGAAAAGACAGGTTAATGTATTAGGGAGGAGGGAGCGTAGAATAGTTTTTACAATAAAAAAAGGGTGGTAACAGGTTTTAATAATGGATATTAATGCTAGAAGATATGAGACTAAAAAGAAGAATGACACAAACAAGAGGGTTCTGATATTAAATGGTTGAAAGTTTGAAAGGAGGAAAAAATGAGGATGTGATGTCAAGGAAAAAGGGGGATGAGTTAAAAAAAGGGGTACTGTTAAAAAGAGGTAATGTTAAACAGGGTGCAGCTTGGGTTGTATATTTGGAAAGTATGAAGGGTTAATGTAAGAAAAGAGGAAGGATTTTCTCTTCATTTTGAGGCCATACAATAAAAGAAGGAAGTTGACCTCTGAAAATGAAAGAAAAATTCACTTTGCAATTTTTTAAATTTCCACTCTGTTTCGATTTTTAAAAACTAAAATTAGTGATTGAAAAAAAAAAGATAACCAAACCCTCAAATTGTGATAGATACGATCTACTCCCAATCCCAACCCGTCAACATCCCCTTGAATTTCGACAATTGTCGGAGGAATAAAAATATTCCCTTGATAACGTCTCGTAAAAGTGAACCCTCTCCCTATTTGACCCCTCAAAATGAAAGGAAAATTTCTTTGGAAGTAAAAAAATATATATTGCATTTGATTTGATACTTAAAAGGTTGAGAAGAACAGAAACACTGCAATTAAACCATTATAAGTAGAAAAAGATTCCAACATATTCGGACTTCCAAAAGTTGGGACAACAGTTCCGTCACAATTAAACGTGAAAAAATCTTTGTCACCTCTTTTGACACCTAAAATTGCAAAATGGATCCCTTGAATAGCGACCCTTCAAATAGAAAAAAAATCACTTCCGACTTCGACTTCAAAATTAAAGAAAATTTGCATTTCGACAAATGAAAATGAAAAAAAATCATCCCTAAATTTGGACCCTTAAAGCTGGGAAGAGGGAATTTCCCTGGTTGAGGGGGTTCCTCTTCACAGACGAGAATAACACTCACCTAGATGATTATCTGGCATCCAATATCTTATCCCCAAAATATGTCCGGATGGTTTGCACGGAAGGTTTGTGAAAATGGGAAGCAATTAGATCTGGTGCAGGAACTCAGAACTGTCATCCGAACAGCTTGGATTAAATTGCCTAATGGATCCTTCCGTCATTTAGTTCAGGAAGAAAAAAAATAACGGATTTTCAAGTAATTGACAGAAGTTGCAAGGAGCAATAAATCCGGTGAGGTTTTGAAAAAAGAATAAAATTTGTTTAAATAAATATTTCGTGAACTTATTTATGAACCCCATTAATAACCATGATTTAAATATTTCGTTTTGTGATTTTCTCTCCTAAAGATCTCTTTGAATATTCATAGATGTTTGATTCATGATCAAGCCCAATACACATAGAAATCAGTCAAAAATATCAGTTATTTGATTGCAAATATTCGCTTGAGGATCGGAAATGGTCACCTGAGTTAAAAGGTTCACGTGCTATATATATATATATATATATATATATATATATATATATATATCATCACCATCAAAAACAGCTTCCTAAGGAGAAACATCATCATAAGCAATGTCATCATCATCATCATCATAATCAGCAGCAGCAGCAGCAGCAGCAGCAGCAGCTGCTGCTGTTTGACTTCACGTCGGAAAAATCCCACAAATCCACCCAATCTATGATTATGGATGCCACCGTACGAAGACATTTCAAACTCGTCGATATTGTGACCTCATCTCATTTTTTCCCTAATAATGGTTTTGTATATGTTCTTGAGAGAATCCCTGTTGTGATGTATGACTCCTAGTGGTTGCCTGCACGATGACCCGCCATCTGATTCAACTATTTGTTCTCCCCGTCTCTCTCTCTCTCTTTCTCTCTCTCTCTCTCTCTCTCTCTCTCTCTCTCTCTATATATATATATATATATATATATATATATATATATATATATATATGTGTGTGTATATATATATACATATATATATGTATTTATATATATTTGTATATATACCCATTTCTTCATCCATCATATCTGCTATCATTCCACTGAATGCCCATCTTGAGGAAAAAGGAAATTAGTTTTCAGTCAAAGAATTCACCATAGGGGAAAAGACAGTTTTAACACAGAAAAAAAAGGACAGGGTGACAAAACTTCGGACTGGGGGCGTATACTTACATCAGTAATACAATAGAGACGGATTAGCTCATATGCAAACGGGAATTTTTTTATTATCAAATTAACATTTAATTACATATTTGATTTACGATTTATTAATGGAAACAGAGAAAATGCTTGGGCACAGTGGATAGATTTTGATAAATTGGCATCCACTCCTGAGTTGACAGTTGGTAAATTGAAAGTTGCTCTTTTTTTCTTGTATTATTTTTGTTTTTCTAAATTACTTACTAACAAAAATATGTATCCCGCCCCGTACCTCGTGAAAATGAATATTGTTTGCGTGCCATTGGCTTGCCACCTCTAGTATGAGGAATACATCAAAAGATGGGTCTTTTAATGAAAAAACAAACTTGTTGATTGATCTGTAGATGATTGAATTAGAGCCGGCATTATATGTGCAACCATTGTCTGTCGAATTTTGCCTGAAGCCATAATTTAATAAGTATATAGCATGAAGTCGAAGTAATACTGAAAGTGAAAATGGGTATAACATATATGATATTAGCTAAAATATATTAATTTATTTAATTATTTATATCATATGTACCATTCGATGATCTATTGTTTAATAAGTATGCGAATTAGAGCCATCAAATTTTTGGTAAGGCTATCTTCTTATTATCATTCCTCTTTTTACCATCTCAATTTTTTCTTCCATTTTCTTGCGTCCATTTATTGAACATCCAAAAAAAAAAAGTTGATGAAATTTAGACTGAATGAGAGGTCTCTGTCATACAACCAAAGGACGTATACATGATTATAGTTTCAAGGACAGTGAATAAACGCAAGACGGAAAAAATGCAATTCTTCGTGTCAATTTCGTAGTATTGATATCTATGTCTCAACAGTTGTTGGATAAATTATGAAGAATGGATTTGTATCAGATTCGTACTGAAGATATGTGGTTTGAATGCAGGTGTAAACTTGTTCATTGCTGATATGAAAAAAATATGATGTATCTTTCCTTTTCCTTTTTTTTCATACTAGACATATGCAGTCTATTGTGAAAGTATTTTGAATCAATATTGGTGATAAGAGTGGATAATTTTTTTGCTGAAGGATGCCCTCCGTATACTGAAAATAAACCAAAGCATTACATCAGAAATTACCAGAGAATGATAAAGATCAGCGGCCAAAGAATGAACCATCACCTGACGTACCCAAAAAAAAACATTTATTCAACGAATGCAATGCTGGGGGTTATTCAAAGAGTATTTTACTATGAGTTGCTTAGTTTCAATGAATAAAATCCAGCGACAAAAATCGTGCTAGATACAAAACGACTGGCTAAGTAATTGTGAATGCAAAGGTTTAGCACATACACCAGCTCGTTCACCATTATTTCGCTTTGACTGGGTAACTACGCATGAGTACGTATTCATACCCTTCTGACTTGTTACTTAAACATCAATAGTGCTTGAACAATAAAGGAGAAATTGAAAATGGGTGCGTACATTTCGAAAGGAGAATACAATTCCAGTCAAACTCTTAAAAATAGCGAAGAGTTTTGCATTTGAGTTTGCTAAATACTTTTTTTGTACCAATTGTTAAAAACAGAATGCAGGATACAATAAATAGATTGAATCAGATCATCATATAACTTAGTATATAGTAAAAAATACCATAGTGTGTCTTTAATGGCATTTCAAGGAAAATGTATGGTAATTGACAACACCCAACCCGTCCATGCAACATCCATCCTGTTGTCCACATGTTACCAATGGTGAGAGTATATTGTATTGGTTAGAGGAGTACATTCAGTCTTATTCAAAATGGATGGAAAAATGTAGAAATTGAACTTTGTATACTGATTCCAGATTCGGTGCTCCTAACTGATGGTCAAAGTTACCTTTTTTTTTTTTTTTAAGAAAAGTACTATGTAAACTTTTCATCCAGTATGTTAGTAAAGATAATTGACTCACATTTTCACCTTCGTGTGTATTATCATATATTGGTGGTTAATTCCAAAACTTTGTTTCCCAAAATAAAAATTACTTTCTGGCTTTGTATATTGTATAAAATGAAAATTTACTGGGCAATAGATCTGTTTTTATTGTCTTTGATACTATATTAAAAAAATTGCAACGGTTTTCAATTTTTCTCAAGATACGTTTTCATTACGTTGAAAATAATTACCAAGTTTTTTTGACTACTCACTTAAAATCTGCTTTTAGTGGCCATTAAATTCTCTCTGAAATAACTTCTTATTTATATAAACTACATTTTCATCTCATTCTGGAGATATTCACTCCTCTCTTTAGTCAGTGTCTGCCACTGAGTCCTGCAATCTCTCCCTTAATTCTGAAAGAATTCAGCCCTTCCTATGTTTGTTGCCTGTCTTCCTGTCTTTTTACCATATCTAAACGTTGTTTCGCATAATTTTCAAAAAAGGAATTTTTTATTGACTCTATAAAACAAATCCTATAAAAGAAACGACTGAACTTATACAAACTTATATTGCCTGAATTGAGAACGCAGCTGTGTAAGAATGGAAGCCATATTAATAGCTGTTTATGTTTATGTCTGATATACCTCTAATTTGATAAAATTCTTAGCTTTTTATACACTGCACTTCAAGATATCAGTTTGTAAACATCTGAATTGTTAAAAAAAAAAGCTAATTTCGTCTTTCACTTTTAAAACATGGAACCAACATAAAAATTTCTCCTCGTTCGACTATTTATAGTTGGTTTCCGTTTTTTTCTACAAAAGATTAACAACGACACACGATGCACGCATAAATAAACACGATGAAGGAAACATATTGTAGAGTGATGAACGATTCTTATAAGATGGTTCGCATTTAGCCACTTTTCGATCCCTCCTTCCACCCACACCCTAGTCCCTTGTACCTCACGTACACTTGGCCTATCATACCATCATCATGTTTGAGGTCTGAAAAATCAACCAAATGACTGTAACAGGAGTATCTTAGTCAACGTGTCCTAAATGCAGCAGAAAGTTCGATTATACAGGGTGCCGCCAAATAAGCTACGTCTTCCCTTGAATAATATAACCCCCCTCACAAATCATGGACAGAAAAATATAGAAACCGAAGTCATTGTAATTTCTAATTGAAAGGTCGATTGTTCAAAGAGAAAAGTGTCCGTCATTCACAGTGGAGCCTTTGAATCGCAAAACCCGAAAGTTTAGTCATTTTAGTCGATCTGTTGATATATGACTTCCCGTTTTACCTCATATCGATTCATGAAATATTTTCATGGGATGTGTGTGTGTGTGTGTGTGATCTTCGTGCGTGTGTGAGTGTGCGCACACTTGCGTGTGAGCATTAGTGTAAAATGTTCATGCAATGCTAGAGAATAAAGAATATTCGGTCAATTTTCATCCATAGTCCATTGTCAACCATGGCCATGTGCCATGTTAGTCATACTCAACCTGGTTTGTTGCATTCAAATATTTTTTCTCAAAACTATTTTTGCTATCAATTCCAATCTCTTGGCGCATACAATTTAGTTGTACCTGTACTTGTAATTTCAATATTTATTATTGATATTGTCAACTGTTTTACAACCGAAAGCTTTTTCTTTAATATATGTATAAATATATCTATATCTATATCTATATCTATCTATCTATCTATCTATCTATCTATCTCACTCTCGCTCTCTCTCTCTCTCTATCTCTCTCTCTCTCTCTCTATATATATATATATATGTGTATATATATATATATATATATATATATATATATATATATATATATATATATATATATACTCACATAAATTTAAACTTAGTACGGGATATCTTGGGAATGTTAACTTGTTTTACCTCGATCTGTATAAAGTAAACAGATTAATGCTTGGATTTACATTTTTTTGAGTCACTGAATTCTAAACAGGATTTCCTGGCTCAATCTGATCGGATTAACAAGTCCTCATTTGGTTCTGTTCTGCTTCATCACAGGAATAAATACACTCCATCATGAATTTGGCCTTCTGCATCTGAAAATATTGCTAATGGTAAATATCTTGAATATTACTAGCAAAAACGGAGGGAGTAAAATAAATACCGGACAAACCTACTGATTATAATCTTGCCAACAGAAATGCAAGGATTGGCTGATATGTTGAAAATGAAGAATACAATACATGATGTTTATTTTAGTCTCACTAATGTCGACTTAAAAAAAAAACTACTAAAAAAGAGGCTGCTGCTGGAATCAAACCAGCGACCGATCACGACTGTTAAGATCAATGGTAAAGGCAATGCTACGTAGAACAGGCTACCTTATTTTCTTCAATTATTTATTCTATTCATGCTCTCTGGGTTGAGTGATACATTGACAGGGTAAAGACGGGAGACCATTTCAAATAAAAGTTTCCATATAACATAATGCAATGTTACACACACACACACACGCACACACACACACACATATATATATATATATATATATATATATATATATATATATATATATATATGTGAATAAAGAGTGATAGAAAGAAAGAGAGAGAAAACGGGGGAAAGAGAGAAACAGACTGACAGAGAGATGGAGAGAGAGAAAGAAGGGAGAGATAAGAACAGAGAAAGAAAGAAAGGAAAAAAGAAAAAAAGAAAGAAAGAGAAAGTACAAAATATTAACCTTTAGTATCCATGCGATAGCAAATGCAGTTAGAACGGACCTTACATGAGATTGAAAAGTTCATCCATGGGACTCAATAGAGATCACCTCATTCAAGGTCAGCATAGAAAGACAAGGAAAACATTCTTATCCACAAATGGACTAAAAATGACCGATGATGTTTTATTACTAATTATCTGCTAGGTCCTGTCTAGTATTTTCAAGTTAGACCAAGCGTAAGATGATATTTAATTTAATTGATAGCATTTCCCTAGATTAGCACATATGTAGAGAGAGAGAGAGAGAGAGAGAGAGAGAGGCAGCAGGCAGGCAGACAGACAGACGGATAGAAGGACAGACAGACAGACAGACAGACTGATTGACCAACTGACAAACAGACTGGCTGGCGGAATAAGATAGATATAAGCATAGATTTTAGAAGCATATTATAATTAAAATGAAATTGATCAATAATGAGCTATACCCGAGCATCTATTTTCAAGAGTCTTTCAAAACTGCCACCCTAAGCAAGTAAACCAAAATAAAGACTATCTAGCACTTTCATAATAGTTACTGTTGTATTCGAGTATCACACCATTTTTTGAAGGATAATCTGTATGGTGCCATGGATATTCTATTCTATTCATCATGTAAGAGTTGATAAGGATGCATATATGAAGTCTATTGAAAAAACAAACACAAATGTAGAATATTACATGAGAGTGCATGAAAATTATAACCAATGAAGTAAACATGAAAAATCTTTTACTGATTTTTAAAATTATTACCAGACCTCTGAGGAGAGGCATCATTGTTAGGAATTGCAAATTGAACTGCCTACATCCTATGGAGAAAAGAAGCCTAGTCAATTAGTATTACTTAATTATTGGGCTTAAAATCACGCGATACAACTCTTCTGAATCACAATCTAACAAATTGTTTTGGTAATTTTCACTTCTTTCAACCATTGAAAATCAGCCATTTTTTCTTTTTACTCCAAATCATTTCAATCAGCTAAAATAATCTAGTTTATCGATATTAACTGACTACATTGAATGAAAAAAAAAAGGTTCTTTGACGTGCACTAAATTAACATGTAGTTATAGATTGCGTGAAAGAAAATCCATGAAAACACACGATATGAGCTAATATTTTTGTCTATTGCTCAAAATATTATATTCCCATTAGGATTATCGGCGAAAAGCCCACGCAAAAAAAATCCCTGGCAACAAAAATCAGTATAATCCGTTAAGGGGCTTAAGCTGAATCCTAAATGTGCAACGATTTAGGGATAAATATATATTAGAGTAAAAGCCACAAGCACGTTGGCATAGCATTTCAGATAGACAACATGAGTTGTTTTTCTGACAAAATTCGATGTACGGATAAAAGGATGCTGTTGGATTTTTGTTTCTAGTTATTGAATGTTAAGTATAAAACGAATTGATATTAGCTATGATTACCGTCAAAGTCTATTCTCTTTCTCAACTTTGCTTCCGTTACCAGGAAGGTGATATTCTGATATTTACTCTTATCAAAATTGGACAACAGATGAAAATTTATTTTATATATATATATATATATATATATATATATATATATATATATATATATATATATATATATATATATATATATATATATAATTTGTTATATATTATTATTTATTTAGAAGAACTATATAAGCCCCTTGAAAACAACAACATAAGAAACTAAATAAACATGAAGATAAACTCAACTTGGGATGACAGAAGAATTAGAAGTGGATAGTTTTTCTTGATTTTCGTTTGTACTGATGTTTTTTTCTCATGGACCAATCACAAGAATATAATCCCCCATCATGTTCTTGTTATGCATTTCTTGGTAGCGTTTAAATCTAGTCTATCTTAGTGGAAATGCATGTTTTGTTCTGCGAAATACACCCATGATCTTTTCCAATTAGTCAAATTGAATGTCAATGATGTGTGCTTTGAGGGACAGCTTGCAGCACATTTTTTCGTAGTTCGACACCATATTTTCAATCAGCTCCACATTGTTTTTAGCCTTGTCTTTGCCCTGAGGCATTGATCAAGCATAACAAAGCAATACTTAATTCCTCCATCCTTCTTTAGTGAGCCTCTCCGTAAATTCAATTTATTCAAGTTATTTTTCTCCAACCTGATGTCTGTTGTCAAACAAGAAGAGCTTTGACCTTTGCCTCAGAAAGTATTCTGCTAAGGTGTCCAATGACTACAGGGCAAATTTCAACGTGCTTATCACAGGATAAAGGTGAATTTGGGGGAGGGGAGCTTCATTTTGCCTACAATACAAGTGAAATTTTTTTTCCTGACTTGAAATATAATGATTACGGTTATCGAATTGTGTATTTCCTGATGGGTACCTGCTATTCTTGCTTTTGGCCAATTGAAGCAGTAGCTATGACAGAACCGTTAAAAGCTGCCTGATTTAGAAAGGGGAATGAAAAAGTTCCAGTTTAAGCAACTGATTGATCCAAGAGGTAACTGGTGCAAACACCGCCTATCAAATCAGGAAAAATAAAACACTCTGCAACGAATCTGAGGTAAAATAAGTTAATTGCAAAATGAGTTCAGATCACAATAGCAAAGATTGAAGGATATAATACGCATGTGATATACTTTATAGACTTAATCAATCAGGTATAACACTTCTTACTCAGGAACAGGGGAAAATGATACAAATGATAGTAGAGTGTTATTATGGGAGATGTGGATATAAGATAAAAATAGAAAGACGGAGATGTAATTCAATAAAAAAAGGGGCACATTGAAGACAAGAAGAATGATAAAAATTCAACAATCCGATTTACAACTGGAGAAATACAGAGGGAGATAGGATAAAATGGGAGAGTAAATGACAATAAGAAAGAAAGAAAAATATGAGGAGAGAAAGGAAGAAAGGGAAAAAAAGACCAAAGACCAAAAAATCCTCTGATGTTCCACCCAGACAAGCCAAAACAAAAGAAATAGAGGGAAACTGAATAGTAAGGCAAAGAAAGGAAGAAACGGGATTGAAACAAAAAATGAGGGAGAAAATTTTAAAGAAAATATAAATGAAAATCATCAAAAAGAAAGAAAAAAAAGGAAGAGAATGGTTGAATGAAGAAATGAAAGAAAGAAAGAAAGGAAGAAGGGGGATGAGGTATCGAAAGAAGGGAGAAAGGGGAAAATAGGTAAAAAGTCTAGTAAAGAAACATGTACAAAGAAAAAAAGAATAGAGAAAGACAGGAGTCGAACTAGTGCATGAAGCAGAAACTCTTCTCCCATCTAATATTCTAAAATTTCTCCAGATTTGCTTTCAAGATTTTAATGCCTACCCCATAGATGTTCTGCTAAATTTTCTTTATAAAACTTAGCTGTGTCCTATAAAGAATTGCTTGCGTTGGCGGTAATTCCATTTTACAGAACATAAATTACACCATCAATCTATGTAAAGCTATTCCTCAGCAAAGCACAAATATATCATAAACCTATCTAAAACCATTTCATCAAAGATCGTTCTTTTTTCAAAAGGAATGATCAGGCATTAATGTCCTCTTGAAAAAATTCTCAACAAATTTATGGCTTATAGTTTTGAAAAAAAAAAGCTTTTCTCTCTAATATGCATAAGCACACGCACATATATATATATACACACACACATACACACACACATACACGTATATATATATATATATATATATATATATATATATATATATATATATATATATATATATATATATATATATATATATATTTATATTTATATATATATATGTATATTTTTTCATTTATGTATATATACTACTGCAGTGCTACAAATAAAGTATTTATCAGATGATGATCTCAGGGTCAGTTATAGTGACGGCTCTGTAGTCATTACAATCATGCAAAGGTGCCCCAGAAAACTGCAAAGCTGTGTTCAAAATTCCAATATATATATATATATATATATATATATATATATATATATATATATATATATATATAATGTTGGTATGCAATATGTAATTGTTGACCATACGCATACACACACAAGACCACTCACACACACACACACACACACACACAACCCCCCTCTCTCCCTTTGTCTTTGTCTTTGTCTCTCTCTATCTCTGTGCCTGTCACTGTCTCCTTATATATATATATATATATATATATATATATATATATATATATATATATATATATATATATATATATACTAGCTTGTCTGTGTTGGGTAATATATTTTAGGAGGAAAAAAGACTAGTTTCCAGATACATACACTATTTTCCTTTGTCTAATGGATGTAGTTCCAGATTCGTGGAACCAGGAGGCTTGGTTTCTTTAGGGCTTCTATCAACAAATTTCTATTGAATAATAACAGTAAAGTTGCTCGGGTTAAACTACTATATATAAAACATATGGAGTCACTGCATAACGCCTCAAGTACATTTCGAAATGGCCGTAAACAACACCATCTCTTCAGTGACACCCTGCCTTCATTTTTTACTTTTATTGTGACTCCCTGTTGTCACTCCCCAAAGGCAAGACTGCGATCCAATCAGTACTAATTCCTTTACCTTTCGACTCTATGGAACTTTCCCAGCCTATAAAGGTGTAAAAAGTCCATCCTCACTTTCCTCCTTTTCTAAGTTGGCAAAAAGCCTCCTGTTAAGGAGAGGTTGCCGTTCAATTCTGATTCTTGAAGAAATAATGTTTCCATCGTTGTTAACATCCGTTGTCGGGTATAGATTTTCTCTCATGGAGCCAGTACTTTCTGAAATTATCTAGCTCATCATACCATCTTACTTTCTGTAGGTCACATTTTCACATATGATTTCCTGGGTTCCACGTTGTGAAACATAATGTCAAGCAGTTGTCTTCTATTTTGCAGCATGTCCAATCCGATGCCAAATGTACTTTTGTAGTTCTTGAAAGTCGAGCTTGCTCAAGCAAAAGCTTGCTAACCTTTGCTTTACTAAACTTCACTTTGTTTCTTCTGATTTTGATTACTTCATGGGGACTCGCTGAACTACATAAATGCGGTGGTCTCCTTCCTCTAACTCTTCATTTTCGATTTTGAGCGCTGTGTGTTTCTCACAACGTGTTTGTTGTACATGACATTTGTTTTATTGAAATTCATTTGGAAGCTAAAAACAAGAATAAGGAAATTATTAATATTAGACAGAAAGAAAGGTTCCACTTTGCCGCTATGATTACGTTGTAAGTAGAACATTCTTCTAAAAGCCTTTACCGTGCTTTATACGCTTATGCGAGATAAGTATTCAGGTTTAACAGGAAATATCAAAACAATCAGGCATTTGAGAAAAAAAGATCTTGTTCAGTTTTGAGCACTCTTTGGAGACAGAAATTTCCCTTAATCTCAGATGATTCAAAGGGGGAAATAAGATTTATCTTCCTTTCTGCCACATTAAAGGCAAAATAAAAAAAATTCCTCATTGGAAATCATCCATATTGCATATTCTTGTAAGGGGGAGATATCTCTACACTTTTGCCCGATTAAAGGGAGATAATCCCTTCAATTCTTTCGTACCAAATGAGCAGAGCGAGTGTTCTTCCATTTCTGATTTTTTGAAAAGGGAACATTTCATTCTATGTTTGACACCAAAAAAGAACGAACTCTTTACCGTCTGAATTTTTTTTTTCAAATCTTCGTTTGATTATTTGATTTTGTCCCCCCTACGTTCAGTATTTTTTACAAATAAACTTATACATCAATCCTATCCCTCCAAATTGTGTCTGCCTACTTCCTACAATTTTTGCTTCCAAATGGGCAACAATTAGTTCATTTCCCTCCTTCCCCTTTTTATTGATCTTCCAACTGTCTGTCATAAACGGTAATATAATTTTTTTACATACGTAATGCTCATTGCATATTGAAAATTTACTCATTTCACTCATAATATGTCTGTTTATTCACCAAATGCTTCACAAACATTTTTAGGCATCATTTAATTTTGATTCCGTAGACTTTCTCGAACTTAATTTCGAGAAATACATGAATGTATTCATTAGCATTTTCTGTTTTTTTTAACCCTTTTATCTGTGTTGCTTTCTCATTTTCAAATGGTATTCCTGTCTTCTTTCTGTTTATCGTTAACCGAATGTTCTGCCTTCCTGTTTTCCGAGCGTTTAACATGAACTGTATATATGTGATGCTTCTGAGATTAATGCATTGTCATAACAAACACCTTGAATGTTTAGTATATTTTTTGTAAGTTTACTCCAATGTTTTTCAAAGTCAGTTCCTCCGGAAGGCGCTTTTGAGGCTTATTATAGCCCCTCATCAAGTTGTAAAAAACACAAAGGTATGGGAGAGAACTTCGAATAACTCCGTTTGTGTGTCTTTAACATAAAAAAAAAACGACGAATCAGATCCTCATTATTTCCATTTCGAAATAACACGACAACTTGTTCCTGAATTAAGAGGAGTGGTCCTCCTTTCTAAGTTTACCGTGGCCGTTTCCAGGCGTTATGAATGCCTGCGTGGTTTCATAATGTGCTCTTCCCCCCACTCTAGGTCTAGTTTTATTGTAATTATGCAAAAAGTAGCCGTTTATTCCCACGTTTGTTTGTTTTTTTATCTTTTTTGTTTTTTTTTTACAGTTTGCTCTTTTGTTCCTGTGTATTCATCATTATTCGAGTAGTTATCAATTGAAACTCATGTTAATTGTTGGATATTTATTATGTTCTCTACTTCTATCTACGTGTTTGATTGATGTATGTTTATTATTAATTAAATTCTACTTATGTGTTGACCCTATTACGCCGTTTTTATTTTTCATTTCCATCTGACTTTCTAACAATAATAATATGGTTGTTATATAGACTGTTTTTGATGGGTGAGACTTTGGATAGGGGTATATTGTTCATTTGAAAACTGAATTATTTCAAGAAAATGATTTTAGAAGCATACGAGAACTATTTCCCTGCCACCCTTCTGTGATTCTAAGTTACTATAGTACACGCAATGATATCAAGCTTATTTTGTTTTTCAGTATTGTTACAATGATCATCATCTTTTTGCACTGTAAACATAGATAATTGGAGATAGACTTGAGTGTATTATTATTATTATTATTATTATTATTATTATTATTATTATTATTATTATTATTATCATTATTATTATTATTATTATTATTATTATTATTATTATTATTATAATAATAATAATAATAATAATAATAATAATAATAATAATAATAATAATAATAATGATAACAATTTCACACGAATTGCATGGTGAATACTGCTGGATGTTGAGTGACAGCAAATATCCTCAAGTCTCCAGCCCTCCTCTCCACACTCTCACAGTCCACAGCTTAACTGTGGTTTACAGTTTTACACCAGTTGTCTGGTGGTAATCTCTGGAGGCTAAGTGACGGTAAGTCTCCTCTGGTCTTCCGCCCACATCTCATCTCTTCCTCACCCATCACATTAATTATGTGAATCACACTTCAGCGACCAGTTGGGTGTTTTCTTCTTCCCTTCCTCCTCTGCTAGGCCACTGTTAACGGTAAGGGTTATAGATCTTATACTTGTAGCATTTCCCCCAGTGTCCATGCTGTGGTATGTACAGTCTCAATTCTCACTCTATCCTGGGTTCCTCCAATGTAGCCCTTAGCGTCTTTGGGACGGTTTCAAATACGCTTATTATTACTGGTACTACCCTGACGTTCATGTTCCACATCTTCTTTAGGTTTTTTGCAAAATCTTGGTATTTTTCCATTTTTTGGCTCTCTTTCCGGTCTTCTCGCCTAGATGAGATTGTTTGTTTGGATGTCAAAGTCCCTTAGTAATTTGTAGTTACCATTCTCCAGTTCTGTCTCTGGTTCGTGCTGGTTACCAGTTCAGTATGGCTAAAATCCCATTTGTTCACTCAGTTCCCAGTGTATCACTGTTGCTTCTGTATCGTGGCTGTATTTATAATCTTTCTGATGTAGTTGACTATGTTCACTAGTTATGTCGTTTACGGTCTCACCCCTTTCCCCACTTAGTTGGCTTTTGCTGTTAGTCTGTGTGCTGTCGATTTTTGCATTTATTTTGAGCTGCCATTATTAGCAATACTATTTCTTCCTTCAGGTTTCCTTTGCATAACCACATCCGTAATCTCTTGTCTGCCACATCCTGCATCTGTTCTTTGAATTCTCCATATAACATTTTCTGTTTCCATCTTTCTTTCCTTGTCTACTGTGCAGCTCCACTGTTTTCTTCTTTTACGTTGCTCAGCGTGCTGTTTCGGGCGTTCTTCAAAAAGTGTTTATTGTAGCTTGCATTTACTCTTTTTGACCTGTTCTGGCCGTTTGGATACAGGCTTCGATTCTAATGCATCCCATACCGCCTTCTTCCCTCTCCATGTACAGTCTCTCCGACTATCTCAGGCTGTAAGGTCTTGTGCATTATCATAAGTTCGCCGGTTCTTTGACTGAAGTTCTTTTGTCCATCTGAGGAATGATCCTGTGCATCCTACTACGGATACAACCCATGTGTTCATTCCTTCTCATCAGATTTCTGCTGTTTATTTTGATATATTATATTTCCCTTATCCTCCTAAGGTATCATCTCATTTTATCCTTATTTTTCTCCAGTTTTATCGTGTCACATTTGAAAAGTGTATTTACACAGGAAGTTGTATCGGTCTTTGTGTGGTCATTGCTCTAATCTTCTTACTGATCAGGTGTTCGATTCCTTTTCCTGCTGTAAACCTTCCTTTGTGCATTTCATTAGTGTACAATTTCCTAATCCCAACTCCATCCCAATGTCATCACTGTATTCCTTCACTTTGTTGAACAAAACTTCGAGCTCTGCCCTATTTTTTTCAGATAAGTGAATGTTTCCTTCCAGTTTTTCATAGAGTTGGGTATGAATCTCACTAATTGAATATTCTGAGGCATTTGAGTATCCGTCTGTCTGGAATAATGCTGTGTGTTTTTTCATAGGTAGGCATGTGATTGATCTATAATTGTCTGTCGTGTTCCCTTTTTCAGGGTTCTTTTGGATGAGGATGGTTTTGCTTTTTGCCATCCATTCTTAGACTCTGCACCCATTTATGCAATTTTTTAGTTGATGAGTGAACCTGTCATGTAGTAATGTGGATTTTTTGAACCAATATCCGTGGATCGCATCAGGTACCGGTGCTTCCCAGTTGGTTTTTTGTTTGAGAGAACGTGTTCCCCCGTGGTTCCATTCAATACTATTGCTTCTCAACTGTCCATGTCCTTCAGTTCATTTTTCGAACTATCATTCCAGGTTCCTGTTGTGTCTTTTCAGATGTCGCCATATGCTGTTCCAGAAGTTTTATGTGTCAGTGGCATCCAACTTAATGTTCTTTTTTCTTTCTCCGTTCTGATCCTGGTAAAAATGTCTCTTGTTGTTTTGGAATTTGTGGTTCCGTGCGTATCGGGCAGTTCTTAGCCTGTATTTCTTCATTTTTGTCTCTTTGGCTAGTCTCCTCTTGTGTATCTCTTTAACTGCCACGGGGATACTTTTTTGTCTTTCTTGTATTTGTTCCATAGTCATACGCATTGTCTCTTCATGTGTGGTTTCTTCATTTCTCGGGAGTCCATCTCTCTGGATTTGTTCCCGAATTTTATTTTTATCTCCAATTATTTCGAGTTCTCTCTTGTGTTCGAAGACCTCCATTACCATTTTCACTCCAGCATAGATTAAGTTGTTAAGTTTTGTTAGGGCTCTTGTTTCAATATTCTGTAGGAGGCAGTTGACATGTTCGGTTGCTTATTTTATTTACTTCCTGTCCTTATCTTTGAGAGTTAACAGTGTCATTGTTTTCTTCTTGCATAATTTCTTAAAAAACATTTTAACTTTATTTCCCTCCGTTGGGGTGCCCTACTGGTGTATGCCTTTGTTCAAGGATTTCGTCATTAACTATGTCGGCTGTATTGAGAGGTTCTTCCGTGGGTAAACCATTTCTTTTTTTATCTTTTTCATTCTAGATCTCTTGTACTTCTGTCTTCGAGAACCGTCAGTATTTTAGAGTTTGTATCACCTGATAAGCCAGACGCTGGATGAATAACTCCGTAGTTGATTATTCCCAACATATTTCTAGCATGCGTTCCTATAGCACCGCAAAGATGCTTTGCTTTTGATGTAGCAATATATTCCTCACCAGCTGTGTTTTCTTGCACATTTTTCTGGAAAAATAATAATGATAATAATAATAATAATAATAATAATAATAATAATAATAATAATACACTGTAGTCCATCTCCAATATGTTAACAGTACTAAAGGATGATTATAATTGTAACAATGATGAAAACAAAATAAGCATGACATCGTTCAGTGTAAAATTGTAATATAAAATAACAGAGGGATGAAAGGAGAATAGTTCTTGTATGTCTTTGAAATCTTTTTCTTGAATCAATTCAGTTTTTAAGTGAACAATAAACCCTTATCCAAAGTTTCAATCATCAAAAAACAGTATATTAAACTACCAATATTGCACCGCACAGATGGTTTGCCTTTGAAATGGTAATATATTACAAACCAGTTGCCTTTTTTTGTCCATAATGATAATAATAATGATAATGATCATAATAATAATAATGATAATAATAATGATAATAATAATGATAGCAATAATTCTCCTCACTGCTTTCAGCACCCTGTCACAGATGCATGGGATTTGTATTGCAATGCCTCTTCCTTGGCTGTCAACTAGGGGTCGTACGTTTCATGTTTCTACTATTTGTGCCATAGTGTGTATAGTGTCAATCGTTCTTCTTATCACCAGTTATTCTGTGCTCATTTTCAGTGTCTTTAGTACGGTTCCAAGTGCATCTACAAATACTGGTACCAGCCAGACTTTACATTACACACATTTTCAGCTCCTTTGACGGGTATTGGTATTACCGTATTTTTCATTTTCTTTCTGGATTTACTCTGTGATCCAAAAGCCCACACACGTCTATTTTTCTGCAGGTTCTCTTTGCTTTGCCCATGAATACTAGGCCCAGTCTTTGAATTCCCTGAATCTTTTGATTCTGTTCCCGTTTCCATTTCCTTGTGATACTGCTCCTTCTTTTGCTTCTTTGCTTTTGTTTGATGCACTGCTCCAAGTATTTTTTATATTCTTTTCACTATTTGCTCGCCCACAGTTTTTTCTATCATGGTTTGGCCGTTTGGCGATAGTTTTAAATGATGATTAGTCTACTAGTGCTTTGTTCCCCCTTCAAGTACAGTCTATGTGTCAAATTTGGGGTTCGAGTCCTTGTTAATAACATCATCTTTCTTGTGCGCCAGTCAATTGACTAGATTGACTTCCTTTGCCCATGCTAGAAATGGCTCGTTGTATTTTACTACCCCTACCACTCATTCCTGTATTCAAGCCCCGTTTATTTATTCTATTTGATCATTTTCCCACTACTCTCTTCTTTTTGTACGGTTCCGAGTGCAACAGCTATTATTGCTACGACCCTGACTTTCATGTTCACACCTTGTTCAGCCCCCTTACCTAGTTTTGGTATTTCACCAGCTTTCAACTCTCTTTACTCTATGATCCACAAGGAACAACGTGTCTAATATCTGGTTAGTTCTTCTTTTGTTGTCGACAATCACCAGACCGGTCCTCTGCTTGGATGGAGTGGTCAGTTTGGATATCAGAGTCTCAGGGTAATTGATGACTTTCATCCCCCAATGCTATCTCCAGTTCATATTCGTGCCATTCTCCTGTATGATTAAATCCCGTTCATTTGCTCAGTTTCCCTTGTATTACTGTGGCTACCCTATCATATCTATGTTTTTACTCTATCTGGTGATGGTTGTTGTTGTTGTTGTTGTTGTTGTTGTTGTTGTTGTTGTTGTTGTTGTTGTCGTCATCATCATCAGCTTTGTCTGGTTTTAACTTGGATTTTTCGGCACGGCAGCGTTCTGCAAACAGCGCATTTCTTTTGTTGTGAATGCTAGTTTTGTTTTCAAATGTCAGGGTACTGAATTCCTATCCTGGAAAGGTGCAGCATAGGCTATTTAGGTTTTTTATGGTTTAGAATGGCTCAATCGACCATTTAATTATAGGGTGTAACCTGTTTATCCTTCACTCGCCCAACAAAAATCTGATAATGTGGGTCTGTTTCTATGTTTTATTTTTTGTTGTTTTTTTCCGTGTAAATGATCTAACATGGTTGCAAACCTTGAACTTCCATCTTACTATCGCTGCATAAATGCCAAGCTCGTTTGTATATTGTCCCTCAGCTTAGTAATGTCTTGATCGCAAGTTCAAAGCATAGACGCTTGAACGAAATTATTTTGTCTACTTTTATCTCCCTATTTTTATTTCATTATCAGTCTATTAGCTATTAGGAATTTCAATGTTAAATGAATTATTTAAGATTATTTGCAAATTTCATGTGGTATCAGCTTCAATGTTGTTGTGAAAATGATTTTATTTAGTATCGATTCATACAGGTATCAGTATTCGAAGTTGTGTTTATTTCAATTCAATATAATGTCCAAGAAATTGACAATTTTCATATTTGAATTAACTTTTCACTTTCAAGCCTATTTCAGTGATTCATGGAAGTTTGTTTCATAGTATTTTCAACAGATTGTATGTGTAACTTGTTAAGTCTGGTTCTAGCTTTGTGGTCTTTTTTTTTTTAGTTTTTTTTGTGAGGTGGTATGCTTTGTTCTTAATCGTAATCTCTTTGACTCTGTTGTTTAACTGATGTGTAGAAGTAATTTTCTAGGGTTACGGGTATTTTTCTTAAATATTTTTCCATTGATACTACGCTATTCGTCCGTTTTCAACAAATTATCTTAGGATTCTTTGATTTTTTATAGCCTTCTTTTGGATTCCTTTGAAACCCTGTCGTTATTTTTGTGAACTTAATTTCCTGAATCATGCTAAACATTTTTTCCTAAAGCCTTTTGAACTTGTTGTCAAGTGGTCTGTTTTGTGTTTCAATATATCTCTCTATCTATCTATCTATCCATCTATCAATCAATCCATCTATCTATCTATCTATCCATCTATCTATCTATCTATCTATCTATCTATATATATATATATATATATATATATATATATATATATATATATATATATATATATATATATATATGTATATGTGTGTGTGTGTGTGTGTAGATTACAGGAAAATAGAGTGGAAGAAGAGTAAGAGTATTTGACGCAATTCGGAGAGTTAATTTATATATGCAGCCTTACACGTGGACCAAAGATTAAAAGGAAAAAAGGACAAATTATAGAAAAATGATAAATTTTTGGTTCAGATTCTGTCAGTTGAAGCTGTAAAAGGGATTTTTCGAAATGTTTTCGAAAATTTTTGTACCTTGCGTGTGTATATATTCATGTATTCGTCCATGGATTTAATGCTAAGAATACTATCAAGTATATTTGGGGGAAAATGTTCCAATCATTCAACGTTTCTTTTGTTTCAAATGTAATGCAATTAAAATTCTACGCCACTGAACCCATTTTGTTAGTGATGTATCATTCAAGTTCGGAAAAAAAATAATGGTTAATTAATTCAATCTGCTGCACAAAATGCAAATTATTCCCTGGGCTG
Source organism: Thysanoteuthis rhombus (assembly GCA_963457665.1). Taxonomy (NCBI): domain Eukaryota; kingdom Metazoa; phylum Mollusca; class Cephalopoda; order Oegopsida; family Thysanoteuthidae; genus Thysanoteuthis; species Thysanoteuthis major. Next base: position 29,221,972 of record OY735221.1, read on the forward strand.
GATCCTAAACGCTCACGTGTGAATGCAAACAAAACTGCTTGTTCTCCCTGATCCAAACTCAACGTCTTGATGAATACAAGTGCTCAATTGTTGAATCCTAATTTTCAATGAATAATCACTTTTGGCTGATAGTTTCGGCTCCAATTTTCTTGACATTCACAAGGATCTACCATTTACCACCGAGTAAAACAACCCAACAAAAACGGATCCAAACGGCAAAAATAATGGTGGAGTGAGGTAAACGAATTCTGTTTGATGAATATCCTTTGAATCTCGACCTTGAACTCACGAGATTTTGTTTGCCTAATAACACATCAATAACATTAATAGCCTGATCTCCTGATAGGAATGCCGTTCGATGAATGGATTTTAGGACGAAGTAAATGAAGGGAGTGGGTCTATACAAAACGACATCAACTGATGATAGTGTTCCACTTGCGACGTTCGCTTATTGAAACAGTGGGCGCCATAACTGCTTGTTCCCATTGTGAATATTTGCCCTATATCGATCGGGCTCTTTCGTGGCTCGGTTAATAATGTGAAAAGAGCTTTCTATTCGATCATTGTGAATAACCAACAGTGTTTTTTGGGGGGGAGGGGGTACGGAGGCACAACTGTATAAAGATAACAGTGCACTTTTTGAATGAACAATGTGTCTGATTATTTTTACATAACTCCAGCTAAGTTATTTCTGAAAATGATTTCCAAAAGAATTTCTAGAACAAGAAGCAAAGTTAATGTAATCTAAAAACTGATATACTAAAGTTTGTGGTGATCACTGAGAATTTCGAATAATTGTTGCTCTCTGCATTTGCTGCATTATTTATCTGAAATTTTCCAGTAAATTTTGTGTGCAGCAGTCAATTCCATCATTTTGATGTGTTTCACGTCAACAGCATTCATTTTTGTTCAGTTTGGTGCTTTTCCATATATTTTATTAGCGGAAAAAAAAAGTAAAATCTTATTGGAATTTTGATTATTAACATTTGCTATTTGTAATAAATGATGCATTGGCCACATTGATTCTTATTGCTTATCGTGACTTCCCGTTGCTTCTTCTAAAGATAAGTGGGATGTAATTTGAAACAAATTCTATAGGACATCGGTAGCTTAATGGTAACTGGTGAAAAATGACTACATAAAGAAGAGGCAAATAAACCAACAATCAGAATCACGGTTTGAGCTACAGTTTTCGTTGCTCATTGGCAATAATTGGTATCTTTGCTTCACCTCTGGTTCCTTCCTGTAGCTTTTTGTATTTAACTTCGACGTTCCTTTCTGGCGTTCCAGATAAGGATTCTACATATTTCTATCCAGAGAGAGAAAGAGACAGAGGGACAGAGACACAGAGAGAGAAGGAGAGAGAGGGAAAGAGACAGAGGGGGGGTCATACAGATCATTGCAAACATCTATTTTACAAACGATAGAAAACTTTCTAGTTTAGTCAAGAAAGGAGAGGGCTCATTCATATTCCCCAACCTACCATCATCATCCATCAGTAAAAATTGCAAAAATTTGAGTTTGAACTTGATTATTAAAAATTCATGACACAAGGTTCACTTTCACTCCCATTCACTCACTGACTGCTGTGCCTCAATATGATATTTGTATAACGTTTTCCAATGATTGATGATAGAAAAAATTCGCACTGATGCTTAGTCTAAAGATGCTTTTAAGGAAATGCATTTCTTAAAATTCTCCTTACAAAACAAAACATAAAATAATTTGAATCTATAAGCATGAGGCTGTTATGTATATCTGTATGTCTAGATCGACTAAAGATATATACAGTCCGTGCAAAAACCATTCGTTTACCTTTTCAAAATTGAAGGAATATTCAATGTTCAACCTTTTTCGAATGTTTTTTGCCTAACCATTGGTCTAATTTTGTCAATTTTGAAGCTCTATGTTCAAATTGTCTTTTTGAAATTTATCGGATATATATATATATATATATATATATATATATATATATATATATATATATATATATATATATATATATATATATATATATATATATATATATATATATATCAACGTGTGTTGTGTGCGGTTGTATATATATATATTTATATATATATATATATATATATATATATATATATATATATATATATATATATATATATATTATTACACTTTGAGAGAGAGAGTTTGATGTATCAAGTACAGTAAGATAAACCGATTCAGATACAAACACAAGATGTTCATGGAAAAGCAAACAAAAGGGCCAAAATGTTCCGAATAATCTATCTAAATTGTAATATTCACGAAGAAGAACATTTAAGTCTCTGTTCCTGCAAAACTTGTAAAAGAGTAATTATTGATGCGTTGTTGGCTCATTAGACGAATCTTCAATAGACTAAATCTCTGCGACAAGCCAAACATTGAATGGTATTAAAATGATTTTTCCACCACTTCTAATAAAGAATATTACGACTGTGTAGTTGGGTTTGGATGGGGCTAAATGTTTTTGCTAATATTCGATCAGCAAATTGAAGATATAAACTTGGAAATTTTCCAATGTTATCAAGTTTTATTCTGGCTTTTAATTTTGATTTCAGACGGGACTCTTAACAGTCAATTGCCGCTGGCTCGAGTAATTACATAGAAACGAACCTACAAAAGAAGACACATAACAATAACAATGGAAGGCTGATAACATTAGGCAAATGATATGAAATCAGTGCAAGTTATGCTTATTGTTATAAACTCAAACTCATCGTGATACTTACATTGTTATATTATCAAAATTGTTATAAGAAATTCGACGTAAAAAATGAACCAGCTCAGGCAAAGTATGCTTATAATTGTAAATGAATGAAATAATATTCGTTTGAATATAACGATTAATGCCAAATTTGAGGAGTTTGATTAAAACAAGATAACAAAGATATCGAGAAATACAAAAATTATATGCCACAATATCTCAAAAATTTTAAGAATGCGTCTTATTCTTGACCATTTACAATCTCTTTTTTTTTCTGAATTCACTTCGATTTCTACGAAAAGGATTTCACCCTGGATCTCATAATAGTATTTTCCTAAATATATCGATGGCTATATAGTAGGCAATAGTTTTCTATCGTATGGTCATAAGAATGAAGTCGTGTCATACATATGATATGTTAGGTCAGTGAATTTTATCTTTTTGACAATCGCTTCCGTCCTGATATACAATACTTCTCCACTGTAAAATTATTTGCACTGCATTTGCATTAACCATAAAATAACTGACTATTCTAAGGGATCCATTATTGGTAGGCATCCTGGTCACTTGTATGCATCAAAATGTTTTATTATGGTCACTCGATGCTCCAAAATGTGTTTTCATTTTTAGATTTTCTTGATATTTTTCCAGATTTACCGTTAACTTTTTATCCTTCTCCGCTCTTTTCAGGTAAAGCGACATTCATTTAAAGTGTCAATTCAGAATGATGTTGTATCGTTATCATTGATAAGATTATTTTCAGCGTTGTTGCAATTTAGATGTGAACATAAAGAAAAAAGCTAACCATTTCGAAGACACGAGTTCCAATATATTGACCATCAGAAAAAACTTGTTTCAGAGATAAAAATCTGATAATAAACGTCATTTTCACATGAGTTTGACTACTGCAGCCATTAGATGTTTTTACCGTTTGCTTGCACTTTCCTATCTTTGTGGCAGGTGGGGAATCATACCAGGACTTTACTTTGCATTCGATAAAATGGTTGAAATTTTTGAAAGATTTTTTTTGACTTCCCAACTTTCTCTCTCTTTCTCTCTCCCTCAAATCTTTGTTTGTCTCTGTTCCTCGTTCTCCTCTACGCACACACGCACATACAAGTCACCTCTCCGTCTGCCCATCTCTCTCTCTCTCTCTCTTGCTCTCTCACACACACACACACACGCACACGCACACGGACACGGACACGCGGTCCCATTTCATACGGTTCATGTCTTAATTTCTCTCATGTACACTCTCTCTCCCAGTTTCATTCTTTTTTTCTCCCTCTTTCATGAACAAACATCTCCTTCACTCTCTCTCTCTCTCTCTGTCCCTGTCTCTCTTTCTCCCTCTCTGGTTGCCCCCCCCCTCTCTCTCTCTGGTTCTCTCTTTCTCTCTTGATTTCATAGTGTCTATTCGTTTAGGTTCTCTTGGAGATGCTCCCAGGCAGAACTATTTCAAATTGTTTTCATTCAAATACATCTGCGCATGCACAATGTGAGCTTGATCAGCAAAGAAAAAACATTTCCCTAAAAATACCTTGTGATGAGGGTAGACATTGACAGTTCAATACCATATAAAAAGTGTTTAACATTTTTTTTCAATTTCTTTCTGAGTGCTATCATTTACTTCAGCCAACCGATTCACTCGTGTCTGCATTGCAGTCTGGACACAATATACCTAGAAGTTCTCAGAGAGGGATTGGCAATGGGGTATAGAAAAATAAGTTGAATTCACGCTTATGTTCAAACACGATCCTTGACTGGCATATACTTCCCCATGTTTTTCATACATTCATGTATCCACACATACTTGTCAATACAATATCCCTAAAAGTTCTCAACTGAGTCAAAAGCAATTTTCGGAAAGGGTTGGCCAATTGCTGAAGAAGAAACGAATAAATATGTGGGCAAATCCCTTGTATTGTATCTATATGTACCCTGATTCCCAAGTAATTTTCATTGACAATTTGGTAGAGATACGCACAATTTAAGTGCTTTCAGGATATTTTTAAAGTGACAGCATTTTTCAACAATTTCAAACATTTTTCCAGTATGTAAGGATATTGCTGTCTGAAGAATTACAGATTTCAAAATATTATTGAGCTGATCATTGTGGTCCAGTGGTCGAATCTTCTTCTTCTTCTTCTTCTTCTTCTTCTTCTTCTTCTTCTTCTTCACCATCATCATTATTATTACTACTACTACTACTACTAAAAATGTGCTACTACTACTACCACTAGTAGTAGTAGAAGTACATTTTTCTTTCTTTTTCCCCCCTTTTTTTAATTTCCCTCTTCTTCTCCCTGTTAGGTCACTGCTAACAGCTGGGATTCATAAATCCCATATTTCTGGCACACTTCGTGCTGTGGTCTGTATTTAATGATCTTTATTTTTATCCTTATTTCTCTTTATCCCGCTTTCAGTATCTGTGGTACGGTTTCGAGTGCACGTACTATGACTAGTAGTGCGCAGACTTTTATGTCTAATGCCTTCTTCAGCTCCCTTGCAAGATCCTGTTATTATTATTATTATTATTATTATTATTATTATTATTATTATTATTATTATTATTATTATTTGGAATCTCACACCAGTTGCCTGGTAACCGCTGGAGTTTGAGTGACAGCAAGTCTCCTCAAGTCTCTAGCCCTCCTCTCCTAGTACTCATAGGTCGCAGTAATTCTACGATTTACAGTTTCACACCGGTTGCCCAGTGGTTATCGCTGAAGGCTGAGTGACAATAAGTCTCCTCAGGTCTTCAGCTAACGTCTTCTCTCTCTTTCGCATATCATGACAGAGCTACGATTCGTTGCAGTCCTTATATCTCTAGCACCTTCCTCAGTATCCGTGCAGTTCCCAGCAGTGCTGTGGTCTGTACGGTCTCTATCCTCCTCCTAATCCCGATCTCCTCCAGTCTCTCCCTCAGCGTTTTGGGGACAGTTCCTAGTGCTCCCACTATGACCAGTACTACCCTGGTTTTCATGTTCCACATTTTCTTTAACTCCCTTGCTAGGTCCTGGTATTTTCCCCTTTTTTCGCCCTCCTTCTTTTTTACTCTATGGTCTGCAGGCACAGCAACGTCTACTATTTGGCAGGCCTTCCTTTTTTTGTCTACTATTACTAAGTCCGGCCTTCTTGCCTGGATGAGGTGGTCAGTTTGGATGTCAAAGTCCCAGAGTAGTTTGTGGTTGTCATTCTCCAAAACTGCCTCTGGCTTATGCTGGTACCACTTTTCCCCATGGTTGAATCCCATTTGTTTACTTAGTTCCCAGGGTATCATCGTTGCTACTCTATCGTGTCTATGCTTATACTCCTTCTGGGCGAGTTGGCTACATTCACTAGTTATATGGTTTACTGTCTCATCTCTTTCACCGCACATGCGGCATTTGCTGTTTGTCTGTGTTCTGTCGATTTTTGCTTTTATGTAGTTTGTCCTTATGCTTTTGCTTTGGGCTGCCATGATGAGCTATTCCGTTTCCCTCTTGAGGTTCCCTTTTCGTAACCACGTCCATGATTTCTCGTCTGCAACATCTTGCATCCGTCTTTTAAACTCGCCGTACAATTTTTCCCTTCCCATCTTTCTTTTCTTGTTTGCTGTACTGTTCCATAATTTTCTACTTTATTGTTTGTTGCACTATCTCTCGCACTCTTCATGATTTCTTGGCTATTCGTTTGCACATACCTTTCTAGGGCTGCTTTAGCTCAAGTGACACAGTCTTCTATGCTGATGAGCCCCTTGCCACCTTCTTTTCTCTTAACGTATAGTCTATCTGTATCATCCCTAGGATGTAATGCTTTATGCATTGTCATTAGTTTCTTTGTTCGCCTATCCATTGATTGGAGTTCTTCCTTTGTCCATCCTAGGAATGGTCCTGTATACCTAACTACTGACACAGCCCAGGTGTTCATTCCTTTTATTAGATTTCTGCTATTTAATTTGGTTTCTAATATTTTCCTTATCCTTCTGAGGTATTCTCTCGTAATTTTCTCCTTCATCTCTTTCCGTTTTATCGTGTCACATTCAAGGACACCTAGGTACTTGTATCGGTCTTGCGCAGTCAATGCCCTAATCTTGTTGTTGTCCGGAAGTTCTATTCCCTCAGTTATTGAAAGCCTTCCTTTATGCATCACCATGATTGCGCATTTTTCTATCCCAAACTCCATTCCTATGTCCTCACTATATTCCCTTACTTCGTTGAACAGAGTCTCAAGCTCTCCCCTGTTTTTTGCAAACAATTTAATATCGTCCATGTACATCAAGTGGTTGACCTTTCCTTTTGTTTTAGAGAAGTGGTATCCTTTGCTGTTTTTCAGGATTCTGTTAAGCGGTATCATTGTTAGAACAAATAATAGTGGGGACAACGAGTCTCCTTGGAAGATTCCCCTTTTTATCCCTACCTCGGCTAGTTTGTCCCCTGTGGCTGTCAAATCTACTTTCCAGTCTTCCATTGAATTACCAATGAATTTAACCACCGGTTCGCTAATTTTGAACATTCTAAGGCATTCGAGTATCCAGCTATGTGGAATCATATCGTATGCCTTTTTGTAATCTATCCATCCCATTGCGATATTCTTTCTCCTTTTCCTTACTTCTTTTAAGATCATCTGGTCTATGTAGAGTAAATCGTTTGCCCCCTTGGTTCCTATCCTACACCCTTTCTGTTCTTCTGGTAGTAGCCCCCTTCTATCCATTGACATGTATATTCTCTCTGCTATTTGCCCGGTCGGGATTTTCCTCATAAGCGGTAGGCAAGTGATTGGTCTATAGTTGCTTGCTATGTTCCCCTTTCCCGGGTCTTTTTGGATGAGGGTGGTTCTGCCTTTAGTCATCCATTCTGGTGCTTTGCCTTCATTTAGACAATTTTGGAGTAGGTGAGTGAGTCTGCCGTGTAACGTGGTGAACTTTTTGAACCAATACCCATGGATCCCGTCGGGACCCGGTGCTTTCCAGTTGGCTACTTTCCTAAGAGTATGTTTCAATGTGGTTTCATTCAGTACTATTGGTTCTCCCTTGTCTATATCTTCTAGTTCTTTTCTCATGTTTCCTAACCATTGCGGTGTTACATTGTGTCTTTTTGGGTGCCCCCATATGCTATTCCAATAGTTCTTGGCCTCTGTGGCATCTGGTTTTATGTCCTGCCTTCTTTCCCCATTTAAATCTTGGTAAAAACTTTTTCTCATTGTTTTGGAATGTGCGGTTATGTGTGTATTGGTCCGTTCTTAGTCTGTATCTTTTTAGTCTTGCCTCTTTAGCTAGTCTTTTTCTGGTGTAACTCTTCGACTACAGTTGCGATGCCTTTTTGCGCTACCTTATATTTGTTATAAAGTCTTACTCGTGGTCTGTCTGTGTGTGGTGTATTTCTAAGCAGTACTTCGTCTCTCTGTAGTTGGGAGATTTGCCTTTGTAACCTTCTCTCCCAGTTGGGTTTCCCTTCCCTATTATTGCTTAGGTTCCTATCTTGTGTTGTGAAGCTTTGTGCTACCATTTTCGCCCCTGCGTAAATTAGGTTGTTGAGTTCTAGGAGGGTGTCTGTTTCTATGTGCTGTAAGAGGCAGTTGACCTGTTCGGTCACTTCTCCGACTTTCTTTCTGTCTTTGTCTCTTAGGGAGGGGAGTGTTGTTTTCTCTCCTCGCATGATCTCTTTCAAAGCTTGTATTTTGGTTTTCTCTTCTTCCGTTGGTGCCTCGTCATCACCCTCTGGTGCGTAGCTTACTGTGGGGGTCTCATGGGGGATTATTCTAGTTTTGTTATTGGTACTAGTTGTGCTGGGGGGGGCATTCTTCAGATGTGTCACCTGAATCTCTCTCTACATTAATGCGAATCTCTAGTAGTTCAGTCTCAGACAGCCATTTCTTCTTTTGAATTTGCTTTACTTGGTCAGCAAGGCGTTGGTTCGATACTTCCACAGCAGATTTTTCCCTCCATATTTGGAGCATACGCTCTCTATAAGATCGCACTGAAGGCTTGCTTTTATAGTAACAGTACATAACTAGTCTATTCTCTTCCCTTGTCCATATCTTTCTCTTGTTCTTTATAGCAGTCACCCCGTGAGGACTGCGCTTTCCCTGGGTGTCATTAGTGGTATACGAGTTTTGGCCAACAGTAGCTGTGTGACGACTGTGTCCCTCCTGAAGGTATTATTATTATTATTATTATTATTATTATTATTATTATTATTATTATTATTATTATTATTATTATTATTATTATTATTATTATTATTATTATTATTATCATTATTATTCTTATTATTATTATTTTATGTAGTCGTTGTTGTTGCTGCTAGTGATAATGATGATTTTGTTGTTGATGTTTCTGTGTGATTTTCCAAAAGTCGTAATTCTTTTGTCAAGCAGTCATATAATTTCACATGCTCAAGGTATTCTTAGATGGGAAAAAATGAATCTGAAATCTGAGATCTACGTAACAGAATTGTTTCGTTTTAAGGGAAAAAAAAGAATTGAGAATCATAAAGATAGAGGACTATGCTAAAAACATGGCTCATTTCTTTACGTATGTTTATTCAATGCAAAAAAAAAAAAAATATTCACGTGTAGCAGCTTCAAAAAACATCTCCAATATCACAATCAACTGGGTCTTTAAATTGTATATCCAAAGAAACACAGTTGATAACAAATACGAACGATATAAATATATAAATAGATATACTATATGAAAATATAGAACTATTATTTGGATAACAATCCAAATTTTCGAATAAAAGCAAACCAAAAGTAGAATTTTATTACTCTATGCATCTCTCTGTTTATCCCTTTATCCGTCTCTCTTTCCCTCTCCTATTACATGTATGTCACTATCTCTTTCCTTTCAAGTATATATATATATATATATATATATATATATATATATATATATATATGTATATATATACACATATATATATACACACACATATATATATATATACATATATATATATATACATATACATATATATATATATATATATATATATATATATATATATATATATATACATATATATATATGTGTGTGTGTGTGTGTGTGTGTGTGTGTGTGTGTGTGTTCAATAGAAATGACACAAACAGTGAGTCTCATCTGCTATTATACTCCATGAAACTTCATTGTTAATATAATGCTTTTTAGGTAACTTACCTAAGTGAGCCCTATTTAAAAAAGAATATACAGTTTGATATCTTATCAGTGTGCAATACGCATACAAACTTTTATTAATCCATAAACTATATATACTACATGAAATATATCGTAAAAAAAAATTCGAACAATACCGCTAGGGTACCATGTTGATATAGCTCTATTGTTTCTGAAATTTATTAATTGTATCATGATAACAAATTATATGTGGAGCAGGAAAGATGACACTGAAAAAATTAAATTACATTGACGGATTTAGAAATTGGTTTCTGAAATGATACGGAACAATTTGAATTTTTTTCGATTGATTTGTGTTTAAAGCTGTGAAGCTTTCTAGACTACACACACACACACACACACGCACACACACACACACACACACACACACATATATATATATATATATATATGTGTATATATATATATATATATATATATAATATGGGGGTGTATGTGTGCGTGTGTACAGTTAAAATATTGTCATGTCTACACATTATGGTGAAGAGTCAGAGGCTTTTGAACATGGTATTCCGTTGATCCATAGTATCAGGTTCAATCACAATGGCTGAGCCAATAAAAAACAGTTCTGAGACCTTTTATGTGAATAGTTATCGAGCTATAATCAGAGAAAGTGAATAAAAAAGATGTCAGATCGTGACAATATGGTAGTTATCAGAGAACTCCTACAAAGGTTCAATCCGTTCGTCTGAAGGGAAGAGAGAAAATAGACCGTCAGATAGAAGATTAGGGAGTCAAGATTCAGGCAGCGATAGAATTGCAGCATATAACAATGAAAATAATTTGCGAACAAACGAAGATATATATCACTGGTTGAATAGTTGATTTTAACCTTTTTCAAAACTGTGATCATTCTCGTGGTTCAATTTCAAGCATGAACCTAATTAGTGTGTGAGTGTGTATGTGTGGTAGTGTATGTGTGTGTGCGTGTGCGTGTGTTCGTGATAGAATCATTTTAGGTAAAAATGAAATACTTCAAAACGTTTTACTTCAGTTTAATGTTTTGCGGAGCAGAATATATACGTATACATATATGAATATGTATAAACATATATATATATATATATATATATATATATATATATATATATATATATATATATATATATATAGTACACGTTTTTTGAAGAAATAAATTACTTTTTGAGCTTCTACAGTGTCTAGAAATTAGATTTTTTCAAATATCATTCAAGTCCACGTAGGTTTCTGCATGACTGAATAGACAAGACGGATTATCTGTTTTATATTGGGAATTAAATCTGTGTTTTGGTTTCCTCTACATTTTGTTGTATTTCCTATTTTTTCTTGCTTTCCCTCAATGATGGCGTACATAAATAACTGTGCATACGTCACATGACAGCATTTTTGAATTCAATGCTTGCAATTTGTTTGATAAATCAGTTTTGTCTCTATTTAAAGTACTAAAACTTTTTAAAAAAAAATGATTTCGTAACATTCTCTGTTCATCCCAGCAATTCAGAATATGATGCAGGGGCCCTACAATGGGGTCATTTAGATTTATTGGCGGCGAATTTCAAATCCATTCGTGATGAGTGGAAAGCGTTCGTTGATTTAGGACTGAGTCTCAAGGCTCTCCAAGATTATATCAATTTCTAATCACACAATACGATTGATTTCATATTTTTACCATAGTCTCCATTATCACTCATGCCCAACTCATTATTCCCTTGATGTATTGACGTAATGAAGTAATTGCATTGTTTTTTTTTTCTGATTTCCCATCATAATGAAAATACAAATTACTAATTGCTGTGAAGTTCGTACATCAGTTTCCTTTTTTACATGGAATTTGCGTCATGGTGCATAATCTATTTGTTTTGTTTTTTATTGGGGAGGGTACTTCATGTCTTTTGGAAATTTACCAAGATATGTCTTAGAAAAGGCTGAATTATTCCATGTATATATTTGCCTTAATGAAAAAAATACCAGTGTAATCAGCAAAAAACATCGATGAATTGCCTTTGGAGACAGTCCAAGTTTTCATTAAGCTGCAGTGAGTTGTTTACAGAACTAGGGATTTTAAAGCTAAAACGATTGGTTTATTCTGGACTAATGACATCGATCTGCGTTTGGTATCTAACTAGATTGTTAGAGATTTTTGGAAAATGGATTTTCGAAAGATTACAGAGGAAGAAAACTCATCGAATCAAAAACAGCTTCGAAGTTCTGAGCCTAAACAGTATCTGCTGTGTTGAATTTTTTTCTATTCTACAACCTTCATCAGCGTGTACTCCGTAAACTTACAGTTACGAGTCCCTCTTTAAATGCAAATGTAAACCATTTGATATATATATATATATATATATATATATATATATATATATATATATATATATATATATATATATATATATATATATATATATACGAAATCAGCATACAACGAGCCCGGCTGGTCTCAAAATTAGATCCATTACACAGCGTACATTTATGGCAGCGTGTTGTATGGTGGGTGATCAATTGAAGATTTAATAGAAAACAGATGATCAAAGAATATATTATTTTTTTTGCCTTTCGTTTGGCCATGCTTACTAGAAAGTATAAATACCCCCCTCCCCAAAAAAAAAGTGTGATATCCCTGAAGGCAAACTGATGAAGCAAGTTTGCATGAACCTTCATTGTGAATCAAATTTCTCATTGGAAACAAAGGAAACAAAGCAGAACGATCTCTCTAGACGCAATAAAGCGGAAATGTTTGAATTTCGTGCCATTTTCTTCAAGTTGTACAGCCAAATAGTCAGCAAGGCTCGCTTTAAAACTGAAAAAACTTATGCGAACAATATTAATGTCAATTATTATTGAATTGTGTTGTAAAGAAGCTCTGTCCATGCCCATATTAAAAAAAAAAGAACTATACTACGTGACATCTTGGAAAGTTCTATTAAACATAGTTATTTTGTTTTGAGAATACCAAGCAAAGATCAACAAATACAAAATCTAAAAAAGTATTAAAAGTACATTGAACATTGAAAATTCAGCAAGTATCCTTTGATTTTACTATATCACTCTAAAGTTTTGTAGCAAATAGTTTCTATGGCGTTACATCAACAGTATCTGGTAGATGCAAATATATTGAAGGAAGTTTGGATGTAATTCTCGATAGGAATCTAAGTTTAAAAACCAAATACTTGCAAAGTCGTGAAACATGTAACCGGTGAAGGAAAATGGGTTCTGATTTCAGATAGGAATCAGTTTAACATGTAACCGTATGCAGATTATTCAGTTCACGCTCGGATGTTTCAACCTGATTGGATGCATTTGCAAAAATAATGATTTGGGAAGGTAATTTTCAAAAAAAACTTGAAAGAGCAAATTGGAAATAGAAAGAAAAATATAAAGGAACTTCTCTACGTATTTGAAATCCCATGGTTCGTTGGGAACAAAAATATGGATTCATGCATATAATTCTCTGCTTAAATATATTCTCATAACCATTCAGAGACACGAGCGATGGAGGGAATATATTAAATTCATGCATTAATCTTTGGCGTGAATCTGATCATCAGCAACGAAAATGAATATATATTTTCCATGCATATTTTGCTCTCTGCAGGCAGGAATTTTCCTTTTTACATGTTGGAGTATGTGCATATGAATTGGATATTGGTTTATGTATATATTTCACACATAGACACACAGACTCACACACACATACACACACTAGCACACACACACACACACACACACAAATATATATATGTATATATATAAAAATATATATATATATATATAAAATATTTCAGTACTTCATATTTTTCTCAAATAGTCTCACACACTGTTGCTTCAGTCATTTTGACTTGGAACTAAATTTTTATAAGAATCTGGAGTAGATTTTAACAAATTCCACTGAAAAAAAATTGATGATTTTATAATTTCTGAATTATCCCGAAGATTGATTAGACCTTTTCTATCATGGGCGTACGGGGCCAGTAATTTCTGAATTTATCCAAGTCGTAGCGCCATTTTATATATTTGGTCGGCATGTTCGCATATGATCGAAGTTTTGAGTCGTTATGTACTTTCCTGACATTAGTGCAACATGACCACCCCATTGCAATTTAAGTTTTCTTCTGACTCTTGGACTCTTGTCATTCCTCTGATATTTTGTGCACTTTAGTGATTTTTTTGTATGAGGTTGAGCATGATTCTTCAGGTTGTGAGTTGCACTGCCGTCAGTTTAAGGGTAAGTCGTTTGGTTAGGTTCCATGTTCCAGCACAATAAATGATTCTCAGTTGGATGCATTGGTTTTATACACCTTCTCTCAGCTTTAACGGGATTTTATTGTTCTCGAACGTTGAGCTTTCCCATCAAAAGCTTACCAGTATAGTATTATATCAAGTTAATTTCTTCTTTTTTGGATTTCATGGAGATTCTTTGGTCATTTGATTGACAATACGACAATATGGAGGTGATGTTATTGTATTCGCATTTTTTACTGCCACTTGATCCCACAAACGATAGAGGTTCGGTGAGTGCATTCGTGTATGTTTGTACAACACTGTTTTAAATTATTGTGTGTGTGTGTGTGTGTCTGTGCTCGTGTGTGTGTGTGTGTGTGTTTGTGTGTGTGTTCAAGATGTACGGTGCGCTTCAAGGTATCATAATGTGAGAAAATCAAGTTCAGGCCGTCTTTCGGGAAGAATATGCTGATATTTTCTTTTATATTCGTGATTTCAAACAAATCCGTCTGACAATTTCTTGAGAGACAGTATCACCATTTAGAATCCATAAAGTAAATCTTTTCTGCTGGATGTACTAGTAGATCCTACTTCCAAGCGTTAGGAAGTGTGTATGTTGCGGTACGGAAGTCAACTGAAGAGTCAACAGGGACAGTTATAATTTCAGGTACTACATTCATTCAGTGATCAAGAGTTTAAGATCTCTGAGGTTCTCAGTAAGTTTTTCTTTTTGAGTCATTTGGAGTAAGATCTAAGGAAAGATAGCAATCCTTTTTAAAGTTTGAAAAATACAAGTAGTACTCGTGTGTAGCTCGCTTCAACCCGTGGGAGCCAATTAGCCGTGACTAACATCATCTTAAAGAGAACAAAAGAGATCCAGTGAATGGCATCCTGTTTGAGAGGAGGAACCCTCCGTATGGAGTGCTAGGTATAAACTAGCGGCAGTTTGAGAACATAGTTGTTTCGGTGATTTTTCATGCAAAATTAGTCTCTTAACTTTCATATCAATTGCAATGTGTCTCACATTCTCAAAGGCTGAATTTTCGATGGAGTTGGAGAAAATTAAAACAATATATTATCATTATAACAACATACAATATTTTTATCGTGATAAAAAGGAAGTACCCTCCAACATTATTGGAGTTACAGTTTTACAAACATGATGAGAACGTCATCCTCGCAAGGTCATGGTTAATTTGACGAAGACATTACATCCTGGTGTGTATTCCCCTTACCCGACTTCGTGTTTCCCTTCATTGCAAGGGAGGTTGAATAACATTCCAATATCATACATTATACATATATGCATATTATATCGATATTAAACAACAATAAGTTCTCCCCATTTTCTCGACATTTTTGCTCACTTTCAATTGAGGACCATACCAAATAAAACCACAGCAATTACCAATTCCCACGAAAACAACTTAATAATTTGGTAAGGGTCTCTATCACCCAAGTGACTCAGTAGTAGATTAAACGACCTAATTCTCCATAAAAAAAATTGAAAAACGATTCGAACTACAACAGTGAACCCTCTATCTAAGGTACAGTCTATGCATGCATAAATTCATTTTATACTATTAACTTTACATGGGCTCTACCCCAATACTAAAAAAATGGACATGATATCAGATAGATGTAGATAATATGTATAGAGACAAACCCCAAGCTTAGATAACTATTACTCTCGTGATATATTCGAAAATGTCATCATTTTCGAATATATCACTGATCGAAACTTTGAGACATACGAAAATATTGTTCTAGCCACTTAAGACGGATTATACCATAAGCAAAAACGAATTGGACCTCATACAGATACTAAAAAACATGCAGACAAAACTCACACCCACCCACCTCACATATGCACACTCATACACTGACACTGGCACATATTTATGCCATGACAGCACAAAAATCACTTATTATTAGGTAGATAAGATGGGACAAGATCAGTACATTGGCCTACGATATGTTGAGAATTGATATGTCCAGTAACAAAATTGCTAGTCACCAATCAGGCTGCCATTATCCTAACATCTTTTTCATAGAGCCATCATAATATATACTCATCCACTCAAAACTTAAATACTGATGATAAACTTTGTTCACAAAATACATAAATATTTGACCCCCAAAATACAATACCAAACAATATATAAATGAATGAATGGAAAATTATACTTCCGTTTTAACTTATATATATGAATATATATATATATATATATACATATATATGTGTGAGTGTGTGTGCGCGCACTCATGTGTGTGTGCGTGCACACACATGTGTGTGCGCGTGTATGTGTGTTCTGTCTGTGTGTGTGTTCTGTGTGTGTGCATGTGTGTGTAATGAGGTGAGGATTTGCTACACATACATGCTCATGTTTCTGCTCCGTCAGGGTTTTTCATATATATATATGTATGTATATATATATATATATATATATATATATATATATATATATATATATATATGCGTGTGTGTATATGCATGTGTGTGTGTGTGTGTGCGTGTGTGTGTGTGTGTGCGTGTGTGTATGCTTTGGTTTGCTACTGGTATCCACTGTTTAGTTCTCAAACTTTCGCCCACATCGTATATACTGAAAACGTGATCGAAAAACAAAACAAAATACAAAAACAAAAACAAAACAAAACACGTAGAATACTACGTTCCTGCTTCCGTGAAGCAGATCTAATAATAATTTGTTTTTGGGTTTCACACGGCATGAGCTTAGCATTTTACGCATCATTGAATCTTAGGCTCTAAGGATTCGGAATTTTTTTAACTGTACATAACACGGCCTCGTAATAAAAATAATAATAATCAGGAAAAACACGTCTCAAAAATGCAAGCTTTGTAATAAAATGCAACCTAAATTCATATAAGATATTTTTCAATTGCCAATTTTTTTATGAAAGATTTTCATGAATAACATTTCTCCTTTTCGTTTCTGGCATTATTTATTATTTTAATATATTGCATTACACTCTCTTGAGCAAACTTTGGATAAATACACACAGAAGCAAGGATACATGCAAATGCACACACGCACCTATGAGTATATATATATATATATATATGTGTGTGTGTGCGTATATATATATATATATATATATATATGTGTGTATGTGTGTGTGTGTGTGTGTTTGTGTACGTGTGTATGTGTGCATGTGTATATGTATATGGTGTATCAATAGAACTTTCAAATATATCAAACAAAAACCATACTTCTTCGGAATTCTGTTCTGGTAGAGAGTAACATAAAATATACAAAATATTCAATGATTTAGAAGTTAATCCCGTATATGCTCCTTCACTAATATATTGCTCATAAATTATTCATTCCTGATACGTTGGAAGTATGGGTCAGAGCTCATTTCACAAGATAACCTCACAATAGTTTAGGCGAGGAAATCGCCATATTTCATGGCATAACAAACTTGCACAAATATTTAACGCTAGCTCTTCGTGTTGCCAATGATATTACTTGTAGAATTCACGAAATATTTCCACATACAGCAGGAGAATTTATGTCGATAGGTAAAACAATGGAAGGATATATATTAACGAAGACGACATTTTATACTCGTATATGAAAGCTGCTAAAGATTTTCTCACCGCTGCCCAGTGACATCACCATTTTCCCGTTATTTCTCATGTGTAACGGTTGAGATATCCGGTAATGTGAAGCAATAATACATAAATATCCAACCTTTGATTGAAGTGAGTTTCTGCTAATTTTATATTCAGTTTGTGTACAATATTTTGGAAGTGAGAATAAAAATGAAAGGACTTAATCGAAACGTTACATATATATATATATATATATATATATATATATATATATATATATATATATATATATATATATATATATATATATATATGAAAGGACCCGCCACTGTTCTCTATCATGAGCGTTGCAGGGGCAGTATTTCATGAAATTGTCGACTCATCTCTCTATTTTGTTTTTTGTCGGCCTCGGTTTCGCAAGTGATCTCCGGGGATCAGTCGTGATGTCCATCGGTCATCTTTCTTCTACATGACCAGCCCATTGCCATTCGAGTTTTTTTAATGGATTGTATGATGTCTGAGCCCCACTTTCTTCTTGATATATTGTGCTGTCTAGTGATCTCTCCATGTGAGGCTGAGCATGATTCTCACATGCACACGTTGCATGCTTCTCAGTTTGCGGTTTTTTCTCTTGGTTAGGTTCCATATTTCAGCTCAAAAAGTGAGGATGCATTGGTTGTATACTCTTTTTCTAAGGATTTTTTGAATTGTCTTGTTTTTGAAAGTAGAGCTTGCTTTGCCATGCTAGAGTGATTATTTGCTTGATTTCTTTTGTGTATTTCATAGAGATTCGCTGTCCTAGGAGATGTTGTGGTCTACTTTATCCAGTTTTGCACCTTTGATTTTGATAGTTATGTCCTTATTCTTATGTAATTGCTACACATGACTTTTGTTTTACTGAATTTCATGTGCAGGTTAACTGTTTTGCTTTCTTCGTCTAGTACATCTTGTATTAGTTAACGTTTATATAAGTTCTTTGCAAAAAGTACAATGTCGTGTATAGATCTGAGGTTGCTCATAAAATTGTCGTCTATTTTGTATCCTCTATTTTCCCATCCAGGTTACGGAATATCATCATAAGGCAGGTTGTGAACAGTTCTGATGAGCTGGTATTGCTTTGTCTTACTCCTTTTTGGAGATGGAAGAGTTCAGTCTTCATGTAGCCTGATAAAGGAATTGCTGTGATCGTATATATGTTGCAGTACTCTGACGTATACAGGGTGTCCTACTTGTACGATGATAGTTTTCATACCCGTGGGAATTTCCACAGAATTGTATGCCTTCTTGAAGTCAACAAATGCTACTCAAGTGGAAGTGTGTATTCTACTGCTTTCTCTTTCAGCTGGTTTATTGAATGGAGATGGTCCATGGTAGAGTAGCTTCTTTTAAATCCAGCCTGTTCCTGTGGTTGGTTTTCATCTAGCATTTTAGTGATCAGGTTGCAGATGATTTTGTGAACAGTTTATAAATGCTGTTGAGTAGGATTATAGGCCTATAGGCGGTGATGTTGAGGTTTTATTAGTTCTTGTGTGAGTGATATCCAACATATAAAAAAACCATCAACTACATACATCAGGCAATGCAAAGGAAACAATGAAATATTCAACTGATTTTAAAAGTTAATACTGTTTTCCCTCCACATTTTGAAGTTGGATCTAGTCATCTTAAGGAGGAAGGAGACATTAGTAAAGAGTGGATACCTCTATATTTGCTTCTTGCGCAGGTAGTACCGTGAGCTCATAACATTTTCAATCATCATCATCATCATCGTCATCATCATCGGCATCGGCATCAGCATCAGCATCATCATTCTTTCAACGTCCGTCGTAAGACATAAACCTTCCCCAGGAATCACCACAGTTCTCTCTCATGGGCGTCGCAGAGCCAATGCTTCCTGAATTTGTCTAGCTCATCTCTTCATGTAATATTCTGCCGGCCTCAGTTGGACGTGTAATCTTGGGGATCCATATCGTGATTCACTATGTTCATCGTTTGTCCGTCATTCGTGCAACACGGCCAGCCCACTGCTATCATAGATTATTATTGGAATCTATGATATCCCCGACTTACTATATTGTGGTCTCTCCATTAGAGGCCAAGCATAATTCTTTCATGTGCACGTTGCAAGGTTTCCCGATTTGAGAATATATCTCTTGATTAGGTTCCATGTTTCAGCTCCATAAGTTACTATTTGGAGGATGCTTTGGTTATACACCCTTCTCTTTAAGATTAATAGGATCTTCTCAGCCAAAGGCTTGCTATCCTAGTGCTATTCTTCGCTTGATTTTTTCTTTTGAGGGTCTCATGGAGATTCGTTGTCCTAGGTAGATGTACTGATCTACTTTCTCCAGTTCTGTGACTTCGATTTTAATCTCAGTGTTTTTATCTTCGATGTGCTTGTTGCACATGATCTTAGTCTTGCTGAAGTTCATGTGTAGGCCGACTTTCTTGCTCTCTTCCTTCACTTCATCTATCATTAGTTGGAGGTCGTGCAGGTTATCTGCGAAAAGGGCAATGTCGTTTGCAAATTTGAGGTTGCTCAGATACTTGTCGTCTATTCTGATCCCTTTAAAAGAGAAGAAAAAACAGTAAATGATGTGACCATATCCGAGACAGCGACAATTCTTGAACCTAAAGGAAATAATTGTAACCATAATTACCATAAAATACAGCTGAAGAGCTTTGCAAAGTGGACGGTAGACATTGAAATACGAGAAGAATTAAATCCATCCAGAAGACAACACAACTTAAATCAGCAACAATGGATAGATGAATATAATCATAATGTTTACTGAATAACTGCAAAGCCGATTTTAAAGCAGCTAAATAAAATAATACTTTAAAAAAAAAATTGTTTGCAGAAATTTTGGCGGTAAACATCCTCATTGTCCTTTGTATTATGCCAATTTTTCGTCTCTGTGCAAATCAATCTCAATCAAGACAAAATTTGAATCAGAATATTTCAACCAATGCACAGGTATAAACAACAAGAGGAAAACCTCCAAGATAATAGACGTGGCTGGTAAGAGAACTGAAGAAAGTGTGGAACACTAAAGTCATTGTAATACCGGTAATAATAGCTTCACTCAGAACTGTGCCGGAGACACTGAGGAAGACCTCAAAATAAAAGGAAGGATTGAGACTCTACAGACCATAGCACTGCTAAGAACTGCATGGATACTGAGGAAAGTGCTACAAATATAAGATCTCCGACCTCAACTGTTAGCAGTGGCCAAACAGAGGAGGAGGGAGGAAACACCTGAATGGTAGCAGAGGTACCAACAATGTCACTGCTCTTATAAATTGGGAGAGATTAGATGTGGGCCGAAGATATTAAGAAATTTATTCTCGCTCAGTTTTCAGCGATGACCATTTGACAACTGATGTGAAACCACAATATTGCTGTGGACTATGGGAGTGTGGGGAGGAGAGCTTGAGACTGGAAGAGTCTTGCTTTCACTCAACCTCCAGAACTAACCACCGGATTACTGGTGTGAAATTGCAAATACTACTAATAATAAAGGCCTCATCAGCTTAGAGAACTGTGTCCAGAGAGCTAAAGCAAATCTAGAAAAGTACGCCCTAGCAAACAATGAAGAAATCATAAAGATTGCACGAAACAGTACAACAAGCGACAAAATAGAAAACAATGGAACAGCAAACTAAGAAAGGAAAATGGGAAAGGGAGGAATTATACGGAGAGTTTAAAAGACAGATACAATATGTGGCAGACGAGAGATCATGGATATGGTTACGGAAGGGAAACCTGAAGAGAGAAACACAATCGCTCATTATGGCAGCTCAAAACAAATACATCAGGACAAACTATATAAAAACAAAAATCAACTGAACACAGATAAACAGCAAGTGCCGCCTATGCAGAAAAAGAGATGAGACTGTAAATCACATAATTTGTGAATGCAGTCAACTCGCTCAGAAGGATTATAAGCACGGACACGATATAGTAGCAAAAATGATACACTGGGAACTGAGTTAACGAATACGGTTTCAACCATGGGGAAAAGTGGTATCAGCACAAACCAGATACAGCCCTGGAAAATGACAACCACAAATTACTCTGGGACTTTGACATCCAAACCGACCATCTCATCCAGGCGAGAAGACCGGACTTGGTAATTGTTGACAAGAAGAGGAAGACCTGCCAAATAGTAGACGTGGCTGTACCTGCAAACCATAGAGTGAGGAGGAAGATGAGTGAAAAACGGGGAAAATACCAGGACCTAGCAAGAAAACTGAAGATGTGGAACATGAAAGCCAGGGTAGTGCCAGTTATAGTAGATGCACTGGGAACTGTCCCAAAGACACTTACGGTGAGACTGGAGGAGATCAGGATAAGGGGAAGGATTTAGACTATACAGGCCACAGCACTGCTGGGAACTGCGCAGATATCGTGGAAATTGTTAGGAATATAAAGACTGCAACGTTAAATGTTAATAGTGACCCAACAGAGGAAGGGAAATGAAAGCGGAAATGTAAACTGCAGCACTGGCATGATAGGCGAGAGAGAGAGAGAGAGAAAAGATGTTGGCTGAAGACCTTTGGAGACTTATTGTCACTCAGCCGTCAGCAATGACCACCGGGCAACTGGTGTGAAACTGTAAACCGCAGTATTGCTGTGATCTATGAGCACTAGGAGAGAAGGGCTGGAGACTTGAGGAGACTTGCTGTCACTCAAACTCCAGCGGATACCACCAGGCAACTGGTGTGAGATTATTATCATAATACCCAACATGAAATGCATTACCAATATACACTTGAAATATGATTATTTATCGGTGATTTGGAAGCTAAAATTGCAAACTGAACGCAAGAAAGCTTTATTTCAATTATAAGCAATAAATGCATGAATTCTGACGAAGAACAACTGGCATCCTCACAATGCCATACTTTAAAAGAGCTTTCAAAGAGAAGGTCTGTTTTTTCAATTTTCTTTCCAACCCAATGGCTTTTCTCGTGTTCAGTGACTCCTAAAACTGGATGCAATCACTCTCGCAGGCGTGTGTGTGAGGGGGGCTGGAAGACTCGAACGGGGCATTTGAAGGAATGCAGGTTGTAAATGATGTTGAAAGTTCAGACACGTGGAGAGGAGTAAGAGACAAAAAATCGATATTTCTTGCGTATAAAGATATATGTAAAAAAACTCATTTTATATTTGAACATTCTGAAGTTCGATTATTGATTGTTTACTGACTGATCTATGTAACATGACCACAACAATAACTGCACAAATTCACTGTAAAATAGAACTGTCATCGTACATCAGAGAGTTTCTGCTGTAGAATCAGCTTTATAGATATACAACTTTAAACATTGGAGGTATTGAAATGGCGCTTGTCACACTCGATATAACATGACCAATTTGAAAAAAATCCCCCGGTCACTCTCTGAATTATATGATCTAGAAAGGGTGTAAAAGGTCGTTTAGCAATAGCCTAGTTATGGGTCTGTCTTGATATTCAGTTTTTTTTTCTCATTTTCAGCTGTTAAAAAACAATAAATGGCACCAGTGTATTATTGCAGTCTGGAATCATGGTATTAATTTAATTACTTCATATTCTTCCAGCAGTTAAGTCCAATTGTGCACTCAATAAATTTGCATGAAGTAGGTTTTTTTTTTCGTTAAGTTTTATCACACTTTTATGGTGTTATCGTTAATTTATGGCTCAACTTCAATATCAATAATTGTATTTTTACTCATGTCTGGATAGAAGACCATTTGTGTCGTCAAAGAAGATTTACTGACAGTATGAGTATTCGAGGAAAAAAATCAACTAAATAACGATCACAATTTGATTTCATGGACGAGTTCTGTCCCCAAAAAAACAAGTTGATTCGGATATCTCAAAAATCTATTTGGCAGTCGAAAATTGTCTTGACAAACAGTCAGACCTGACCTTACCGCACATGCGTTAACATACATTTCCAGTGGCATTACTCACTTGGTACTGAGATACCACTGGGTAAGCTTGTCAATGGTGTAATTTTTTTTTAAATCTAGAGTGGCAATCTCTAGCTAATGAAATTTATGTAAAAACTGAACTGATAATAAATTGATCATGTGACATTTGACTCCACTTAATGTTGGCTCTGTACTGCAGCTATAGGAATTGTTGAGAATTTTTCATTAAATCACTCGTCTTTAAACAAAATATAATTTTTTTTCAAATAGTTTACAAAAATCGAACATAATATGAATTTGATTTACTTTTGATATTCAAGATAATTGTATTGAATTATTCTGCATTTTATATAAGGTATATGCTAATGGAGTTTCCTCTAGAACATGTCGATAACATGTACGTAGGAGGAAAATTCCTATAAGAGCGTCTTTCATATCTTCTTTATAAATCTTTATATAGCTCCAAAGTTGACACACTTCAGAACAAAGATTGAAAGATGAAAAAAAATCGAATTTTGAAAAATAATTGAACCAACAGAAGTTATGTACAAAATGAGCAATACTGAATCCAAATTCTATGAATTTCGATGACAGTGTATGTACATTGCAATGAATCAAACATTTTTGTATTCACTATAAATGTACACACACACACACACACACACACACACATATATATATATATATATATATATATATGTATGTATATATATATATATATATATATATATATATATATATATATATATATATGGGATGTGTTTGAGTTTCAATGTGCCTTTAGCAAAACATATGGACAACTATTCATTTGTGCAGGATTAATATTCACTGTCGAATTCGAAATATATCGGTCATCGGGTCAACTGTTGTTCAGTGTTCAGTTTGAAATGGACATTCAGTCAAGCACTATTAAATCGCTTTCAAAAACATTGAAAAGTAGAAATACACTTATGTGTGTGATTCTTTCATGCTTTCACCAACACAGACAAACCCCCTCACGCATACACACACACACACACACACACACACACACACATATATATATATATATATATATATATATATATATATATATATATATATATATATATATATATATATATCGTTTGCAATAATTTTTCAAACGTAAGGCCATGGTTCATAATCCCCTTCCTGCCCCAGCAGCAACAAACGCACAAAATGACAATGTAGCTACTACACCGAAAACTCACCGGCCATAATTCATATTTTGATAACTGTTTTTCAGTGTTTCTCTCTGTGAAAACAAAAGACAAACCGACTTGAAAGAGTTCGCCCCTGGGTCAGACGCTATAACGACTCTTCTTTGCTTGATCTTTTTATTTTTCACTTTTTTGCTTTTTAATGTTATATGCAGTTTGCTTTAAACCGTCTGCACTCTGCAGAATTGAAAAAAAAAATGGCCAATGGCCTGTGACAAGAATCGATATTTCTTTTCCGTCCAACCTATTTCGCCAGCGATTCCGAGTGTAAACTTTGAAGCGTCTCGCTATGAGAAATGAATTATTGTTATGAGATTCATTTTTCTCTTTACTTTTACTTTTCGTTTTTTTAGCTTTGAATTAAACTTCGCCTCAAAAGTTTATACACCAGCAGAAAATTTCACACGGATTGTCATAAATAATCGTACAGCTCAGGCTTGTGTATACGTGGTATTCTTGTTTTAAGCTACCGAAAATTGTCAGGTTAATATCGGTATGGCGATTCGATTTCCATACCCAATCGTTTTGATTTAATTCCATGCAAAACGCAAACGAGTTGAAGATTCTGAAATAATGGTGTTATGAATGATATTATATTATATACTATGAATTTCAAAATCTATCAGCGACATATTCGAATTAAGAAAACTATTTCATCATTTTTTTTTTTAATTACATAAAGAAAATTTCAATTCAAAAACTGCCCAGCAGGAGTAGAGGGTGAAATATCCTACTTTTAGCAAATGGCCAGAAAAAAAAAATGTGGAACCGAAATTAACTCTCATCAAAAATATTTTCGTTTCCAAGATTCGATTCTTTTGTTATTTTGAATGAGATTGGATCTGTCACTCATATGATAACAAATTTACGACGTTTTAGTATTTTCTGTTTGTTGCTCTTTTATTCAAAAGAAAAATGAAATCCCAAACGCAAGTCTTTACACAACCTATCTTTTCCCTATCATCAAGCTTTAGGAGATTTCCCCACGGAACTTTGGATAAGAATATGCCATTTTGATGCTCACTCAAATCCACTAGCCAGGAAAACATACTGCCTTGCACTGCACTCATTTTTTTTTTTTTTGTTACAATAACGATCTTAATGATTTTTAATTTCTCGTTGGATGTTGATTAACATTTCCAGATTTCACCACCTGTGAGCGTTGAGTCATTGCTGGATAAGCGTGTATATTACAGTGCGTAGGAATGCAGACAATATTTAAAGACAATTTCATAGTTATCAATGATACTTCCAATGACTAGAGGGATTTTGATGTTCTTAAATGTCGAACTTGCAAGACCGAATGCTTGCCAAACTAGTGTGATACTTTTGTTAATTCGTCTTCATTTGGGGATTTCATTGTGATTAGTTGTCTCAAGTAGATGTAATTGTCTACTCCTTCTCATTCCTGCGTCTTCTATTTAATTGCTTTGTCTTGATCTTCATCATGTTTGTTGTGCATGACATTCATTTTGATAAAATCCACGTGGAGGCCATCTTTCTTGCTTCCTTTGTTTATTTCATCTAGATTTATTTGAACAACCTGAAGCTTCTCGGCAAGGAGGTCAATTGTTGTTAGCAAACCTGTGGTCACATGCATTCGCTGTCTATCCTGATTCCATGTGTTTTCAGTGTAAAGACCATCTCAAAAAAGGCAGTGAAGAATTTGGGAAAGCTGGTGTAATTCCTTTTCTTAGTTGACAGTGTTCGGATTCTCCATGTAGCCTGATAGAGTAACTGCTGCATCGGTAGATATATTGCAGTATTCTGATTAACGCAGGGTTTACAACTTGTGGTATTATTGCATCAATGACTTTGAAGATTTCCACTGAGTCGAAAGCCTCTTTAAAATCAACACATGTTATAGCAAGTGGCAGTTAATAGTATGTTGCTTTGTCTATCAATTGGTTCACTGGTTGAAGAAGTTCGATGATTGGGTAATTTTTTATGACACCAACCTAATCCTGCGCTTCTTTCTCATCGAGCGTTTTAGTGTTTCGGTTGGTGACTTCGTTGATGAAAAGTTCGTGGATGCATTCCTGGGGACGTTCGATAATTTAGCACTTACCTGTTGCCAGGTCTCCATTTGCTTGGGGACATTAGATATTTGTTTGCTTCCTGCACTGACTTATTTTCAAATAGTTTCAAAGCTCTTACCTTTTTCCAGAATTCATTCAACGACTGCTGTTGTGTATCTTCTTTTATTTACCATGATTTTTATGGCTTGAGGTTTTTGCATTTATATGAGATTCTTGGTTTCTTTCCAGAGCTTATAGTTTTTGTGCTCTTTGGTTCAAGCATATTGGCTACTTCAATTAATGATGCTGCAATATTGTTGCTAAGCTCAGCGATTTTCTCTTCTGGTTTGATGAGGAGTTTATATCTGTTTTTAGTTCCACATTGAATAATCCGATCATTCAATGTTTTATATGCTGGGTGGGTTCAGTTAGGTGCCTTTTCCTTCATTCAATCTTGGTGTTGATTTGAACCTCATTATTTTAAGCTACTTTCTACGGTAACCTGATTCAGGACCTGAATATCTTTGATGTTGTCGCATTCGTCTACTAGGTTGATGTTTATTTCGTTTTTGGTTTCATGATTGGGATTCCTCAAAGTTCATTTCAAACTGTCTTTCTTCCCCTTAACCCTCTTCTGTAATTTGTATTCAACGACACATTTTTTGATACCTTGTCTTAATCGGGCGTTACTATCTCCCAAAGTGATTTTAGAATATGTTTTTGTTTCTTGAAGTATAGAATTCAAGATGTCAACTAAAAAGCAAGAAGACCTGATGAGATCCATGGATGATTGTTTAATAAAATCGTCATATTGCATGACAGATTTACCAACCAAGTAAAAAGCTGTCTAGATGAAAGCTCTCAGATTGGATATTCAAAGACCCTCATTCATCCTGAAAGGAAACCAAGCAAGTAATAATAGACCAATCATGTGCTTGCGCCTAATGTGAAAATTCCAGACGGCACGTTTTAGTGATGATTCATATTTCGATTGAAACAACTGAACTTTTACCAGGAGAACAGAAAGGATTCAGAAAAGAGTCAAATATCCCTCGGTGTAAAGCGGTGACCTGACAAGGCAACTGCGAAAAGTATTGAATATGAAGGGTATTACAAGTAGTAGAGGGTGCACTTGGAACTATACCAAAGTCACTGAAAATGAGATTGGAGGAGATGGAGATGAGAGGAGGCATTGAGACTATACAGACTACAGCACTATCAGTGACCACACAAATATTGAGTTGAGTGCTGGAAAATGTGAAATCTACTTTCCCCTTCGGGTATCAATGGCCCGATAACAGGCATGACCAAGACAGTACAAATTACATCACAGCGTTGATGTAACAGTTGTGGTCGATATGAGACGGCTGTGGACCTGGGGAGACTTACTATCACTCAGTGTCCAGTGGTGACTATTGCCAACTGAAAGAAGTTGAAGGACAGAAGGGGTACAGGGGAGGAACCAAAAAGGCAAATGACATTCTCCATTGTCGAAATGATCATACGTGTAGTAAAAAAGGGAGGAAAATGTTTCAATTGGATAAATCAACTATAAAGAAAAAACATATGACATTATTTAGGTGCATATTTTGAGGCCTCAGAATATTCAAGCTCAGCAAACCAGTCGTACAATTCATAGCCAACTCTATGAAAAACTGACATTTAGACTTGACAGCTACAAAAGAAAACTTGAGGTAAGTATGAAAAAGGTAATTAGCCAAATCTTTATCCTCACTACCACTAAACAGAATCTTCTAGAACCACGCAGAATACTTATTCTCAAAATCAAAGGGGAAAGTCAGCCATCTTGTGTATATCGACAACATAAAACTATTTCCAAATTAATCAGAAAAGATCAAACGATGCTCAAGAAAGGGAAAGAATATAGCGTCAACATCGTGATGGTGTTCAGAAGAAAGAAGTTTGCATTAATGGTAATGCACTGAGGAAGCCTTGGAGCCGTGGGAGGAATCGAATTACTAGGCAACAACAAAATATGAGCAATGACCATTCAGCACCTATGAAAAACAAACCCTGGAAAATTCTCTAATGTGACGCTATAAAATGGGAAGAAATTGAATGGAAATAAGAGAATTATTCTTCAAAAAGGTGAGAATCCTATCAGAGAACAAACTAAAAAGCAGGTATCTGATGAAAGGAATGAACTCGTGGACAGTATTTGTATATAGACACTGGTATATTCATCAGATGGACAAAAGAAAATCTCTCATTGAAAGAACAAATATATATATATATATATATATATATATATATATATATATATATATATATATATATATATATATATATATTCATTGCTAATACACAGTATATGCATTCAATGTGAATGATAATCAGCAAACATCAACTACGTGTGAGGATACACACATTTGAAAAATAATTTATCACATATGATGTACATGAGTTATGCACCACGTCTTTATTGGAGATACATTTAAATCTTCACAATGTTACGAATTTCTTGTTTACAGATCTTTGCGCATGACAGAAAAATTTAATCCTACCGGAATAAATTTCTCCACAAGTACAACGTATTGCACGTTTTTGTCACTGCTCCTCAGCCTGTGGCTCGTAAAACAAATTGCATTTTTACAACATCAAAGTGATTACTAGAATTTTTTAGATTACTGTGGACGATGACGAACTGAACAAACCTATCTTATTAGATGTCACGATTTCTGGAATATCATTTCAGCCTTCTTATTCTCTCTATAGGAGAGCGCTGCAAAATCGATGCAAATAAGTTTATTTCAATTTCTATAATTAAAATTACAAATAAATTAGCAGAAAAATTTTTCATCCAATCATTATTTTTAAAGTCTCCTCCTCAATTAATTTCATTGAGATTTTAATTTACTCGTGGAAAATGAGCCACCCTTAACTTTTCCCTTTCTATCATCTCCAGCTTGTAACAAAAACAAACCTTTTTCTCGTTTCATAGAAAATATGCCATATAAAGACACCCCACCCCCAAAAGAACAGGCTCACTAGTTGAACATAGATATATGTCATCTCACAGAGACATCACACGCACACTCATGCAAATTTACTTACCAACACTCATAATCATCATGGTTTAAACCAATATGTGTGTGTGTGTGTTTGCTTGTGTGTGTGTGTGTGTGTATATGTGTGTGTGTGTGTGTGTGGTGAAACGATGGCTACTCGTTTATATATCAGGGCTTCTTTAGACAAATGTGTCTATATATTAGGATCCCTATTTGGGACTTTTTAAGTGGATGCCTTTTTTTCCATTTTTTCTCGTTGCTTAATTGTGAATATTTGTTTGTATTCTACCTTTCATGAGGTTAGGGGGTCCGTGATTAATTGTTATAAATGTCTTGGACATTTTTGTAGTCAATCTTTCAGTTCTTTGTGGTATGTTCCCTTTCTGGAAGTGCCTTTCCAAACTTGTATCTGCCTCTCAGTCTCAGAGTTTCTAAATACCCCTGGTGGGTTTGCTTCTATAAATCCATGATTTTGTTTATTTGGTGTGGTTATTTTAAAAGTGTCTGGAAACAGAACTCTAATGAAAACAGTAATATTATCACTGTTGTTACGATTATTAATGATTGCAATGAAATAGTGCTGTTTGATTTTCGTATTTCTGCATGTTGTGTGTTGAATTTTGTTTTTGATAGAAATTCTGAGCGGTGCAAACATTTCACAGCTATTTTTTCTTTCTATTTAGTCAATCTGTTTTTTTAGTAAAGGTGAGAATTTTCAATTTACCATTGAAGCATAGGTGGTATGGGGTTTCTATGTTCTGGCGTTGGTTTGTTTGTTTTTATATTTTCGATTGTAATGTGGGTGTGAGATTGTTGTCTATGATATTAAAGCTTCACTTTAACTCAAGTTGCACTAAGTACATGATGAAATAAACCTGACACACATCAGATATTGTATCATAGATCTTTACTTTGATATGTATATATATATATACATACACACACACGCACACACACACACACACATATATATATTTATATATATACGTCACTTTATATTATGTAGAAACTTAAACGTTAGATGACCTCCTGGTATTACACGGTTGATACATCACTCGTCCAAGACAACGTAGAATTTGTGCCTTTCCTGACATTCCTTTCTTTTCTCTTTTTGAGATCATTAAAAAATCAGGTTTTGGTCAGTAACCTGATGATCATATCTTGGCACCATGTTTGGGTTAATGGATTAAAAATTTGAATCGATCAATGAATGAGTTATTTCTCTTTTCTGTTGGGTAAGGATCTTTTAAACAATACTGAATTCTCAGGATGAGAATAACTGACCTGTATAGCCTAAACACACCTTGTAAACTGAATCTCCCAGGGAAAAAAATATCAAGTGACGGTAAAAACGTGCTTCAGGACATAATACAGAGTAAATGTTTGAAAGCTGCATTGATGTGGCCTATATGCGTGGCACAAACCAGAGACTTATGCATATGTTGGTCGTTTTGGCCGCTGGTTTTTAATATAGATCGTATGCCTAATTTGAAAGCTCATTGTTCTCTACTCGCAAGTACAAAATGGTGTTCAGCTCAATTTTATGACGCATTATATGTTAAACAAATAAATATATACTCAGTTTGTTATTTCTAAGAGGAGATGTGTTTGCAATCATAACGAAGAAAAAAAGTATAAGGAGAGAAGAGCTGGTTCAATATGCATGAAGTTCCAAATTGGTTAAAAATATCAATAATGAAAATAAATTGGCGCTTCCTTGGAAGCAATTGGGAATCTATTTCTAGAAACTGGAGAATAAATTCAAAACAATTCAATTTTCTGAACTTGTTCATTTATTCCATCTTTTGTTTTGTGATGAAGATCTCAAACCTTACAGGCAGTTCCTTTTTTACACTACTGAAATTACTCGCAACCCACTGTTAGTTCTCTTCCTCAAAGAACCAGATATTCATCTTCCATTTCCTTTAAAGGTGAATAAACATTCTGAAATCAGTTACAACATATATTTCGGCTAAATTCGAAATGTATCATCTATCAGTTCAATTTTACAGCAAGCACTTGAATGATTGATATTTTTATCCCTGACACATAATGATTACCAATTTTTTTTTTTGCTATGACGAATCCATTTTATTCAGAAAAATCATTGAAATTCTCAGACGGCCCCTATTATAGCAATGTTTCTTTGTATCAACGAAGTGCTGCTAAACGCAAGGGATCCATCATTCATTATATAAATAGTTTTTATTTGGCTGGGAAGGACAATCTTAATTCAATTTTTGAGGAGGGCTTCCCAACATATACAGAGGCTAAATACTTGACAAGAATCTACAATTCGTATTGTCTATAAATGCTACAGTGAATGACATTTGATGATTCATGGTTGAGCAGTTACTTCAGTTTGTTCCCGTGGTTGACAATTTACAAAAGTTGTTGTGATTCGGTTAATAATGATTTTTTGAAAAGTATATTGATGCAGTTAAGTAGGCGTTGGGATCTACTCACTTAGTTATGATTAGAAACGAAACAATCTAAAAAATACAACGGTTGTCTTTACCAGATCAACCATGTGCTGTATCAGTAGTATTAGTACAACATACACATGGATATGTATGTATATATATATATATATATATATATATATATATATATATATATATATATATATATATATATATATATATATATATGTATATATATATATATATATATATATATATATATATATATATATTAACACACAAATAGATACACGCACATCTGCATACATAAAAATAAGCACATCAGTTGTGGATCGGTGAATACAATGTCCTCTTTTCTATCTAATATTTCCTAACGGAAAATAATTTATGAGATTAGTTTTATCAATATACACACAATCTTCGGGTATGAATTGGTCCATATATATGTTCATACACATACATACATACATACATACATACATACATACATACATACACTCACACACACACACACACACACACATACACACACACCTGCACATATATATAGAGAGAGAGAGAGGAGAGAGAGAGTGAAAGAGAGATACACACACACACAAACATATATATCTATGATTTCGAAGTGGACATTTATTTCAACTTTTGAATATTTTGTTTATTTTTTAAGCAAGGCAGGGAAACAAGAAAAACAATTAGGAATCGCTTTGTACAGACATGTTTTGAAGCTGTAGGCAATTAAGGAAAACCATTATACGATACAAGACTAAATAAGAACAGGAGATCAGATTCTGCAAGCATTGATGATTAAGATTTCGTGTTTACAGGCATTAACAATTACTTGATGAACATTGCCTCGTAGATGTTGTCGTTGTTGTTTTTTCCTCTCAAACCAATGAAAAAAACCATAAGCAAATGAGCAGGAAATTGGATTCCTGTCATTGAAGAAAACAGCTGGTCCCGGCGGTAGTCTTTGTAATAATGTTGGTCACGTTATAACACTCAGATGAAACAATTTGCCTGATGCTCTTCAACCGAAATAAAAAAGATAACTGGGTTTTCAGACGATGAAGCTTCTATTAGTCTGAAGCTTCGTCTGCTGGAAACCCAGTTCATTTTCTTTGGAGGGGTTGAATTTCAGTGTGTATGCTATTTCACTGGCTTATTCTTGATAGTGACGAGTAAAGACATGCAGAATAATTGACCTAAATGTTAAAAATCGGGTGCATTTCGAATCTTTCACTTGTTCAGTACCGTCAAATTTAACATTTTTCTCAAACAAATATCACGTGTAGGGAGAATTAACAAAACATGTCGATTGGTTGATTCCTTATTTAGTTGGCAAACAACCAAAGATTAAACATAAAATACGCTTTGTTATTTTTTAAAAATAGATTTTGATCCTTCATGTAATATACTTTTAATAGGGTTTTAACGTATTCCTCCTTTTCAAAAATGATTACCTTTTCGAGGTCTGTTTTAAAGTTGCAATGTTGTGTGTGATAGCCGGAAACCACCACCATCATCATCATCATCATCATCATCATCATCATCATCATCATCATCATCATCATCATCATCATCATCAGTCTTTCAACCTCCGTCGTTGGACATAGACCTTCATCAGGATTCGCCACACTTCTCTATCATGGGTGTTGCGGAGCCAGTGCCTTCTGATTTTGTCTAGCTCGTCTCTCCATCTAATATTCTGCTGCCCATGGTTGCACATGTGATCTCAGGGTATGCATGTCTTGAATTGTAATGTCCATCAGTTGTCTGCCATTTTTGCAACGTGGCAGGCCCACTGCCATTTTAGATTGTTAATGGATTCTATTATGTTCCCGTGTGTTGTCTTGTGGTCTCTCTAGCATAATTCTTTCATGTGCACGTAGCATTGTTCTCAATTTGCAGATCTGTCTCTTGGTTAGGTTCCATGTTCCAGCTCCACAAGTGACTATTGGGGGGATGCATTGGTTATACACCCTTCTTTTTAGGATTGATGGGATCTTCTTATTTCTGAAGGTTGAGCTTGCCCTGCCTAAGGTTAGCCATACTAGTGCAATTGTTATTTTGATTTCTTCTTCTTTTGGGGGTCTCATGGAGATAGTTGTTATTTAAAAAGATTCATTTACTCGTTCGAACCAGCTGGAAAAATAAAATTCAAAAATTTGAGAAGTTTACACGAAGGTTGGATCGACAAGGGCACACACACAACACCCCGACAAATTACCACAGCATCTTATTTTATTATTTTCTCTCTTTCCCTTTCTCCCTTTCTCTCTCTCTCTCTCTCTCTCTCTCTCTCTCTCTCCCTCTCTCTCTCTCTCTCTCTCTCAAACACATACACTCACTCATATAGAGAGAGGAAGGAAGACGGAGATATACAGATGGACAGAGATACAGAAAGATAGAGAAGGAAGGTAAATATAGACATATATGTATATGTGTGTGTTTGTATGTGAGTTAGTGTGTATGCATGTTACTGTTCATGTGTTGGTGTTTATGTGATAATTAGATATTGTGTATGCATGCATTAATGAGCAAAAACATTTTACCAGCGTTATGCTGTACTGATGATAACAACTGCAAATGCTCTTGTATCGAAAAGTACAAACCTATCAATAAACATTCAAACACACAAATAAGTATGTTTTTTTGCTAGTATGCACTCCTGACACAGTAATAGCAAAAAATATATTGATAAATTGCGGAAAGTTCATTTAGGAAATCCAAATACACCCACTAAATTGTCAGAAAGTAATACCAAAATTCGAAAAAAAAAAACAAACAATAAATAAAACTAAGTTGAACATTGAAATGTTACTTACTCAAATAAACAGTCAATAGTTTTGGTTTTATATCTTTTTTTAATTTTTATATTTTATAATTCTTAATCCATTTTTCAAATTTTCAAAATATATGAGGTTGTAAAAAATAAACTGTAAGAGGTTATCAGATGTTACATCTCCGTGTCTAAATGATCCTATTGTTTTAAGTGTATAGAAGAAAAAAACCCGTATCATTATAAGCTGCCTACTTCATTCATGTCTTGTCAATCGTAGCCAGGCTTGTTAAAGGGTTCAGGGGATAAGGATTATAGACGAAGATCGTCATTCAAACTGGAGATGATGACAGAAGCTGCATATATCGATATGTTGGCTGTTTGTATGTCAAACAAGCGCAGTGTTTAACTCAGTGTTGCTTCTGTTAATCAGAAGCAACAGCAGCTTTTTAGCGTCCGTCTTTGGATAGAGATCCCACCAAGAATTCGCCAGACTTTGCTATCATGGGCATCGTGGCACCAATACATTCTGAACTTGTCTTTTTTGTCACATCATCTTATATGTATTACACCGTCCACAGTGTGAAGTATCTCTTCATTCAACAACCAAAAGCCAGATATCACTGGAATTACGTGATGTTTCACTGTCAACTAAATAATCACATAAAGGAATTATCATGCAAATACTGCAAAGCTACCATTAATCGGTCTCCAAGTTACTTCACAGATGAAGGAACAGGATATGAAAAATGGCATGCTTTCCAGACAAACTTTGTATACGTGTGTATATGTATGTATGAATGTTTGTATGTAATAATATGTGTGCATGTCTCCCTATCTGAATCTTGAATCAATCACTGCAACACATAGCATATCCACTCAGTAAGACTATTATACTCAATTATCTGCTATCCATAGTCATCCCATTCGTCAATAAATCTTTCCTCCCATGGTGCTTTCGTAGAATTGATCAAAATGCATTATTTCTCCTCAGTCAAACCAAATAGTGCATTCACTGTTTCTGTTGATAGCAATTGAAGCTGTGTTCTTTTTAGACTTTGGGGCAGAGTTCAATCATACAGGATTTCATAACAATGAAAGCAAGGAAGGAGATCATGAGTGATTCTTCTCTCAGAAAACGCTTCATTTGAATCTTTCAAAATGTTCTGACAAGTAGTTTAATACATTTGAATAAAAACAGTGCATAAACTACTCGTTCACTTTATTTACTTAAACTGTCACACAATTACTACATACACAGCACGCAATGTTTATCGAAAACAACTGCTGTAAATAGAAATGATTGAAGAAATCAATGTTGTAAAAAAATGAGGGAGAAAACACGGCATTTACTGAGATATTATTCCAACACCGAAGTTAAGGACAAAAGATCAAAGAATCGGACAACTATTCAAACAGTAGTGTGACTCATTCACAGTAACTTTACAATCCAAATCAGAAGCTGCTAAAACTTAATTTCGCCCTTTAGTTTGCTCTCAACACTGGATATTATTGAATATTCTCTCCTCAGTGTTAGGAATACGAGACGAAATGTTATAAGATTAAGACATAACCTGAAATTCGACCAGATATGGTCGAATTCTTTTAAAATATGAAAACATGTTAATTCGAAAAATTGCAAGAAAAGGCTTTTCAGTGTTCGTGTAATATCATGTGTGCTTATAACGTCATCGACAATTCGATCATTCGAAAGGTATGATTTCCAAGATGCCTTCCTCAAGTAGTAAATTAATATACTACATTGTTGTCTACGGGGTCACTTTTTTAGTTTAGTATAACGTTCATGAATTTTTTATCTGATTGTTTGGAATGAACATTGACCATGCGTAATCGTGTTACAGATATGACAATACTGATTGTAGCACCTAGTGAGCTTTTGGTTTCTTTTGGTGTCGGGTCTGCATTTGCTCCAAAAAGGGAAAAGATTGCTTTGGGGGCTTGAAAGGCTTTCCCGGGGTCTAATGACGCTGCAAATAAACTCCTAAACCTGCCAGGAGTGGTCAATAAAAACCAGGTTTCTGCTAAAGCGAGTTGCCGTACTGATGTACGACTGCAACAGTGATAGGATGGTAGTGAATGATGCCAAGAGACCGCTTTTTACACAATGTAGAGATTATCTTTCAAATCCCGGCAGTAGTCAAGCACACGTACTATCAAACCGACTGTTGGAATCAGTCATTCCTCTCAGATCCAGGGATGCCAATGATGTACAAAGGAAACAACCACTTTGGACCTGAAGCATCGGAACCATACTACGAGTAAATTCATAATCGTTGAGAGGAAGAGTGCATAAGACGTTGCAGTTGTGCCAGATCTGAATTCAATTGGACTTTACTGTGTTTCTGTTCTGATGACTTGTAGGTTTTGAACATTTCCATCATTATCTGTAATATAATATAAAAATAGACTAAAATCAGGACTCCATTCACTTTTTCAGTTTTATTAATATTCAAATATTGTGAAAATGGAGCTTTATTTCCCTTTATCATTCAGATCCAATCGAGTTTCCAAGCTATCTTAAGCATATTAGTAAATTATAATCTGGTTTATTAGTTTCATTTTCTACTTTAATGTTGACACATTTTCCTTGGTTCTCATGACCTCAGAATCATCACAGATTAGATGTGCATTCCCGACTTACTTGGAAGTGTCGATCAACTTGTACAACATCTTGAGAGTTATACCTTTTTGAGCTGTCGGACTGTTGTAGGATTTTGATATGATATCGAACAAACTTGAGAGGACAAAAAACATGACTCAAATTCCGAAATTAAACCCAGTTAACTGGCGGTCTCTCATAGTCCAAAATTTGTTTTCTCTCTCAATCTAAAAGAAGTCAGTGCTTATTTTGCAATGTTTTAAAGAAAAGCATTCTCTACTTGAATATGAAAATATCGTATATCGTCATGAACTAAAATCATGATTGAAAACATTATCTAATTTGAAATTTATACCAGGACACATGAAATTGGCAAATTGGTTCGTATTTCCTCTTCAGTCACATTGTATCAACTAATGTTAGAATCAATTCCAAACTATAATGTGGCTGATAATCCGGGATATTTTATTTCCAATGACAAAATTCTGAAAGAGATCTACTGCCTATAAATATATATATATATATATATATATATATATATATATATATATATATATATATATATCCTAGCAACCATAGAAACATCACGGTATGTCCTATGGAATATGAAAAAATATTAAAGCATGAGATGGACATGGTTAAATATTAGCTGAGGTACTATATATATATATATATATATATATATATATATATATATATATATATATATATTGGTCTAGGTGAAGAGAATGTGGACTTGAATGTGTATCAATCAAATGTCCTACTGTCTATTTCCCGGAAATAATGAACGATTTTGACCTGGCTGAAAAGTTGCACAATGTTTTATGACCATATGGACTCTTTCTCTCGACGTTCATTTTTTCAAGAAGATTCAAAACACACATCAAACGAAAATACATATCCTGTATTTTACATGAAATTATGATTCAGGGCATTTGCCTCTCTATGTCGGAGTTTGCCTTCGATGCAACATTGTACCGAAGTACTCATGTCCGTAAATATTCATAATTGCCACAAACAATCATTTGGCTCCTATCGAACGTTCGACAAATGGAGACGGGATCTTTGTTTCAAGTGTTGTACTTCACAGTAGCATCATAGCTAAATGATATAGATACTTTTATCAAGGGGATTGCGTGCATTGGCTCATACATTTAGTTAGTACATGTATGCACACATGCGCAGTGGAGAGAATTGTGGTTGGGAATGATGTTGTTCTAATATATGCAGCGTTTTCACACGAAATGTCCAATGGTGTCAATAAAATTCGATATTTATTACACCGTTATTAAAGAACTCACAAAGACGGCGTCCTCGCTCAAAATCGAGAAGAGAAACCTAAAAACAAACAAAGAAATAAAAATGGATACAATTTTATTATGCTTAATCAAAATGGCTGCCCATTAAATCACATATAGCCAGTGCTTTGCAGGGTTTTGTTCGAAGATTCCTTTAACAAAATGTTTTCTCTCTGCTACGAGCAAGATGCAAATGATATCACGTCCCGAAATCGGGAATCGATTAACATTTTCTTTTATTCTTGGTTTGTTTTTAAAGATATTTGTGTCTTGTTGTTTTCAATTTCTTCTGTTTTTCTTTTCTACTACGCTTTCTCGGTGGAATGCATTGATTCATTTTGAGAAGAATTTCAAATTTATGCACAAAACTGGATTGTATTGCGTAATAATAGAAAATAATATTTGGTATTGTTAGAAATTGGTTTTGTTTCTGGTATTCATTTTGTTGCTTCATATTCCTTGTTCGAAAGAGAGAAAATTGTAAATAAAATATTCCATATTTGGTTCGGGAAAAATTTAATATTTTCTTTTCAAATTTCATTTTAATGGTGTTTATGCACTATGGTTTTCTTGGGAATTATTATTTCTCTTTCATTCGTTTTTCATCCTCTTTTATAAAAATCAAGACGACTCTAGCAATTCGATTCTTTATTTGACGATTACAAAGGAAATGTCCGAAACTGATTTTTTCTTGTGAGTGGGAATCGGTGGTTGCAAAGGTTGAAGAGAATTCGAAGGAAGAAAAGAAATAGAGAATATCAAGTCCTTTCCCTAGAGGACTTTCGCTTCGAGGAAGAATTTTCGCAAAAAGAACTGCAAAAAAGATAGAATTTCAAAATGTTTACTAAAAAAGTTAGCAAAACTGTGTAGAGATTTCAGACGCAACTGCTTGTTGATAGCAAACAATATTTTTCCATAAATATCTGTAATAAAATCGTGATTTATGCAAATTTATGAATAACAAAAATGGGATATTGAAATGTATGCTAATCATTTGCACCGAAAAAAAATATTTGAGCCTTCAAGTCTCGTAACATTTGGATGGAAACTGCTTCATGAAAGGCGTTGAAGAGAG
Organism: Thysanoteuthis rhombus; assembly: GCA_963457665.1. Lineage (NCBI taxonomy): Eukaryota > Metazoa > Mollusca > Cephalopoda > Oegopsida > Thysanoteuthidae > Thysanoteuthis > Thysanoteuthis major. Next base: position 29,262,003 of record OY735221.1, read on the forward strand.
ATTAAGTGTGGCTAATCTTTTAAAAATCTACAAGAGTCCCTATTTTTTCATCAGAACAATGGCTACTGGAAGCTATTACATTATTGGAGATCAAATGACGTCATCTCCAAGGCTTATCAATGCATCACAAGCCCTGACAAATCAATTATTCCCGTCTCAATAATCGACTTGCTGCACGTCAACCTTCATTGTGATTGAAATAGCAGTGAATTACCCATCGGTAATGATCGGGCTGCATCCACGCCGAAATACGTGCCATGATGTTTGATAACATTTTATTTCCTGCAAATGAGTCGTGTACACTTTCTGAGTGGATCATCATTCTCCAAAAGTCCTATCTGAGTTTTTCAATTTCGAAACTGTTTCATTCTAAATGGCGTGTCTTTTAATATTTTTTACAACAGCCCTTGTCAGAGAGTGGGTTAGGTCCCGAATGGCAGCCACGTAATGATTACTGGGGATTACAGAAATATTCAGAAAGTTTTAGTATCTTATTTGGAAAATATTTCTTCGTAATTAAATCGTAAAACTTGATACAAATCGTGAATACATTACATTTTAAAGATAGTGACTCGTTTCTATACTTGATTATGGATTAGTTCATATTGCATCTACAGCATGGAGTGGAACATTGCAATAAATGTCATCACATTAAGTAGGGTTGCGTATTGATAAAGTTTGATTTACCAAAATATACAAATTGACAGTTAATATCCTCGTTTGGCATGTAAGTGTCGTGTTCTGCAAGAATAAGCATATTGAGTAAATATTTGATTCTGATTTATCGTGATTACGATTACTGTCCTCTGGGCTGCAGCAGCAACAGGACCCCTGTTATATATATATATATATATATATATATATATATATATATATATATATATATATATATATATATATATATATATATATATATATGGGGTGAATGCATTCGTTTTCATGCTATACCTTGACAGCTTCTACAAGCGATACAGAGACTTACAAACACTGTATCAATATTCCCAGCTTAACAGGAAAAAAACTTACGTTAGTCACTTATCGAGTATGGGAGACTATCCGCTTTATAAGATGGTACAGTTTGTTAAGCTGGCCTTTGGCCAACATAACAGAGAAGAACAAAGAAAGAAGTATAGTGATTCCCCAGAAAAGCCTAGTCTCTAGCAGAATTCACTACAGCTGTGGAAAATGGAGGCTGCTGATATGAAGACATTACAACAAGAGGTCGTTCAGGTTACCACTTTTTCCTGAATACAACAGCAGAACAAGAGCAGAGGAGATGTGGCAATGCAATGATCTTCCTACAAGTTTCCAGTTTCCTCCTTGTACAAAGTGCGGAACCCTTTTCTAAGTTTCTCCTCGTTATCCATCTGTGGTCCTATGGCTGATGTACAGTTAGCCTCTCGTTCGAAACGCAATCCAGTGATTTATTAAGACTGTTTAAAAAATCTGACACTTTTGAAAAATATTTTTCTTGATTATTACAAATGCTGGCAAGTTTAACGTGCACCATAGAAAAGTAAAACCAACAAATATTTTGACAGTATTCACTATTACTCAATACTAGCTATAGTGGGGCAAGAAGGTTGAAAATTTTAGAATCTACTCCATTTCATATCTCCTAAGAAATATTCTCTTGATGTGTGAAAATCCCCTTCAAATCTGAAACTAACTTATTCATTAATCACCACTTGTTCCAATTTCCATGTTGATCATCCCTAACAGAATATGCAAGGGCTATTCAACAGTTTCATTTCTGTGACTAACTAGACATATCTGATAGCAATATTGAGAGACAAATTATTAATTGCGTTTCTTGCGGAACAAATTTATCAAATGTATACAAAAATAGATTATTAGTAATTTTGATAAAAGAAAAGAAAATCTACTACCTCCACCGGTGTGATTCATTATAAATCATTGTACTATAAAAATTCGTTGGACATCTGAAAGAAAACAATTGTCAGTAATCAAAAATCAATGCAAATGTTATCGACAGCGTTGGGATATTATATGTATAATCAAAATAGATTGTCAGTTATTTCACTGTAGGATTGCACAGAGAAAGGAATTGCTGATGGCCAGAAATCAGTGCATGAGTTGACGATATTTTGAGGCTATCATAGGTATAATGTAGATACTTTGAGAATGAATTCACGAAACATCTGCATTGGAAATCAGGAATATCAGTAATTTATCGTAACCCTTACTGACAGTATAGGGTCATTATATGCATAACAGGTTCACCCATACTCTCGAGAATGACAGCATAATTGGAGTATATGGATACACATTATATTTCATAGAGGTGGGTGATAGAGAGGCACATTGCAGTAAAGTTACTGATAAACGTTTTGTTGACCATGTGTTTATAAGTATTTAGCTTCATCCTGATCATTTGTAATAAAAAAGCATTGTACTACGTGATCAGAGCATAAGATTCTACATTTATTTCATCGTAGATGCGTTGCATACCTTAGCGTGACAGAGTATAAACGTATGATGCTAATTATTGTGTGTGATAATATGAATACGTTATACGCATGTGTAAATACATTTGCTAATAATTCTGCAATTACATGCATTGTGAGTCAGTTATTGTAGGACTCAAGAGGTTGACTTTACTAACGTAATATTGTCATCACTGAGATATAGATTGATTCTTCAAAAATGGAGTGAGTCAACAATTATGTCAAATGTTCCTGATGAAAAAATCATGATAATTTTCACACGATAAATGCCATTTAAGGTTGAAATGCATCAATGAGCAACAATGAGAAAAGATATCGTTCGTTGGAGACGAAAGCAAACAGTCAAGTGAGAAATCAGATCTGTAAATTCCGTTCCAGAAATATTATCATTAACAACGGCAGCAGCGGCAGCGGAAGCAGCCATTTAGCATCCATTGTTGGACATGGAAATTTCTCAAGATTCACCTGACCTCTTTATCATGGACGTCAGCACTATCTAGACTAGTTTTCCCGGATATCTTGATTTCTGATAGTCACAGTTCTATGACCTCTGGGGATCGACGTTGCAAGTCGTGATGTCCGGCAGTTGCCTGACATTCTTGCAACATGATCTGCATATTGCCATTCGTGCTTTATGATGAATTCTGTGATATCCCTGACTCCTGTTTCATCTCATCTTATATACTGTGCTGCCCTGTGTTCTCCTTTGCAGGTTAAATTATCCTCATTTTGAGAGTCAATCATTTCGTTAGGTGCATTATTTCATCCCTATAAGTGACAAAAGGAAGAATGCAAGGTTTTTCTAATTTCATATCAGCAAAAGCCTCCTTTCGAAGAACTGCACTCTATAGCGTCTGTTTCATATTTCAAAATATTCTTCATAGTACTTTATACGATAATGCAACCTTCCTGCTGGCTGAGTCAACCCTGCAGTTTGTTGGGTCTTTTTTTTTGGTTGTTAAAGTTCTTTTTTTTTTTGATAGTTAAGTTTTTTGATAGTTAAGCCAACACAACTGGCTCTTGGGATACACGAAATAGCCGGGTACTTTTTCATAGAGAGCTTTAATAATAGTTATACTTAAAATGATAAGTGCGTAACTATGATCTCGACCAATGTCTCCCAGTTTTTTTCGCTGTTCCTTTACTCTCCATGCCAGTCTTATTAGCAGAATTTTTGAAGCCTAAACGTATGAAATTTTGTCTCTCATTTTTTCTACGATCAGCCTATTCCACTCAAGATCAGCTAGAGGGAACGAAACCTCGCGTGAGAACAGCTACTTTCGAACTTACGAATTGATTAAAACGTGTGGTCCTACCCGAGGCATTGGCAATAGTTCTTTGCACATAGCAAATTGAGTAAAATTGAGTGGGCGGTTTGATATCCCACTGATCAAAACCTTGCCCAGAGGATGTGAAAGTGGCCATACTGAGTACCTTGAGCCCAAGTTGCTGTCTAAAATCAGCCAGGTTTGGGGTAGATATAGTGTGTTATTGCTGACGGGCAATAGACATCTTATTGAATAATTGCAGACGGATAATCAAGACCTCCTTAACATGAGAATACGTTGAGGGCGATATTAGATGATAGAAGAATGAATCCTTCATGAGGTTAGTAGATGGACACAAAGATAAATATTGAGATTGGTGAAATGGAAGAAACAAATTGATTAAATGACTGATAGGGACAAAAAGAAAATGAGGTGGAGATAAAAATGAACGAAATGGAAAAATGATTTGTAGGGGAAGAATATAAATCATATTGAAGGAACGATATAAAAATGAAGAAAAATGGTCAAAATAATGGAAAAACGGGGAAAAAGAGAGAAAGATGAATGAGTTATGGCTGAGGGGAAGCAAGCAAAATGGGGAAAGAGAAAGGAAAGGAGTAGAAAGAGGAAAAAAGGAAGGGGTTAAGAGAAAGGGGGAAAATTGAGGAAGGGGGGAGAGGAAAAAGAAGAACGGACAAAAGGCTTAGAGAAAGAGGAAAAACGAAAAAAGTTGGCGACAAAAGGGCAAGGAGAGAGAGTAGAGAAGAAAAATTGGATAAGACAAAAGGGAAGTATAAATTCTAGAAGGAAAAAAGTGGAGAACATGAAGGAGAGAGGAGAAATTAGGGTAGTAAGGGGAGAAAAGGAAAGGGGTGTGGAGAAAGTGAGAAAAAGAAAGGAAGAATAGAAAAAGGGGATCAGAGAGGAGAGAAGAAAAAGAGTATTTTCAGGGGATAAAAGGTGGGATAAAAAACGTCATAAAGAAAGGAAAAAGAGGAAAAGCATTAAAAAAGGAAGGCGAGAGAAGGGAAAAAAGAAAAGGTAGAAAGGAAAAGAAGGCAAGGAAAGGGTGAAAAGAATGAGGATAGGAGAAAGGGAACAAGAGGAAAGGGGATAAGAGACAAGGGAGAATAGAAAATGGGTGCTGAGAATCGGGAAGAGAAAGAGTGGAAATAAAGAGAAGGAAGGTGGGAGAAGAGAACAGGGAGACGAGAAAAAGAGAGAAAAAGTGGAATGGAGGGGGATAGGAGACTAAAGGCGTAGAGAAAGGGAAAAGATAAAGTTGGGGGGAACAGGAAGAAATGAAAGAGGAGGAGAGAGAAGAAAGGAAACAGAGGAGAATGGTGAGGGGAAAAAGAGAAATTGGAGAATAGAAAAGAAGAAAGAAGTAAGGGAGAATGAAAAGGGAGAGAGCAGAAAAAAAGAGAAAAAGCAGAAAGAAGGGAGAGAATAGAAACGGGAGAACAGCAAGATGAGATGAAAGAAATGGGAAAAGGAAGGAGAGAAGAGTAGGGGGAAAATGGAGGGGAAACAGAAAGAAAACAAGAGAGAGGGATAACGGAAGGGGAGATGGGAAAACATAAAAGAGGGAACAAAAAAAGAGAGAAAAACAGACATGATTGCAATAGAAAAAGTAAATAAAATGGTAAAAAATGTAGAGAGTAATAAATATGATGGAAAAGAATGAAGGTCAAATGATGGAATAAGTGAGAGAAGGGTGCAGAGGAAGAGAAAGAATATGATAATCAGTTTACATGGAATGTGAGAAAACAAGCAGGTTTTGCAAAAAAATAAACTTATCCACCCTCAAAAAAAGGCGTTATAAAGGATGAATATCAGATGTAATATCTTTGAGTAGGAAAGGGAGAGAATTCAATAATCCTTGAGGGAGTGTGGATTTCAGTCGTGGTGGCTCGGCAAGTACTAGCCTGGGGCGAAATAGAAGCCGAATAGAAACCAGCGGTCTGCAATTTTGCATATCGGACATGTTTATATCCAATGACAAGATAAGCACAAGTCCGGGCATGCGTACTTTGACGCCCCACCAAGAATGGGATAATAAAATCGTTGCGGTCAAGCAATGGTGGCGTCTTCAATTAAGACGTTTTCCACTTATAAGACACATAGATAATTTACTTCCATCCATATATATATATATATATATATATATATATATATATATACATATATATATATATACACGCACACACACACACACACACACACATATATATATACATATATACCCCCACAAACACACACATACATATATATATATATATATATATATATATATATATATATATATATATATATATATATGTACAGATATAGATATGTTGTAAATGAACATACAGATGAACCGATCGACATTTTTATTGGTGTCCATGTATTGAAGTAACTCTTTAAATGTACTCACCGATCGTGAATATTGGATAAAAATGAAGACATCCTACCCACCTATCCAAAATGTGTTGCTCAGTGTTATATTCAGCAGACTGTACGATTATAAAATTGTTTTTATACCCGTTTTAGTATAAACTATCTGCGTGTCACTCATATAAAATCGAAGTGAGTTTATCACAACTGCACATATATGTGTATACTTGATGTTCATGCATACTAGTTGAACTACTCATCTACGCCGGGTAAAATATTCAATGAGTTGAAAAAATAAAGTTCAATTTTTCAAACCTAAAATTGTTCCCTCGTCGTTAGGCTGTAAGTTGACCGTTGAGGACCCGCAAGGCTTCTTTCCTTTAGGGCCCTTTCCAACATCTAATACCGTTGTAATGTATAATATCTCTAAAAATGCAGTAAATGAACTTCAATTTATTGAGCAAATGGTAAGTCTTGGTGACAATTCAGTTTATACCGCATGTGGGTTCATATGGGGATCTGCAGAGGCGTTTTGAAATAACCCTCCACCTGCACACGTCCTCTCTCTGGTACACCTCTGCCAACACTCTTGACCCATTATCAGGGAAAAGTATTTCCTTAACATCTGACCCATTGAGTGAGGGAACATCATTATTGCTACTGACCCCTTGAAGGGAAGAAAAAATCTCCCTCAACTTTTGATCCCTTGAAGAGAGTAAAGATTCCCAACACTTTTTATGCTTTCAAGTTGGAAAAAGTCTTCTCTCACTTTTGACCCAATTACGAAGAAAACAATTCTCCAATTGAGAAAAAAACTATCCGCCCACTTCTGACCTTTGAAGGCAAGTACTCCCTCCATTCTAGACACCATATATATATAAACATAAACTACAAAACATAGATAGACTCCTCAAAAGGATTTAAGTATCCTTACTTTTTCTTTCATATTGTGTGATTATGGATGCAGAACATGATATGTTTATCTGATCTAAAACCAAAAAGCATCATGGCAAAGTGACAAACGTTGTCTCCCATACATATAGAAATTAGAATTTAGACTACTATAAAGGCAATTATGTAAATTCGATATGCTATGGAGTGGAGGTAAGCTTGCTGGTCTGGCAACAAATCCCCATTCACCAAGAGTAACATTGAGCCAAGTTTGACTTTTACAAGCGCATATCCATCAGAATTATTTAAGATTTACGTGCATGATGCCCTGAATAAAAATTAAATAAACCAATTCTTTTTTTTTTTTTTTTGCGAAAATCAATTTCCTTTCTCGATTTCTTTTAATTTGTTAAACGAACCATTTATTCAAAACAAAATCTGAATTTATTTTATAGCATTTTCTTAAAATTACTAGAGTTTTTTCACTACGTTTTTTTAATGGTTACAAATCTCAAAGAAGAAGCATGCCTTTGATCTTTGTAAAAGTGAAGAGCCATCAAATATCGAGGATCATTGAATAAGTCACTTGAATTAACTAGGAATCTGATCACAGCACTTTGAAATTCACACTTGAAAAGATTTCCCCCAATTCATTTGATGGCAGATTTCACACTTTTAGACACACGCTCACATACGCAACAACACAACCACCCACGCAAACACACATTATATATATATATATATATATATATATATATATATATATATATATATGTGTGTGTGTGTGTGTGTGTGTGTGTGTGTGTGTCTCTGTCTGTCTGTCTGTCTGTCTGTTTATATACGTGTGTATGTGTGTGATTTTTCAGATAATCCCTTTTGTTACATCTTTGTAAAAAAGCCTATACATTTTACGAAGGTTTCCTATCTTCATCATGCGCATAGTCATGTGTGTGTTCATTTATAAGTGCTTATCAACATCAAACTTCTTTTCCATGTGTGCATGTGTGAGTGCGTGTGTGAGTTTGACTCCAAGGAGGTACATTCAGTCAGATGGGCTCTTGAAATGAGAGTTGATGAAGTATAGTATCACAAGGATCAGATTTTATAAGCATCAAGCATCATACTCTGTTGCATTGTTTTCTAATAATAATATGCTTGTAACAATGTCCATATATTACGCTGCAACTGGTCAATTCAACAATCAACGGAAGATATATTGGTCGAACGCAAATGTGTTCATTTATCAGTGTACTTGAACAATTTGGGTTCAGTTAATCAGCGAAATTTCTTTCATAAACATGAATGACTAATTTCACTAAAAAACTGCTAAAAATACTATTTATTCAATCATAATTGCGATTTATATAATGATATGAATCATATGAATTAAAATATTATTATTTATCTAGAGACAATAATCATTTTATTAGGAAGAATTAGACAAATAACTATATATAGTTTATCAATTTGGCTAGAGGAGCTAGAGAGAGATCAGGGAGTCATGTTGTCCAATAAGAAGCCATAACGAGAGGAATATCATCATCATTATCATGGGTCTTTTAACATCCCTCGTTGGACATAGACCTTCCCCAGGATTTGCTACAATTCTCTATCATGGGCGTTGTAGAGCAAGTATTTCCCGAATTTGTCTAGTTCATCTCTCCGTCTTGTGTTCTGTTGTCCTCAGTTTCTCTTGTGATCTCTGAAGATTCATGTTGTGAGACGTGATGTCCGTCTGTTGTCCACCATTCCAGCAACATGGCCAGCCCATTGCAATTTTAGTCTCGGACTCCTTTTTTTCTTCCTTATGTACTGTGCTGTCTTGTGATCTCTCCAACTAAAGTTGAGCATGATTCTCTCATGCGCTCGCTGCATGCTTCTTTGTAGGTCTGCCTATGGCTAGGTTCCATGTTTCTGCTCGATAAGTGACTATCGGGAGAATGATATGATTGTATACTCTTCTTTTTAGGATTATTGGGATCGTCTGATTTTTGAAGTTGAGCTTGCTCTGCCGAAGGTTTGCCACCCCAGAGTGATTGTTTGCTTGATTTCCCTCTTCTTTTGAGGATGTCACGGAGATTTGTTGTCCTAGGTGGATGTAGTGGTCTACCTTGCCGAAATTTGCATCTTCTATCTAGACAGTTATGTTTTTAATTAAGCTACTATGACTTTTCTAACGCTGCTTTTAAAGATATATTTGAGGCAAATTGCAACTCTTATCAATCTATTGAACAGCTAACGGTAAAGTAATTGCTATATACAATTTACATCTCCAATGAAGTGACTGATTCTGTTTTTTTTTCTGGTTTTCTAGTTTATTTTTTGCTCCAGTAATCACTTTCTGACAATACACATACACACACACACACACACACACACACACACACACAAACACACACACATAGACATATATATGTATATACATATATATATATACATATATATATATACATATATATATATACATATATATATACATATATATATATACATATATATATATATATATATATATATATATACTGATAATAAAGTAGGCTTTAATTGGTGAGAAAAGTTTACGATACGATATTAGACACGTGGCAACAGTTTATTCGAAGATAACAGGATTTAGCAAATGATTGCATTATTGGCTGGCCTCAGACAAGCCTCCGCACCTTTGTGTTGTGTCAGCTAAGTCGTTTTTCAAAGTGATGGAATGTTCATCCTGATACAACGAGACAAGGAACAAACTTGCATCAAAATTAAAAGAAATGACTCTCAAATATCTTGTCTATCCCGAACGTAACTGAAATTGAGGTGTTTTTGTAATCTGTTATAAAATAGTTTCTAGCTTTAAAATAGTTACAAGTACAAGTTAAGAACACATAATTTTCAACAACCCTATGTGTTTGTATCTGAGTACACACGCCTGTGTGTGCATGCATGGGTTTCTGTGCGTGTGTGTTTGTTTGTTTATGTGTGTGTGTGTGTTAAAAAAAACATCGACATTGAATAAAATAGGAGATGATTGAATTACCGTCTCCGTAAATACATTTTGCACGTTGAAAAGAAACGTGTGTACTGATACAATGTCTTTGAATGTCTCCGAGGAGTAATTTAATGAATATATCAGAGTTCATTCATACAACGGATCAATCATATAAATCACGTAAGCGACCGTTCCATTAAAACAATCAATCCTATTTCGTGAATATTTTGTCTGGAAAGTCACATGACCAATTGCAGTCCATTGTATGGAGGATATTATATAGGATAAACTTGTAATTCAAAAACTTCTTCAAATGGGCAAATGGTATCAAAGGTCTACCAAGTGCATCGTCCATCATGATGGTGCAGTTTACGAGGTTGGTAAGCAGAATTGAGGTACACTTTGAAAAAGAAGAAAAAAGTTCATGTTATCAATGTCTAGAATGACTTCTCATATTTGAGGATTTCATTATTCCTTCATTTGAATTTAGCTATGGAAATCAGGAAAAATGAAAAAAAAGCATGATGAAGATTATTGATAAAAGGATTTATAAATTTTCATAATTTCTTTTCAAATAAGCGAACAATTTTTCTAAATGTATGATATAAGTTGAATTAGTTCACATGTAAACACAGTAGGAACAAAAAAATCTCTCTCCCTCCTTTTCACTTTCTTTCTCTCTCTCTCTCTCTCTATATATATATATATATATGTGTGTGTGTGTGTGTGTATATATGTGTGTATATATATTCATATATATATATATACATATATATATGTGTGTGTGTATATGTGTGTATATATATTCATATATATATATATATGAATATATATACACACATATATACACACACACATATATATATATGTATATATATATATAGAGAGATAGATAGATAGATAGATAGATAGATAGATAGATATGTGAAGATTATTCAATGGTCATTTAACAAACATTTTCAGGTAGAACAATCTGTAATGAACCATTGAAATAATCTCCAACCCACATGGTATCAAGTGATAAATATCGTATGTGTGTATAATGGATAGTTTTTTTTAGATATGGGGCAGTTGTGTGACCAATAAATTGATATAAGTCACCTGGCCAACAGTTCGCGCACTATTAAATATTTCTATAAATTAATTTCGAGGTTCTGCTAAACCTTAGATTTGCTGCTAATTCCATCGATTTATATGACGTATTATTGATTTGTTTTGTAAAAATAATTTATTGCCAATATTTTGTTGAGCCACCATCATTGTATATTACTTGTAAGATCCAATTTGACTCATATTGAACTAAACGGCATAAGAAATATTAAGACTTCATTCAAACCAGGTGTGATGAGGGTTTTGAATTTCTTTATCGTATTTAGATTGTCTGTAACAATAGAACATTTTCCTTTCCAACCATCCCAATATGTGTTCTTTGATATTAAAAGCGGTACTTCTAGCCGTCCAGACCAAAACCTTTATATACTCTTATACCCTTTGCTCTTTGGATATTGTTGGGAGGCACTTGCCGCATAAATCACCAATACGAACATCACCCTCTCTAACGTATCAAAGTTTCTTGTTGTGTTTAGACACCTGTTAACAACTTTGTATATTGAATTGAAATCGGATCCTTTATATGACGTATTCTGTTTGAACAGCTATGACGTCTAATCAACTTCTTATTACCAGAGAGTGCTTTTTAAATTAAAAACCTCAACAGTCTGAAACGGTTTCACTCTCCAAAATGACGAATTTATTCAATCTTTGGAGTTTTGTGGTGCGCTGTATAGAGTCCACAGTGTCCGAATGATGATAAACGATCCTTCAAATGACTACGTCTGTTTTGTGTGCGCATTGGTAGACAAATAATCGGGTCTCTATTCAGGAACAAAGATGTGTCGAGTAAATATAACTTGAGTACGTGTTTGTGTTCGCATTTGGAAATATATTCACATAGCAAACCAAGTAATTTAAATTCATTCACATTATTGTATATGTATACACGGCACAAATAACTATCTATTCTTTGCAAAAGTGTGAGAGTAACGATGCTGAATAAAGAATGGTGAGGTAAAATATCTAATAGGCCCATAAAGTAAATTGCCCAATAAAAGACTAGTGCCAAATTTACGAGCCCTCGATTGGCCAGCGTCCCTGGAGCTGGTCTCGTGTACTGTCTACCGCCCTGGCACACATCAGAATACAAGTATTAATGTCCCTTGATAAGAAAGTTGAAAAAAAATCTTCAATGGTTGATTTATTTCCTTTCTCCATTGTTCGAGTCATCTTCTCTTCTGTTTTTTCCCCCACGTAATTTTTTTTTTCTCTTTTTTGTATTTTTTGTTCAGCCATCATTGCTGATTTTTACTTGCTTTGGAAGAAAAAATACATACAGAAGAATATAGTTTGTTCAAATAAAAGGCGTATGTGAAGTTCTGTTTCCCCCAAAACGTAGGTGACAGTGGGTTTGTGTCTCTCGCAGTTCTATTATTTATATCTATAAAAGTATCTTGATCAATAACGTTAATGGGAGTGAATAGGAATCGGTGCATCTCATTACGTTTTTTCTCTTGTTTTATTTATTTATTTATTTTTTTTGCATTTGTCTCTCTCTATATTTAGACTGTTGTAATCCTCACACGTATATATCTATTTTGGGCGATCTGGGTATGTCATATTGTGTATTTTATGCATATCGGTACGATTAAAACGTAAAGTATACAATACATGTTAAATACCAGCTATGTCGTACATGTGCAAAACATGGAATCTTACTGAACAATTTAAAAACAAACTCATGATAGTAAAGTTGGCAATGGAAACGCCAATAACCCATAGAAATAGAAAATTATCAACGTGCAGTAATGATCATAAATAAGTAATGATTTTTTTTTTTTTTCATAATCAATTCTCTTAAACGTGACATACCAAAATCTTATCATTCCTACTGGATCACGATACGGATATTATTAAGTTTTATTTATCACTATATATATATTTCTTCAAAATTTATTCGGGATCAATGTTTCCTACGATCAAGTTGCTCGAATGGTGGTTTATCTCTTACCAGGTGACTCAGATCACAGGGAAGGAGACTCAAAGACTAATGTCGTGAGGAGGCTTAGAGTCTAACTCTTCTCACAGCATTGTCTTTAGATGGTACATTCGATATCTGAGCCATAAATAGAATAAATATACAGCAATTGTGTGTGGTATGTAGGTTTTAGTGAAGATAACAGAATAATATTTTACATATTCTTGAATAAAACTATAATTTAAATCACCTTGCGTTATTTTGGAAACTTCCATTCCCACGGATTCTAAAAGACTGAAACAGACACAGTGGTTCACAAGAGCAATCATTTATCTGATAAACTCTTGGAATGAAATCAATTATAGCTAATTTGTTCCGTGGTGTTCTTCATACAATCCTATGGTATTGAGTATATCATTTGTTCACAGATTCGTTTTTTCTTCCACCTGTGAGATTACAGTAGGAACAGCAGCCAAAATGATGTGGTAATACAACAAGAGAAAGGTATCACAAAAAATAAAAATGATAGCCTACCTACGTATTCCCGAAATCTGGGACAAAGTAAAGTTTTTACGTAAATGATACATGAAGTCTGAATGACGGGAAACTATCCAGACAAACCAAAAAAAAAAAACATCGGAATAGTTTCCAAGGACTTTACACACTTATTACATCGTTTTTTAGTTGTTTAGTTTTGTTTTTTGTTCTTGATTTTTTTTTTAATTGCGACCTCCTTCGGAATCGTTTCTATTGAATTTTTTACTTAGATAGCGAACCTCCACCTTCAAAAGGCAATTTTGTGAGAAGATTTAAACTCTAAGCCTACAATCAATTTTGTCAACATTTTAAGATTGTCCACGGTCTGAAATCCCTTATTGCAGGGAATTGAATCCGAATTTCAGGGATTCTCAATCATCTGGGTGATTTGTTGTTCTGCAAAATTGTCAAACATCTTCTCTTTATTGCTCTTTCGAATGCAACTGTCAAACTGTGCACGCTCATTCATTAGCATTTCAGACGGAATACCCTCACGGGAGAGTGTATGTTCCCACATGTGCAATAAGTTACCCTTTGATAGTTTGTCACGTTTCATCAAGATTGAAAAAAATGGAAACAATTAAATCATTTGGTGAGAAGAAGGATTCCTCTCAAAATACCTTGAGAGGATTTTGTATACCCCTTTTTTATGGCAAATGAATAAACTTGTCGAAAGCCTGCAATCAGAGTATAGATATGATGATCGTTCGGAAAACTGATTGAAATTATATTGTTGCCGTGAATCTACTGGAACAATCATCTAAGTCAGCACGACACTTTGGGAGCTTCTATTCAAAACTATATCCTAACTAAAACGAGTTCGATGATTGCATGGTTTCCTAATATGGTGGCCTTTTGGAAGACTAAGCCATGATGTAAAAAGCTGCAAATTCAATTGAACACCTCTCATATTAGTGCTAAGATCAAGAAGCATCTTCCCCAAACCAATCTAAATCAGTTTGATCTTTATCAAAGTATGTACTATTTTTGGTTTTCTACCAGACGATGCCATACCATAGAAAAAACTACAAAGGGCACCAACCTTAATGTAACGGTTAAAAAGTCTCTCTTGCAAAACGAAATGATGCTAAATGAGTGTGAATTTCACCTGGTATTCTATTGTCTGTACCAAATGAAGCTATATAATGCAAGCTACATATCCAAGTGAGAGGATGTCCCCCCCTCTCTCTCTCTCTCTCTCTCTTTCTCTCTCTCTCTCTCTCTCTCTCTCTCTCTCTCTCTCTCTCTATCTCTCTCTGTCTCTTTCTCAAACCAATGCACTATTCAAATTGATTCATGAGTTCCTTTGTGCGCTACTGGTATCGCCTTGTGCCATAATGCGCTAAAATTCGTTTGGAAATATGCTTATAATAGCCCTATATTTAGTAAAGTTTTTGTTCCGTGATAAATCACAACAGCAGCAAATTTTTTTTTACTGTCTCACAATGTGTCAGACATCGCTAAATTCATTAAATAACTAGATACTGAACTGAGAGAGTTTTAGCTAAATGGATTACGAAAGTTAAGAACATAAAAAAACAAACTTCATTGTCTTTTTATTTGTTTACACTAAGTTGACTCAAAACAAGAAAGAAAAAAGAATATGTACCGGGATACCCTCCCCCCCGTTTGTCTTTTTCAGCAGTTCAGTGCACATTGATCCACAACTTTTGAGTCAATACATAGCTATTTCAGAGAAAAATCTGTAACATCAGTCAATCAAGTACAATACCCGTAAAAGTAATACAATTTTTAAATAGCAAAAGCCGACCGGTTGGTGCTTGAGAGAGATAATCTTAATTTGCATACGTCCGGCTTTGATAAACGCCCCTTCAATAACAAATGGATCGATCGACCTTCGAAGAACTGGTTCTTATATCAATGGAGTATTGTTTTGTTATCAGTGGAAGTTCGAAAAGCCCGGGTGAGGCCAATCCTGAGTGTTTGTGTTAAATAAAGGGATGCACGGAAAGAACATGCATAAAAAGAAAATCCCTAAAAAAACAGGAGAAAAGAAAAAACAGAAAAGAAGTTGAGGATTGAATTGAATCAAAGGAAAAATAAAAAGAAAGAAGGTTGTTTGAAAATGTTTACCTACGATGAAAAAAAAGGCACTGCTATAAATACACATGCAATGAAAACTCTAAGTAAGGGTAAATACTCTGAAGCAATATCAAAACAAAAACAGCGGGGAAATTGAGATAGAAACTGAGCAAGAGGGAAAGAAAAGATAATGAATTAATTTTTAAAAAAAATAAAAGAGGACGGTAGACATTATTAGAAAAGGAACACGTTTCAAAACGGTCAAGCTGCATTTCATAACGGTGAGCAACAGATGCGTGACTAAAAGTCATGAAGGGCAAAATTATCAGGTCTATGGACAAACTATTAAGAATAATTGAATACTATTATGAGAATTCATACGCTTCAACAATAGAAGTACCACAGACTGATAGATGCAATTTCTACCCTACACATACCAGAAGTGTTTGCACTACGGGATATGAAAAGAGGAAAGCTTGAGACGAGGCTGCCGTAACAGATCAGGCAGGGTATACCTCTCACCGGGTATAAACTCAACTACACTCAAAGTGCATACTTACTGGAGGTCCTTATTCCCCACAAAAGAGATTAGCATAACCTCAGTTACTATTTCAGCATTACTTAACTCATTAACAAGCAGGTTTCAGTAGCAACCCAGCGATAGATCACATGCGTACAATAAATCAACTAATCGAAAAGTCGATTGAAGAACTCTGTTTGGCCTTTATAGCTTGAGACATCATCGACACAGTAGAACATATAATAGTCTTCAACTCAGAAACGAGTATTGTACGCAATCACTCGGAATGATCAGACTACATAAAGATGCAATCAAGATGAGGATACCAAAAGGAGACATCATAACGTATTTGCAACGATCCTTGGAAGCATATTTTGGAAAACTGCCAGGGAGGGATTGGGAATAAACTTGAATGGAAAATATTTGATTCACCTCAGAATCACTGACGACTTTTTCATGACATTGTAAAACATGTTCCACAATCTAAATAGGGAGAGTGAAAGGTGAAAAAAAAGTGATTTTCTACGAAGAAGTCATCAAAATGACGGTAATTATAGCGGGCAGGGATATCGAAAAAGTTGATGAAAACATTTACCTAGTGCGGATACAGCGACAAATAATCATCAAAGTTAAATGGAACGATGTATATCCAATGGCTGGAAAGCATTTGGTGTGGATAGAAACCTATTGAGGAACAAAACCAACTTAAAATCAACTTAGATTCGTAGAGTGATCGAAGCAAGAAATGTTAAGGATAGTATTCTAAAAAGCTAAGTTTGATAGCCCAAAAGACTACATATATCTTTTCTTTCTCATTCTTTCTTCAGGATTTTATTCTTGTTTCTTTTCTTCAAATGTAACTCTATCTCTTTTTCTTCGAAACTTGATCAGATGTTATTTCTTTTCTTTTTCTTTCATTTAAATTCTCATCAATGTTTTTCAGGGAGGATTTTCAAATCCTGCTTCTCTATTTCTTTCCCTCTTCTCTTTTGCACCTTTCTTATATTCAATCGCAACATTGCATATAATATTCGAATTGAAAGAGAACAGCTCATTAAATAAAGCATCCAACCATACTTCGATTCGGAGCAGATATTTTCTGCGTTCAGTGGCCAAAAATTCAGTTGTGAGAGATATGAAGTCACCTTACGAACTCCCTGTCAATTCTGTCGTCAAGATAAAGGCCTTATCAGAGGTAGGCCAGAATATTTAACATAGAAGAGTGCTAAGATCATGAATATAAATGTTTACATCCAATATACAATCAACTGACTCATACAATTCACAGACGTGGACTTTGGAAATAATCCAAGCTGCTGACTAAAACAATACAACGAGCCAAAGAAAGGAATATTTTCAACAACATTTGGAGGGACATAATGACAGCACAGTGAAGACAGGAACAGTCCAGGGTCCTCAAGCAAATTGTGGTGAACTGAGCAAATCACATGGCGAGAATGACAGGCAGCACGACGAAATTGAACCAACTAGAATTCAAGAAACGGAGTGGAAAGCCTTGGTCGTTGAAAGGCCAGATGTCGTGACGACTTTAACAAATCGAATCGAAATGGCCAAGAAAAGCTACACCAGAAATTATCGTGCCCTCGGGGAAAGGTGTATATCTAACGAAGGACAGGGAAAAATGCCTCTATCGAAGAAAATTGAGGAGATATAGGGAGAGAAGGAGAAGAGTACAGGAGGAGAAAAAAAAAGACAACGAAGAACTAATTTGGAAGGAAATTGGAGCTGGCAATTAATTTTATCGCTCTGAAAATACCATGAAATCTAAAATTTGGCAAAGCATGGGATTAAATCCTTGCATCTCTGGAATCAGCAGTAACAATATCATTATTTTACTAGTATATCTCTAGATTGATTGTCTGTTTCTTTTCTTTCATTCTCTTCATTCCCTTCATTGACGGCGTTATTTTGCTAAAACAATTACCAAATCTTTGGAATCCATACCTCAAGAATATCCATCATCTCAATATCCTCTCCCCATTTTTGCTGTATCAAATAGATACGAAATCATTTTGCTGAGTATCTGATAAGTTTGGCCTTTCCCACTATCACTGATCTGCAATCAAAATGTCACGTTTTGGAGTTGGTTTCACCGCATCTCTCCTACCAGATATTATGACGGAACTTTTTAGATATAATGTTCCATTTTTGTTGGAGAGTTTATTTCTTCTTGTCAGTACTTGGTGCATACAACATTTCAAGAAATTCGTGAATGGGTAATTCAAACATATTACCATATAGCGATTGCTATTAAATTATTCAAATCATAGACAATCTTTAGGTTCTTACGGTTTATCAGGACAAGATAGGCTCCTTGATACCGACTAAGTAGTCAACCAACAGCAAAATTAAAGAAAAAAAATGATGTACATATATTCTATTACGATAGGTGTTTCCTACAAAATAACCATATATTTTTGGGAAAACAAGAGAGATTCCCAGTTTATTGTTATATTGGCATAATTGACTACAAATTTCAATCAAATATTTATACGGATATAAATATTATTTACGTATCAAATCGGATATTGATATGATTTCAATTATCTCAAGTATTTTTTGATGATTTTTATTTCACTCTCCGGACTGATTTCACTGATGATTAATGCACAAGAGCTGGTTCATTTAATATCATGCAGGATGAAAAGCATAAAATGAATTTGAATTTGTGCAAAGTTCACGAGATTATTCTATGAAACTAGACTGTGGAGTCTCCATGCTTATGTGAAGCAATCCTGTAAATATATTGCTTAGGAATCTACGTCCAATTTTGCCAACAAAAAAAATATTCAAAATGATTGGTCTATATCTAAAGTATATGCTTGTAGACATTCTGTATGATAACAAAAGTATAAACATCAAAGCATTCAAGTACAAATTAAAAGTAACGTTTTTTGGAAGAATTCTTCTTTATGTTACTGCTACAATAATTAATGAACCTATTATACATATTTCTGTTCCAATGATAATAAGAATATCAGATAATTCAGGGAGACTGATCTCACGAAAGAGACGTATTTTGTAGTTTCCTCTATTTTAAACATCCACTCTTTTATGAACGATATTTATCAAACTATGCCATTAGCTAAATGTCACTTTAAAACAAATACTCAACTCCTCGTCAAAAGACTTGATTCAGTGGTGAGTATCAATTACACGAATCGAATATTATACAAGGGAATTTTTGATCAAAAATCAGCTATTTACAACATTTTGATCTCTCTTATGCACTTTGATATGCAAACACACATACATATACACACACACACACGCACACACACACACACACATATATATATATATATGTATATATATATATATATATATATATATATATATATATATATATATATATATATATATATATGTATATATATATATATATATGTATATGTATATTAAGATCCATTTTCAGAAGTTTTTTTTGTGTCACTCCAGTCACTTATTCTTTCAATATCTATCAATGCAATTTTCTTTAGAGTATTCTCCTTTCTTTTGGATATAATTTGTTATCATTGTCCAATGTGTACATTTTCTTCCATGGGGCTCATCAGTTGCTTACCAAGTAACTAAAATAGTTATACTAATATGGCACCCTATCGATGTTGATGTATATATTTGGTAAGGAATTGATAAGTCTCATTCGACAATGGGTGAATTCAATAAACAATATAGGAACATGAAAGTTTGAATAATAGACTGTATTTATTTCCATTACATTGAATTACCCACAACACAATGTTAAAGTTTTCACTCTCATGTCTCCATAGCGTATTAATTTCATAACACATACACACACATATATTATACGCCATTTTAAAATGTTATTCCTCTCTCATTATTCCATTAATATTCACCCCTTGTGTTTCTATTGTCTTAAACTTTTTTTGTCCACCCAATTCACTGATTTGCTTTTTCTTATTTTATTTTCACCATATAAATGTCTTCATTTTTGGCTTTCTGTACTTTCCTTTCACTGCCATTTCCTATCACGTTCGATCACTGGACGGCTCACCTTTTGCTCACTTCCTCAATCACATTCACTGCAATTTCACGCAATTACACTGGGCAAATGATAACGACTATCACTTTTCTTTGGCAATCGGTACTCAGCTGAACACATTTCCTTGGCTACGTTCCCTGATTGCATAAAGATACAGAGAAAAAACTCGCGGGGATTGGCTGTTAGCACCTATAAGAAAACACCGACCAAAACTGCCAACGAAACCGTCAACATAAGTCTCTTCAGTTTCTAAGTTGGTCTGTTTTTTTTGCTCGTAGGCTTGGTGTCTAGTTATCTATGTATCAATCTTACAAGCAACACCTATGGAGCTAGAAACCTAACGATGTAATCCATCCAGCGATGCAAAAATCATTTTTCTGATTTGATACATAATTATTTTTTTTTATAACTGGGTATTTGATTTTCGATATAGGTTTATATAAATTGGTGTTTTTGTTTTTGTCTAACAGCATTCTAGCTTTTATTTAATTCTGACTTCAAAAATAGGCCATCAAATGGCGAGAGAAGTAACTAATGCATTGATCACCCTACTCAATTATTGATCCCGCTTATGCAGCAAAAATGGCAGATGGCGGTTTCCATCGTGTCACAAACCAGACCTGTGTATTTTTATGGCTCTCATCATTTCAATCAGCAACTGTTACAATTATCAGGATGCCGTTGTGGTTCGAGGCATATATATATAATTCAAATACTGTTTTTACACAGGCTAAAGATCAGTATATCGACATAGTGCGATTGAATTAGGCTTAGAGTAGACAAGAAGCAAAAGCAGCATCAATCACTTCAGTGTGCATTATTTTACTTATAGCCTTGTTGAAGGTGATCCAAAGCATTCCAAAGGGGATATGTGAGAAGTGACCGAGTCATAAATAGAAGAATAAATGACGTAGAGAATCACAGTGGGGTGGCAGGCTTCGATGTAGCATGTTTGACTTCTAAGAATAAGCAATCCCAGTAGGCCTAAGAAGAGGATATGACACCGAAGTTTCCTACCGATGTGTCACTTACGTAGCTGAAACATGGAACCAAACCAAAACGTTGACCCTCAAATTGAGAATCATGCAAGGTGCACGTGAGAAAATCATACAAAACATCACAAGCAGAGATTGTAAGACAGCATAGTATATCTGACAAAGGACAAGGGGTCCAAGGAATCATAGAAAATCTCAGAAAACCCAAATGGTAATGGGCTTGACATGTTGCAATGAGACGATAAGACAATTTGCTGTACATTAAGACTCACAACGTACATAGAGTTAGATGCAAAATTACAATCCAAATAAAAACTGACAAATCAGCATTGTTCTGGCATACGCATTCCGGCAAATAAAAGAGATTTGCTCCTGAATTGAATCTTGAAATATACATTTATTACAACTCATCTTGCCAAGCTCCTTTTAGATATACTCATGTTACTTAGAAAAAAAAAGTATATTTTACTTCCACTGGTGTTGAGAACTATGATCTGCTCATTAGTCAAGCAGATGTAGTTTTGCCATTTAACCATATAATTTTAACGAGGTGATTCATCACATAGATACCATATTCACAGTATCTGTGAAAACAGAAAAAAATCTTCTCCATCTTCTTCTTCTTCTTTCTCTTCTTCTTATTTTGCATTTTCAGATCAGTTGCCTGCTGGTCATCGCTTGAAACTGAGTAGCAGCAGGTCTGTAGCCCTTCTCTTGGCACTCTTACTATCCACAGAGGTACTGTAAATTACAGTTTACACTAGTTGTCAGGTGATCATAGCTGTGGCTTATACTGTCTCAACTATGTATTTATTCCTTGACTGTATGGCCCTGCCCAACAACTCAAGATGGTGCGACTCATATTTCCAGCACTCTGTTCAGAATCGTAGTAGTGCAGTGGTGAGTATTGTTTCAAGTCTCCAGCTCCTCAAATATTGTTTTCAGAGTCTTAGGTACACTTACGAGTTCACTTCGTATCACTGGTACTACCCTGATTCTTATGTTCCAGGTCCTGGTATTTCCTGAGCATTTCACTGTCTATTTTATTTACTCCCAGATCCATAAGCACGGCCACATGTATTATTTGGCAGGTGTTCCTTTGTCCATGATTACCAGGTCTCCTTGAATCTCCTTTCAACGCTCCAAGTCCACAGCAGCGCAGTTGTTCGCCATGTTACCTATATTATTATAATTATTATTTTTATTATTATTATTATTAATTATTATTATTATCATCATCATCATCATCATTATTATTATTATCATTATTATTATTATTATTATTATTATTATTATCATTATTATTATTATTATTATTATTATTATTATTATTAGTAGTAGTAGTAGTAGTAGTAGTAGTAGTAGTACCGATTTATTGCTGAGTCTTCACCTACAACTTAAGGCAAAAGATGGGATTCATCAGTTATTTTTTTGTTCAATTTCCCTTTGTGCATCCTACTTTCTTGTTTGTGCAGCAGTTTTTCTCTGTGTGTTTCAATTTGTTTGGACATCATGCCGTTTTCTTAAGTTGCTATTTTCTTGTGTGATGCGGTTTGCATTAACACACTATAAATCGTACTGTTCTTTTTGGTATACAGCCACTGACTATAAGCTCTTTTTTTTTTCAAGATATCACGAAGAAAAAAGTCCATGGGGGATCTTAACGGGATGGCTTTTAAGCGTTTTTCTTGATTGTCCCAGTCCCCTGAAAAAGGGGATGGGTGTACTTCTCAATACATAATCTTCTGTATTTTGATCGTCAGTTCCTTGTTCCGTCTTCAGATATTACGTCAGGTTGATGAACAAATGATGTATATATGTTGTGTGTGTATTCTGTACTGCTTCTCGATTCTCCAGTGCAGATATTGGTCCACTCTGGACTATTCTGTGGGTATCAAACAGAGCGACAAGACACAAAATGGCCCATCGTTTTTACGTGAAGGTTGCAGAAGCAGCATTCTCGGTTGGAACCATTTTTATAATATTTGACAAAATATTTCGAGTGTGCAAGCTTTGGTTTTGAGCAGTAGATATAGATCCGTCTCTTCCTGCTCCAAATTAACTGTTCTGGATCAAATGATGAATGTTTACATCAGTTTCTTCGTTTCGGAAGGCGTATTGTCTGAATGGAGATTTTTGTTTCTATTTTACATCAAGCTATCTAATGCCCTGTTCCTTTGTATGTTGCCACAGATTTTTCATAGTTATATTCTATGAAAACTCTTCACTGTCCAAGTTTATATCCAATTTTACTTCTTTTCACTATTGAATGGTATTATTCGGTATTTTCATTCTCCTCCACCGGTTTAAAAACCGGTTGAGAGTGATTTTGAGATTGTAATGTAATCTTATCGTCGTGGTTTTAGTTGGCAATTTGAGTTGCACCATTTTCCTAGCATGTTTACTCCATAATACTCAACGGCGATAAAATCTGCTTTAGGGTGACACATTTTGTGGTACGTAAGTAATTTCCCAATATTTGTGTCTTTTTTTTTTTTTTTGATCCAATCTAGATTCCAATCAATTATATTAAAGCTATATATCCCTGATATCAAAATAATAATCATATTGGGGTTTTTCTCTGTATTCATGGAATTCAGCTCATCTGTTAGTACTGCATCAACTTTTCTTCGCGTCTTTTCCTTACTTTTCCTATGATATTGATGCTCGACTCCGTTTCATTCAATATTTCCTTAATATTTGGATTTTCCATAATGATGATGATGATGATGATGATGATGATTATAATAATAATGATGATGATGATGATGATGATGATGATGATGATGATGATGATAATGAAAAAATTCTTTATTCATCACTTTTCGCGTCTCTTGAGCAATTATCAGTAGGTGGAATCTACATCGCCATAATCTCAGAACCTGGGAGGATTTTAACACAAAATTAGACGAAATTAATGGGATTAGCCATTCCTTCAAAGAAACAAGTTTTCTTTTTGTTTTTAAAGGGGTGACATTAGCATTAAATTCCCGTACATGAATTCAATTTAAAAATTTAGAAAAAAATTCTGGCAGGTTTTAATTCGATCAGGTTTTGATATTTCCAAGGCTGGGCGAAACAAAGAATGATCGGGAGATTACAAATATAATTAATTTAATGTATATTGATGTTTAATTCATGTTTATTCCTTTATTGTATGCTATCAGGCAAAAGACTCTTTGAAAGAAAACACTGATATTCTTCAGCTGAACATTGAGGGTAAAAGATTATGATTTTATCAACCAACCCAAGGGTTTCATGCATTGTAGATGAGATTTAAAATTTGTGCAGGTGTTCGTCGTTAAAATTTGCATACCAGTTGTATCTTTAGAGAATTTTTTTCCCTATTTGATTTCACCGATGTGGACATTGCACCCGCAGCAACTACATGGGATTGTCCAACAGACAAATCAACCCTGGTGAATTCTTTTAATGAGGCAATATACATTCGCTATTGTCTGATTGATGTAATGAAAACCACATGCAAAATCACAAAATATCATACAGGGATGATCAGATTTTAAAAGAAGATAGACATCAACCTGAAGGTAGAATGAGACTACACTGAAATGCTTGCAAATCAGAACGAGTACACACAGACACTCATATATATATATATATATATATATATATATATATATATATATATATATATATATATATATATATACACACACACACACACATATATATATATATATACACACACACACATACATACATATACATATATATATATATATATATATATATATATATATATATATATATATATACAATGTTTAAGTCTAAGTATATGAATTCTGTTTTTCATCAAATCTGTAATATATATGCCATCTATACCTTTATTTCAAAATATTGTCATGTAAAGTTTGGTTGAAGATGTAGTAGATTTAAGCAATTACTACTCCCCTTGTCCAGTAAGATAGTCATAAGCAAAAGGTTCACCCAAAAAGTAATTCATCCAATCTATTCATGGCTCAGCTTTCATTGCATTCCTGGAAATCTTAGTTTCAATTCGATAAGGCATAACAACAGTAACTAAAATAGCTGTGAACACCCCCCACACACATACACCTACGTGTGCATGTGCAGCCAAGCACACAATTGACACCATCGCTTGTTTTTATATGGTCCAAATATCAACAGTTTGCGTGTACATTGGTACGTATATATACCTATATGCATATCATGGAGAGCTTTGACCATCTGCTTTTGGACAGAAACTTTCCCCAGGATTCTCCAAACGACTATATCAAGGGCATTGCAGAGCCAATACTTTCTGAACTCTTTTTAGTTTATCAAGCTATCTCATAATTTACCGGCTTCAGGTACGCATATGATCACTGGGGTACCATTTTGCGAGCCTATTGGTTATCTGACATTTTTTTGACATGACCAGCCCATTGCCATTTATGTTTTTCTGACAGAATCGTGGATATATATGACTCCCTTTTTTTCCTCGATTTGCTGTGCAGTTTTGAGATATGACTTTGAGCATGATTTCTCTAATTATGGTCCTGAGCGCAAAGGAAAATCTTTTGATTATTGCTCATGAACCAGGTTCCTTCATGAAAATGCATTGGTTGTAGTTCCTTCTTTTCAAAACTATTGGTATCTACTTGAAACGTATACTGGGAAAACTATATAGTTAGCAACTACCTATGTATATGTATATAATTCCACAAAAAACAAAGTACCTCTCTCACTCACTTTATATATATATATATATATATATATATATATATATATATATATATATATATATATATATATATATATATATATATATATATATACACACGTTGGTAAACACATACGAATATAGTTCAATTATGGTAACAGGTATTTATTTTACGGAACAGAAATATATGCCTTTCAAATGTGCTATATCCCGGCCAATCTAATAATAATTCGCCAAAAGTTCTTCCTTCTGTCAGTGCTTGCCTACCACGGAAACTACCTGATATAAATCCAAGTTTTCTGTTAGGACGGATCTGATCCAATGAATCAGTTTTTGAAAACCAGCCCAAAAATATGCTTTGAGAAGGTTTCAAAATGGGTGTATGTATTTATATGATCATCAATTATTTGTTAAAATTCCCTCTTGTGACGTAGTGAAATGATATTGCTATATTTTTGTCAACTCAACCTCAGAGAGAAAAAAATCGCTCTTCATTAAGAAAGAAGCAAAGATACCTTGTTAACATATCCCATATCCCGATGTTTATTGGTTGTGCATAGGTGCATTGAATAATGATGTTAATTTGAATTTTGCATCTTATCCTTTTGTGATCATTTCCTACATTGAATTGTTTTATGACCTAAATATCTTTTAGAATGTCACCTCCGTCGGCTGTTTTTTTTTTTGTTTTTTTTTTTCATTTTCAGTCCGGTGGCCTGAGCTCTTCTAAATCCACTTTTTACTGGCTTTCTTTTTAAGGAAGCTGTTAATGATTTGAACTCGTTTGCTGTGGCCAAATTTACAATATCTTCACTCTTCTCATTCTATATTTTGCATCTGTTCTTGCCAAAGCATTTTTCATTACCCTGTCCTTCTTGGGTGTTGAAGTCTCCCATTACGATGTTGAAATATTCTCAGTTTCTTGGAATATGGAATTTAAGTTGTCATAGACTATGAAGTGGGAGCTTAAACTTGAATGATCTTTAATTGGTACCTCTATGGAAGCTGTACAGCAACACTGGATCTTTACGATTTGAGGTTGTCCGAATCGTAAACCATTGATTTTGACTGGGTTTGTTTATGGTTAAGAAAGCCAACTCCCCTTAATTTCCTTTTTTTGTTGTTTTCCACAGTCGTAAAAGTACGATAAGTTTTTTCTCCGGTTTTTCTCATTCTGCTAACACTATTTCGATGTTTTTGATTTCTCTTTCAATATTAGATAGGTGCATATCGGTGGAGAGTGTCAAAGGGTGTGCTTTTTACATTTAGGGGTCAACATTTAGGTGAACATGATGAACCACTTTTAGGGATCCAAATCAAAGTAATTTTTGAGAGGTCAAAATGGCTTGAATATTTCACTGTTTCAATTTTAGGTATCAAAATCGAGGGGAAGGTTTTTTTTACTATTTTGGAGCAGAATGTTAATGGGGTAATTTCTTTTTTTACGGTTGAAATCAAGGTAATAGGATCTCTTTCAATTCTAAATGTTGGAAGCCATTGGATTGTTCTTTCATTTTGGTGGGGTCAAAATCGGACATGGAGATTGTGTACGCTCATTCTTTTCATCAAATCACTCACTCGACTTTTGGGAAATGAAGTCTACTTTTTTAGTATCAATACCTGTTTTTAACTTCAGCTGCATGGCACAAATGTTTTGAAAAATATTTACATTTTTTTTATTTTAGCCCCAAAGCTTTTTACATTAACCCAACACGTTCTTCCGCATGAACTGGTAATCCTTTTTCTCATTAGCACACAATTTCTACAATATTAGCCCCACTTCTCTCAATTAGTGTAAAAAGTGGTATTAAGTCCGAATTTTAAAACCAACCAAATTATACACTATCTGATTTCCTTTTAATCATCTTTATTTTCCTTTTCAAGACAGCTCCGACTCTTAGGGTGTATAGACAGTTTAGAACATTCTGTTGAGT
Organism: Thysanoteuthis rhombus; assembly: GCA_963457665.1. Classification (NCBI taxonomy): domain Eukaryota; kingdom Metazoa; phylum Mollusca; class Cephalopoda; order Oegopsida; family Thysanoteuthidae; genus Thysanoteuthis; species Thysanoteuthis major. The sequence continues at coordinate 29,289,748 of OY735221.1, forward strand.
GGTAAATACTGATTGCATAGATTAAAAATTATATTGTGGAAAAATGTGATTAGAACTTAGCTGATAACTGCGTATCAGACAACGGTTTAATTGATATATCGAGTATATACACACACATGCACACACACGCGCATATATATACCACTTTCTCTGCCGTTTTATCTCTCTAGATAAATTCTCACACACATACATACATACACACAAACGTATTTATGAATACATGAGTTATATATATATATATATATATATATATATATATATATATATATATATATATATATATATATATATATATTGCGTGAGTGAGTGCGAGTGTATATATATATATATATATATATATATATATATATATATATATATATATTTATATATATATATATGTATATATATATATGTGTGTGCGTGTGTGTGTGTGTGTATTTATATATTTATTCATTGGTACTTAACCGAAATTTTGAAGCTATGTTTGGAATTGTCTCAGTAGGCGGCCGTCTGCAGCGGATTTGCCACCGGAAAATGACAAGAATTCTCGCGAGGTACGGAAATTTCTTCCATTGGTAATTCTACTTTTCCATGACTGACGTCTGTCAGATGTTGTACTAAAACATAGACGTTCATGAAACAAAAATAAGAATAGTAATTGTTTTTGTTACCATCTCTTTAAAATTTTATTTCATGCGGTTATTTATTTCCTTGATAATTTCCTTTTAATTCTAACAATTACTAACTCGTGACTAAGAATATATTCGTAGATCACAAACTGAGACATTAATGGTTGTGGTGTTGAAAACTTTCTTCAAACTCGTGCTTAGGATTGAGCATGTCTTTATATTTTTTAAGATATTTTTTCTGGTGATTGGCACTTAATAACAGTTTCTGACGATTGAAGTTCATTTTAAACCTAAATGCTTTTTCAATCTACTTTTTTCCGGCAGAAAATGTCAGTGATGTCATGAATAAAACTTATTCTGACCATATTTATCATTTGATTGAATAATTTTACGTGACTTCAACTTTTCACACTACTGTTTTTCAATTATGGACGGTGATGGTGAATAATAATTATTCTTACGTGTACTTTTTAATAGTCAATTACGAACAGAGATGAATAGATAGATTCGATTATTGTTAGTTTGATATATATATATATATATATATATATATATATATATATATATATATATATATATATATATATATATATATATATATATATATATAATGAGAAAGAAAGAGAGTGAGAGGGAAAGAGATAAATTAGAACCTAAATAACAGATATGTGTTATATGAATGCACGGACATTGAGAAAATACATGTGATTAAATGTAAAATTAGTATATTCTAAATGGAAGAAAATATACTTGATTTCCACAAGAAATTTAATCTTGCTTCTAAAGCATCATTTACCATTAATCTCGTCATCATATCGATTTTAGTTCTTTATTTTTCAGCCTATACAGAGTTGCATACATATAGGCCTGTTTGCAATTCACCAAGAGCAGATAGAATGGGTGCTAAGAGCCGTTGGTGCTCAAAAGTCACTCCAAACGGCACCAGCTGTAACCAATCCACCAGACCTCTAACATGCCATGGCCCAATATTCCCCATGATCCGCACAATTATCTGCATATTACTACGTAGTATATCGCAATTATATCCCAATTTCAAATTATATAATTTTATGCAATTGAAGCGTCATTTGTGAGCAGTATTGTTATTTTCTAGAGAAAAAAAAAAGAATAAAACAATATTCTAACTAACAACTACGAACCCAAAAGGCCTTCAGCTTTTCGCTCGTGTCAGGAACTACTCAGGATTTTTTTATGCGGTGAAATCCAAAATATATTTTCTTTTACAAATTGTTGAATTATGGACAAACTGTGAGTGTTGAAAGTTACAATGAGATATTGGCATGTTAAATGATACATTGAAACAGAAATCTTCACAAAATTAGAACGTTTATTTGCTGTATGGTAATATTCGCCTTCATTTTGGAACATAACAAATGACCCCGAATCAAAGATTTGAATCTGGTTTTCAAGCACAAATGATATGCAAAAAAGAAATCTGGAGAAAACATCGTGTATCCTCCACACTTTTTCATTTTAGACTGACTAATGCTCCATGTAGTATCCCTTGCTATTCGTCAGCTATTATAACTTCCTCATAAGATTGAGAGATTCCTTCAGATATCAATCGAATTAGAACCGTTAACACCATTCTGTGGAAAAAAACCAAGCATCTGGAAGTGGCACAATGTCAAACAAAAGAAAATGAATGAACGAAAATGGGAATTTTTTCTTCATCTGGGTTTTCAGTATATATGAATGAAAGATATCATGCCAAGAAATTATGAAAAAAATTGTATCACCATATAAATACATCTATACATATAATATTTATTTGTCATTTGTTTTCATATAAATATATATATATATATATATATATATATATATATATATATATATATATATATATATATATATATATATATATATGCATAATTACATTTGATGCTTGTATTATGAATAAAATGTCAAATGTATTTATGCAGAGCTTATCAAGATTCATGTATGTATTACTAAACACGAGCCTCTTTGAAATTCGACAAAATGCAAAATCTAATGCAATCAAATTCTGTTATTTTTCTCTGATCCTTCCTAATACTTCAAAAAGAAGAAAAATTGGCCATTCAAGCACACAATCATATACGGTTGAATTCATAGAAAAAGAAAGTATACTTTGACGAATATAGCTCACATACCAGCCACAGGTATGTGTTGGGTGTCCACAAAATCCTGTACAGTTCTTAAACTTGAAATACTCAAATCTCACAGAATATAGGACTATACATGATATCTTATTTAAAAGTCGAACCAGTTTTGACAAACTCCTACTCACTTGGCCGTAATTTCCCTAGCTTAGAAAAATTGACAAGATTACACTTCCGATTAAAGCTTACGTGAAAGTGTAATGAATTTTAAATGTTGGATAGAGAGAAGGGAAGAAATGGAGACGTCATCGATTACTAACAGGAAAAAAATAGAGGAAAAACTAGAGAGAGGGAAAATGGAAAAAAGAGATAGAGAAAAAGATGAAGGGGGAGATGAAAAGAGAGATAAATAAAAAATAGAAAATGGAAAACTATGGACGCTGTATTGGATTTTCAAATATTGCTCATTTACTTTTTAGTTAGAATGAGTTACAATTTCTTTTTTTGTAATCTCTACTGTAATTCTTTCCTTCTCTTTCTGATGGACTTTTTTCAGTTTCAACCGTCCATAAGGAAAACTCGGAATTTACAGCTGCTGTTCTCTCCTCAATTAGTAAGGATTTTCACTTTTTCCTTTCAAAAATTTGGTTCATCGTCTGTGAAAATTGCGTGCTAAGTGGAGTTCGACCATGAAGAAGTCAGTCTTGTTTGAGATAATATCATCCATGCATGTAAATGAATATATGATGAAGACTCAACATGATTCTAACAGCATATCTGTCCCAAGTACTGCAACTTATCTCCCTTTAATCACTAATCTTTTTTTATCAAATCTTATATGAAAATCTATTCTTTCATCATCATCATCATGATCAGCAGCAGCAGCATCCAGCCAGTCAGTCTGTTAGCGTCCGTCGTGGGATGTAGACCCCATGATTCACCAAATCTCTCTATCGTCGGCATTACAGAGCCACTACTTCCCTAACTTATATAGCTCGTCATGCCATCTAACTTTCAGTGAGACACAGTCCTGCATCTGATCTCAGGGGATCCACGTTGTGAGACGTGAAGTCCAGCAGTCCAGCATTTTTAAAATCGTAAGAGTTGAGCTATGAGATAAAATATACTAAATACATCTATATATAAGATAATCTGAGTAATTAAGATCATTACTAAGATGGTGCATGTAATACTCAGTATTGTATAAAGATTAGATCCGTTCATGCTGGTTTGAGCGTTTTGTTACCCCAGCACGGTGAAGACTGCACATGGTACCATGATTTTGTTATTGTAATACCATCAAAATTTAACTCACTAAACCATGATTTGACATTATTGTACTTCTAAGGAAGATTACTAAGACTTCAGGACCTAAATACAGTTTTTTTTTTCGGAGAAAATAATGGGGATAAGCAAATAAGTATCTTACATAGGGATTGACTGGACATCAAGCTTGAAGCTAGTATATGCAGTGACGGACAGGAAAGGATTACAAGAGCAAACAAGATAAGCAAATGATCTGTTTCCTCGTTTCTCAAAATGTTCAAGTGAGATACCTCTCATCTAAGTGTTCATATAGAAGAAGACACAACAAAGGTATCATTTTTTCGTCTTGCTTTTCCCTCGGATCCATTAAGTGAACATTTTTATTATCCCCTGAGAGTCTGCAACTAAGTGATTTCATGAAAACGATGACTGATCTCATTATCACACCGGAAGTATACTATAATTAAATCATTTATATCTTATGCTCAACATTGCCCCGAGCAGAAGAAAAAAATGGACCGCTGTAACAAAAGTCTTTAAAAGCTGGTAAAAACTGCCTGACTAGACAATCATACGGATTGAGCGCTGTTTAAGCAGATGGTCTAACCAATCAATGTCACAGAATGTAACATCGAATGTGTACAACAATTCTAGGCTATATTGATATATTCCTGCAGTATCCTCACAAAAATCTAGGAAGCAATCAAAGACTGGAAAATTACGTGGTAAAATGAAATTATTGATGAGCCTTTATCGATGATTTTTATAAGCATAATTTTGTAATGACAAAGGTTGAATAGAAAGGGATTGAACAAAAACGAATCGGTGAATATTGGTTAAGAGTAAGGAATGTTTCATAAGAAAAAGATATAACATGAGGATTACAGTTGCACTTTGAGTTATCATATTAAAAACGGTATTAAAAGACAAAAGCTGCAGCTTGATCAAATAGGAAATAGTGTTGCTGTATAAAATGTTGCTTTATTTATAAAACGATCGACGTTAAAGATTACTTGCTATCACTCTATCCATTTGTAACAACTACCAGATGCCAAGTGTGGATATGCATATGTGTGGGATAGTTTTATTCTAATGATACTAATCCCTTACGTGATAAATATCCGCTGTATCTATTAGTCATGAGATATATCCCTGACTACTGCATTTTACGAAAAAATTACGATTCAAGACTTATAATATTTTGCTGTAGATGATTATAGGCTATATTTTTAAAAAAATCTCTGGTTCCTCAAGCACAAAGAGCTCTTTAAGAGCCAAAAGTAAAAATTTATAACAATTACAATCTCAAATTACGGATACTTGAAATGGTTACCATCATCGTATCTTTTTTTTTTTACTTAACAAAAGCCTTGCAAGATTGAACCGTTATTAAATTTTAGGCTCAGTTTTCTTCCTCAGAGTTCAGACAATATTACAAAAGGTAAACCAAACACTTACATTGAACAAAATCGATTCTTGATCAAATCCCATAGTATTAATTACAATTTTTATTTCCTTTCATGAAGCATATAGACTTACGTATTTGCTATCTGAAGATTAGAAAACCTCCCATTAAAGTATTAATAGATATAAAAGTTAGTTAAATGCTACGTTTGGTTCATCAAATACAAAGCTCTACAGCAGTAAGACTTTATTTCCCAATTTGAGGTTTTACGACCGATTGTATGTTACTCTATTTTTGACACGAAATATGTGAATATAACTGCCAGGGCGTTTTTTTTTTGTTTTTTTTCAGTTAGACCAATTGTTAACATTGTTATTCATACCATAGCGAACTGGTGGTCAATATTTCAAACTGATTGATTGGAAGTCACTACGAATTTCAAGCCTTCTCGTCAATATTCATGCAAACTACTGTTACCTGAATGATCTCAATTTGTCTTTCAAGCTCGAGTTCTTCTTTGTGCTGATACTGAAATCATCCCGTTAGGTTTTTAGAGTGTGAAATTCTCAAATCTCTCTTCACAAAATTTTCCGTTTCCGAAAAAGTGCATTTTTACGTTTGCCAACAAAGTTGGGAGAGTTATCAATCAAAATTCTGGAAACTTGTACATTGGGCTAACAAAGAAGTGGCTTAAATATTGGGATTGATCAATACACCGTACCCTTCACTATATCTTAAATGTATGTACATATTTCATATGTACTATATTTCTATAGGATATCTCTGAAAGTTCTCGATGAATTGTTATTAAATTTTCTGAAAGAGTTGGTTAGGAGATAAGTGAGAAGTGGTGAAATTTCAGGGCTATTACAGGCCCGGTTAACCCCAAAAATCTTTCCACAATACCAGCAATAAATTTCTATAATCTTTTCCAGAATAGGATTCAATAAGTAAGGAATAACTGATTAAATTGAGGGCAGATCTATGATTTGCTCTTGATTGACAGACATGTGCCATTGCTTCATACATTTATTTATTCATTGATATTTGTCTATAAAATATCGCCAAAATGTATCAATTAGTTCCGATGACACTTTTTCGAATGGGAAGCCATCATCTAAGGAATATTGATTGGAGATGTTGATTCAACCACGAGATTAATCCTATGCCACTTCATCTGCATTGCATATATTTGTGAACTGATTTGTTTTTTTAGGTTTAGTGACGATAGTATGGATACGATCATGCTTCAAAACTTATCTACAGTTTCATAATATACTCGCTTAAACAAAATCATGAATGCAAATATATATATATATATATATGTGTGTGTGTGTGTGTGTGTGTGTATGCATGCATGTATATATATGTGTGTGTGTATGTATCTGTGTGTTTTGAGAGAAGGACTGAGGAATATTGGCCGACGGATGAATAGAGGGAAAGACACATAGATAGATAGATAGATAGATAGATAGATAGATAGATAGATAGATAGATACATACATACATACATACATACATACATACATACATACATACATACATGAATTGATGGATAGATACATACTTTTGACATAGACCGTTGACAGATATTTACAAAACATTTTTTAAACACCAAGTTCAAGTTCTCCGCTTACATAGGTTAGACCCTCCCGAGTCTCCATATTATTTGATTTCACTCGAATGTTTTGTGGTTTGTGCTGACATTTTATGGTTCAACAGGTTACATTCAACGTTTTTCAAGATTTCTTGGTGATTGCTGCTTTCACCCATCAATACTTATTCATTTGGAGTTATTTTGTTGTATTCATTCATGTCCAATGAATCCTCTGTCAGATTAGGTGAAATGTCTGTCCGTTGGGTTGATGATCATCTACACGTATTCATTGTAGGGATGATTCACAATATTCAAAAGTACAGCTCACGTTTTATCCAACTGTTAAGATATCCAATAATTGCTTGGAGCATTATTTTCTGTATTTTTACAATGAGGTGACAAGTGAAGTTTGAAGCTAAATGAATTCGTTTATTTTTGGAACAGTTTTCATTCTAAAAATATTCAAAGTTATATTCGAATTTTCATGTTTCATATGCAGTATTTTGATATATTCTCCCCTTTTTCATCCTTTGATAATAATAATGATAATGATAATAATAATAATAATGATAATAATAATAATAATAATAATAATAATAATAATAATAATAATAATAATAATAATAATAATAATAATAATAATAAAAAAACCAATAAACAGCTCGAAAATCTCGTTTGAAATAGAGGTCATCTAAGATACAATAGCCACACTGACAGTTAAAAATCACTTGACGATCGGAAATTGAAATTATTGAAGTGTAAAATAGAGTGCAAAGTTCATACCTCAAGTGGCTGTCACTGCCTGAACACATTTCGAAATGGAGAGGTGACACTTGTGAAAAATGCATTACCGTTTAAACATGTTGGGAAATCGTGCTCAAAAATTCAGTTTTTAAACGCAGGAAACTCATTTCTATCTTGTAAAAGCTTTAACTGCTGTTTACCCCTTTTGCTCCTCTTCTAATTCATATCATCATCATTATTATTATTATTATCATTATTATTATTATTATTATTATTATTATTATTATTATTGGTTATCGCTGAAAACTGAGTGACAGTACGTCTTTTCAGGCTTTTACCCCATCTCTTATATCGTCCTCACCAATCAAAGCAGCACTGTGGTTAGAACAGTCTCCACAACGCCATTGTCTTGACTGGTAAGGCATTGTTAACAGCTGAGGTTTTACATCACATATTTCCTGAACTCTCGTCAGTTGTGCAGTACCCAGTAGTACTGTGTCTATAGTCACAATCGTTCCTATCCCCAGTTCCCCTAATCTCGATTTCAGTGTCTTGGTACGGTTCTGTGTGCACCTACTAGCATTGGTACAGCCATGACTTTCATATTCCTAAATTGCTCTATTTCTTTTGCCAGCAGATGGTATCTCCATGCTTTTCACTCTTGTTCTTGTCTACTTTGTTATTTGCAGGTAGGACCACCTCTTTTATTTCGCAAGTCTTCCCTTATCCAGAATCACCAGGTCGGATTGCCCTGCTTGAATAGTGTGGTAGGTTTAGAAGCCGAAGTTTCAGAGTAATTTGAAGCTTTTAATTCCAAGGGTTGTTTACGGTTCCTGTTGATACCATTTTCATGCAGGGTCGAATCCTATTCATTTGCTCAGTTCCAAGTGAAATTGCTGCTGCTAACCTATCGGGTCTGTTTTTGTTCTGTTTCTTGGTTAGTTGTCTTCATTCCCTGGATATGTGGTTTACGGTTCCATCTCTTCATCCACAAAGCTGTGTTGTATATTTGTTTGGGTTCTTTTGATTTGCGCTTTGAAACAATTCGTCCTGATGCATTTGTTTTAGGGAGGCTATAATGAGCGATAATGTTTCTCTTTGAGGATTTGCTTTGTGTTATCATGACAATGATCTTTTGTCTCAAGTGTTTCATATCTGTCTTTTGAATTCTCTGTATATTTTCCCGTTCCCATTTTTCTTTCCTTGTTTGCTGTGCTGCTCCTTCGTCTGCTACTCTTTTGTTGTTATTTGCGCTGCTTCGGGCACCTTTCAAGATGTCATCGCTATATGAGCTTTTCAGGTGTCCTTTTGCCATTTTGGGCATTGTCTTCGATGTTGGTGACAGGTATTCACATGTTCAGATCAGATAGGTTGGGTCTGTGGTTTTGATTTGAATGAAAGCAATTATTTTTCAATTCTTAGCATCTCCCTAAATACCCTCACAGATCAGAGCTATGTTAAATTTGACCCTCTCTAGAGATTTTCATTCATCTAATCTCGATTCTCTTACATTTTATACATTTCCAATTTTTTAAATCTGTTCTGGAATCCTGGAATTCAAAACCTGGAATTAGAGGCAAGTCGGTAGGTATTTTTCGTCCGAGATATTCTACGAACATAACTGCAAGCATTTCCATTTGGGGCCACTATAACATCTCAACAAGCAAAATCAATACCGTGATGAATTAGATTCTCATCGGGCTCCTCAAATAAACACCTTATGACAATATGGAAAAAAACTAAGAAGTCTGGTTATAACTATTGGTTTGCCATTTTCATTCTCCTATGCATAATTACTGCTATCATACTCTTAATTATTACAATGAATAATTTCTTCGCTTTCTTGTTTTTTTCGTTTTTCCCTCAATTATCGTTATTAAAGTCATAGGTAATTTGATCTATGCACATAATTTTTTTATCCAGTTTTTTTTAATTTTTTTTATCCAAGAGATTATGATATCAACAAATTATTAGCTGCAAATCTTACTGTTTGATTTACTGTAAGCAGGTTCTTTCCTCTGGGACTTTGATATTCAAATGAATTATTCAGACCAAAGCTGAAGACCTGATCTGATAATCTCAAATAGGGAGGAGTAACGTGCACAGGGGGGAATCATGATTGCATAACGTGAAAGAATCACAAGACTGCACGGAATATTAGAGGAAAACATCAGTCAGAGATATCATAGAATCCATTTAAAAATTCAGTTGGCAATGGTAAAGCTACGTTGCAAAAATGTTAGACGACTGCTCAACTACCCACAGCATGGATACCCAAATATTAAAATTGTGACCAACAAAGATAAGACAGCGTGGCAATTTAGTCAAGGTCAGGAAGTATTGGTCCACGACAAAGAAATCCGAGGAAAGGTGTATGTCCCACGACAAACCACTAAAGAATGCTGTTGTAGATGATGATCAAATCCTGTCAGATGGAGGCTTTTGCAGTTACGGCTTACTACGGAGAAGGATAAAAGACTAAAATATGCTAAACATATAAACCTCGCCAGAGAGCTGAAGCCATCAAGGAAGATGAGTGTGGTATGAATGTGTCGATCGTTGTGGTAGGTGAATCCCGGAAAGACTAGCGGAGAAGCTTGACAGGCTTTGAATCCGAAGGGAAATCGAAACAAATTAACCTGAGGACTTTAGCAGCAGGGCTAAGGCACGCATGCTGTTTAACTTTCGATACTGGTTAGGGCTATGACTGAAGTGATAAAGGGTGTCCTCATGTGACCTGGATCATGCTGCAAAAGCTTGTATATAAGATTTAAGATGTCAGCTATTTTCTTCACAAAATTTCCCATAAAATGCATCATCTCATCGATTATTTTTGTTAATTTAATAAATATAATTTGTTACGATATGAAAAACACATCACTATGCCACTTTAAAATTCCAGTGATAGCAGAGACACAATATCGAAAAAAAAAAAGAACCTCACAGGATCATTTTTTTTTAACAAAAATAGTGTCCACAAATTGGCAACATTAAGGCAAAAATGAGGAACATTGCATAGGTTTTATGTATGGAGAAATAGTAAAAAAAGTACAATATGATCCTGATAAAAATGAGTTTTGCATTATCTTCATCTAAGCTTTATTTTTGTAAGCCAACTCCCGATTAGACACAAAAAACATTCAATGAAGACTCATTTTTGCAGATAGTAAATGGAGAAGAAACGCAGAAATCCATTGTCTCTCGATGTATCATCGATCAGAAGGATAATGTCTCACGAGTACTTCGAATGGGAGATGGAATATTGTTGTTGGATGTTGAAAGATAAGTTCCTCACAGATTTAGATACCGAAGAAGAAAGTTTGATATAGTATCATTTAAAAGAATGTTACAAACTATATATTATATGATCAAAAAGAACTGAATCAACACAAGATCAAACAATTCTAGAATAGGATAGGACTAAATTGAAGCCATCCGTGTGCCCTAAGCGTCAAAAAACCGACGGAAGTGAGACATCCTGCGACATTCGTAACAAAGTAACATTCAGCCGTGATTGACACTGTGGATGTAGGCAGAAAAAACAAAACTATGAGTGAGAAAGTAGGTTTATACAGAATGTTCTCTGCATAAAACAGTAGCGTATATATTCACGGCAGATCTTATCAATTAAAAGAAATTATACGAAAAAGTACACGTTGTGAGAAATACAGACGAGAAGCAGATTGTGACACTGACATTGACGTGAGAAAACAACTTTCAAAGCCACGTTCAGTCAGCTTCATATTGATACAAAAGGATATTCAATATCTGCATATTGTGATATTTAAATTTAAAAACTAGAGGGTGATGCAATGAGTATCAAAATGTAAAGGGAATGCTAATCGAGCACTTTTGATTACTAGATAGGACCAACTGCTACCAGATGATATGGAGGGATTTTGGTCATTAACTAAAAAAATATGTGAGGTTGAATTAATTCTTTGTCAATCGAATAGCTGAAACAGACACGTTTTAAATTAACTATCAATTCTTGACGAGTCAAAAAATGCAAAAACCCTACAAATTAAGTTGCAATTTAGACATTTGCAAAGCAGTCAGCTAAAGTCATCAAATTTTAACAAAGTTTTATTCGAATATTGATAAAACTCAACTATATCAGTATCTTCAACGTTGAAGATTTACAAAACATATTGCAACATGGCAATATCATAATGAACTGAATACGTTGAATTGTGATGTTATAGAAGCACTCGTCTGGCGTCAAATTCAACACTATTTAAGTATACTTTCCGAGAAAATACACTTTTATTATGCTTCTCTTCTGACTTTTGCATCTCTTTACTTGCAAAAGAATTTTAAAATGGGGAGAGTGTGTAATACACATTCTATAGATACTTGAATATACCGAACTAAATGAAAAGACAATAATCTAATGTATCAGACTTACAGTGATCTCAGATGGAAAATGGTAGCAAATATACATTCAATATGTCGGTCAAGTCCACATGATCAAGAATATTTGAACATATTTTATCACCCTCTTAGTGTCCCTGACCAACATCAAAAGTAGAACTGAGGACAAACCGAAGTGCATTCGTACTCTGAACGAGCAACTAAATTGAAAGGCGAAGAGCATAGTGGCTGAGCAGATTACTGCACGCGAATGGGATTCGTCGAACTTTCAAACCCGACTGGAGCAGTTTTTGTACATGTCAATCCAATGCCTCCAGGAAAGCCAGAATCAATTTTTCCCCTGGATCAACCTTTACTTCAAGGCAATTGGTAAATTACCCAAGTAAGTAAAATAATCAGACATTTACAAGTTGGCGTGATGAACAAGACGTGTTCAAAATGATCTGGCACCGTGCCAACCAATGGTAGCAAAGTCGGGCCCATCTTGGAGAAAGTGTACTAAAACAGTATGGAGTGGTATTTCTGCTGCTCAACCTTTTGGTATTTGTTCAAACACTGCAGGGATCTCTTTTCGCATGATTGCGCCAGTTTTGAACTATCTTTAAATTTCTGATATACAATATGCCAATGAAGTAAAAATGGTCATTTCGTAAATGTTAAGGACGATAAATTATGTACAAAATGGCCATAAATTATCGTTATGCAATAGATATTGAACTGAAAGCAATATTCCACTGAGAGTATATCTCATTAGAAAAATCAATCTTTGAATGAACATAAAAATGAAATACACGTCTTAAAAAAAACAACACCTTTTTGCAAAATTCTCTGGCATGTGTTGACTCTCAAACGAAGAAAAAGTGAAGACAATACCCCACTCCAAAAAAAATGTAACTGCTGTGACGGTTCTGTTAGCCTATTATCAAAAAAATGGAAACGCTTGAATTTACGAACAACGTATGACTTTTGCATTATAGAATTCTCGGCATAATCTCTGTACACTCGAAATATCCTTGGGAGTATAATCGATTTATCTGTTGAATATTATTTTAAATTGTTTTATCTTTAATACATTACCTGTGAGGAACTGCCATGGATATATTAGATCTACCATCAGACAGTTACATGAATAGATAGATAGATAGATAGATAGATAGATAGATAGATAGATAGATTGCACCAAACATCGTAATAGTTAGCTTTACATGTAGAGTCCATTGTTGTAGAAAGAGATGCAACATGAATAATCACACTTTTAATTATGTGGGCGATTTTTTTTTCTTAATATCTTATCTTCGTATCAACCACTCAGTGCATTAGACCTTTCAGGATATAAGTATATTGCAAGAACAAAAGCAGTAAAAATAAAAAAAAGTATACAATAGATAAGTTTCATAAAAAATACCCGATTTTTTTTTTCGGCGCATCAGTCTCCGTGTATATCAATATCAAATATTATTTTAATCCTCCTATGGATTACTCTTGCAGTACCAATATATAAACAATGTTTGTCCTATTTTTAAAGATCTTACGTAAATAAAATGGAGGAATTATGTCCGTGCATTTCCTCTTTCTTTTTACTTTAGATTTCGGGAAGTTAATCGTTGAGAGCTCGCCTAGGCGACTGTCCTCTCCTTCATATAATTGACTTAATGAAGAGAAGCTTTTCAAGATTATGCGTCATATCTTCTTTGAATGTGCATTGCCGTGTGGGATCTTAAGCTTGTACCCCGTGCCCTGTGTTGAATAGAGATGATTCATATTACATAGAATTATGGATGAATGGACTAAAAATCTTGTAAGATATCTTTCAGCTGAAATATCCAGTAAAGATGAAAGAAAAAAAAAAGGAAAGAAAAAACAGGTCCATACGGGTATCAGTGATGAAGTCGTCTGTTTTCTTCAATATGCATCTGAAATCACGATGCAATTTCCTCACATGATCTTGCGAACATATGAGATAAAACTATAAATCTTTACTGGGAAGCTTTATACATACTAGCCGAATTACTGTTCAACAGATGGAGTATAAGACTAGTTTTTTTCAATAAGGAATCAAGGGGATTGTGTTTAATTTTCGGCAATGAAGAATATAGATATTCTCGTACAATACATATATACACGATCATATGTGAAACATGAGTATTAGCTTGCAGTTTTTGAAATGAAACAAATATTTTCGACAAAATGTTTCTTAATGTGGTCGAATAGTTCGGCAAAAAGTCCGTACATGATATTATTCAATATCAGTAACTGCCATCGTATATCAGTAGCAGCCGTCGCGTAGCAACAACTTCTATCTCATTTAAGCAGCAGCTTTCGTTACTTAAACATATGCTTTCCTTTCATTTCAAAAACGTTTATATATATATATATATATATATATATATAATGTATGTATCTGCGTACGCAAGCATGTGTGAGTTTTCATATATGTATCGCTATATTTAACTATTTATATTTTGATTTCAAAAACGTTTATATATATATATATATATATATATACATATAATGTATGTATCTGCGTACGCAAGCATTTGTGAGTGTTCATATATGTATCTTTATATTTAGCTATTTCTATTTTGATACATTTCCGTATACACGTCTCCTAGTCAAAACCATTTTTTGAAACGATAAATATCTGTTTACCATTTACCTATCTAGCCATCTATCTTTCTATCTGTTTGTCAAGTGTTTCCATCAATATAGTATAGTTCTTCTTTGACGATAACGTGATATACTTTACACAAAAATAAAGTTTTTTTCAAAAGTACGATTGAGGAATATTTTGTCCCCTCCCCCCCCAAAAAAAAACAAATTGCAGAAGTTCTTATTTACTTCTTCTTCAAAACGGTGCATTTGTTATTTGACTTTATTGAACGGAAAATTTTAATTCATTTCCTTAGTAGAAGAGTCGACAACGTAATTTACTTCATGGCAATCCCTGTCAACATATTGTAAATACAATACAGTGAATGATTACAAAGCTAGCATACTAAGTTCCTTTACTTGCAACGTATTATCAGTATTTGCCATTTTAAGGCTATCATTCCGAAATTTAACTTCAATAGATAACAGAATTGCTCTTTGATCAAAACTGATTTGGTACCATGTTAATAAACTAATCATAAAACATGAAAAGGGTACTGAAGAGAATTATCATGACTCACACACACACACACACACACACCACCATATATATATATATATATATATATATATATATATATATATATATATATATATATATATATATGGATCGACACCAAGGAGCCAAGTGCTATTTTGCTGGGTAGTTTGTTTTTGATAATTCAAGTATACTAATTTTAGCTCTTCTTAAAGTTTTTGATCAACATTAATTACTCAAACAAGTGATGATCAAACACGAATTTTTTTGATGATGCAATTTTCATTGTTATGACATGATATCATAAGGGTTAATCAACCGATGAAAATATATCCTTTCAGTGCAAACAAACAAATGAATAAATACATGAGCAGATAAATGTTTGTCATATATATATATATATATATATATATATATATATATATATATATATATATATATATATATATATATATATATATATATATATATATATATATATAAACATATATATAACCTTCAAAATATTCTGAGGTCACCATGTACCTTGGAACAAGCGAGGAAACGTTAATATGCAAAGCATGTTACAAATGTATATCCCAAGCTTCATGTCAGTAAGAAAATCCATGTATATTCACATATATACATCCCCCACATAGATACATACATACATATATATACATATATATATATATATATATATATATATATATATATATATATATATATATATATATATATATATATATATATGTATATATATATATATATATATATATATATATATATATATATATATATATATATATATTTATACATACATATATGTGTGTGTGTGTGTGTGTGTGTGTTTGCTCGTACGAAAGTCAGCAACCATGCTTTAGGATACTTATGTGTACACTTATATGTTTAACTATATATGCATGAATATGCATTCTGTTCCATGTCGATGCAATTGAGGTAACATGCATATAGATATGTCGATGTCTATGTATACCTGCATAAGCAGAGATGTAATTTTATATAGGCCAGCGAGCCAATAAATGAGATCTTAGAGACTTAAAAGCATGTACTTAGTGAACATGGCTGGATGTAAAGGCAGCGGTCGGTTTGAATGGTGATGCAATCCCAACATGCCATCTGAATGGCCTCCGACCGCCGAAAACTCTGCAACAAATGATGGCTTGCGAACAATGGCAATGGAATCAATGTCGTCGATATAAAAAGAAGCTTGCCTTGATAACCATATGCAAAAGCTGAATTCTGCTTATTACGAAAATAATCGATTGAGACCCAGGAGATATCCTTCTCTGCTAACTACTTCACTTGGATTCTTTCAGGCCGAAACAGGATGTCAATAACAAATTACATTTTTTTTTACATATATGACACACCATCGATATCCGATAACCTTAACTTTTCTTTCACTCATATTGGGGAATCAAGATGTGATGTATCACATTTCACGATATAGTACATCTGCAACGAGATGATCTAATTGATGCATGTGTTTGTTTTTACAGTAATACAATAAAATTGACAATCGTTGCAAGATTTGGGTTGAGGCAATACTGGAAAATGTTCATTCTTCACGAGTATGGTAATATCCGGTCAGTTTAGGATTAAATAATAAAAATATTGATTGGCAATGAGAAAATAAAACATTGGGCATGTTGAACATACTTACTTGGTCGTATGACCTAGGATATTCAAGATCAGCAAAACGGTGGTGAAATTCATAACCAACTCTATAAAAGACAAGAAAATTAAGAGGGGAAGTATCAAAAGTATGAAAGGCTTGTTTGGAAGGGACACTCTCTGTTCCCACAACATTTAGAACTAACCATGACATCATCCAACAGAATCTTAAAAAACAGTAAAAGATACCAATTTTCAAAAACGGAATGGAGGGTCAACCAC